>CM030891.1:5498265-6098265 GCA_018136845.1 Heterotis niloticus | reverse complement strand
TCAGCAGAATGAGTGAACGGGTTTCTGTGTCAAGCGGCGGTCTCCTTACAGCATTCCTGTCCCCACCCCACTACTCCTTGTTGACCATGCTCAACTGACACCGGAGCCCATAACCAGGGTATGGGCTGAGGAATAGCACCTGCTGAGAGATGGATGGCCAGATGGGGGCAGCGTGACAGAAGGGTGTCGCACCTGGTTTGTGAAAGTGAAACCTGGCCCGTGCAACAGAATGCCTCTGTGATACAGAACCCAGGTACAACACCCCCCATCTCCAGTCAGGTGCTCTGCCTGGGAAACACGCTAAACTCATTAATAACACATGCCCCGCCCCCACCATGCCAACACACAAAGTCTCTCCAGAGGAACCCTGACACAGCAATGCAGCATTTGCGCCTTTGCCTGTCAACTACAAAGCCACACCAAATAAAGTACTGAAAAAATGAAAAACTATGCATTGCCCCTTGTGTTACCGGACACACTACAGAGTTGTGTGTGTCCAGAATGAAGCCTGCTAATGTTTCAAGCACTGAAATAAAAACATATGGGAGACAAGAAACAACTGGAAACCCCACAATGAAACAAAGAAGCTTTGATGAAAGCCAGAAATTTTTGTGGCTTTAAACTGAGGCTAAACAGTTTTGTTAAACACTGGACAGCTTCTAGGCTGGGTTTGGTTCTGGATCCAGCTCTGACTATGTGATTGGCATGTCCTCCTCATGTTTGCGTGGGTTTCTTCCAGGTGCTCTGGTTTCCCACAGCCTGAAGACATACATTTCTGACGAAAGGATGACACTAAATGGCCTACAGTGTGTATCTGAGTGAGTGCATGTATGTTACATGAATGAAGGTAGCTTAGTATCTAGTATGTGTCAATGACAGATAAATACTAGATATTAATCACTGTACAGTGTTGCTTTAGAAAAAAGTGCCAAGTAAATAAAGTAGCATTAAAAGCACAGAATACAAATGTGGAAGCTGATGTGGATGAGCACATCAGTTAATAAAATGTGTCACACACCCTGCCAGCAATGGCAGTGCTTTCTTTACAAATTACTACATATGGCCTTAGACCATTTGTGGACTGTACTCCTCTGGGAGGTTCATTGCAGCACCACGCTTCACAGCAACCTATGGTGAAGGGGTCCTGAAATAGCTTTACACTTCTGTTCAGACTCAATTCTATAGCCAGCTACTTGTGCAACGCGTGCTGGCAAAAACAGACGAACTCCATTTTGATAATCGCATGTCTGTATATAAAGCGCTTCACCTGCTAAGAAAAGCACACTGTTTATTCTGAGCTATATGTTGCTTTAGAGAGAAACTTTTACAAAATGTAAACTTGAACTGCCACTCTTCCCAAGCCCTTCAAGCAATACATTTAACCCAAATTGCTCCTAAAAATATCCAGCTGTTCAAATGGGTAAAATTATTCTCCCTGTAAAAGTAATGCATACAAAGCTCAAGAAGACAAACATTCTCATTCTCCAGCAAATACACACAAACATTGAGGACAATGCCAAGAAACGTTAACTCAGTCCCATTTTCTGCCAAATTAGCATGCTGTGCTTTTAAAAAACACAAGGGAATTACTTTGTTTAGATATAAAAGTGAATTAATTATACTATGGTTAACATCAAAATTCTTCATATTTTGTCAAGTACCAAAAAATAAGGTTACATCACAACTGAACAAAAGTAGAAGTGGTAAGAAATACAACCCTACAATGCCACTGGATTTCTTTCCCAGCGGTTGCATACGACTGTCATTTTGATAAAATTTCATTAAATGCAACACATAGCTGGAATGACCGAACCCAGAAACCCCCAGGATTTTTGAGAAATTCAGTATGAAACAACGCCAAGGTATGGAGAGACAGGTGGTTAGAAACTTACCTGGGCCGCATGGAAACAAGGTGGTGTGTTGTTTCCTGTGTTTGCTCAGCCTTCCGGGGAACAGGCTGTTCCTCAGCACTCTGTCCACAGCCAAGCCCTGGAGCACAGCCACAAGGGCCTGGGCGTCAGGTCACAGCATACGACAGGCTGGCCCCTCACTTAATACATGCAGGCATGTTCCTGCACATGTACATATGCATGCATGCACACCCCACTGTGTGGAATGAACCCAGACAGTTACCTTCTCTCCTCTGAGTGTAGATCTGTAGTGCAAAAAAGAAAGTAGGAAGAGAATTCAGTCTGTAGCTGTGGTGGGACCTGCCTTCAAACCCAGGTTTACTCCTCACGTGCAACTACGAGTGTGTAAGTGTGAGGGCCATGAGGTGAAGGTCGCCCAGCTTGCTGGGAATCTAATATTAGCACGGCCCATTTCCCTGTGCTGAAACTCTAGTGCTTGTCTCAAATTGCTAAAAGCCCAGCAACACACCATACGCTTAAACCATCAGCTGAACTCTGATGCAGTCCAGTATCGCCTGGGCATAGCAACACCACATGGGGAGGCCAGGGGCAATGCTGCTGAGGGTGTTTAGTGTAACTGAACAAGTAAAACACATCGATCCCCTTACGAAATCATTAGATAAAAGATTTGAAGTAAAGATTATCAAAGCTAAATATCTACGACAGAATGCCAGCAAAAATAGTTTCCAGAAAGCACTTAAGGCATCATATAGGTAGCTAGGTGGTGTAGCAGGTGATCCAGGTACCCTGTAGCACTTGGGCTGTGTGATTAGATGTGGATTCAACCCCATCCAGTTTGTTTTGATCTTGCATATTCTCATCATTTCCAAGGGCTCTGGTTTCCGCCCATAGTCCAAAAGTATGTATTTTAGGTGAACTTCACACAGTTTCACAGATTTTTTGGCAGCAAGTTCATTCTACTAGCATCCATACTTCATCCCAAAGATCTACTGGCTTAAGAGGACAGGACTGTAGAAGCCACTGTGGTGAAGTTACGACTAGTGTCATGTTTGCGGAAACATCCTGAGATGGTATTGCGACAAGCTACACTGGCCATGAAGGGATGGATATGCCTGGTCAGTACCAGTAGTATATTGTAGGCTCTGTCAAATTATGGTAATAAAAAAGACAAACACAAAAATCTAAAAAAACCTGCTGTGTGCCAAGAAATCATTCCCTACCCATTACACCGCCACCACCAGCTGATACCAGCCAGATGAACCTCAAAAAATTGGTTTGTGAGTGTATAAAGGGGTGATTGTGGATATTTTTATATATTGTATTTAGCACTCTAAGTCACCACGGAGAAAGGTTTTATCTAAACACTACTTAATGAAAAAGTCAGTCATAAAGGAGATGGAAAGGTGCTCTGTAGAACAGGATTATAAAATCTAAAGCCCTATTCAGCCATTAAATAAAAAGCATTTCATATGCATATTATATTGAGATTGGGATTTGTTCTGCTCTTGCCTGTGCTGCACACTCCACTGTGCTGTGCTGATGCGCATAGGCTCTGCAGTATAGACCTTGAGAGAGCCTCCTCTTACCGCTGATGTGTCCTGCAGATGCGGGTCAGTGTCTCTAGCTGCTCGGGCTGCAGGTTAGTGCTGCTGTGGTCTCTTTCATTCCTCCCAGCTGGGTCGGCACCCTTCCGCTGGAATTCTGGAAGAAAGAGGAAGGGTGTGTTGATCCTTCAGCTTTGTACACTGCAGCCACACACATCAAAAACAAAGACTGCAGCTACACACAGGATGAGGCTGCTGTGAACAACACTCCAACATGAAACAAATGAAAAGGTGTACAGGAGGCAGAGATATACAAAACATAAATGAAAGGTCATATTCCAGAAATAATTGTAAGCCATCCCATTTTTACATAAGGATAACAAAAGCCTGTTAGAGTCGCCATTAAGTTGCGGTAATGAATCTTGTGTAAACTTAGTGATCCTTTTGAGCTGAATAAGGGTATATCACATCAAGGTAGAAAGTATGGAAACTATGAAAAACTGCATTACCCCACTGTTCCTGAAGGACGGTGAGATTGGAGAGCAGTCGCTCATGGTACAGCCTTTCCAGCTGAAGGAACTGGACTGCCCACTCATCTGAAAAGCATAAGAATTAAGGAAACATACCTACCGACAATAGAGCAGAATTCAGCTGGAAATGGCCCTAAAATTACAAATATGTACTCAGGTCTTCCTTATGGTCACGGAGAAAAAGAATGGGCCTGCATGTCAGACAAATGACAGAAAAAACTAAATTTAAAACATTCTACTTGGATTTAAAATGATCTAGCTTTTTCTGAGCTCTATCAAAATAAACCGTATAGTACAATAGCTTGAAATGAAATGCTAAAAGAACCCTTACAGCAGACCTTGAGGGCTTTAAGAATCAAATCCTATAAACTGCAAGTCTGAGACACGATATTACTGTAACATCACCATCTTCAAATGCGACGGATTGATTTAATTAAGTGTCGACACCCACAAGCGACTCCTACAGGAGTGTTGGAAATCTGCCGGCTGCCAGTAAACTTGGATTGACAGTGATATAGTGTAGTTTATCTGGAAAGAACAAACTGCTGCAACTAAATGGTAATTTAAATAAGTAAATAAAACTCACCATTTTAATTAAAAAAAAAAAAAAAAAAAAAAAAATTCTGCTCTGCTCAGTGCTAATCCAGTTGCTTTTCCTCCAAAGCCCTCTGGCCAGCCTAACACCATAGCATTCGGCAAAATCTGGATGTTTTTACAAAACATTATATTCAGCAAGGGAAACATCCCCCACATCATGTGTGGCAATGTTTACATGTGGCTGTGCGCTGGAGATAAAACAGTCCATCAGTCCTCACATTCAAAAAGCTGACATTGAAATACACATTACAAGAAATCTGAACTCATATATCCTAGCTATACCAAATTCTACAGCAGGATTGCCTCCCAGTCTCGGAGAGCAGATTCTGTGAAATTCACCTAAAACTCCAAAACAGTTAATGCACGCACACATGCATGCACAATTAAGAGGATACAATCTTCCTCAAGGAAGTAGCCCTCTGCAATCTGAAAGGACAAAAAAAAAAAAAAACATTTAGAAACATATGGTGACATGAAATTACATCATCATAAACCCAGAATCAGTTTTAGTGCATGTCAAAGATTAGATTTCAGGTCAACTATAAAAATGATATATGATGTTCAATATTTTACAACAAATAAGTATATATTTATACATATTCATATGCAAATAATGTATATTTGAATAGACAAAAATGTTAGTATGATTTTAAGCTGTCTGTTCTTTCTGGGTGATGAAGTGTGCAGCATGAGTCAACAGACCTTTTATCAAGTCATGAGGCTCTCCAGCAAAGTGTTTAAGGTGAAAAAATGTGACCAGTGTCAAGAGAGATATGGATAAAAGAGAGAGACTGATCTTGTGTGTGCATATTTGTGGAAAAGCAGAAGTAGAGACCAAGAAAGATAAAAGAGCTCTTGGCACTGAGCAGATGTAACCATGATTTGTTAAAGCCACATTTCAAGCCCCAGTACAACAAGGGCAGACAAAGACGATTATTTCCAAAGGTAGCCTGGAGAGCTTGGGTTTAGTTCTGCAACCATGCGTCCTTCATAAACTAATCAGATAAAATCCATAACACACGCAGTGAACCTTCTGTGAACTTCACACTTTGATCGCCATAAAGCCAATATCTCTCCTTGGTCACACCCCTTAGCAATTGCAAGGGGGAAACAAGGTGCTCAGAGTGTAAATATTGCTATGTTACGGTCCTTATCCAAATCCACAGACAATTCTTTTGTCTCACTGACTGACTGTAGGTCTGACTGCTCCAGACTATTCCCTGAGACTCCACAACCTGGTCACACACAACCATGCAAATGCAACCACTTTTCCCTTACTTATCATACTCTGGTGTTTGTACCCTGAACTCAGTGGAGAGTAATATTCTTGCATGTGTAGATTTATGAAGAAAAGGAAAAGAATCCCTTCTTACGAAGAACACAAATGTTCATCTTGACTGAAAATCTTAAATATTAAAATTCATATCCCTTTTTGTTCTGTATCACTCAACTTAGAAGTCAGTTATTAAATACACACATCTGTCTTCCATCGTAGGCACTGTAAATATGTACTAACCCAGTTTTTCCCCACTCATGTGGCACTCAAGCTTTACCTTTAACTCTCCAACTGTCTACATAGATATTACATATGAACTGTAAAGTACACCTACCTCCAAATTCAACCATATCGCTTTCTACTGAATATAATCATTTACATTCATGTTTATACAGCACCTGGAATATGTTAGTGACAGCTGGAATATTTTAGTGACACTTGATGTCTCACTGGTATACATTTTGCTACTGTTTATGTTATTTTCCCAATGTATAGTTTTGCCTGCTGCCAGTATGGTAAGTCACATTGTGGGCATTACCCATGTGAGGTGGAAACAGACCTGGTGGAGGCACTGGGGAAACAGTGTGTGGTCTGAGTGTTCCAGCAACTCCTGCAGGAAAGTCACCAGGGAAAGGCTGGACAGAGGAGAAAGGGGCCCAGTGGGAGGGCTAAACGAGAAGTCCTGTTCATGACAGCTGGGTGCACTTGAAGCTGGACATTCTGAAATGCTGCACACTGACACAGCTCCTGGAAACAGAGGCCAGAGATCAGAGAGCAAAACAACACCTTTACAGACATCACAGTACAACAACATCTGATATTAATCTTGGATGATAAAAAGACTGACAAAAAATACTTTTCTCAATGAGTTTTCTAAACTGCTTATCCAAAAAAGAGACCCTTCATAAAATACCATAAAATATAAATATCTGTATCAACACAACTTCTACTTCATTCCTACCCCACTAGATCACTAGAACATGGAAACAAAACCTTATTACATAAACAGAAAATCGAACTGCAAAAGAACAATATTAGTCGCACAATCTTCAAAGTTGTACTTTGGTTCACGGCCTAGCTGCACCTACAAAAACACTGGGGACCCAAACAACCCCTGTGCCCCTGTGGATTTAGAAAAAAGGTCCTGGTGACCAAGAGCCACCACAACAGGTAACAGAAACAAGGATGCTGAGCACCTCTTTGTGCTCTCAACCCTCCACCTTCTAGCAAACACAGAGGTCCCACCTCATTGTGGTGGAAAGACCATCCACATATTGGGCAAATCCGATCAGGAAGCAGATCACAAGAATTAAGTAAGCATTTCCAGCAGCCGACCACCATGAAGGGAGAAGCACGAGCAGCAGGACACAAGCCGCCTACACAAGCTACAATGGTTAACTCCCATACCTTCAGTTCCTAATCTGTGACAGATACGAACAACAGAAAAATAGGCACTCACCAGAACAATTTAGCACACAGCCACAAAATTTTTGTCCAACACTACTTTGTGCTTAACCAGTCCATCTCTGCCCTTTATGTTGCATAGAATAAAAATATTGTACTGCAATTCGCAAAAGTATTTGCATCTTCTGTGACTCTGTCTAAATTAACTTGTGCTTATATAACACATCATTAGCAACGCAAAGGAACACCAGCACAAACAAACTTGTATATCTAAAGCTCAACCAAGAAAGCAACAACTGTGAGCACATATCTCAAGAGGTTAAATCAGTATACCGTACATCATGAAATCACAACGTATCAAATATTACCTGTGCAATTGTATTGTTTAGCAAGACTGCATTGAAAGAAGTTGGGTATAAATTCCACAGTAGCTGGAATTCCTCTAAGCAAGGTACAGGCTATCCTCTTGGGGAGGAGATTTCCAAACATGGCAAAAGTTCATAAAAATCCAAAGTGTAATAGTTTTACTGGAGTGCTGTATACTGCAACAGTAACACTTTTAAAAACTTAGGGGAAACAAATATGTAATGCTTAATAAAACTAAACAGTACTATAAAAAATACAGAGTACAGTAAATAGGATGCAAAAAAACAATAAATAAGATGCCAATATGATTTGATCAGAATGTCGCTACAAGGGGACTGGAGGTGTTGTGCTGCCTTCACAAAGATGATGAAGACGTTTGTATGGATCTTTTTTGACATAGTTCCAAAGTTGTTTAAAACCTTATTTATGCACCGTTATTTTTTTTCAAATGGAAAAAAATAGTTAAATATTTATACTTAAAATGGGATTTTTCAACATTTATGATTTTCCTCTTTTTTCTGGAATATGTGATGGCTTATAAAATCTGAAATCTGTAAAATCAAGAGCTGTTAAATCGAGTATGGGCTGTACTTGCGAGTCAATACAGTATAATATACCCAGCTGTGCACTGTAAATGTATGATTAACTGGAGCTTAGTACTCATATAGTTAGTCGGTTTTCGTAGAAAATTATCAGCAAAATAAATGAATAAATTTGTTACAAATCTAGACATCCAAACCAAGCACACAAAACTAAGCTTTGATAAAAAGTCTGTCATCTACTACAGATCCTTATGTTGAAGCTGCAGAGTAACAGAACATACTGTAAATTCCCATCAAATGAAGCTGAAGAACCAGTCAGGTGATTTAATAGATATTCCTCTTGAGCTGCAATCCCTTTTCAGAGTAACATCTTCCACATGCTGTCTTGAACAATGGATAGAAAAGGTAATTCATAACTTATTAATTTTAATAAGGTTTTAACTTGGTTGTACACATCACTCCTCCTAATCCACCTGGGTCCAGTTATAAAGTCCCAATGTGTCCCTTTTAATGCAGGGCACCCTTGCTCACTTGGAATTGTTAAAACAGCAGACATCACCTTTCATTTACATTCGATGAGCTGCCTGCTGCTTTTCAATCTTAATCTAGAGGCTTCAACTTTTTCAGGTGATGCAACACACTATTTGGACGGAGCTATTCAGCAACTTCCACCCGGAGCTCTCTAAATGCCTAGCTGGTTGTCGGTGCTGCTGTCACAAAGAAGAGGGACAACATAACCCAAGCTATCTGTCTCAAAGGAAATATGGCCTATTTTTTGTTCCCTGAGCCTCTGCCACATCAGGCTAGAGTAGCATTTTAACCCAGAGCCCCAGGCCAAAGGACTTCTACAAATAAATGACTCCTCACTTTATAAAATAAAAAAAATAAAAAAAACAACTGGGACCAGAAGTTTATTCATAAATCTAATGTCTTTTACCAATAAGCCAGAGTCAATACAAGCTTGGCAGAGATGCTACTCAGTGAATTCACTTGTTGGATTCTGCAAAAACCTCAGCTAAAGCTGCTAAACAAAAACTACTTTAAGATTTTTATTAAACAACTAAATTAAAATTACTGAAAATAAAAATAAATGTTCTCCACAAACTCATATTCACTGCAGATTGCATTACATACTGTAAGCATGCTAATGTTCATCAGCTTCTGGCTGCATTAAACATTCTTTATCATGTACACAATCGATAAAAGCTCAAGAATACAAACATACCTTGATTTACTTAGAGATAAGGTTCTGTAAAAATCTAGAATATAGCTACAATAAATACAAATACTCTGTTAGCCTTTCTAGCATTTTCATTAACTGCGCTACACTAAAACTCATTTTAAGTGAAAATAAAAGTACCTCATATGTGCACCATTCAAATGGTTATTGATCATCAACACTGAAAAATCAAGCATGAACTATAAACACTGCAGAAACAAGTTGAATTAACATAATCTCACTCTGTCTCACTTTTTTGCTGTCATCTAATGGCTGGGTGTAAATATATGTTATTTTTCCCCAAAACACACAGAAATTTTATGAAGTGAAAAATAAAAGAAATAAGTGAAAAAAGTTTAACAAAAAAAAACTGAAATAAAGGGTAAAATGTTGTATCTTCTAAAATTTAAAGTTTTATCACAAGGAGCCAGTACATATGTCAGTGTTGTGTCCACAGACTGCAAGACTAATATAGGCCTTTGTTCAGAGATACTTCCTTGTAGCATCTCATAATTTATTCTACATTAAATATCGCAAAAAAAAAAAATGCTTTGATGGATCGTCAATAGCTACACTAAATTTTGCCCTCCCACTGAGTCACATTGTTTGGCCATCTTTATCACACATTAAAACTCTAAAGAAGAGAGTAGCAGGTAGTGACTCATACCGTTTTCTAACCTGAAGGTTATTGGTTTAACAGGAGGAGGCCTTAGTAGTATCTTTGAGGAAGGTACTGTCACCATCTCTAAATATTAAAACTCACAGATACACATATATTTCAAGCCCACATAAAGAGAAGCCAAGAATTTAGAATAAACTGTAAATGTAGGATAACTCTTTTGTTGTTTACATCAACTTTTACTAAGCAGATGTAAGAGCCAGACAGCTTGGCTGGGACAATGTGCTGATTCCCATAATCCTATTTCAAAACACAGAGTTCTGGAAAAGACTCAGAAACAGCATTCCTTGCTCCATTTGGCAAAACAACACCACGATTCATTGTGTCATCAATACACTCAAGTTAGAACCTAGCAAAGAAACAGAATGTTAGCAGAGGTGCTGGAGATGAGGACTCCTTACCTGCAGTCCTGATGTCTCTGTTGTGCTCCTCACTGTGTGCTAGAGAATCGTGAGTCTGGCTCCTTGTGTCTTCAGTGGATCCCCTGTGGTGGTGGTGGTGGTGGTGGTGGTGGTGGTGATGATGATTATTGTTGTGCATCTGCTCCTCCTCTTCATTGTTGTTCACAGAATTCTGCTGGGACTGTTGCCACCCACTCTGGATCCCTTGGTCCATTCCCTCTTCCCCCAACTGGTTCTGATTTTCATCCGGGCTGGACACACAGTTCATGTCGCTGTGGAGGTCCGTGATCCGCTCTTTCCCCTGACTTACCCCCTCATCGCATCGACAGTGTCCCTCATCCATGAGATACTCCAACCAATGACCATGAAGTTTGACTCCACCTACCACTCTGCTCACCACACCTCTTCCTTTGGGTGCTGAAAGTGAGAGTAGTAGATGTTGGTTTCCCATCCCATTTTAGGAAAAGTTAAGGATAAAGGTATCCACTTCAGTTTGAATACAACCGATACAAACCTACACATTCAATACTCAATACAAATAAATAAGCCTTTTTAATTCGGTAAGGGGTTCAATAACATCAAGGGTTCAAATGTATGAACAGCATAGAGCTCATGCTCAGAGAACCCCCCGGGGCACCAAAAAAAAAAAAAACTGCTGTTTGGTGGTTAAAAGGTTAAAACACTGACTTTGAATCATAGCTACTGTTCAAATACTGGTACTAACTCTGCTGTAGTTGACCTGGTCAGGGTAGTTACCCCGAACTGATGGTCAAAATAACACAGCCATATAAATGAGTGAATATTTTGTCCTATATTAAAACACAAACTACACCCTTGAAGTCACCTTGGACAAAGGTGTCAGTTAAATATCAGTTACTATAAATTAATGACTATAGCACGTGAGTTAGGATCCTAGCCTTTACAAGCTAAAGCAACCATCTCACCAGAAGGTGGACAAAATAGTAAATTATTCACAACCCTGAAAGTCGTGTGGTGTTACTTTCTATTCAAAAGATGACTTTAATTAATTAGATGATGGCTAGGAAACAAAAAAAGACACAAGGAACCCGCAGCCCTCACAATGTATGGCTACATAGCATTGAAACTAAGTTTTGAGACACTGGAGGACAAATGTACTTGGGTTATAGCTTGGTCACGACAAAGAAGCCAAACAAAGTTATCAGAATAAAATCATGATTTTGCCATTTATTAAATACGTATTGCATTCTGCTAGGTTATGTTTTTTACTGGGCTTACAGTGAGTTTTACTGGGTTGTAGTTCAGGGCTCCAGACTGAGTACAAGACCTCATCTTTCCATATTAAATGTACAACTGAAAGTCATCTACAAAGGGAATAAGGCAGCCACCTTGCTAATTCCTTGTCAGCCTGCTGTCCTCATTTCTTTCAGTAATTGCAACCTTTGTCCTTTTTTATGCATTACAACATTACATTTGTGCCATATACATGTGCTATATATACACACTTAACTCCCAAAGAGGTTTTTAATCAAAGAAAGTGCCCTATAATACATCTTTCTAAATGCTTTCTTTCATAGAATATTAAAGGGAAATGACCAAATTGAGTGTGGAATTTTGTAAGCACTAAAACAACTTTAAATCACAGTAGTGTTTCACAAAGAAAAGTTTATGGACAAAAAAACAACATAAAATGGGGAAAAACTTGAAATTGCATGAGAAACAGTTATAATGTAGCATTTACTAAAGAAATGTGAAACCTATGGTGCAGCAGAATGTGTAAAAGGTTTAATGAAAAAGCTGTATTTATTCAAAGAAATAGTGTATGTACATTATTTTAGATGCTGTCCCCTTCAGTGTAATCTGATATGTATTTTCCCAGCATTCCTGCCACTTTTGGATGCATTTCATACTATTACCAATGCTTTGAATGCCATGAAATATCCTTCCTTTCAGCTTCATTTTGATTTCTGGAGGTATCATAGGAATGTATTTTTCTGCCAAGAGCTGTGGAAAATGATCAAGGATTTTTACACCATGGCAATGCTCCTTCACACACTACTGTCTCCATTCAAGATTTTTTTGCAAAAACAAAAATTTCTTATGCACACAGAAATGGGCACCATAAGAAGTGAGAAGTCCTGCCAAAATAGCTCAGCTTCTTCTGAGTGGAGTGCAGCTCATTTCACACAAAGTTCTCTGCACGGCCTGCCCTACTACTACTTTCCAAAGATCACTCTTTAAGTGCCCACTTTCTTTTGGGAAAGATTCACGCGGACACCTCCAGCCACCACACCGCTGGATGCTTACGGTGAAGACACCTTTCCATCATGGACGAGGGAATGTGGTTTGTGTACTGTGCAGGTGAGAAAACTGGTTCTTACAGTTACAACGCCAGTCAAGTTCCATGTTTTTTTTCTCTCGCACAAACCATCAGAAACCTGACATTTAAAGCAGTTTACATGGTTGAGGGCACAGTCCAGCATAGTGCTTCCCTAGTGGACTATTGCACATAGTCTCACAATAGAAGTCATTGTTGTGTTTAAAGACAGCACTTTGACCACATACACATAATGCATACAGAATAAGGAGACTTATACTTCAGTGTATAGTGGTTTAGCTTCAAAAGCTAGGGGGTGTCGAATAAAGACTGACAATTTACGATGGAAACCAGAACACCCAGGTGAACAAAGGAGAATATGCACAAAGCTGGATTTGAACCTATGTCTGAATACAAAGCCTAGAACCTGTGAGGCACCAACGATTCCTGCTGTGCCACCTTGTATAACCAAATAATCCTGCAGAACCAGCATCAAGCAGAAATGAACATCAACATTCTGGCGTCCAACTTTTGCTTCAGAAAATGCCTGAATAAACAAAAGAGGATCTTTGACCAACGGTGAAGATTTCACAATTTTTTACAAATCCAACTCCCTCACAGAAAATTGAATCCAGGACCTCTGCTACTCCAGGCTGACATTATAACCACCAAGCCAGACAACTAATCCAGCACCCAAAAGTGGCACCATTAGCATACATTTATCTACAGTCCTTCAAGTCACAATAACAGTGGAACATTACATATTCCTTGTCCTCAAGCCCACAAAACCCATACTGGAACACAGGTTACCTGAGGCGATCCTGCTGTATTGCTCAAATAGAACTGTTTGTTTCACATGGGAGCCATTTTCCCTCCTGCCAGCCAACAAACACAGCTTTGGTGCTAATCTGCCACACACAACCACCTCGCACTGGCACAGGCCTGCAATGAGATCAGCCCCTTCTCACTCCTAACCGGAAGCGCCAAAGGTTGAAGCATTTGGCTGAAAAAATGGGAAAATGATTTTGAAGGACTGCTGCTGCTGTTGTTGAGATTAGCATCCACCCAAGGCCCTGTTGAGTCACGCAGAACCAGGGAGGCTGGTAATGTTTGGCGCTTGCAAAAAGCCACGTTACTCAGTCCCTGAGGCAACTCCAGTTCACAAAAGTTTAATTTTAGAATATTCTTAGGACACAGCTTTATTATCACTTTTGGCACATCACTTTCTGCTGTCACACAAATTGGATGGTCTGTCACAAACTATTTTAAATATCATTCTATAAACCTTTGTAGATGTTTAGTTTACTTTGCTTATTGATCCTTATATCCTATTTAGATAGATTTCTACTGAGATAAAACACCTCGTCCAGGAGAACAAAAAAGTAGTAGAAGTTAAATAACACAAAGCATTACTAGGTACAAAAAAAATGTATAAATTAAAAGTGCAAGTTAAATTAAGCACAACTTAATGCTCAAATTTCCTACCAAAAATTTCATTTATCCACTGCAAAAAAAAAAAAAAAAATCCATCTTATATTTTAACCATAAATATAAAGTTAAGCTTTAATAAGTCAGTGATGACTGCTACAAAACATTTATATGACTTTTTCCATCCTTGTTAAACAAATGTAGAAATCACAGCCATGCGCCACAACATGTCCTGATGTGACATGGAAGTTTGTAGTGATGCCGATTTTTGGCACTGAAGCCTCTATCACTGCTGTAGCCTACAAAGCAAGCCTTGGTGACAAACCTCATGCTGCTCCAGAAACTGTGTACAACCTCCCCCAACCCCACTCCAAAGAGTAATAAATAATGTAAATGCACTGACTGACAAATAGAGCTGAAAAAGGTCACATCAGGGTGGTGCCATGGTCACTAAAAGGTTAAAAACAGGAAATGTGGAAAAATACATCAAAGCTCTGGAGAGACAATGGCAAATGTCAGTGGGGCTGTTTATTTCCAGGAGGGTTGTTTGCAGTAAGGAGTCCTTACGGTTGTCCTGGAGAAGCTGAGCTGCACTCTGAGGAAGGCAGTTTACTGCTCAGCTGTCTTCAGAAATTATTCTTAAAGACACAACCTCTGCAGATCAAAGGCAGCATTACAAGAACATGCATTACAACAGTCTTACAGCACATAATCCATTGACTAGTAGTAAACAAGAGAGACAAGGATATGTTGTGCATTTGAATGAGTTTTACATTAAAACTGTTCAGCAAATATTCTTAAAAAATAAAATCAATGCCACTGTGATTAAATTAGGCTACTGGATCCAAGAATTTTAGCTGCTGGTAGCACTGGTGCCTCGCAGCACCTGGGCTGGAGGTTGGGTACAGATTTGAATCCAGCACTTTGACTGGCCTTCCTGTGTATGTTTGGGTTTTTCTTCCCGGTCCGAAGACATGTGATTCAGGTAAATGAGTAACTAAATGGCCCATAGTGCATGTGTGTGGTTCAGTGTGTGTGACAGCACTGTAGTGACAGGTATTTCATCCAGTATGTACCCCGTGCTTCCAGCATATGCTCTGGACCACTGTCACCCTGAACTGAACAAATGGTTACTGATAATAAATGTTTTTTATGGATATTTATAAAATACACTTTTGTGGGGTCTGTACTCATATGCAGGTTTGCATCTAATCTCTGGTCAATGGCCAGCAGGATTTAGGAGGATGATCTCCAGAATTCCGGAAATTTGTCGGCTTCAACTTCAAACAATGCGGCACAGTAACTGAAAGGCTCGCTGGTTTCCTGCTGGATCAGAGTTCGCTGCGAGCCTTAACCTTCCTACCCTCCCTCCTGTCACTGCAGGAGGACTGAGATGTTCACCGCTACAGCCATCCGAGGACACACAGTTTGAAATCGCATCTGCTGCTTAATCCCTCAACAGACTTAATAAATAAACAATAAATTGAGGCAAGACACTGGACTACAGATGTTAGCCATAAACAAAATTCAGGCTGAACTCCTAATACAACACTTCCCTAAGACTCCATTTTATTAATATAAAAAGCACCAAGCTGTAAACATTTTAGATACTTTTATTTTGCAACATTTTTATACCAAATAAGGCCTCCTTCAAGTCATCCCATATAAACAGGAGACACTTGAGATCAAGGTGTTGACTAAAGTTTTGTCATACAGACTTTCCAAAATATACAGATAAGTCAAGAAGTAGTACATAAGTATTCTGATGTTTAAAAAAATCTTGACCACAAAACAGTGTTGCTGCTTTTTAACTATTTTTCAGATTGACCTAAAAAAAAAAAAAAAACAGTTATACAAAGTCAACTTCATTTAAATTTTTCAGCCATATCAATTAAGAGCTCAGTATGTTACACAGAACCTTCATAGAAGTTCAATGAACAACCATGCAAATTGAAGAAAATTGCCCATTTCCAAGTATGAAGTTCTAAAATATTGACCCTTTCACACTTATGCTATTTGGGATTTATTGGTTAGATGCGTCGCCTTGCAATCTGCAGGTTCCTGGGTCAAATTCTACTCCTAATCTAGTTGCCTGGATCAAGACAAATGCCCTGAATTACATTTACTATATTTCACATTTATTTATTAAAGCGATGCCTTTCTGCTAAAAAACTTAAAAATGAAGCATAAAATATGTACTTTCATTCCTTTAGGATATGATGATTTCTGTGTAATACTTAGCTGACACCTTTATTCAATATCACTTACAATGGCTGACATCACACTAAACTCCTTATAATCCATTACCCATCTGTACACCATTGCAGCATAACACACATACACACACTACGGTCAAGTGAGACTCACCAGTTGATATTAAACATATGTTGTACTGTGGGTGGAAACCAGAGCACCACAAGTTAACTGATGTAAACATTAGGAGGAAATGCAAACCCCACAAAGGCTGGGCAGGGACTAAACCCATGTTGCACCATTCAGATACTGAGAAACCAGCACCATTCGCTGTGCCACACTACAGGAGGAGATGGGATTTACCCCTGGGATCCCTGAGAGCAAGACAGCAGCTCTCAAACCCTGTACTACCTGCTGCCATCACTGATATCTGTATCAGTCAAGTGGATAACACACTGTAAGATGAACAAGTACAGAGGTAACAACTAAATAAAGGTATAATCATAATAAGAGAAAAAGTTCACGAACAAATATTATGACAGAAAGTAGCATAACATTTAAGGAGACGGATCTGTAACCTGAAAAGTGATGCATTAAGTCACGACTGCTGTCCAGTTGTTGTACGCCACCAGCCTATTTAACTTAAAGTGCTTCAATAAAACACCCAATGATAAAAGTGCTTCAAATGAAGTTTATATCAGCATCAGCTATACGGTAACAATAAAAATAGCAGAACTCAAGGTGAAGGAGGTCTTTGGAAACCCACTGGGTTTTCTATAAAGCTTTTTCGTCTGCCGCTCCAATTACTTCTCCCATCTGGTGTGCGTCACACAGAGACACAAATCACACGCTCCGCATGTCACCAAGCGCTTCCCAAAGAGCCCAACAAAACAAGCAGAAGGAATACATTATGCTGCAAGCGGCACTTTGATGGCAGAATGATGGGCACTGGTAATTCAACAGCATCATACATTTTTTCATGTATCTGACACTTTTGTCTTATAGTAGGTATGCACACTAAGCTGCTTACAATAATTTACCTATTTACACAAGCTGGTGATGATTCTAAGGGTCCAAACCTGGAGGGGGCTTACAAAATATTTTATCCATTTGATTTAAAAAGGAGGGGTGGCACAGAGCAAAATACTTTCAAAGGGTCCAGAATTCCCACTTACACTCCTGATTCAAGGTAAATATTTTAATCGAAGGTACTTCAGCAGGATTGAAGATTCAAACCTTGGTCCTTAGCAGCAAGGTGACAGTTATGCCATCTGCTACCACCTGTTTTAATGATACTTACTGTTTAGTACAATGTTACCCATTTGGCCAACTCATTCGGCCTGTCACTCACTGTCATCATCCACATTCACACTCTGCAAAGTGCTGCTTCTATAACCTTTCTATTCTAGCTACAAATTTGCACAGAACGCACACATTATTGTACATTATATATATATATACTGTACTGTTTTAAAAGTTGTAAACTGAGCACATTAAAATCAGCCTTTTTTCCCCCACTAGTTACCGAATATCTCACACGTAAAAATATGTCATCAGGTTCTCATATAGTTTGCAGCTACATTTATGGCTAAATAGCTAAGATAAATAGCTATGTAAGCTTAACAGCTAATAATTATAAGTTTTCTTCCCAGATTCCGTTTTCTCAATAGAGATTAGGAGGAGAGCAGCTTCTGCTAGGAGGTGGAGCCATTTCTATCACTGCAGTGATTTATCCCGGCCGTCACCTCACAATATAGGTCTTTGGTTTGAATCCCACTCCTATTGTTGTACCTTGATCAAGGTACTTACACTGGATAAGAGGGGTGTGGAAGTGCCATCGTGGTGACTTACGGTGACCACTGGGATGGTTTCCAAAGCAAGGCAGGGAAAGAAAGTGGTTCATGTTGGCTTCTTTTGTGCACATCTGTAGAGTGTAAACACAGGCAGAACATGCAGACTCCACACACCCTGAACCGGACTCAAACTCCACACCATGCAGGCACCTGAGGAGCTGTGTGGCTCTGGCCACATCCCTACAGTAAGAGGACCCTGCTTTTTAAATTATTACAAAAATGTATTATGTAATATTGTCCATCATCCTGGACACCGATACCAGATAATAAAGCTTACTAATAATCTGTTTAGTAAGTTGTAGCCACTGTGATGGAAAGAAAGCCATGAATGAAGTTTGTTCATGTAGGAAACGCTTTTCTGCCAAGTGGTACAAATGGAAACTTTAATAAAACACAATGGTGGTTCGACCCAGGAAACAACAGAATTGAGTAAAACATTACAATGAAGAGTAAATAAGTCATGCCAATTGACTATTACTATAAATGCTGTACGGTATAGTATTTTTACTGTACTGTTACACAGCTCAGGGTGGGAGCCTTGGTCAAGGGCACAGCAGCAAAGGCAGGAAGTGGGGCATGACCCAAGAATCTCCAGGTTACCAGGCCAGGTCCTTTAGTGCTTGCCCTTGTGAATGAACTTTCATCGTCCGCCAGTCAGTAGCGACATTAGTGAAAGTGGCGCGCGCACACACACACACACACACACACACACTACAGTTCATTGTGAAGTTTGCACTGCTGTTCACCATGCACCCTTGCATTGAGTACTACAGCTCCCCTGAGTTACCTCAGCACCACCAACCCTACAGTCAACACATCAACACTACCAATTTTTCCACTGTATTTCCAAACAGTTTGCCAGCCGTCTCCATCACACACCTCTGGTCCAAAGCCACAGTTTTTCACGTTTTTCCATCAGATACCAGAATTCTAAGAGATCGCCATTAACAGCTAATGTACTGACATTCTGTGATACACCGCTAACAAACGCTAGCTGCCCGCTCGTCAACTATGGAGCATTTTGCACGCTATTTCTTTTTTAAACCATAATACTGGCCTTTTTATACATGTGAGACAATCGCGAATGGAGAGCGAAGGTTTGCAGGATCAGTTATGTGGTGAAATGAAGGACAGGTAAGTGAACGTCGGGCTCCGCTGTCATGCAACACAAAAGGTAAGCTAACTTATTAGCCACCAGCACTGAACGCGCTACGGATTTGGTTATTGAAGCAGTAAAGCTGGACCTCTCGCGTACTCACCGCTACACACACCGGCCGTCCTCCAGTGGTCCGGAACCCTGCGATCGATCCTGGTATTAGTGGTCTCCTCCACCGGGGTGCTGACTCACATCTAGCCTGGTTTCCTTCGTCCGACACGGGGCGACGGGGAACCGCACGAAGCGCTGACGAGCCGGTGATCCACGGCTAGCGGCCGCCATCTTGTGGCACGCAAGGCTCCTCCGTGCTCGAAGGACAGCGACAAAAAGGGATGTAAAGCGCAATAAACCACAGCCGAATTCTCAACACAACAGAAAAATAAGCATATATCCATAGATTTTGGTGTTATATATTTGGACTTTTACAGGATGCATGTTTTTTCTATAAGGAGGCTTGGTGGCGTTTTCACAGGATATCTATATAAAAATGTCCCAAATGGTTTCTTGGTTTTTTAACTTTGCAAAATGTTTTTAACCTTCATTAAATTCATATTATGCTACCAAAATCGTTGTTAATCCTTACATTGCTTTGTATGAATTGAAACAGATAAATAAAACACAATTTGCACTTTATAACAATGAAAATCGCAACAATTTCCCCCCATTTTCAGTTTATTGGTATCAAACAGTCATATTACAATGAATACATGTTATTTTTTGATAAAAATGTGTTGATTCTTTAATCTGAAAAGCATCTTTAATTATATTATTTTGACAACTTTTATTGAAGTAACCCCCTTGTAAAGGCAAAACCGTAAAAATGCAAGGACAACGGATGACACTTGAACCATAAAATGTTCATAAAGACTGTAATTCTGCCACAATGGCACAACATTATTAAAATTTGAATTTGTTAAGGATCTTTATAGCCTGTATTTTCTGCAAACAAGTTATGACTTTGAAAGACCATATTCACATTCAATGAAAAAAGAGCAAATAAGCATCCCTGCATTAACAAGTGACAAACTAAGTATTGCACGGAAATCCTAAAATGCTTTCCACTGCCTATGCCTGAACTTTGCCACTCTTTTACACGTTCATTTATCTCTAGTACTTTCCAAAGCTGGACAGTAATAAAGATGTCATCCTTCATAGGCATTAGTGTCCTCACACTCCTAGAAGTTGACTGTCCTCCTGTTGTTCTTCATGGAGGCTATTCTTGAGGAGCAGGACCACAAGGCTCATGTCCTAAAAGAAACAGCTATAGGACTCCTGTGGCTGTGGTGTTCACCAAATTGTAGTCATACAGCCAACTTTGGGTGTATTCCTTAGACCTGTGCAGGTTCTCAAAGAGGATTTTATACTCTTCTGGGAACACCTGTCCTGTCTTTGTGTCTTCCAGGAGGCCCAGCTCTGCAAGAATCTTCTCTCCATTTTCTGGGCTCCATGTGCTAGGAAGAAAGATTTAAGAAAGATGGTTAAAGGAGTAAGATGAGGTATAAGACCTAACTCATGCATAGTTATCACATGCCACATAAAAATTAAAATTTGTAATACATATTTTCATTAATGTGTATTTATTAATTTTCCATGCATTTTTCTATTTATTTACGTAGTTGATAATTTCCCCAAAAGTTAATTACAGAGAGAGCAGGGATTTGAACCCAGGTCCTTCAACTGCAAGACAACAACTGTAGCTGCAATGCTACCTGCGGCCCCATTCACAATTATGTGGCCACTTACTGAATGTTTGGTGACCTGGAATGAGTATCAGGATGCATAGGGCATAAGGGGTGGTCCTGCACAGGCTATCAATTCATAGAAGTTTGCTCTCTTACACACACACACACACACACACACACACACACACACACACACACACACACACACACACACTCTATGTGGAGGAATCCTACACAAACACAGAAAAAACATTCAAACTCCAGAAAGTAAGGTGGATAAGGTGATTAAAGCAAACACCTCTGTTGAAGAGGATTTAAATCAACTTGGAAAAGTCCACTCACTTCAGCTGGTCAATCAGAAGGGATTTTTTCTTAGTCAGGCACTGCTTGACCATTACGATCAGGGAGGCCCCATTGGCAGGAGTGAGGCTGCTGCTGAAGAGGCATTGCCGAGGAGTCAGCCTCACCAAGCACAGGTGATCCTCTGCGGCCTGCAGTGAGGGTGTGGCAGCCTGTGGTCAGAGCACTGTTACACTGGAACATCCTTAACTAATAATGGTACAATGTGAGCATGGCAATCATCCACTGTCCTTTTCCATTTAGATGTTTCAATTCACCATCAGTTTAAAAATATTTCAAGTATGGGTTTGTGTCTGAAACATGTCACCCATTAAAACATCTCAGCACCACAAACTCACTTTGGTTTTTTGGAGACCCGCAACACCACGTTTAGAAGTGACAAATGATGAAAATGGTTCCTGAAAAAGTTCAAGAAAGAGTTAAAGTTAGAAATACACATACTTCAAAAACTGGCGCAGAAAGTACAGCGTACCAATAACTGTGTTTTCAGCATTATGGTGTTTAAAATTCTCAAATTTCATCAAAAAACAATCAACACCATCTTATCAAGGTGAATAACTTAAACTGACCTTGCATTTTAAATTGTATTAAAATTAAAACAGTTTGATAAGGAAAAGCATGGGTAAGGTGTGAATTTGGCAGAAACTCTGCCTAAAAATATATTACATGCATGATGAACCCATTACACATGTTCTTTTGCACATTACTGAAGTTCTTTCCTTTGCACAAGCAAAATGTTTAAAGGGAAGTTACAGAAAATAATTCATCTTTAACATTTCACAGTCTCAGATACATTTCTCACCTTGTGCAAGAGCTCAATGTCACAAGCCAGCTGCCACAGGACACCCAAAGGCTGATACTTTTTCAGGTCTCCTGGTGAAGCTACCAGTTTCTAAAGAGAACACAATATGCTTATTTGTTCTGTTATCTGGCGGGATCTCAACGATGTAAGGCAAAAGTCACTAAAACATAATGCTACGTCCCAAGAGACACAGGAAATATGGTTTTAAAAAAAAAAACAGTGGGAACAAATCTACAGTATAAAGTTTGTTTTTCTGGTCTCTCTTTTTAATGTTATCTTCATTGAGGATAAATCTGAGCACAGCAGAAAGTGATTCTGCATTTCCCACAATGGACTATGCTATTGATCTGAGATAGATTGCCCAGCCATCTTACTGTGTACTCCTTCTCACTCATGAACATGATGAGCTCCATACGGCCATAGCGGAAGATGGATGTGCGCTCGAAGAGGGCGAAGATGAGCTTCCACAGGATGTTCCTCTCACTGCGGTTGGGGAAGATACCCACCACCTTCACAGGGATGTCTGAGCGTTGAAGAAAAAAAAAAAACAACAACATATAGGCTGCAAGAAACATCACTACAGTTCACCTTTCCTTCATGTTAATAAGATTTCCAAAAGGACAGCTACTTAAATAAAAGGCAGCATTTTCAATTTAAAAAAAAAAGTCAAAATATATAACATAATTGTGCAACTGTTAAAATGTCAACTAAAGATACAGTCACGTGCAATCTAATAAGATTTAACTTGGCAAGAAAGCAGCACCTGCCACAAAAGTAACTATGCAAAGGTTCAGATTAAAGGGAAATTACACAGAGGAAAGTAGAGGAAAGCAAATTTTCTATTCCACTGTAAGCAAATGAGTTTTAAAGATAAAATGAATGAGCAAAAGTGTGTTTGTAAGATAAAATGAATGAGTAGCATAACAACAAAAACCCAGTAAATGGTTCATTAATTTGTACTTTCCTTCTTTTAAGAAAATATATGCTCTACTTTAATTCTTCTTATTATCAATATTAATTGCTCATTTTTTTGAAAAACCACACTTTATCCAGCTCAATTTTACACTGCAATGCTACCACTGAGACCAACCTGTGGTCCACGGCACCTCAGAGATGCCTAAATCACTGAACAGCTTTTCGGAGTACATGGAGGGGGGCTTCATGGTGCCATGTCCAATAGGGTCCACCTTGAAGAAGTCACAGTGCACAACCTCTAGCTGGCCATCCAGATTGCTCTCTAAAGCCTTAAACACAGACATTACAGGCATAAACCAAACTGAACACAGCACAGCAGTGTACATACTAACATTTTAAATAAACAAATTACTTCCCAACACTGGTCTACCATGCCTATACACCTGATGTATATGAGAAGCACCAGGTTAGGCGACTCCATCTACTTATCCACTTTAACAAAGCAATTCGGCAATTCTGTTGGGAGACAGGCTCACCTTGAGATCCGGGAGGAAAGCCTTATCACCTTCCAGTGCCACCACTCTCTGGGCTCCTGAGTTCAGTAAGGCTCGAGTAAGCACGCCCGGACCTGGACATGAACAATCACAGCAGGAAGGCATAAAATACATGTCCATTCGCACCCAAACACACTTGTACCACGGTATTTGAAATTTTGGTTTCCAAGTTCCTGATGTAAGGAGAGGTACGTATTAATCCCCAAAAAGCCCCATCACAATGAGCGCTATCCAAAGCATATTAGAAATTCACCCTTGTTGATACATTGAAGAGACATTAAATGATATGATGCAAAACAGACTTTAGAATCTCATATATGACATGATCCACAGGTACAAATATGTTACATACCAGGGTTACACTCAAAGATGGCAGCCTTTCCATCTGCTATGTCTCCTTCCAGGTGACTGGTCACCAGCCTGGCAAGGTCTGGATCCACGATGAAATGCCGGAAATTTCTGCCCAAATGCACCTTCCGTGTGTTCTCTTCAACCTCTCCCAGGTCAAAGTAATCGTATCGACTTAGTGGACGGCACTGGCCCATCAGCGAGGCCGCCACTGCGGACAGGTTCCTCTGTGTGAGCCCCCGGGTTGGTGAAGTTTTCTCTGTTTTACTCTGCTGAACTTGGGTCTGCACCGGGTTTGAGTAAGAGGAGTCCAAGTGGTAAGTCCTTTTGGGGGCAAAACTTATGATGGAGATCGCTGCAGGCAAGCTGAGCTTATGATTTGTCCGTAAATGGCCAAAGGAGGTCCTCAGGCCCACCACAAGAAATCCGCAGCCCCGGACAGACATTGCTGATATCCTGAACCTGTAGTCAATAAAGACAACAGGTCAAGCCAATGCACATACTTTCTGAAACAAAGAGCTAAATTTACTTTTACGTTTACAGAAATATTAAAATATAAACAATGCTAAACAGATAAAAATGCAACTGAAAAGGAACTGTAACGTGTTTAACTCGTTAGTAATTCAAAACACACACATACTGTACACACGCATTTGGTCTCAAGATTATTACTAATAGATATTCCAGTTTCCACATGAATTATATATGTATATTGTAATCCCAATAAAATAGTGAAACATATTAAACACACCGCTTAAAACACTAAGGGATTGATCACCAGCAGCGCAGCAATCTGATCCATCGGTGCGGTCGAGTTCAACCCGCAAACCAGAGCTAACGGGCTACACAAAAGCAAACATACGTACATTAAAAAATAATGATTCTCAAACTGTACCGTTGTCTAGATATTTATATTCCTCGCGATCTTGCCTCCAGACCCGGCATGTTCTTTGAAACCAGTAGTGTCCCCTAAGCACCCGTCTGACATTGAAAAAGCGTGGAACACCTCGTTGTTCAGATCCTCATTGCGCCAAATATGACGCAATTTTTATTGGACGTAGCAAAGGCTTGTGGGTTTTGTAGTTTTATTCCCTGATCCTAGTGCGCAACGAACGTCTTCTTTAGTCTCTCAGCCTTAAACCTTAGACTGTTTACTGCCTGATTTCAAGTAAAATAGCAGCAGGTAGCGTTCTAAGCCAGTTCTTTAAATCTCAAACGTTATGAATAAATACTGAGCAAAATTACAGGATAAACTTAGAAACAGATAACACTGGGGGATACATAGCTATATTAAATGTTACAAATATAACAATCAAATAAAAAAAAAAAATTGAAAATTAACAAAGACACAAAACTAATAAGATTACAGTTTATCCAAAAATAAATCAATGGTTTGTGATGCCTATGTAGCATTCTTATTTGAGGAGATTTTTCTGAAGAGATGAGAAAATAAACCGCAGCTCAGTAAGAAACAATTTAGAATTTGGTATAGATTTAATGCATCTTGTTTTATGGATGTGAAATACAACATGCAAATAAAGCTTAATGCATTGTCTAAGTCTCTGTCACCAGACTCACGGATATGGAAAAGAACCACACACTCAGGGATTTTAAGACGGCACACAGATGAAGAAAAGAGTTAAAGCAGTTTGGTCCCCGATGTATTAAGAATGTAGGCAGAAAGAGAAATTATAAATATTTTTTTTTCTTCTTTAGCTGCACAAAAAAGCACAGGGCAAGGCACTTCCATTAAATTTGCTTAAACATTTATTGCATGGATAACAGAAATTGATCATTTAAAAGTATAATTCTTTTAATTTATTGTGGATCAGTAATTTATCGGGAATCAACCACATCTTGTAAGGATTAAAGGGTAGTTATAGTATTGACTATTTATAATAGGGCTTTGGTCTCATCCTTTGGCAATTACACATTTTCTGATGTGCAGACTGGTATATTGCATTTCAAGATTTTAATTCCATCTACAGAAGGTTTGGATATACCAAGTGACAAAGTAATAGAGCGCACAGCATTTTACTAGCAAATAAAGGCTAACATGGATGCATTTTGTAATTTTCATGTAATCTTTCCTAGGAACGTTTGCTCCAAATTTCACAATAAATTCCCCATAAGCGTAGTAGTCTTCAGTATCGTTCAATAGGTCTGAGCTAAAAACAAAAGCTGTTTAGATTGAACCAAACTGAAACAAACAAATATTTACAACCTCACAGCATAGACTGATTGTTCCAAATGATGTGAAGTGCTTATAACTTCTTAATCTGAAAGTTTTCGGTTTGAAACCCTGTTCCTACTGTAGTACTTAGTAATTCCTAAGACCTGGCCATAAAAATTAAACCTGAACAAATGCCTACTTGAGTCCATAAATAAATTAGAAAATATTGTACAGAACATTATCTTTACAAAGAATTATATCATAGACAGTAACAGTCTAGTTACATTTGTACTCTTCACAGTCTCCCATCCACAGACTCCAGAGAGGTCCATGAACCCCAGATTAAGGATCCCTGATTAAAACCAAAGGCTGTAGTTTTCAAACAAAAGAATTACATTTGTCATGTTTCTAAATTACCTCAGTTCACTAAAATGTATATCTGGGTACTTGAGCAAAGAGTAGACATGGACAGCAATTTAAAAGCAAATACATAAACTGAATATTTAAGTGCATGTCAAGTACATTCATCCTCAAGAACACAAATCCAGTCTATAGGAGGAGGAAATCTTCAGGACTGGATTTCACCTAATGGTGCTGCTCCCGTACACAGTCAATGTTCTCAGGGCTATCTTCTTTAGAGAAATGCTCTTTCTAATGAGAGAAACATCAGTTTGTGAGCAAAATTTGAGTTACTCTGAGCCTTTTGTCTTGGAGTCCACAAACATTTCATTAAAGGTTTGGGTGAATCCCTTAGACTGCTGCAGTCTTTCAAACAGAACTTTGTACTCTTCTGGGAAGACTTGACCTGCCTTGATGTCCTCAAGCAGTCCTAGTTCAGTAAGAATCTTCTCACCACTGTCTGGACTCAATAATCTGTAAAAAAAAAAAAAAAAAAGGAAATGACTTGAATTTAAAAGGTTATGTTAGGTTTTCTGTTTGTTTATGGTGGGATGAAAATCATCTCTGCCAACTGTGCATATGCAGGTATTTAAATACTTTTGAGAAAATATAAATGCTTAAAATGCTCTAACAAACTAATGGACAACAAAATGAGATGAAGAATCTACTCACGTCAAATGTTCAACCAGTTGACTTTTCCTCTTACTGAGAAACTGCTTGACCATCCTGACCAGGGAGACCCCGTTGTCAGGAGTGAGGCTGTTGGTGAAAAGGCTCTGGCGAGGAGTCAGCCTCACTAAGCACAGGTGGTCTTTTGAGGCCTAGAATGAAGAAATGACAATTTTGGATTAAAGAGCTCTTATTTTAAAAAAAAAAAAAAAACTCCATAATAGACAAAGATAGTTCACTTCTGTGCAACTGTTTATCTTGGATAATTGTTGTGCTTGACTTATGACAAATAATAAAGCAGTTCTGAAGTATTCTAAAAGCATTTCTTAAAAATGGGTAACATTCGGGTCTTCACTGAAATAGTAAGAGGAAATCTGAGCAGCTTTTGTCTGAAACCTGCTAAAAATCATGTCGAACCTATGAACTCACGTTGGCCTTGTGGACCCCCACACCATTATGTTTGACCGATGACACAAAAGAAGACAATGGTTCCTAAAGAGAAAACAAAAATTGAAAAGTGACAAAGAATAAGATTTCAAACAACTGCATAAACCAGTTACTTGTGTAATTTTTTCATGCTTTCAACTTTATATTAATTCCAAATTGACCTTAGGATGTACTGAACCACTTTGTTTTAGTGCTTACCTTGTGTAACAGCTCAATGTCACATGCCATCTGCCACAGGACACCCAAAGGTTTATATTTTGCCTCATCTTTTGGTAAAGCCACCAGTTTCTGAAAAAGATACATAGCACACCTTGATTCTTTATTGATGCGAACAAAGAGGGAAAAAAATAAACTGATACCTCATCACAGTAATCACAGTGAATACACCAAGGTGAAGTTCATCCTTTATCTGCCTGTGCTTGAATGAGTTTCCTCCATATGCTCTAGTTTCCTCTCACAGTCCAAAGACATGTTTTGCCTGGACTGGTGATGAAAGTGCCATTTATCTGTGATTACATAAATGAACATGTGCGTTGCTACACTGTGATGGTCTAGTGCCCTACTAGCCCAACCTACTGTACCTCCTGCATAGGCTTTCGCACCTTGAAGCAAAGAAAACTAGAACTCTTTGTGATTTTTAATATTAGTCTTAGTGTATTGTAGACAGTTTGCAATACAGCAGAAGTAATTCATCACAAAGCAATACCAAAAGATAGGAGTTAATTAGTGGGTTTTAAAATTGAGCAGTTCTAGACTTAAAAATGCTTAATATTTTTGTATATTCAATATCTCTGAGAAAGTGCAGAGTACCAACATATAGCCAGATAAGTGTTATAAAGAGCACAGATGTGAAAGAGGGTGAACTTCCCATATAACAACACAACCATGTGTGGTTACAATATTCTGTGTGGTTCCATGGTTCCATTCCCATGTTGTATTTGCAAGAAGAGCCTAATGTTTTTCAGAATCATACCACATCTTACCGTATACTCCACCTCACTCATGAACATAATGAGCTCCACACGGCCATAACGGAAAATGGATGTGCGCTCAAAGAGGGCAAAGATCAGCTTCCATAGGATCTTCCTCTCGTTGCGCTGGGGAAAGATGCCCACGACCTTCACAGGGACGTCTGGGCACAGAAAGAAGTGTATTGTGCACAGAGGCTGCAAGAAAGACCCTGAAAGACTTGAATTACTGTACTATCCTTTAGTCTATGGTTGGCATGGGATTTACTTTGGGCAGCTTAATATGGGAAATAGAATAAAAAAAATAAAATAAATAATCTGCATAGTGATCTCCTAAAAATTGCTTCTCAAAAACATTTTTGGCACATGCAACACCATGACTATCAGCAAACTACATAATTACACTGCTGTAAATTTAAACTTAAGAAGTGACAACCCCCCCTTCTGGAAACACATTTGTGGTGGTGGTTGGGGGTCACAGAAATGTACCACATCTAAATTAGGAATCCCTTGAGAAAAACATTGCTATCTACTACAGCAGTCTATGAAAATTACCATTTTTCCATGGAACTTCAGAGATGCCCAAGTCATTAAAGAGCTTCTCAGAGTACATGGATGGGGGCTTCACGGTGCCATGTCCAATTGGGTCCAGCTTGAAGAAGTCACAGTGCACAACTTCTAGCTGGCCATCCAAACTGCTCTCCAAAGCCTTATACACAGACATTACAGGTGTAAACTAAACAAAGCACAGTATTGCATAATGCTAAGGATACATAGCACTTCAATGCTGTGTCACAAACTCAGCATGACTCATGCATTTCCAACAGTATTGATTGTGCTGGTAAATGCTATTATAACATTTGAGGACTGATGGATGGGATTTTGGTAGGAGAGGCTCACCAGTAGATCTTGGAGAAATCCCTTATTACTCTCTATTGCTACCAGTCTGTGGGCTCCTGAGTTCAGCAAAGCTCGAGTAAGTACACCAGGGCCTGAGTGTGAACATGTATAAACAAATATTAAAATCACAAGTTCTCTTCAAGTAGATCCTCCCAAGAGACTGTCAGCTCTATAAAATACACTAACTGCTAGCTTACTGACCACAGTACCACATCAGGTCTCAAGGTTGTACTAACTATTTCCTGGGGCACAACTAATTTTCCTCCCAGGTTCACCTGCATTTCAAAGTCTCCAATTCAGAATTAAGAAATCATCATACATGAAAAACAGAACAACAAATAATTCCAGGACCAAGTACAGGCATCCTTTGTTAAAATGAATGTTTCTATTACACAAATGCAAACTTATGAGCAAATGTAAATTGTACCCTGAAAATGGCACAACAAGCTATCAACTCGCATTAATGAGAACGGAATTGAAGTTTTAGTCTGATTATACATGTCATATATAAGCAATTTTTAAAATTCGGATTCAGATGTATCAGGAATAACTCTGATTTTCTCTTCTTGGATTTTAATTTTCTTTTTGTTTAAAAGACAAAGCAGGAATTTTATACATTTGTATTAAAATTTGCTCAGGAGTGCATCTTTTTTTTTGTTAAATGAATGGTAATTAAGAGCTTGTTATACAAGAATTGACATTTCAAGCAGATTTTCAGGAATTACGCACGTAATGTGAATGAAATCTGTACAGGTTTTATTTCTTGTGCAACCAAGATGCAACACATGGACTGCACACTAACATATAATCCAGATGTATGCGTACTGATTACATACCTGGGTTACACTCCAAAATGACTGCCTTTCCATCTTCCAAGTCTCTATCCAAGCGGCTGGCCACCAGCCGGGCAAGGTCTGGATCCACAATGAAGTGTCGTAGGTTTCTACTTGCAAGAACTTTACGTGTGTTTTTCTCCACTTCTCCCAGGTCAAGGTAATCGTATTGGCTCAGTGGACGGCACTGGCCCGTCAGAGAGCCAGCCATTCTGGACAGGTTCTTCTGCGTGAGCCCCAAGGATGGTGAGATGATCTCTGTTTTACCTTGTTGAACCTGAGCCTGCGCTAGGCTTGAATAGGTGTATTCCAGGTAGCATGTCCTTTTGGGGGGAAAACTGATAATAGAAGTATAAACCGGTGCCATATGAACATGATGGCCAAAGGTGGTCCGTATTCCCCTCAACAGCAGTTTAAGGCCCTGAGAAGACATTTCGACCAGATCTGCAGCTGTATGTCACACAAAACAATACAATAAACAAGTGAATAAGTGACAATACAGAAGCCAAGGAAAACTTGATCTTTAGCTTAACAATGAAAAAAAAAGCAATAAATGTGAATGATTGAGTCCAAAGCTTAGGAGAATAAGAGGTACTAAGGAAAACGTGTGTTTTATGCGAAATGTTTACATAATACGTAACGTGCTGTAGAACAGAAAGCAGACTACTCCATCCGAGTGCCTGCAAGTACCTGTCAAGCAAGTTAAATATGCAATAATCACAAACGTGATGCATACTTGCATTGTAAAGTGTACTGTACTGAAAAAAAAGAATTCATCAGCAGTTTTGGGCATAAAAGATACAGACCCAACTCACCCAACCCAAATATCATGAAGGCTGGTAAACAAACAACACGACGCTGTGTTATCGTTCACTGTGTAGCATTACAAACTTCAGTGTAAAGTTTTCAAAACGTGCCTTCGTTTAGTTATCCGTGTCTGCCGTGATCCATCTGCGATGTTTTCTTAAAAAAAACGTTGACTGCAAATCTATTTGCTGCTCGAACGCGTTAACGCTGACAACACGTATGGAACCCATATCGATCCGTCCTTCTCCAAAACGTCAATCGTAGGCGGCGACGCAGACTGTTACGTCATATTATGGCGACGAGCAAAACACTTCCGCGACGTCGTCTCAATTCACGTACAAATGAACGCAAAAATCCATAAAAGATATATGTGAATTCTTGCCAGTAAACATTACGTACTTGCAGTGATAACGTTTAGATTTTCTTGGCAGTTTAGGTATCCTACTTTATTACATTTTGTGTGCCTTTCAGGTAATCTGTTTCGGTGGAAACGAAAGATTTTTTTTTCCTTTGTTTGAGATTAATGTAGAATAACTTAACATTCTGCATGTTCACACCCTCGTCGCATTCTAAATAAGCATAATTCTGGCTCTGGGACCGAGAATAGAAAAAGAAAAATTGCTGGTGTTTATCTGCACCTTTCTCTACCACATGGGTGCTAATAATGGACAATTGACAAATGATGTAAACACTCAAAACACACAAAGACATGTTGACCACTTACAAATGACACGTGTATATTTAACCGATATGAAGAGTAAATACATGCGTATAAAATGACATTCCCAAAATTATGCTGCAATACTTGACAGTCTGTAGTACTGTACAACTGAACATATTTGTTCCATGTCCGCTTTTTTAAAGTCAGGTAATAAATTCGAGGTTAGGGTGAAATCGTCACCTCGATTTTGTCTTCATTTATTGCAGGGAAAGGAATAAAAAGCCACTCAAAAGTGCCGAGCGGTGGCCACGCAGCTGTGACGCAGCGAGGTTCCGGCTGATGGTGACGAACTGCGCGCTGTGAGCGGAACACGGAGTCGGGTTCAGTTCTTGAGAGCAGGTGGTGCGGGCGCCCCACGATGGAGAAGAGAGTGGAGCGCTTCTGCAGCCAGGGCAAGGGCCACGGTCTGCGGGCTCTGGTGCCCGTGCGAGCCGGGGAGCTTGTGTGCACCGCCAAGCCGTACGCGCACGTTGTGTCCAAACGGGCGACGAAAACCACGTGTGAGAACTGCTTCGCCAGGTAACGTTAAGAAGTCCGAAAAAAACCCCCAGCCTTTATTTTTCTGTCTGTTACTCTGTTTTCATGCTCACATAGTGTTTTACTACGCTGAGGATTCCTAGAAACCTTTTTTAAAAAAAATAACTAATATGGTGTTAGTGAGCTGTATTGGTTGTTAATTTCACGCACAATTCGCATTTCCCACACATTACCCACAATTCACTCGTGCGTGGCGTCACGGATCACGTGGCACTGGGTCGTGATTCTGATTGGACAGGCAATTATTCTAAGCTAATTGAAGCAGTGTAATGGTCATCGAAGCAGCTTTTCTTTGTTCTTTTTTTTGGGTAAATTTGTAATGTTGTGTCTTTGTCCCGTGTGAAGTCCTTTGTCCTGGAGTGAAAAATTGTCTATTTGTGCACCGGAGGGGACGATGGAGCAGACAGTCCGAAATTTTAGCAAGCAGCACCAGGGGTCAGTTCCTCCCAGGAAGCATCAGAAAACCAGAATTGCGATTTAATAATAATAAAAAAAAACTTCATTTTGCATCAGTTAGCGTCTAGGTAGCCAGTACATCTCTTCCCCTTGACGTTTTTTTACAGTTCTGAGTTTCCACATTTCGGGCATCCATCTTTCTAGCCAAACAAAACAGTGGGCGTAGTTACAAGTTATGGCCACTGGAGGGCAGTCTTGGTCTAGGGATTGTTTTAGAAAGAAATGGGTTCATAGGCGTACCCTAAATAATGGAAATGAATAAATTATTTCTATAACAAATACATGCATAATTTATAGTTCTTATTAATTACATATTTATTGGCAAAAATTAATTTGTTTAATTTAGTGGGACATAAATGTTCCATATGAAATTAGTAATTTGGGCACTTGAGGGAGTTGAATTTATATGGCAAGCTGCCTGAACCATGCAAACAAAAACAATGTTCGGTCCCACTGCTGTTTTTCCTTCAGCCATTATGGCCTCTCACGCTGTTTTCAGTGGCCCAGATTTCAGTACCCTGTTCTTGCCACTTGTCCTTTGGTGAACTCCACTGATGCATTATGCCCCGATGTCTCCTTGCCGCTCATCTTCCCAGTCCGTACACATTAGTGACCGTGGAGGCTTTGCCCTCATGCTGACGGTCCTGCCCTTAAGCAAGAGGCAAAATGCGATGACTCCTCTGGACTGGGCAGGGAAGGGGGAAGATGCACAATGAGGTATTGAGTGAAAGAGCAGAGGTGGCCTCGTGGTGGCAGACCAGGGCAGCACCGCTTAATGAATCCCAGGTGTGTGTGTGTGTGTGTGTGTGTGTGTGTGTGTGTGTGTGTGTGTGTGTGTGTGTGTGTTGGTTTTGGTTCTGTTTATGTTACATAAAAAGGCTGTCTGTCTGCCCCTCCTCTGTTCCCTCCATGAAGCTATTTTTACCAGGGTCGCTAAGTGCTGCACACCCTTCAGTGCTGCTTGACCCCCTGTCCGACAGGAAGGACTCGATCTCTAAATCATGCCACGGCGCTTCTGCTGCCAACAAGCATTCCTCCTTTATTCTCTCTTCATGTGCGTCTGTTCACTCAGCTGCTTGCCAGGAATGAACTGGATAGCATCTAAATGAGTCTCTGAATGAAGCCTTCATCATGTATTTAAGTACATATATATTTCCTTAATAAAAAAGAACTGGGTATATATTTTTGTCTTTTATGGGGACTGCTGAAGATAAGAATATTTTAAAGTAATCTATTGGTATTAAATAGATGTTTTATAAACAAATTCCAGCATTTTATTTGCTGGTTTTATGAGTTTAACTTTTTTCTGACTTTCCTTGGTTTGGTCTCCTTGGCCTTTGATGCTTTTAAAGTAGGCTTCTCGATTTTGTAACCAAATTATTATAAAGTGACAAATTGGTGCTGGGGAATAGTGCGACCTTAAATTTAATTTCCACCGAACTGCGTGCTGTTAGTGTTTTTATGTTGCAGGTTTGTGCTGTTCTCTTCCCAAAATTATGTAGTCAAGCAGTCGAATGGAGCAGGATTTGAAACGGTGGGAATACGTAGAAACTTTTATTATTTCCAGTGTTTATTCTTATCTTTGTTTTCTCACCGTGGATATTCATCCTATAAGGAAGTGTAGGATTTTGTTATGTTCAGATGAGTAGATATTTGTGGAATGATGACTTCACGCGGTTTTTTTGGAATCAGAAAAATTGCTAAATTTAATTGCTAAATTGAGTGTTTGTTTTTGCTACACAGCACAACAAAATGTATAACCATACTTTTCTTTTCTTACCAAAGGACCACTAGAAAATAGCCTGCACTTTTTTAAAATAGGATTGTTTTTAAACTTGTAGACCCTTTGTAAAAACTTTTATTTTCTTCTGTAAACATTTCTTAAGATGCTGTCATGGGTCTGAACTGTTTTACTTAAAATATGAGAATTGCAGTTTAATATTTTAGTTATGGTCCTTTCTTTAAATTTGCGCTTGAAAAAAGTCCTTCCTTCATTGGGGCTTAAGTAAAAGTATGTGAGTGTCTGCTTATTCTGCATCATCACAAATGTCAGTACCTAAATAGAGTGCTTGTCTGCTCCAAGTTAAGTGTAAACTTGCAGTGCTCTATTCTCTTCCTGTTTGCTTGAGCTGTTGCCCGAGGCACTACTTGAAACGACATTTTATTTTCTTTGCTGCAGCCATTGCCGACAATATCCTTACACTATTTTGGAAACTGTGGCCTGTAATGCTGTGTTTATGGGGCTGTTGCTAGTGTGGATAGGACTGCGGTTTCTACTTCCATTTTGCATATTTTTGGCCACTGTATGGTTACTTTACTAGCACAATGATTTTTTTTTTTTCTTCCTGTACAACATTGCTGTTTATATCAGATACAGTATTTTAGGGGATATATGCACTTGGTGTCTTACTTATTCATAATGGTTTGTATAAAATGTCCCAGGTTTTGTACCTTAGCGGTCTCAGTCTGGCCCGGATGGGTGGGGGGCTTTGTCACATTTTGTTGTCTTTTTCCCCCATCTTTGAGGTGATGAAACCAACCCAACCACCACACAAAGCCAGAAGGACCTAAGCAAAGAGCACCTTATAGATCGATAAGATCCAATTATCCAAACTTTTTTCTTCTCTCACTGAGCTTTTATGTTGTCCCTGATAAGGGAGCTCCATCCTTGGTTCCATCAGCGGTTGTATTTTGGTGATGATGGCAGTCAGCATGTGTGTGGCTGGGTGTGGCTAGACATCATCTTAAGACAAACATCCATCTACTTATTACTGTGTTCCTGTGACATTCACACTCTCAACCGTCAGTGAAGGTAAATATAAATCTCATCTGAAAAGGCTGATTTAATTATAACATATAGATAAACTATCAAAATTACTGTGAACACTATAAACAGCTTTTTTAACATTAATGTCCTTACATTAGCATGAATTAAGTTTTTATTTGTCAGTAACACTGCACAGGGCCACACACACTGTAGTCCATGTGTTTTGCAGGATGAAAGAAGTGGACACCTTTTATTAATTTTATTTCTTTCTATTGTAAGCATCTGTGAGCTAAAGCATGAAAAATGTCTCATAAAAAGGTTGAAAAGAATTTTGTTGCAATTTTAATAAATTTTAATTGACATTATTTTCCCTATTACAAATAGTGATTCCTTGTAAGTGGAATTTGGGTGATGGAGTAATTTTTTTTTAATTATTTTTTTAAAGCAATGGGCATAATTAATACATAGAATTAAAATAGTTCTGCTACTAACTCATTTGTAGTGTGACTCATTTTTATGTTTGTTTTGTACTGTAATTAAGTAAAAAAAACAACAATTTTTCCAAAACACATTTTCCTCAAGAACATAAAGTCTCCTCAAGCTTCTGTAAATGCCAATTTAGCAGAAATGAGAGACAAGATAAATTGTGATAATTGGTTTTAGGGTTTTTAAAAAATAGTCAGAAAATTGCTGCAGGTCACTGTAGAAGCACATTAGAATGCAAATTGTTTCCAAAAGCTCACAGTCCTAGCATTGTGGTAATACATATTAAATTTGTTAGGGACTGGTGGTGCTCAACAAATCTTATTTATAAACATTTAATTGATGTCTTTTATAGTGCTACAGCCTTCCTTTTTAGTTAATCTGGGAGTGATGTTGCAGGATTAAAAACAATGGTAGAAGTTGGCACAGTGGCACAGCGGGTAACACAGATGTGTTTGGATGAGGGTTCAAGCTAGGCAGAGTCTCTGCGGAGCTCATCTTTCCTCCAGTCCAAAGATTTTTGTTTCTGCTGAATTTGTAACTCTAAACTGCCCTCAGTGTCTGTGTGCATACGTGCGTGTACAATGTATGAGTGAATTGGTGTGTCATTGCACTGCATTTGTACTCCATCTAACCTGTCACCCTAAGCATCATCTGATCGGTCTCAGTCTACCGCAACTCTGCGGTAGTGGGTGCTAATGATGGATGGATGTTTGGATAGATGGGAAAAATGGCACTGCTCATGAGCATCCAGTGTTTATTCGGTTTTATATTTTACCCAGTGTCCATTATAGTTATTGATTGTGTAGCACATTCATACACTAATTGTAAAAATGCTCTGTTTCAGTTACATTGCACCTTCAAGGCACTAACCCTACTATGCAAGTAGCCTTACTGAGACTGATGTTAACAGCAACTGATGTTAGCAACCAGTTTGTCATCCCTGTCCTGGGCGATGCCCTTGTATGATGATGTTACTTCCAGCCGGCTTCAACATTAATGGGTTTTTGCTGCGTTGTTACAAATGACCAAGCAAACCTTGGCGGCTGCTGTGCTACAGATTCCGCAAGTCGAGTCCGGCAAGGAGTGTTAATGGTTATTAGTTCATTTTGTTCATTGCAGAACTTGAGGACTCTGGTGTTCTTGTTAGTAAGAAACATGGAAAAGCTCAATAGCAATAGAGAAGTGTGGAGGGGGTCAAGTTGGCGTCAGAATTGTTGAGATCTGAAGTCCAACACACACACACACACACACACACACACACACACACGCGCGTCTCCTAGGATCACTGCTTGATATCCAGCGTTTCTCTCTTGCCAACGTATGTTTGTGTTTACAGGACTGAGGTCTTGCAGCATTTAGACTGTATAACAGGCTAATGTTCTCATTCTGGAACGCTTGAAGGCACCGTAGTAAATATTTCAGTTTGATTATGTTAGCATCTTGCAAGACTGCAATCACTCTTATGTGGCAGAATAATGCCTTGTGGAGGTTTGGCTTTGTGCTCAGTGTCGTTTGCCTTCTTCTCTTGGCAGACTATTTGGACGGGTGTGTGTGTTGCGCTGTAATACACCTTAGTTAGTTCAACCTGAGTGCAGATGGTGGCAGATTCTTCCTCATGGTTCCTTTTCAGTCTTGTGCAGAATACCTGTAACCTATATGGAATTTGAGGGAAGGGAGGTGGAATAGTGGTTAAAGACTTTGCCTCCCGGTTGACGGACCCAAGATGGAATCCTTGCTCCTGTTGTAGTACCCTTGATCAGGGGCATTTAATGAATTTGTAAGGCAGTAGATACCCAGCTGTGTGCAGTAAAAGGGTAAATCATTGCTGCTCATTTTATACACCTAATCCGGAAGAATGTTCATAACTCAATTTGTTCAGGGATCCAAAGTGATAATCTTAAGCCCAATAATGCAGTCAACCTACAATTCAGCAATGGATTGTTGTTGTTCATGATGATGATGATGATGATTGTGGCATAGGCTCTGGACTGCTGTGACCTTGATCAGGATAATAATAAGAATAATAATGATAATAATAATAAATCAATTACCGGAGTCATAAGGCTTTCTTTAATCTGACAACCTGCGTTTGATATAATGCAATTCTAACGTGGATTCATGTTGCTCACACCATGACCGTTCGTGCTTTAAAGTAGTACGAGATAAAATCTTACCTGAATATTTTATTTCTCCTCTCAAGTTATTGAGAATACAAAGCTTCATAATTTATATGTATTGTACTTGCTTGTCCTTGAAGACATGTAGTATGTGTACATTTATATTCAGAGTATAGCTTTATATTATTTTATCTAGCTTCCGCGAATCTATTTTCTCTTTGTGCAATGCACACGTTTTCTAACACGCACGATTGCTTTGAATCTGAGATGTTGGCAGATTGGACATTTTGGCCAAGTCGTGTACTTTTTGCTTGCAGCGAACACGCCTGACGCAGGCGGATTTGTACGGAGTTTGGCGGCGCCCGGCTCCGATAATGAGATTCCCATCCGGAGCAGATGTAACGGGCTTTAATTTGCTCTTGCCTTGGTGCTTTTCCTGTCGCTCGACTCAAGCTGACACTTCATTTCATCTCACTTAAAAACGGAGCCCCTCGGAAGGCAAGGCGGAGCTCTGGCGGTGGCAGGGGTGGCTTCTCCACGTTGTACATTATTTAAGAAAGGGCGAAGGGGAATTTGAATAGAGCGAAAACAAGAGCTCGCTGGTTTGAAGCTTGACAGAACGCCGGAGGGTCGAAATTTGGATTCCTGTGCTTTGAAGTCCTGTACAGCTGTACAGGCCCACCGTTTGTTTATGATACCAGACCATCACGGGCCCCCTAATGCCCATTTATGCCCACAGTGGTGAGCTGGGTAAACAGGTTCTTTGGTTTAGCTGTTTGTTGAGGCGGTGGCAGGCCAGAGCGAGAGAAATTAATTCAGTGTCGTCCTAGAATGGATGTTGTTTACAGTAACAAAACCCTCAGCGTTCGTCAGTTTTCAAAAGATCTCCTTGTGAATTATGTACTCATCACGCTGTGACGCAAGATGGCTATTACCTCTAGATTCTGGGACGTTTTATATAAACCATTATGAATAAGTAAATCACTTTTGCATGGCATTATTTAACTTTTCTGCTGTTCTTTTATCCAGTTGATATCCATATATAATTTATTTCCCATAGCCTATTTTGTGTGTGTGTGTGTGTGTGTGTGTGTGTGTGTGAGAGAGAGAGGAATTGTCCATTCTGGACTGGCATCCCATTGAGGATGCACCCTGCCTCGCATCCTGTAATTCCAAGCATCGAATACATGCTTATTGATGGATTTATTTGTTCCTTTGTTCTTTTTTTTTTTTTTTTTTTTTTAGCTGACTTTCACTAAGTGCTGAAGTTTACCTCTGTTTCCTAAAGGTACAACAGCAGGGTTCTTCCTATAACCAGAAATGTGTTGTTTTGCTGTTTGTTTCCCAAGGTATAATGTGGCCCAGTGCTGCTGCATTTCACTCCTGAGTGTAAAGGCTGCATTTTCTTCAAAGAGCCATAGAATGATCTCTTGTGTAATGGCCAATAATGGGATGGATATTATAATTCCATTTAGAAATATTTCAAAATTGCTAATCAGATTTGCTCTCTAGAGCTGAAACACTCTAGCAATATTTTGTTTTCACTGCTTCATTTTGAGCGCGATTCTTCTTAATGTTTCTTTATTACGGGGAATTAGTTTTTGCAGCCAGACCTGTTTGGCTTTTCCGCCGCTGATTTTAAAAACGTGTTATTAAAGCAGCTTTTTGATGCAACCCAGCAAAAGATAAAATTTCATACGGCCAAATGAGCCCCCAAACTGCACACGCGCTGTAAGTGATGTGTGTTGGTACATTTTTAAAACATGGGATTGCTGCTAATTGAACGGCAGACGGCGCACAATGGATTTTTCTCAAGTTCTCGAGCTCAGAGGACCTTCCGCAGCCACAGATCAATGCGAGCCATAGCACAGCGTGAGCCGGCCAAAAACAGGGGATGTAAGCGGGTATCCAATATGGAATTTATGAGAGGCTGAGAACAGACAGCACTTACTGAAGATGATCAATAATTCATTATTTGAGCTTAATGCACGTAACACCTTTAAATTTTACAGCATGCACTAAATGTGCAGCCACAACACGGTCTGTATTCCTTGATCAGTGAAGTCATTTCACTTTATATGTAATTAAATAGTAATATAATTTTTGCACTCTTTTAGCTTGTCTACCATGTTTGAGCGCATTTGCCGCAACCAAATTATTTTCCCCATAAGTTATCTGGTGAGCAAGTTTGATGAGGACTTGAGCTGCCAGGTCATCCCAGCTCTCACCAGGAGCCAGAGATGCAGGATGCTTGTGGGTCACTTTGCTTTCACTCTTCTTTCCAGTTTGTCTCATACAGGTATGGGAAAATGACTGGAAGCGAAATGTTGAAAAACGGTATTCATTCAATGAACCTTATCAAGTCGATGCTCAACACAGCAGTATGTTATGACATTTCTTGGCATCTTGACGGATTGTTGGATTTTCTAATCTGAATTCAGAAAAATCTTGTGGCTTTATTGTACCTGCCTGTATGTATTGTGTGTCTAACTTTCTCATCAAACCCAAATATGAAGAATGTTTAATAAGGCTGCAGCGGAATAGAATTTTGTTTGGCAGCGGCTGAATCCCTTGTCTCCTGTTTTTGATCCAGCTTTTTGAAAACGATTAAACATATGTGTGCGACTATGAATGGCCGCCCCTGCGGGCACCTCTCAATTCGGGCTGTTATTAATTGAGGATGATGGCGTCCAGGCATCGCACTCATGTGCGCCCAGCAAACTGATGGCTTCCCAGTGCCTGCCTTGCTCTGCATGTCTCCAAATGGAGTTAGCAGTTAATGGTCCCTACTTGCCAGGTATCCCTGCTTGGCCTCCGTATCAAGCGATTCCCCTTCTGTGTGATTAATAGCCATCTGCCATGTACGGTTTGGCAGGACCTGTGTCCATATCGCAGCTCAGGTGCTCAGCGCTCTACCCGCTGCTCCTTTGCTCGGTCGCGGCGCGGTTTCGCCTGCCGGACCTTTCCGGCACAGTGATGCGTGAATCGGTCACGCCCGTGTCGGATCACTGAGATCTCGGCCCCCACTGTCCAAGTGGAAGGGTTCTGCCAGAGATACAAGATTTAGACTTTCTCTGGCAGCCTCACTACTAAAGGACGAAAGCAGAAGTTTGGGCACTTTGCCTTTACTTTAGCTTCACCGAGTCAGTGTGGAATATGCAGGGTTGTACTTTAAGGCTTTGATGTGCTATTAAATTGCCAAAGGTGTTGTTCATGAGAAAAAAACAACCTTAAAAGACCCCCAGCTGGTCCATACAAAACACAGGTATACATAGTCAGAATGACCTTTAGTAAATCAAGTTTATCATTTAGGGTATTGCGCTGAAATCTGCTGGCACGTGAAATAAATTGCATGTTGTCTGTCGATCTCGGGATCACCCGAGCAGTACTTCTCCTTTTCAGATGTCACGGTCGGTTTGCCTCATTCATTCGCTGAATAACTGAGATGGAAATTCTGCGGCAAAAACACCGTCGCTGCAGCTGATGAGGTACCAGATTGGCACAGGGCTTTCTGGAAAACTTAATCTGCTTTCTTAATGTCCTCTGTTCTTATTTTTCTGTTCCTGACACATTTACAAGCTAAGTGGAACATATATGGTTTTGGATTACCATTCTATATGAAGTTATCCCTCTACATTTTGAAAATGTTTTCCTCTGAAATAATTAAAAGCAAGAAACCGGAAAAATAACGTCACTGTGCAGAATGTTAGACTTTTCTACTCATAAATCCAAAAGATATAAGCATAAAAGCATGTATTTTTGATATCTCTTGAAATATTTTTTTTTTAATAAAACTTACACAGCAGATAGCGCAGCAGATTAAAAACACAGACTTATTTATCATTTTGGTTGTACTGTAGTATTCTTGGTGAAGGTACAGCTGTTCTTCACTGTTCCAACGTAATCTCTTTTCAAAAATTTGCTTTTAAAACGCAGGAAAATGTATTCTCGAAATTCAGAAATCCAGCTCGTAAACCCGCTTTTTCAAATTGCATCTGAAAAAAAAATTCAAAGCGCGTGAAGCCATTTAAGTTGTGGGCGAAAGAATGTAAAGGGTCACATTTTGTGCTCTCGCTGTATAAACGTATTGCGCTTCTGCTTTTTTGGTAATATTTTTGGCCCATTATTCGCTGTAAATGTCTTCAAAGAAAGTGAAGAAGAGTGTGAAGAAGGTAGTGAGCCAGAGGCCTAGAAAAGCCCATACATTATAGTAATAACTGGAAGTGATAAAGCGCATTGAAAGAAGTGAATGCATGAAAGATGTAAGCTGATCTATGCTCATCTCCATCATCGTGCATATGATGCACGACAAAATAAAGTTTTCCTTATTTTGTTTTATCAAGTGTCTCGTGCATTCGGCATGTCTTTATTGTTTATTTGCGTTACACTACAGTACATGTTTATTTTAGTGTAGAGTAGTGTAGGGAAAGCATAATTCATATGTCATACTTTGCATACTGCACACAGATGTGCACACTGAGTCTATGTTAAGTAATTCTGTAGCTGTTGCTTTAAATGATTTATGCTTTATATTATGCAGAAATCATAGTTGTATTATGAGGTAAGTATTTTAGTGATATTTGCAGAAATTGGATGTGGGACATGGGATGGCCTGGGAACGCATTATTATTTTTTCCATTTAATGGAATACAGGCTTCCTCTGTCTGAAAATTTGCTCTTGGACATATTTTTGGGAATGGGTTAGATTTGGATGATGAGTGATACCTGTACTTCACCCTGAACTTCTCCAGTAAAATACACTGCTGTATAAATGTGTCAAATAGCATAAGTTGTTTAAGTGAAAAGCATCAGCCAAGTACTGAATTAATAAAAGTAATTTCAAGTTGGATTATTTTCTTATTATTTGGACGCTGCTGGATAATATACTTGTAGCAGAATCGGTTTATTTAATCAATCCATTTGTTGCAGAGTGGAATCTCCATGGCAACAACATCTATATGTAAATTTTAGTTTTCGTGTGTGTACGTGTTCTGCCCATACTTATGAATTTAAGCGGAATGAGCAATCAGAATTCCAATATTTATCTTTAGAAAAGATTGGTCCAGATTAATATTAATGGCTAAAATCAACAAGGCTTGGAAGGTGCCTGCTGCAGATGATGGAACAGTATAACGTAATAATTCGATGCAAGACGCATGATTTATTTTCGCCCTGACAGATTTTCTCATGAAAGCACATTTGCCCTGTAAGTCTGACATAAATTATATCTTCACTCTGTGTACACATGACATGTGGGTTGTTGGTAGAGACGTTGTGTATAATTCTGGATTGTTTATGGGGTTTATCTGGACCTTGAGGAATTTTGAAAAAATGAACACACCGTTGCAATGTCCCTCTTGTGTCTTGTAGATGTTGCCATGTTTGCACGTGTGTGCTGCTTCGAAGTCTGAGATCATCACGTGTTCCTTTTTGGAGCTAAATTTGGATTTCTGAGCAAATTTGGGAGGTCATGGAGGAACTAGTGGACTGAAAGCAGCTCACTGGCTTTCTTGCTTGTCTTGGAATAGGACTGGAGAACAGCCTGGTCCAGCTGTGGTCAGGATACTCTTGCGTGCTCTCCATCAGTGGCAGAGAAACATGTACTTTCTTAGCAGTTTTCGAGTCATTTTAGCTGACACGTTTGTCCAGAGAAATCTATAGTGTAAGGTTTGTGTGTTAAGATTTATACAGTTGGGTCAATAGTACTGAGTTTGCTTTCATGCACGGCTAACTTTTCAAAGACATTTTTCTTGCATTCAGCTTTATCATCAAAGCAGAATTGTGTTTCATTTTCATTTTATCAGAAAACTTGGAGGGATTAGGCAAAATTTTCTGTTTAGAGCAGCACTTCAGGAGGTCCGGTTATGGTGCCTCACAAAAGCCGAGGCAGTACAGCAGAGGCAGTTCGGTTTTTCTCTTTAATTGGTTTGATTTGGTGAAATTTCATCCTTGACTTTGATTTATTAGTTTTGTTTTTTCCAGACATCATAGATGTACAACTACAAAAAAAATGCCTTTGTCTTCCAACATTTTTTTTAATTTAATTTTTTTGTCCCAACTTTTAAAGCTTCCTGTGCCCTCCCTTTTGGGAGCCTTGACCCAACGACATGCCGTTAGATAAGGCTGTTTTTTTTCCATGACTTTTTATTCCTGTGCACGCCTTACCTGGAGTTCCGAATCAAATTATGCCGCCACCCCCTTTGGTGAATGAAAATATCGGCTATTGGAGCACCTCGGACTCAGTCACCCGTGAAGCATACAAATAACTCCTTTCGATAAGGTAGAAAAAGATGCAGTGCTCACAGAAAATGCAAAATCCAGAGGGCTTTGAGGATAGACCTTGCTGAGGCCAGACAGATTCTTCTTCCCATGAGACCTTGTACAGCTTTCTTTTTTCTTTGTTTTTATTTACTGAAGGCCCCTTGAAGATTTTCAGTGAACTTGCTTACCAGGAATTTTGTTTTTTGTTTTTTTTTTTTATTTTTCTCAGTATGCCTGAGTCAGCACCTCAGGAAAGCAGCCTGTGTTTAGGGATTGCGTGTTGATAATAAGTCATGGGGCAGCAGGTAGTGTATTGGTTAGTTATACCGTATATTGCTACTGCCTTTGGAGTTAGAGGTTGTAGCTGTTGTCGTATTGCTGCAGTTAATCTAGGTACTTATTTTGAACTACAGTAAAACATGCACTGTTGTGTAAATGGGTAAACAATTGCTTTGGAAGGAAGTGCCAGTTGAATGAGTGAAGGTAGAGACACATAAGGTCTACTAGGGTTCTCTGGTACCATTACCTTGGTTATGAACACACAAAAGTCATTAGCATGGTTTTTCTTTTACTCTCGAAAGCCTGCCGAATATTTGAATCTCAGTTCAAAATTTTTATTGAGAAAAAAACCTATCCTTTGCAATTTAGCTTTTGGAACGGGTTTCCTCCCACAGTCCCAAGATGTGTTTCAGGTGCATCGGTGACTCTTAGTTGCCCTTAATGTGTATATTTGTCAGAGTGAAAAAGTGTGTGATGACTCTGTGATGGACCGACATCCAGTCCAGTTTGTACCGTTTCGTACCATCTGTTTCCAGAAAAGGCACTGGACCACTGTGATCCTAAAAATGGTTGGAGTTTTGAAACTATACTTGCTAGCTCAACAACGCTTTAAGAAGGTATTTTTTTCATCAGCTGTCAGGATTAGTGTACACTTAACTAGGTAAAAATTGTGACTTACCTCAACATCATGGTTAAAATGATCATATTCATTTACACAGAATATACTCATCCTCTCCTGCCATTTTGGGATTTCAAATCTGTTCATATTTGTGGGCCCCAAAGGAAATTCAGACAATTTCCATATTTTATCAAACAAAGTTGTCAGAACTTTTTTTTTTTTTCCTTCTTTTTCAAAGAGTTTTTATGCCTCTTTTGGCCTCAGGGAGCACCAGTAGAGGGAAAACAGGATCAGTGCTATCAAAGTGGATGCCAGTCCCACTGAGATGGATTTATAGATCAGCAAGGCCTGGGATATCCCCTCTCATGATGTGCATGCGTTTTACTGTCATTTTCCAGGAGGTGGGGTTAATTGGGTACAAGGTCAAAGGTCAGACTCACCACCTTATTACGGTCCCTGAACTTATGAAATCCATTATATACATCATTTCATTTCTACATCCCCATGTCTGAAAGCATCTCCTTATCCACCTGCCCATCCTGCAGTGGGTGGAGATCATCTGACAGGCTGGAGAGTGTATAGTGGACATAATCATACAGAGCCATTTCAGAGTGACATTCACTGACAGCCAGGGACACCTCAGAGCGATGCCAGCATGATGCCTTTCTGCTTCATCTGCTTATTGGGCAATATTAGACATGATGCTTTTAGCTTTCACATACAGAAAAGGAAAGAACATTTTTCATTTTTTACCTTCTAGAAGTGATCATGAAACCACTATATCATATTTACAGTTAACAGATGAGCCATGGCTGTCCAAAGTACCACAATGTCAAATATGCACTCAGTTGCAGTGTCCTTATGGATTATAGATTTGAATTGATGTTCCCTATAATCATTAACATATTTCTGTTGTGCTGCTGTGGTCTGTATAAATCTTCATATTGCACTGGCTTGACCCTTTTTCCCCAGTCCCTGGAGTAGCGCTCATGCAGTACAGTCTGAGAAAAGATAGAAGATTATGGTGTGTGAGAAGTGTGACGGAAAGGTGGTCGATACACAAGGCTGTAACAAAAGGGCAAGGAGATTAATAGGTGGTTGTGTGAAGGTCAAGCTGTGAACCACGTAACGCACATCGCAGGTGTAATGTACTGTATTGTTGATGCCATTGTTCCCGCTTGCTGCTGGTAACCCGCTGGCTCATTGCGTTGCATGAGTCTTTGAAGATGCAAACATTTTCCAGTTAATTTATTTCTAATTGCATTTTCTTTGCTAAATATATTTTCTGGAATTTCAGTTAGCGATGGAGTGAATGCAACCTGTCTTTATCCAACAGTCAGAACAGGAGCGAGAGATCGGCTTTAACGTTGGTGCTCATTTACAACAAGACAAACTTTAAAAATCAGTCTGTATACTGAACGTAGGTAATGAACATAAGTATTTTATATCTGGTTATTTTATATCAAATTTAATCTTAATTTAGCTCAAAGCTTTTAAAATGTTAAAACTATTTATTGTAGCTATATCCAAGATTTGAAAGGAAGCCAACTTGAAAATTAATGAAGGTAAATTTGTATTTTATTATTTTGAGTTACAAACAAATCACTTTACTGGCATATTTCTGGTCTCATTTATATTTCGAGTAGCAGTACTGTTGTAACTGCTGCTATTACCGTGCCCAGCACTTACACACAGGAATGCAGTATTTACCCTGGTACAAGACTGTTGTATGAACAGCAGGTATTTAAGAAAGCGTTGCTTTTCAGCAGTCGGTATTTTAAGAATTGGCCCTCACCCGCCATCCGACTCTTCTTCCAATAGATGCCGTATCAGTGTTATCAGCCTCCCAATGTAGCATACTCTCAACAAAGATTAGCTCATTTTTTAGAAATATTACTGTGCGTTTTGGCAAATACTGTTTTGTAAACCGATGGTGATGAAGCCAACACCGCGCTACGAAAGGTCACGGTTTGACTTTGACATGACAAAAATATTACTGCTGATATTGCACTTTACTTTGCAGCTCTGAACCCCGCCCCACATGTCAAAGCACCGTCTGTTTTCGGCACGTACACGCCGGACATCACAATGGACGCTCTGAACTCCTGCAGTTGCATATTTGAGCCGCACGAGACGGTCTTGTTCTCCGGTCGGGCGTGGGGGGGGGGCGGCCTTTCACCGCTTTCCGCTTTCAGATGAATTAATTTCTCCGGCACGCGCCGACTCCTGCATCAGTGATGCTGCCTGCATTGATAATTACCCTTTTGCCGTGTCCTGCATCACTTGCTTTCTCATTTCCAGGATTAGCCGCCATGGGCTTCCCTTTTATGTCATGACAGGTCCGATTTGGTTTATGGCATGCTGTGAACCACGGACCATGGCTAATTTGTGCCGTAGCATTTCGATGGTCGGCGTAAAGGGGCCGCTTGAACTCCCGACCCCCGGAGACACTGCTGTCTTTAAAGTAGATGCAGCAAGATGACAGCAAGGACATTGTATTTCCACCATGTGCATATATTAGTTCTACAGCATATGTGCGTAGATAAATAAATAAAAATACATATGGTTTTTTGTTACCAGTGTCTTTTGATGGGATCTTTTTTAATCCCCCCCCCCCCCCCCGTGGCCCTTTACAGTCACCTGTTCTTAGAGAAACTAAAAACCGTGTTCGTCTTCTTGAACCAATGGTTTTGCATATTTCTAATGGCAGTTTACTACAGGCACTTAGTACAGGTTTACTACCCTTACTATAGGAATGTTTGTTTGCTGAAAAATCTCGGATATGGTTTTGTGATTTGTCTTAACTTATGAAAGGTATATATCCATAAAAAGGTATACTGTCAAATGATGGTCTCCTTGTCACACACACTTGTACCACAATACGCTAAGAGATGGTTCTCCTGCCGCTTTACAATTTCTTTCCCTTAATCCTTCGTGCTGTGAACTGGTAAATGGTACAAAATATTAAAACACTGCCTACTACTGCGGTCCACACATCAGGAGACAAAACAGTAGCAGAATAGGCTGTATTTAGTGAAGATTTTTATGAAGGTAAACATGAGAAATTATGTATTTTGCTTCAAGGGGAATGTAAATATATATTTGCAGATATCAGTTAACTTCAAACTGTATGCATTTTGGGTAGAAAATGAAATGTTTTGCTGCAATTTCATTTCTCTGCAGGCTCAAGGCCGAGCACTTTGTGTATGATTATAGCTTTAGCCAGGAAGTGTCTAGCTGTATGGTAAACCCATAAAAACTGTAAGGTTTGTTCATCATGTTTAAACATGTTGGAAGAGGTAAATAAATAATGCATGGAAGCCAGAGCTGCATGTCTGTGATTTTGCAGCGATGCAAGGCCCAACAGCATGTCTCCTTGCTGGGGGAGGGGCACCTGTGTGTTTTGGCCTACCCAGCACAACAGAACCTTCCAGATGTCTCCCACAGTTGGGTGTCTGTTTTTGTAAATAGCTCAGAGTATGTGGGCCACATTGATCAAAGGCAAAGGGGCAAGAGAAGGGGATGGCCCTTGGTTAAAGTGCATTTGGTGGGTGGTACTGTAGGAAGTGGTGGGACGGGTCAGAAACAGATGTTTGTATGATACGTATCTTCTGCGCACAGGTGTATTTTCTGACACCTGGGTTCTTCTGGACTCTTGATGATGACTGGAGTGGAGTGTTGTTTGCGGTGTATTTTTCTGCTCTGACCATGATCTCTTGAGTATGAATGTATTACCCGCTTTAAATTTTTAATGCCTGCCGTTCGATGTACTCACTGTACCGTTTTTATTCATATTCCTCAGTCTTATTTTCATCAGCTACCACGAATTTTAGGGTCCCAGTGTTCTGGGGACTAAACTGAAGGCACTGGGCGCAAAAGCTGGGTATACAGTTCAGTTCACCTGGACCACAGGTCTTTGGACTGTTGGGGGAAAACCAAACGGAACAAAGAATATCCATTTCGTACAGACACGGTGCTAGAATGGTCTCCATTTTGTGCATTGGTTTCTTCTGCGAGTTCTTATTGCGTACCTGTGCCCTGGGATGGTCTGACCTCCCTTGCAGATTTCAGGATCTGCACCTCCTCCTGAATTCTATATGCTTAGCTGGATTGATGCTTGGTGAAAAACATTTAAATGAATCAGTTTTTCAACTTCATCAATAAAGGTCAGTTTAATGTGATTTGTTTTCCTCCGATAAATTAATGAATGCACTAATTGTTATTGATTATTTAATATGTATTTTTCATTTCTGTATTTCTGTACATTTATTGGCTCTGTGATCCTTCCGTAGCCTGAGAGGAGAAGATTTGTCTCGATGCCGAGATCTCCGAATGCTGTGTGTGTCAGTCCTTGGGTCTGGTGGCTGCCGGTTCCCTTGGTGGTGGTGGGTTTTGCTCTCCGTGGCTGTGGATGCACGAGGTGGGTTCGTTCACCCCTCTGCTCCCGGGAGTATTTTGTCTGATACGGAATGCTGGTCTCAATCTACCTGTGAATTACAGCCTTTTTTGCACACTAAGCAAAGAGGATAAAAAGGGAATATTGTAAGGACATCTAGGAACTGCTTCTTTACCCAACATGGAAAGTAAAGGATCCCAGTCTATTTACCATTTTTATTTGAAAAGATTTTTATATGGTTGACTGCATTTGCCTCAAGGAGTGTCCACCATGTCAGATTCCTTAACTTACATCTTGCACCCTTCTGTGTGGGTGCAAAGGAATACAGCAACAAAATGATCAGCAATGGAGATGCTTTGTGTGCGGCGAATGTCTGAATGGGTGCTCTGAACTCTACAGAGGAAGGAGGAGCAGGTTGTGTGTGCAGTGGCGCTGGTGGTGTCTGCATCTGTGGCCTAACTGTCTCTCCGTGATGGGCCACAGGAGTGCAGTGTTTCCACATGCCTCGCTGGCTTGGGGCCGATTGCCCGTGTATGCCTGCATTCACATGGGCAGCAGGTGTGGCATGGGGACCATGCTCAGACCGGTGGCCCCCCACGTGTGCAAGGCCCAGCACCCCACCACCTTTTTCGCAGCCAGGAGGGTGACTTTAAGTGATTCTGTAAAGCAGTACTGGAGAAAGCCATCACAGCCAAGAGCCGATATTGATCAGTGCGTTGTCTTAACAGCTAGCGGTGTTTGATTTGTGCTCTTGCAGTCTGGAGAGAATTATAGTGAGCGTGCACTCATGTTTATTACCCGTCTGTCACTGCACTCACCATTCACGCAAGTGTTAAATTGCTTTAGATCAGAAAACTGCACCTCCTTTAAAATCATCCATTGTAATATATGCCTAGCCGGTCTATTTAAAAAGTAACTTTTGCTATAATATGTAAAGATTATGGAATTTTGTGCCAGGTTTTTGAAAATTAGCCGATGATTGTTTGGCCTGGTGCGGGGATGAAGCGGCAGGGTACAGGTGCCAGATGGCAGGGTTCATTTACGAACCAAAATGTGCACGTGTGACTAGAACTGATAGAAAAACAGCCAAAATGAAAGCAAAAGATAAAAATATATCCCAAATACAGGGCCATCCCGGGACTTGCTTTTGCTCCCTGTCAACACTAACCAGCAGCATCTTCTGGTGTCCCCTGAGTCCTCACACCAGCTGTTTTGTAAGGGTCCGCAGATGAGCCTTGAGTTGCCACCAGCAGGTCATCATTACTCTGTTCAGGCAGGGGCAGGCAGTGGGGAAATCCTACCTCCTGGGATGGTCATACCAACTCACATTTGTAGGACTCGACACACTCAGTGTGATGTGCTGGATGATCTTGAGGCTCAAGCTGGGCTGCACCGTGAAGGGTTAAAATTGGCCCTCCCTGTTAAAATGAGACGCACAGCAAGAACTTTTGCAAAGACTCGCGCAAGGTTGTTTAACCTTTTTGGGGGAAAACACTGATCTTCCCTTGTAATCGGGTTAATTAATCCCTCCTCTAGCAACCGATACCCCACGTGACATGAAGTCCTTCCAGAATCTGAGCTTTGGCTGGGGGCCAGAGCCAGTGGAAAATGATGAGCGCTCTTCATGGCTCATCTCCTGCATCTTCACAGAGCTTCACTAGCACTGTATTGTGCTGTATTATTAGTTGTTGAGTATGATGCAGTGCTAGCCTCAGGTCAGGTATACCGAGTTCATGGTAGTACATCTCTTACTAAAAAAAAAAGTGTACACATGGGTTTGTGTTTTTTTATGAACTAGACATCTTTTATCCTATGTGGCAAATGGATATAGTTTTTTGTAGAGACATTTAAGTGAAATACAACCTATTGAAAGCCATTAGACTTGAAGGAAGATGTTATATCAGATCTCAGTTATTTGCATTTACATTTATTCATTTAGTAGACGCTTTTCTCCGGGGTGGTATACCAGTCAGAGTAAACAAGCACATTTCACCGCAGAGAAAGAGTTATAGATATAGTCACTTAGTCCAATAACACTACTTACGGCAGCACACGTTACACCAGTCGCTGCGTATAGTACTGATGGACAATACAAAGGTGATTGTGACAGATGTTGTGATGCAAATAGGAGATCAGCAGGGAGGTGGGTCTGAAAGAGATGCACTTTCAGCCTCTTCTTGACTGTTCTGAGGCATTTGGGTGTTCTGAGGGAGAGTGGGAGTTCATTCCACCGCAGTGGAGCTAGAAGTGAGAACCTAAACTTTTGCTTGTGGAAGTGGTCAGCAGTCTGCCTGGGTGTTGATCCTTTAACCCTCTCGTAGGCTGTTTTGAACTCAATACAGGCAACCAGAGACAGTCGGTGGAGTGAGACACTAGCCAATGAGGACTTGCCATTCTTTAAAATCCACTTTTACATATTTTAAATCTTATTTACAAGGATCTGTAATTTTAGTAATTCATTTATCGTTTGGAGTACAGACATTTAAGTCAAATATAAGCAATATTTATAAGTGAAATATTTGTTTTTTTTTTTTTTTTTCCTGCATGCTGTGTGTCCCAGATGTAGGCCTAAATAGTTACATTTTATTATTTATGAACTACTTTGTGGGATGCATAAAACTGCATGTTTGCAGGACTGTATTTTGTGCCTTACACACACAGCATTTTTTTTTTTTTTCTTTTTTCCCCTTCTCTTGCTAACCAGAGAGAAAGGCATGTAAACCCTATGGAATTAAGAGGAGGATGTATGTCAGTTACTTCATGGAACATCCAGGATACCAGTAATTAAAGAGAGGAAAAAATAGATTAAATAATTTTTAAAAAATGCTCGCAGCAGAGAATCAGGACGGGAGCTGGTTACCATAACAACAGCTGCTAGATAGCCTACTGTACAGCTTGCTATTGATTGCGATTCTGGCCCCCTGTACAGGAGAGGACTGCCAGTCATTCGCTTGAGCCAGTCATGAGCTTCGCGGCTCACGTTAGATTTTTGGCTGAGCTGTAGCTTCATTGTCAAAAGGTTAAAAAGAATCAGGCTGTGCAGTCTGTTTATGCCTGGAGCAACACACATTATCTAAACTAGGGCCTGCATTGCACCCTCTGACAGTAATAATGCAAAGTCAAGTTAGGATAAAAAGGCTAATGCCCTCCAGAGTCCCAGCCGGGGGAATCATCTCCCTGTTTCTATTTGTAGAGATTTTTCAAGTCAGCGGGGATGAAAACAGGGGAAAAAGGTGTTTGTGCAGGTTTAATGATATAGGAACCATTCATTAAATGTGGGGAAAAACAGAACAAATGAAAGAAATAACTTTAAAGTACCTGTAACAGTAAGATGTGCACACATGCGGCCCCAGCCCCATTTAACCGCTTTTGTAATCCTTCCTGGGTTTCTTTATAACGGCGTGATCTTCCAAAACACACCTGGCCAAAGCGATACAAACCCCACAGATTTTTTTGCTTGCCTGTGGGTCATGTTTTCTGTCTTTAATTTTTTCTTTTGGTTGTAGAAACCATCAGTTTTAAAAAAAAAACAACAAAAAAAAAAAACTGCTGTTTGTCTCACATTAAGTTTTGGACAGGTTTCGGAGATATATGAGTTATGAAAAAGGAAATGTGTTATAAAATTTTCCTTTACTTTTTATAGTGTTGGGCCCAGCAGGTGGTGTAGTGATTAGAACCTTCACTCTGCCATGGAAGGACCTGGGTTCAAATTTCATATGTGAAATTCCATTACCCACTGTAGTAGCCCGGAGTAAGGTACTTGCCCTGAATTACCCCAGTATATATATTATCCAGTTCTGTTTAGGTAGGCTATTGTAAGCAGCTTTGTATTCAGCTCTGTATTTTCTTCATCCTTTCTTACGATTATTTAAATTACCTCTTTGCCTTTTAACACTCTGTCCCCTGAAAAGACTCGGCAGTAAACTTTTATTCTGAGTGCTGTTGATTTTGCTATAATACCACCAGTCTACTTTCAGCAATCACATCCTTAATCCTGCAGCTTTGCGATCATGAGGCAGTAATGCTACCTTTAGATACACTGTTCTACCGCAGTAATTCCATCGCATGGGCATTGCTTACATTTACATTTATGATTTATGCAGACTCTTGTGTGGAAGGGAAGGGTGAAGGAAGGGAAAGGAGTGAGCAGATGCAAATGTGGAGGAATGTAATACAGGGTATATAGAGTGAACAAGTCTTGTAGGTGTCCAGGTTCTGATCCTTCAGCAGTCTTTTAAACTGTGCAAGGAGTCTTAAACTTAAACCACAGGCAACAACTGGAAACCAGTGGAGATAGGGGAAGCACATGACATCTGCCAAATGGACTGATGTCCATTCCAGTTGTTATAACGCTGTAACTAATGGTTATAAAATCATCACTTAAATAGCTCTTAAATAATAGAGAACCTAGTTCTGAAGGTTAAGGTAATAATGAATTACAGAATTTCAGTCATTAAACATATACAAAAATTAAAAACACTTTTTTTGATATATTGGACAAATGTTTAATCAAAAAAGAGAGAATGCTTACCTTGGTTGTAATTGTAATGAAATACATGTCTGAATTCTTCCAATACAGCTAAGATCTGTTAAAGTTTTCTTGTATTTTCCCCTTTATTCTTAATGTACTGAATTGCGATGCATAAAAACAAGGTCTTTTTAGGTTGTTTGCTGCTTTATCATCATACAGAGAGATGTAGCTCAGTTAATCTACTGTAATTTTTCCATTGTGGTTTTAATTTAAAGGCTGATCAGTTTCTGTTAATGTTTCATGCGTGTGTGAAAATAAGTTCTTGTACCAATTCTTGAGAAGATCCGGCGTTCCAAGTCACAAGCCGGGCAGTGATGGTTTATTGTCTGCCAGAGAAAGAGATATGGATCAGCAACAAGGGTTGTACAGCTGAGATTGTATCAGGTTTTTTTGGAGGGGGGGAGACTCTTGATAAACACCGTTGGCTTTTCTAGAATGTGCAGCCTAAAGAAATCGTATCTCTGGCCTCATTCCTTCGGGGTGAGCTCCTCAGAGGGCTTATCAGACAACAGCCGCATATCTCCAGGCCCAAATCGCAGCACGCGGTCGAGCCTCATTGTTTTTACAGTTGGTAGGAGCTGCTTGCAGACATCACGCCTTTCTCCTTTTGGGGAGCTATGAGGGTATTTGTTTGAAATTAGGCAGCACCCGCGTAGATTCCAGGGATTGAAGCACGAAAGCCTCCTGCTGTCAAGGCGGTTTTTTTATACACAAAAAGGACGAGTGCTCTACCAGGCCGCTAATGCTTTAGTCGTCATCTCGTCTCGCCTGAGAGCGCAAAGATGCTCCTTACTGCTCATTGACGCTGTATTGCGGTTTGATGTAGTGATTACCGTAAATTCACCCCCTGCGCATCTTGCGTATTTTGTAGGCATTGCTTTCTGTAAAAGAAGAACTTCATTTTCTAGGAATCAGACTGCCTTGCTTTATTAGGCACACAAAACCACGTCTGTATAAATTTTCACTCAAAGCGGAGGAAAATCAGTACCGTGTTGAGTATATGTTTGTTCTAATGTTACAAACACTGAAACCTACTTCAGCCTGACAAAATGATCCAGTTTTTATCAAGTTGTTCTGTTTCCAGTGAGACAAACAAAAGAGAATATTTGAGTGGAGTAGAGAAATACGACTTCCAGCTTTTACTGTAGATTCCAGTCCTTACATGTTGAAGTCAGTTGCTTCAACTGAATACAGAAGGAGGAACTGCTGGACAGTTAAGTGCAAATTCCCAAAACAAACCAAACCACTGTTTTCTTATTGCCACTAATAAAGGTTAATTATTGAGACCCATGTCAGTTCTAAGAGTTGTTCTGTGGTTTGAACTGCTGAACAACAGTATTGATTATCGATTTATCGCTTTTCCAATGCAGAGATGTGGTGGTCCAGAGCCAGTCCTGGACCCAAGGCTAAGCAGGGTTCACCCTTGATGGAGCACCAGTCCCTTTCAGTTTTGTTTTAAATTGTTCCACTAAAATATTTTTATTTACACTGTTAAAAAAGTAAGCGGTATGAGACCCTTTTGCCCACCTCCTCTTAAAGAGTGACAGAATAATCTTGTTATGTATCCATGTGGTTCTCTACATCATGGATTTTTGTGGCGGTCCAATACAGCATCTTAGAACCAAAGTACTGAAAATGGAAATATTATACTTTGTTGTGCACATTTTGAAGTCCATGGAAATCTGGTTGTTTTTCAGCTCCTGCTTATGTGGGCCCAGACAGTGGAGGCGGGCCGATGCAGTCGCGGTCAATTATGCCAATTTGTACGGCTGTTGGAAGGGATATGCTTCTGGACCGATGGCATATTGCAGAGGAGTATTGGACTGTTACCACACAGTCATTAAAGGACAACCGGCGATGTGCAGGAAGACAAGTGAGCTTTAATGAAGTCACTGCTGATGCAGCGTAGCAGGGGACTAAAAGAGGGAATTTTGTTTCTGCTTTTAGTGTTTAAGAGTAGGATGGGATACGAGTCTTGTTTTTAATTTGGCTCACTTGCACAGTTTTATCATAAATGTACATCTTAAATGAGGTAAATGTGCTTTTTCAGATGTTTTTGTGAAAATATTGTTGTAGCGCAGAAACATGAGTATTACTGTGACTTGCCTAGGTTGAGTCATTTTCCCAATGGCATTGCTAATCTCGGGTGAGATTTTTAACCTGGGGTAAAAAGTGCGCCATGCAGAGGTGTTGGTTTGTAAAGCGATAAGCAAAGAGAAGGTGGGTGTACTCTGGACTTTTTGATGTGCCCATGATATTTATGACCCATCTCATGGCATAGTGCTCCTGTTTAAAAATACATTAGCACTTACATACAAAGTTCTATTAAAGTCTGTAAGAACTGCAAAAAGTAGCACCAGCTGCACATGAGTTATCAGTTAACAATAGATGAAAGATGATGATGATGATGATGATGATGATGAAAGATACATCTGTTGGATGCACTGGGATCCATCATCAGTGATGTAACCTGGGGTCATCGGGTGTTTCGGGTCTTTCATCATCAGACATTCTCTCTCAGGCAACCCCGCTGAGGTTGATCAGACCCCAGCTTGCATCCCAGCAGCATTCACCCACGGATCTGCCGTCTTAATCCAAAGCCATCTGTTGGCTTTCTCTGCAGCTTCAGTTGCGAGTCTAGTGGCTCTCCTCTTAGCCTTCCCAGTTATGCCCAGCATTGTAGATGCTTTGCAGAGTGAATGCCCTGCAAAACCCGGCAGAACCACCTCCACAAGTTCACACCATGTCCACCAGTCTTTTCTTCGGCACACATCTACAAGCTCCTGATACTCAGCACGCTTTCTCTCGTTGGCCTCGTCCATATGCTCTTCCCACGGCACTGTCAACTCTAGCATAATCAGTTGCTTGGTGGATTCTGAAATGATGAGCATGTCTGGCCGCAGCCGTGATGGCATTATCGAGGCTGGGAATCCCAAGTCCACTTCCATACGCTAGTCATCTTTTAATCCAACTTGTAGGCAGGGTTTCTCTCTGGCTCTCAGGAAGGCGATTTTCTTTGGCTGATGGTAGTCCTTGGAGTTGTTAATGGCCGTGGCTACGCTATCAGCAATTGTCTTTAGGACCTGGTCATGGTTCCAGCGGTAGTGCCTGTCTCCAAGGGCCTTTGGGCAACTGCTGAGAAGATGTTCCATGGAACCTCTTCCGGAGCACTGAGGGCAGGAAGATGATTCACTCTTACCCCAGACATGGAGGTTTGCCGGACTGGGCAGGGTGTCGTAGACAACTTGTATCAAGAACCTTATCCGATGGTAGTCTGCTTGCCAGATGTTAGCCCATGTGATCTTTTGCTGCAGTGCACCTTCCCATCTCATCCACGCTCCTTGTTGTCCCATCCTCACCATCCTGCTCACTCCGTAATGGATGGGATGATGGCTCCGACAATTGAGAACTGGAATTTGTCCACTACTTTCCCCCTCTTTAGCACTAGAGACCTTGATTTTGTTTGCTTAAACCTCATCCTTGCCCATGTGATGAGCTTCTCTAGGCCTTGAAGGATCCATCTGCTGCCTGGAACCAATGTTGTCATAATGGTCAGGTCATTCGTGAAGGCTGTTATGGGGGGCTGCCGGACTCCAGATTTGGTCAGGGGGCCTCTGCATTCGGACTCTGCAGCCTTCTTGTCAAAATGCTCACTTGACAATCATGTTCATGGCAAGGGTGAAAAGGATGACTGAGATGGTGCAGCTTATTATAATACCTTTTTCAAGCTGATGCCAGTCTGGTGTCCCAGACCCAGCAGTGACTCTTAACCTGAAATTGTTGTAATAGTAATTTATGATTGACTTTTTCTCAAGCTGAAACTGGGCCTCAGAATCCCTGGGGAGCCACTAGGCTTGATCTGTTAAGCAAGGGCTGTAACTGGATTATTTAATATTTTAGTTCACTGAAGAACCTGCCATTCACAAAGGTATCTGCAAAGTCAATAACTACCAGCAATAAAAATGAGACTACCATATGAGTCTTACTTCCTAAACTACATTTGTTCAAAATTTGTTCCTTTAGCATCTGTTGGTGGTTTAAATCAAATAGTTTCTCTATTTTAATAGGGTGGTTTATAACCAAACATGCAGGGTAACAGTGGTAACATGAAAGTTCTGAGGCAGGGTGAACACTCACTTGCTACAGGTTCATAAGCATTATCCATTATTCAGTGCTGGGGGTTCATGCAAGCAGTGCCTTTTACGGTGAAACCCTACACCCGTGACAATGAGTAATCCCACAGTGTTTTATTCTGTACTTCACTAACTGTACCATAATGGTTATTCTTGAAAAAATAGTTGCATGTTTATCAAAATATTATCAGAGCATATTTTTTCCCCTCCATTTCCTTCCACCAGACAATTGACATTTATATTTGAAAGGCGCCTGGAAATACTTAAGATTTTTTCCCCTTAGTTCTCCATATTTGCATTTATGCCGTGCAATGGTTTCATTTCACCAAATTTGTATTTTTCTTCCTTATGGAAATAAAATCAGGAAGTGTCTACTAAACGATTTTGATCTTGCTGCCTGCCAGGAATTACTCATTTCTCTGAGTTCTGACGAGAAAGAGAGGAAAGATTTAGAAACGGTTTGGTGATCATGAATGGCAAATTCCAAAACATGGAAGCTCTACAAAATATAGATGAGAAATATTTAAGTATGTAAAAGGGAAGTGATGAAATGGCAAGATGTATGTGTGCGTGTTTTTGTGTTTGCTATCAAAGCTGGCCTTAAACAGGAATGATACTGTTGAACTGAGGGCCACAAATGGAAAACCTTCAAGACTCAACATCTGGCACAGTGGACTCAAAGTTTTTGCTCACAATTGCCTTCTTCAGATTAATAAGGTTATGACAGAGAGGTGACACTATAACACTGTATTTGTAGACAATTTGGTGTAGTTTTACTCTGCTTTAAAATATTATACAATAAAGACCCCCACTGGTGGGGGCCAGAATGATGCGGGTAGGACAGATATTCCTTCAAGGCATTTATCAATGAAGTCACACAATGAAATCAACTATTTACATCCTACTTCCTATCATGCTGTAAAACAGAAACAGTAATGACTGTCAAATACAGAGGGAAATAATGGTTAGACAGTGCTTAAAAATGACAGCTGCGAAATCAGCCTGCCACCGACTGCATTGGGGAAGGAAGGTATCTGACTGCATTGAAAAAAATGGTCTTTGGGTCAGTTCATGGGGCTGCACTATGCCTTTCTTTCTGGAACTTTCTTTTTCGCGCAGAGTATGAACACACTGGTGTTTATAACTGGTTAGGCAGACCTGCCTGAACTGGCATACCCTCGATATAGTGTTGGCACAAATGGTGTGAGTGGCTGTGGGCTTCAAGCTTTTTCAAATAGCTGTATGTTGCACAAACACATTGAAGTAAGTGAAAGAGTCGTAAGAAGAACTTGTGTGTTTTAGGGTCCCTCGTGTGGGAGTGTAATATTTATACACACGGTTGTCGGCTATGAGCGAGGCTAATAAGAATGTCCCCTGGCCCCGTGATAGCAGCCGTCATGAAAAACAGGCCCTTGCTCAGCCATCGCCTCTGACAACTCCCAGTCGGTCGTCCCAGGGAGTGGGCTGCAATCCAGCTAGTCCCCCTGGGGTGGTGGGCCTGCTTCACATCCCAGTTCCCAGGCTTATCCTTACCCCCTTGCAGCCACCTTCCTATGATTCATTGCAGAAAGTTTTCAGCACAGCTCTCCCAGGGATTCAACAGTGAGAGTAGGATCGATCCTGCGATCCATCCCCGCCGCCCCACCTCCATTTCGATTTGGATCTACTAGGTAGCCCTGACAGCTCTGTGGGACTAATGAGGTGTGTGTGTGTGTGTGTGTGTGTGTGTGTGTGTGTGTGTGTGTGTGTGTGTGTGTGTGTGTGTGTGTGTGTGTGTGTATATACTGTTATATAAATAACCAGTCTTTTGGCTTACATTTTGAGTTTAGGAAAATGTTTTCCTTCTATTTGCATTTCCATATGTATCAAAAGGACCCTGGAATAGATTGCTGGGATTTTGCAGGTATTAAAGTGAGTTAAACATCTGTAACCAGAATGGTTAGTGCCATAGATATAGTTTCTGATTTCTGCTTTTTTCAGATGGCTTCAATCCAGTTATCAGGTGAAGAAATATTACATATATGGCATCTGGTTTGATATGATAATAAATTTGTGATAATAAAACCGCAAAATAGGTATTTCTCCCTGGTCTGGATTTTGTGCCACAGTGCATGTGATTGTTCAATGTCAGCTGGTCATTATGAACACAACAGCTTTGCAGTGTCTGCGCCAAAGTGTCCCTGCTTTTAAGTTGAAATGAAAGTTATTTTTGGCAGAATGGAGCCCAGTGGAGTCTGTCCTATTCATCTTGCCTTGCGCAATGAAGGAAATCAGAAGTGAGGCCTCTGCCGAGCTTGGTAAACACTACAGTAAATGGGCTGCTGTTTCTCCGTACTCATTGTGCTGCCATAACGTCTAGGCAGTTTCTCTGAGCTACAGGAAGGAGGGACAAAGAGCGTGTCAAACTGCGTCCTTGGTGAGCGTGATTGGATCTGCTAATAACCCCTCTAATGCCACAAAAAAGATTCTATCGGCCTATTATTAAGTGGAACTTGAAAAAAGGGAAGGAAAGGGGAAAAAGATTGGAGAAATATGCTGAATTTCTGTTCCTTTTAATAACTTTTCAGAGGCGGGTCTGATTAGATGTGTCTGTGTGAATGAGCCTTGGATAACATGTAGGGCTTGGCTGTTAAATTTAGTACATTCATCGGATAAAAAAGGAACACATACTTTATTTTCCATAGTACAAGCAATTTGAATGAGGCTGGCTCATGGCTGCTGCTGTTGCTGCACGGTGTTGCTCATTGTAACTTTTGCATCCTGTTCATCGGGAGGCCACTGCTTCGGTCTGCCACCGCCTGTCATTAATCAGTCGATCGATAAATCGATCGATCACTCAGTTTGATGGGTGCCGTTCGACTGCCCTGTTCTCAAAGGGACTTGGACTTGGGCCCCTCAGGCCAAATAGCCCTTTCATAAGTCTTTCAGCCTGTGAACTCATGCACAGCCTGCTTGTCAAAATGACTGCTTGACTCTGACCTCCCCTTTGCTCCAAACAGGAAGGAGAATCTGCTGCGATGCTCCGGGTGCAAGACGGCCCACTACTGCGATGCAGCTTGCCAGGTAACAGCTGCCCTTCCTAGCATGACAGCCTGGGGCTGAGTCAGGCTTGTCAGAGTGAGCCACAGTTAGTGAAGTACAGGTGGGGAGTCAGGTTGTGGGGTGCTGCTTGTCTTCAGGTAAGTTCTGCACATGGAATTTATGCAAAGTTCCCTTACAAATGTGCAGTACCGCTGAAGTCCAGTGTTAGAGTCCAAACTTGGCTCTGTATATACAGGCAAAGTGTGAGCCACTATAGCTGGGCAAGACATCATCATTTTTGTTATTATTACTAGTTTGTGGCGGAGCCATAAACTAAGTGTTTAACCTAAACAGGCACAGTAAAAATGATCCAGTTGTTTAAACAAGTAGTTCAGTGTACAAATCTAACATGTAAGCTGCTTTGGCGAATGGTAAGTTAAGGGAATAAATAATAATAATGATGATTATTGATTTACAGTAATAACTGCAGAATACAAGAACAGAACAGTGACAAAATATAGTTTTAAAATACAGAATATAATGTTTTGCATGTATTTATGAGTTGTTTACTAACACTGAAAGAAAATAGTTTCCAAGAAATCTGTCCATAAGTAATGACGTGAAAAAAGTTGACTTGAGAAACATTAAGCTGCTTTGTGCATTGTTTACAAGCATAACATCTATTTTGTGTGACCCAGTTCTAATGGTGCTGAACAACCACATGTTGCAGCAGCGTTTGTGCTTCTTTTATGGCTTACATGTCTGATATGAAATCATGCATGAGTTAAATTAATATTGCTTAATTATACAATGGGAATTGAAACCGCGCAAATATACACACATAATGTATAAAAATAAATAAATAAAATAAATAAATAAATAATACTTTTCCTTTTGTGCCACATTGTGGTTGAGTCATGCTGGTGTTTCATAATTGGCACAATTGAATAATTTCAGCTCTTGTCCTGATTGTTGTGATGCGATCGCCATGAAATCCATTGTGGAGCAATTTCCGCAGATTAAAATGACAATAGCGGTTGGCGGACGCTGCATCTGGATGCAGCTGTTTGCCACGGAGTGTAGTTTCAGGCTACGTTCGCTAATTGTTCTTGGCTGTGTCTCCCATGGGAGACGGAGGCAGGATGTCTCTTACCTCCCTCTCTAAGCCCTGCTGCCTGAGTCCTCCACCCACCATTTGTTCCTCTCCCTCATTGACTCACTCCCGCTTCGATGGCTGCCTGCCGAGGAGCGCAGGATGCACACCCACATCATCTGCGTTTGGCTTCTGGGTTCTCTTAGCCCACTCAGAATGGCTGGTAAAATGGTGATCGGGGCCATGCACTTGTAACCTGAAGGTTGCTGATTCAGTTCCCAGGAGGGTTTCCGAAAAGTGCTTGCGCAACAAGTAGGACAAACGGGGGACGAGTTTGGACTTGCAGGATCCTTGTTCTGTGCTAAATGTTTGTACACACAGAGGTTGATGGGTCATCATTATGATCATGGTCTCAAGGACCTCTTCTGTTCACACTTATTTGCATAGAGACCACATATACGTATAGAGAAGGCTTTAACATAATCACAATAAACCGGACCTTTACACTTGATGGTCCCATGATTTCCCACCAGCACACACACCCAAAGGGTTGAGTGTCTATGTAAACTGACAGACTTATGCATGTGGTCTGATGTCGGACCTGTGATCACAATTACAATAGTCTTTCCATAAAAAAAGGGGAAAAAAAACTACAGAAATGTTAGATAAAATGTTTGTTCTGTTAAACATCCATCCATCCTTTATCAGTAACAGTGCAGAGTCACAGTTGTCTAGATCCTATAGTTGTCTAGACCTGCAGGAGTAAAACCCATGTGAACATAGGGAGGACATGCAAAATTCACACAGACTGGGATTTGAACACACAAATGGCTGGAAAGCCTTCCCAGAAGGAAGAGGTTGTTATAGTTGCAAAGGGGAGGCAATTCCATATTTAATGCCCATGGGTTTGGAATGAAAGGTTGAACAAGCACAAATCTCATACTCGGGTGTCCACATACTTTTGGCCATAAAGTGTGATTCCAATGATAGATGTCCTGTTAAACATAGATTGTTTTTTTTTTTTTTTTTTTTTTACATTTGAAACAGACATCTGAAATAACAGTGCAAAGGAGCAGAGGTTTTAGCACCTTTAAGACTGCAGTCTCAAGTCTTCGTAGTGACCCTGCTTTTCAGAAAGACGCTTTTGAGATGCTCCGATAAAAATATGTAGCTTTATAGGTGAAAAATAATGGAAAAATGTTTTGAATGAAAGTGGTATTGTTGAGGTAATAAAGTAACAGCAATGCAGATTTGTGTGTTTGATTTTAAGTTTTTTTTTTTTTTTTTTTGTCATTCCAGAAAAGAGCCTGGCCAGAGCACAAGAGAGAATGCAAATGTCTGAGGAGCCTCCTGCCCAGAATCCCTGGCACTGTCAATGATTCTGTCCGCCTGGTTGCAAGGGTTATCTTCAGACTGGTAAAAAAAATGCTACAGTATAAAATAATTTTGTTGGTAAAGTTAGTTTAAATTTATTTCTAATCTCTGTCTTCTTTCCCTTCTCTTGCAGTTAGACCCAAAACCCAGTGCAGCAGAGCAGCTCTATTCTTTGGCTGAACTCAAGTCACGTGAGTCTTGGTTGCTGTAGCTGTGCGTTCTTGATCAATAGTTAAGGAGTTGTTAAAGTGCTGGGTTTGTAATCACATGGCAACAGATTGAAGTCCCCAAATCGGGTTTAACACCAGTAACTTATTTCTACATTATTGTCCTCTTGGCTGATACAGAATCTCCCCAGTTTATTATTTGACCTTAGTGTAATCCTTTAAAGTAGCTTAATACTTTTCCTTTTAGTTAATGTTTTTTTGTGTCTGGGTGAATAAAAGGGGCATTATGAAGTAAAATGTATTTATTCATTAGTCACAGTTAATATTTAATCAGACTAATACTGAGCACTGCAAATTGTATTGAAATATAAAACTTAAAATATGCAGGGGTTACAGATCTGAGGCATGTTTACTACTGCAAAATTCACAGTTATAAACGCAGAACGGATGATGGCATTTTTGTACGTTTTAATTTACATCCATGCGAGGGATGCACTGAGGGTCTGTGGTTATTATGGCATCGGTGGTTCTTTTAACCCTTTATCTTGTTCTGATGGGTGTTGTTTGTGGACAGTGAGCCCAGTGATCTGTCGTACAGAACTGTTGAAACACAAATGCACATCGATACGGTGGATCGTTGGCTTATTATAAAGACCGCCTGTGTCGGTGCCTTTTTGCAGAGATGGACAAAAGTAAGTGTTTCTTTGGTGCAAGCGTGGTTGTTTTGTTTTAAGCATCGAGCTCATTTCACGCCGGTCGGATTTATGTAATGTCACAGGTGAAGTGTTACGCAAGAGCAACATATTTCATGTTTACTGTCATCCCTCCACTATGATTGAATCGAGGCAGCTGGGGGCCGAGGTGATCCAGTGAGTGGTAATGGCTTCATATCTGCACACCATTAATCTAGGTATACCCATTCAGTCACACATGGATAGGGGGTGTCGGGGGCTTTTTCATTCACCACGCCTTCATATCGCCTTCCCATCTGGACAAGTTATATAGGTGAAATGTAATTTTATGAAGAAACATGAGTATTGTGCTGACTTGTGAGTAATTTCCTTTTGGTTGGTAAATGCAAAGGATTAGATGTGCGTGTTGTCCATTTACACCGCGGATAACTGACCTTGGTGATTAACTGAAATGTTGCTCATCTAGTGCCCTTGTCCAGAGTGACTTAGGCTCATCTATTGGTGCAGCTGGAATTTAGCAGAAGCACCTTAGACAGAATTTTTCAAGCGCCTTTTGAGCCTTTAACATTCTACACTAACTGCGATCCTCAGATATGTGCCTAAAATTTTGAAAAGTGGCATAAGTTCAATGCCTTTGCACATTAGAGTTGCAGTGTTATCTAAATATGGTCTAGGTTTTAATCCATTTTCAAAGATTTTAGAATGTTGAAAATAATAACTAATGAACATTCGCATAGGCTTCCATGGACTCTGCTGACCAAGGAGGGCACCAACACCTCCGAAGGGTCTTTGACTGGGATGCTCAGTTCTCAAATGCTGGATACATTGAGAAGTGTTATTTAGGCCAAGGAGCTTTGGGATGCAACAGGTTGCCATGGTACCCGCCTCACAACATTGAGAGGCATGGGATTCGATGCGAGCGAGCTGACTTGATCCCAATAAAGAGGAACGTGTAGGGGTCAAGTGGTCACACAAACCTTTTTTCCTGAGAGTATATCCTGCATTGCCTGTGAGGAGAAATGGATGAGAGATGAAGAGGTTAATGGAGAGCCCCCATGTGTATTTTCTGGGGGCAATAAATCACCACACCTGGACTTTTAATCCACATTAAGTGAACGAGCAGGGATTGCAGACCATGCGGGTGCACCTGCAATCAGTCTTTGAGTACTGTCTTTTCCTTCTCTTTCAGTCTGTCAGCCTTCTATCATTTTGACATTTCTCATAGGAGAATAGTAATTTCGATGAGCATATTTCACAGAATATTTATTATCAGATCAATGAGGTATGATAGGCAGTTTGCGCTTTAAATTGATATGATTATCACTTTTTTAATACAGATGTATTGGCAGCATGTAGTTTTTAAAAAAAAATATTATTGATATTGATAATAACTTGTAGAGGGGACAGGATTATCTTTTTGATATATTGCTGTTTCTGTCTTGCAGACATCTCGGAGATCAGCACGGAGAAGATGGAGGGCCTCGAGCATCTATGTACCATGCTGCTCCTCTATCTGAAGGAGGAGGTGAGCGATATGTCGCAGCTGCCCCCAGGCCTGGATCCCATCAACCTCTTTGCCAGGGTAAGTCATAGCCTGCCAGTGTCCCACCTCCCCATGTTTCTAAGCAGCCTAGTTGAGGTCGAGGTCCATTGGAGCTGAACTAGGCTCTCCAGAATCTATTTTCAGTGTTGTTGTCCTTCTGGGTTGGTTTTGTGTGTTTGAAAAGATCCTCCTGGTTGAAGGTTTAGTCTTTTTAGATTTATGGCGGTCATTTAATGAACCCAGGGATGGATGTTTGGGTTTTTTTTTTTTTTTTTTTTTTTTTTTTTTTTTACTGTTTTATTACGATCAATTCACCTTTGTGTATGGCGTGTCTTAGTATATACTGGGTCCTAAACTTCTCAACACATTCGGGACGGTTTTGTTTGTTCATAATTTGATTTGTTTGTAAGTCCATTGTCATTTATGCCACAAGCCCCAATGAGTGAAAAGGCTTAATAATGCAGCGCAGTCTCTGCTTGATTTATTTGTCGGTTAGGTTCTGTGAAAACCCAGGGTGCAGCACATGAATACAGGTTGTATCTGTTCTGCAGCAGAGCTTTTAAAAAATAAATTAGCGAAGAAAAAGCAAATAAAGATAAAGTTTGCATGTCGAAGACCTGGCTGCTCATAAGATGAGGAACCGGCGCAATTTGTTTCTGGGCATTTCCCTTCTGTATAATAACCAAGCTCATCTTGAAGACTGATTATTGTTCCTAATTGTTTTGGTGTGAAAATGTCTCATTAACATGCTGGTGATAACAGAAAAGATTCATGTCATGCTTTGCTCCTTCCATCGAGCTGTTCCTTCTGAAACAACAAGTGAGATTCCCCTGCAGACACACTGACGGATTTGCAGCCCCTGATTTAATTGTGTACATATGTGTTCTTTCTGTACCGTGGCATCCATCTCCTCCTCGAGTGCAGCATGCATCTGACCTTGGCTCCATACAACGCAGCCTGGCTGCAACTCCTCAGGGCTTCATATTAATGTGATTCGTCTCCTTCTCCACTGTCCTGTGCCGTGCCTCGTTTCCCGGACGTCTCGAGGGAGGCAATGGTCGCAATATTGTTGTATTGAGGCTCCTTCAGGGTTTCGTGCTGGAGGCTTGACATCCTGACAGATATTTCTCCTGCTGCTCCCATTTCTCTAACTAACACTGCTCTGCGGTATTGTACTACACGTGGAGATTGCTCAGAGCTCATTATTACAGGCCTGCTCCTTCCGGGATCTCTGACTTGAACAATGGCCTTGTGCAGTGAGCTTGCCACTGTGGGCGAAGAAGCCACTTTTGGAAGTGATTTCTGCATCTAGTTTGTTCAGAGCTGAAATTGCTATATAGTGAAGCGCAGTCAATATTGCCTTTGCCGTGTGTTGTGCTTTCAGCATGACTTTACTTTTCCTGTAAGATACAGGGCTCTGTCTCTGTGTAGGTATCAGTCTGCCTACCTGTCTGTTTTTTTTTTTTTTTTTTTTTTTTTTTTTTTTTTTTTTTTTTTTTCCAGGTTTATGTTGGATCTGTTCTACTAAAGCTAATCAAAACTCAAAGAAACCTGAAGTTGCAGCATTATCATAAAAATGACCTGCCAGTCAGAGGTGGGGAGTTGTATGTATGTATGTCCAGCTTACATGCTTTGAAAACTCTCAGACCTTTCAAAGCTGTGGGATTCTATTCTGTTGCACATTTCAGCATTTATGTAGTGCATTCAGTTCAATATAAAATCATACATCAGTTAAAAAAATCCACTTGACAGGTGTAGTGGTTAAAGCCATCACTTTTCAATCAAGGGACCTGGGAGTCCCAGCTCTTGCTGTAAGAGACAGGCATGTACACTGATTTACTCCAGTATACAGCAAGTAAGTAAATAACACTCTACAAATGGGTTGAAAATTGTAAATAGCTTAGTGTAAAATCATTTAAGTCCTCTTCGATGAAGGTGTCCGCTAATAGTTATAAATTATTCTCTTGTATTGTTCTTTCAGTCTAAAATTTGATGCTACGGGCGGCTATATTGTGCATTATTGTTCTGTGACTGGTGATGGTACACAAATCAGGATAAGTTTCTCATATTATATCTTCTTCTGATCTTCTGCCTTAGTCATTTCTCTCATTGATGGTTGTCATCTAACCTGATGGGATGGGAACCATGAATTTACTGGCATTGACCTACATTTCATGCTTTGCAATTCATGATTCATCTCAAGTCTGACGGTCCTGAACTCTTCCTGCACACTGTTGATAGAACTAAAACACCGTTCTGTCATCTTGAAGACCAGACCAGTGATGTAAAGTGAAGGATTCAGGCAACAGAGGATGTTTGTTTACAAATATTTACAGCAGCAGGTGGTATAATGTTTAAGGAAATGGACTTGTAACCTGAAGGATGTGAGTATACCCTTGGGCCCAGTACTTGTAATGCCACCTATATATGAGGTGTGTGTGCGTGTGTGTGTGAGAAATACTTTTCATATTGCATTAAAGCATAATTGATGAACATAAGAAAAGATAAGAAGTGACACCTTTGCAAAGCAAAGAGAAGTTATTCTTATTTCTCTCATCACATAATTTCAGATAGATGCATTTGAGTCCATACATTTTTTTTTTCCTTGATTTAATTCAGTATTAACATTTAATTTTTTTGATGACAGGGCTATTATTGCTAGTTTTTTTTTTTTTTTTTTTTTTTTTTTTTGTATTTTGAAATATCTTAAAATAGTCATGTTTTGGATAGTGTTTGGAAACTATATTGCAAGAGACAGAACCAGGGAACATTTTGTGCATGATGTAATAATGTTCTGGAAAGATATGTTTTGACGTGAGTGTCGCTTTCTTTCTCTTGCGTGTGTCCTGTAAAAACTCCCACAAATTAAATTACTGCTGCTGTTATAAACCAATGGATTTGTGAACTAGTTTGGTATCTAAATGGCATAAAAGGTATTTCTCTGTACATTTCAATACTCTGGAATCTTGTTTTACTCTTTGTTTGCTAATATTTTTACTTAAATGCATGGTGCATTACTGAGAACACCTTACCTCCAAAGTCCATGCAAAGCCTTTATTCCTCACAGCACAAAATCAATTGGTAGTGAGAGAAACCTTGTCATGATGTTCTTTTGATACTTCAGGTTCTGCGACGTTGGCCACATGGGTCTAAAGGCCAATAAAGGTGATGGTTCAGTTTGCTCTGCATTTGTTAAAAATAATAAGTGCAATCTTGTCTACTCCATCTCTTGTCAGCATTGCAGGTTGGCATGAATTAAATACCGCACGATCGTGGGTGAAGTCACGGACACGAACTAACAGTACCAGAAGTCGATAAACAGTGAATAAACATGAGCCAAAAGCGGCCTTTGTCCCCGGTGCCGAGGTGTCCTAACCACCCGCTGTTGGCCACACTGATCTCATTATGGATAACCCAGTAGTCACACACCACTGGGTTCTCCCTGGTTGTGGATTGGAGCCAGGGTGCTGGGGGGGGGGGCTTGTAATGCTTGTGGATCTTGTAATGGCTCTGCATCCACTGGCCCATGGGGATGGCAGTACCTCTTGTAGGAGCATCCTTCCTCAGAAGATCAGTCATCTTCAGGACCGGGCTGTCGAACTCAGAGGCTCAGAAGATTCACTTGTTGTGATAAAATAGCCTCAAGCACATCGATATTGTTTTTTTTCCACGTATCAAAACTGACAAAAGAACAAAAAAAAGATCCCTGCTTCTTGTCTGTATTGCACATTTAGCATATATCTTTCCCCTTCAAGCTTCCTTTCAATTTATTTATTTTTTTCCCTTTAGTACATTTTTCCTTTTTTCCTTTTTCATTTCTTTATTTATTCTGCTCTCCTGAATCTGCTTTTCCTCCCCTCTTTGTTTGACTGTTGCAGATGTTCCATTATTTGTGGTGTGTGTTTTTGCCTATTGGAGGTAGAGATGGGCTGCTGGAAAACCAGGGCAGTGCCATGAGAACACAGGGCTCTCGGCCGTCGTGGCTGGCGGTGTGTTTGCCGACTTCACTGCAGCTGCTGGTTTGCTCTGAAAGGAAGTGTCTTGCAATCGGATTGATAATGAAAGGCCATCACAGTGACAGCCACTCACACGCCTCTGTGCGGGCTTAGAAACTCACACATCGAGCCTAAGGACTGACTTGAACTCTTCGTGCCTTCTTTCATTTCCTCCTCTTTGAATAGTGCACAAATATCTTGTGTGAATGCATTGCAACACACCAAGTATGGACTACAGCACGTAAATGTGTAAAACCAACAAGAAGAGTAAGTATTTATTATTACAGTTTGCGTGGATGGTTTCTTTCCTCAAAACAGCATTAGGTTTTAGTACACTAAGCTACTTACAACAATTTCCCCATATATACAGCTGAGTATTTTTTTTTTTCTGTATAAAATCATGGTAAGCACTTTACTCACAGATACTACAGGAGGATTTGAATTGGAAAGAGGAATGCAAGAAGGTCTGTGAGTTACATTATGTCCAGAGGGTGATGCATTTACTCCTTAAAAAAAAAAAAGTACATCCATGGCTAATTTAAAGGTGAAATTAGCTTGGAGCATTTGGAGTTGCTAACACTGTTTTCCATTTAATTTTCTTCATATATGAGTCTATTTATTATTCAAACGGATTTTGCACAAACCGAGCGAAAGGATAAAATGCGTAATGAATTCAGCACAAAACTGCTGTTTGTCCTACCGCGGTTCTCCTTGTGGGATTGTGGGCGGGTGGGGGATCTCAGTGTGAGAACAGTCATTAGGGTGCCATTCCTACTGGGATTCGGCACGTATTTCCGACTTCATTAATTAAATCTATGTGCGAATGTCCGCATGCAAATGAAACTCTGGAGACGTGTGTGTCTAATGGCCAAACAGAAGCATAAATATATTTCCTGTGCAGCACTGGCCTTCCATAGGAGCCACTTGTGCCGTGAGTTATAAAGAAGTCCAGCTCAACATCTACCACTTTTCATTGTGACCTCAGGAATTATGGGCCAGAAAGAGAAGATCTGTGCTCTGTTATGATTCTTTGAAAGTAATTTGGCATCCCTTCTTGTCATTATGTAACAAAGTAAAAAGAAATCTGAAGATGTGTTGCTCAAAAAAGTCTGGGCTAGGCTGGGTTTAAGTCACAGAATTGTCAGTGTTCTATTTTTTTTTTCTTTGTTTCTTAGTAACTTTACTTTTTGAAACTTTCATTTTCAACAAATCATAGCAGCATAAGCTTGATAACATTTATCAAATTGAATGAATAGGCAGTACATGTTTTACTCAGTTGTTCAGTTTGTCTTGGAATGTCAGTTCTGGCAGGGTCTCAACATCTGTACTAAGGAGAATATTTATTAAGAGAATTTATTTGTATCAAATGGCCCAAGCTAGTTGAATGACTGCAGCTGAAGGCCGAGCATGGCCTGGTTGTCCATGGCACGTGATTCTGTATGACTTCTTCACCATATGCTTCTTTTCTCCTTTACTCTGAAGCAAGGCCAAAAAGAAGAGCCTCGAGGCCACTTCTGTTAGCAAACCGTAGTGTTGACATATGTGAGGTGTCTGGCTGGAGTCGGGAGGAAAGGTCAGCAGGTCAGGTCAGTGGGATCTCTTATTCTGTCTCACCTCTGGGTGGTCTCGATCCAGCTTTGTGCCTTAAGACCACTCTGCATGGCAGATGAATGGCAGGTGGTGCTGGCTTCTTATTTGGCCCATTCTGCCCATGTTGGACTTGATGGTTGACCCTTTTGCCCTCTGTATTGACCACCTAAAGTCTGCCTTTGCATTATGGCTAAGCCAAAAGATTGGGTTTGAAATGGAAGTCACAAGTTTCAGTGCTTTCCAAGTAAAATATTTTTGTGTCACCTTTATGCCATGTCATGACTGATATCCTACTGGCTATTTTAAGTGCTTCAGTGCACAGGAACCGAGACTGATACAACTTTGTCCGGCGCTTGTTGATAGAATGTGGTTGCTTGTCATGTTGGGATTTGAAGTCTGTAAACACATATGGTTGCAGAAGGAAGCATAGTGGTTATAGCCACTGCCTTGCAAAGGACCTGAGATTGAATCCCCTCTTCTACTGCAGCACCTTTCAAGCAAAGTACTCATATAATAAGTATTACCAGGCTGTATTGTATAAATGGGAAAATAATTGTAGGTAGATAAGTATGCAAGCTTAGCATTGTAACTTAATTTTGAGAAAAGTATCAGATAAATGAATAAAATAAATAAATAAATAAATAAAAATACTAATAATAATAATAATATGTTTGCAACAATATTGTGTCTGTTAGTGACTTGGTTGCTGGCTTCTGGTCAGCTGTGTGTGAGCTGCACATTTTTAGTGCCTGGACCTTCCTGTGCTTCCAGGAGCAAAACTTAAAGCTCTTTCACAGAATCTACTTTTTCCCCAGTGCATCCTTGTAGCATGTTCCCATCGCAGCTGTGTTTTTAATGTAAAGCTGCCCCGGGAAATTTGGTTCATCTACTTTGGGAACGAGACAAGGTACAAGTTGACCGGAAAGGAGTTCACTCAACCATTCAAAAGACCTTTAACTGATTGATTTGCCACCGTCCATTTTCGTTTCGAACCACATCCTCAATTCTATTGTTCGCGTCAACAGGGGACCCAGGTTGTTTATGCTGATGTACTCGGCAAGGAGATGTATTTTAATGGTTTGGCGTACACCTGAAGTTCCTTCTGTAAATATATGAATTTTCAAAGTGTTTAATTTTCTCCCACTTGAAAAATTAGCATTTGATCTGCTTGAAAAGTCAAAGCAATTATGGAATATATGGAGACCTTTCGTGAACTTATTAGATGGTGCTGTATCATCGTACCTGTGACACATTGTGATCATCTGACCCTCACCCCTTGCTCAATGATCAGTTAAAACATCAATTAATAGATGTACTTCATGTGTTTGACCTTTTACCAAACAATTTCTTGTATTGAAGGTTTTTGTGTCCAGAACGCGGCTGCGATCGAAGTGTTAATTTGGGTCTCTTGTATCGCGAAGAGGAGACGTTTGGCTGTATCACCAGGGGGCGATGTTGTTCTCTGCCGTTTGTCATCGGATGTCACCTGCAGACTTTGTTGGCTGTCACGCGGTAAGCTGTAGAGTGGACTCCTCTCTAAAAGAGAAAAAAAAGAAACTCAATTTTTTGAGAATAAGAAAAACAGCCGCGACACAACAGTGATGATGGTGCCGCATGTTGTACGATGTTGCAAACCTCTACACAGATGCAGCTTTCGTGCTACGATGTCATGTGCTTGACCCATAGGAGCCCAACAGGACATAGAGGGAGAGATTATGATATCCACGAAATCCCATCCTCTTGCACTGCAGATGTTCCCAATCTCCTTGGGAGGTGGGAAGGAGGCTGTAAAATGACCTGTTAAGATGTGAGAACATTTGCAGTTGTGAACCCCACATTAACAGCAGGTACTCCTAGACATGGTGGCTGCCTGCCTTCTCTGGATCTCAAAAGTATAGAATAAATGGAAACAAGGCCACCTATCAGGATGTGTGATATGTTCATGATTTTTGGCCATTTTATATTTTTGGTAAAGTTTCACAAATATACTACAAACTGGCCAGTTCTTCTTCAAGACTTCTTCTCCTATGTTTCTTGATGGGATTCTTGGAATCTAAATAATTGAATCTCTGTCTAAATTGCCTGTCCTCTCTTTCAGAGGATGAAATCCAGAGCACACAGAAAGGTTCAATTTGAGCAGTGACTGCTACTTGAAATAATCTTCCACAGGAAGCGGTTTTCTTTTAAATTCACTTTTTACTTATTCCGCTGCATGAAGATGGGTCAACACCGGGCATTTATACCCATTTCTACTACAAATAAAATATGTGCTCCGTGTTTAAAGCCAGTCAAACATGGAATTTAATTGATTAAATAATAATTAAGATATTACTGCCGTTTGGGCAGTTGTTATTTCAGTCAACGTACTTTTGAGTGGTACGGCTTTGCAGGGCCACGTGCACAGCACATCGGTAGGAGACCCTTAGGAACCACTGAGTGGGGTTAATGACTCAACCTGAAGGCTACTAGTTGAAGTCAGCAAAGGGCCTAGTATTTCTAACCTTTTGCACCTTTTGCATGTGGGACGAGCGGCTTTGAATCCTGCTTCTTATGTAGTATCTTTGAATTACGTACTTTACCCTGAACTGATAAAGTACAGTATAGCTGAATGTACTCTACCAAACATTGTAAGCTGCTTTAGAGAAAAAAACATCAGCCAAATGAATAGTGTCAATAATACTGAAATATCTACCTGTACAAATGGATAAATTTTGAAAGTGAAACCAAAAAAATTGTAACCGTAACAACAACAATGACAATAATTCCAGAGGAAAAATTTATGGGTGCAGATAGGAGCATCCATTAACTGTTTTGTTTCACTGGAGGTGTATATCCATTAGCTGTCTTTTATCGCGGTGTTCATGGCCACGCGTCTAGTGTGTTTTTGTTCTGACACCTCCTGTTTTAACCAATTGAAAGGTGAGCTCATTAGAGGCCCTGGTCTGTGCTGTGTGTTCCTGGACATGGGGACACGCAGCACAGACCAGGGGACCGTGGACCCATGCAGTGGTGTTATCAGCTGACAGCCGTTGCTCACATGTGCTCTCCATGTGCTCATTTTTCAGGTGTGTATGGGCACATGACCAGTTTAGGTGGTCTGGCTGAGAGCGTGTTCACCGTATTCGGTTGTCCCGGGTGACCGTCCAGCAGTTTAGTTATGTCGAAATCTCCGAGAGGCTCCGAATCTGCATGGTTTCGAGGAATCCCTACAGCATTGTCTCCTGCTCCAGGCAGTTGCCCTTTATGCTCAGTGCTGATACATTTATAATTTATTAGCTGCCAGTTTGCCTTTTCATTCTGTCAGTCGCACTTGTGGAAATATAAACTTCAAAAAGCAGCACAAAGCGAAGCTGCAGTTTAAACATTATTGTTCCCCCTCTTCTGACCTCTTTTTGCTCCATCTATTATTATTAATTTGTATTGAGCAAATGCTATTGTCCAAGGTGTCTTAGAATGATCGATGCACTACTAAGTTACTACTGACACATATGCACATTTACATTTATTAATTTTGCAAATACTTTTCTCCAAAGAGAGGCTCAATTATTGTTACTTTTAGCTAGTATTTAGCTGGTACCTTTATGTAAGGTGACTTACAGCAATACATACTCTCCACTGAGCTCCCTACAGTCATTCACACATTTATACAGCAGAGTGCATGAGCGCGTGCACACACACATACACACACACTTCAGACAATTCAAAGTCACTAGTTCACCTGAAACAGGTTTGGGTTTTGCGGTAGGGGGTGGGAGGACAGGAGCACCCCAAGGAAACAAATGCGAACATAAGGTGAAGACTGAGTGGGCTTTGAACCCAAGTCTGAAACGAGAGCTCAGGACCAGCACTACCCACTGTGCCACTGCATGTGTTTCCTGATGTGACCTTGGGCCAGTCCTTAACAGGTGGCACTCTGGGCATCTGTCCTTGTAGTTAAAAACACGGGATGAAAACAGCATCCCATTAATAAGTATATTAATTTACCAACAGGATGCCCATCAAAGCCCCCCACTCTCAAACCGTTTGCGTTTCAAAGCCGATCGCAAAGAGTCTTATGGTAGCCGAAATTGCTTAGGATAATTATCCTTGGGGGGCTTCGGCACCTTCCAGCCGTTCTGTTGGGATTCCTCAAAAACCTCTCCTCAATGCCCTCCACTCCCCTTGCCATGTCAGCGCAAGATCTTGAACAAAGGCAGCCGCTCGAAAAATTAGATAATTAGTGATTTACGGCTCCTCGCTTTATTTACTTGAATTCATGGCTGGGGGTGGGAGACGGGGGGGGGGGGGCTATTGGCAGCTGCTTTTACTTCTAATTAATTTTCCTCTTGTCATTTTTTTTACTGCAGTGTGACAGCAAATTTGAATTTTCTTGAGTCGTGCTCTCACTCCCCCTTGGCTTAGTGTGGAGGTCTGCTGCAGTTGTAGACTTACCCGCGAGACTGAAGGAAATGAGATTTAGGTTATGTAGTGCATTGTTTATAAGCCATTCCAGCTGAAGGTATGGTTATTTTGCCACTGTGACTTTGGGGAATTTGTCTCCTTATTTTGCTTGGAGAACACTGTGTGTGTGTGTGTGTGTGTGTGTGTGTGTGTGTTACACTTAGATTGCTGCTCCTTCCTGGCTAACTTGTAGTAGCCTGTGGCACGACATGCATGTTTGACTGAAGGTTCATCAGGATCGTGTGAAAAGAACACAGTGGAGAAGAAACTGATGTTTATACTTCATTTGAGAGATTTTTTATTATATGTACTGTTGTCTGTTTTATCAAGAACTTCTCACTGAATAAAACAACACTTTCTTGATAAGTAAGACTGTACCTCAACAGCTCTTAACCATGTCAAATTACCGTATTAACCCTCTGTTAGTTACTGAGTGTAGTCATCTGGGTACTTGCAGCTGCTATTATTATTATTATATTATTATTATTTAGTCTATACTTATCCAATGATATTAATGGTTTTACTCTGTTAAAAGAAGAACAGTGATGCGAACCCACAACCTGAGCATTACAATCTATGTCCTTAACTCCCAACTGGTAACAGCTTTGGGTTTCTTGTGTAGTTGACATGTCCACAAAATGAAAAACATATTCCACTTATAACTGCGTAGGATATATTTTAATGTAGTGATTTAAACTGTCTTTTCACAATCATAGAGGTTCAAATCCCACCTTCTGCTGCAGTATCTTTGAGCACAGAATGTATTTTCAATTGCTGCCATAGTAATGACCAAGTTAATGTGTTAATAATTTTAAGTACTGTCCTCTACATAAAGGTTAACAATAGCATCTTTGTTTTTCCTTATTACATTTAAATACTTCAATTCAGTACAAATCTTACAAATATGAACATGTGGCACAACAGAGTACTTTTACCATCTCGGTTTTACAAGAGGCACTTAAAATTTTATGTAGTTGTCCTTTCCAGCATAACATCTGTATTATGTACATTTTTATATGTTTTCTACTCCTCAGCTGCAATATGATGTGAAAACAGGTTCCCAATTCAGATAAGTCTCTTAAGTTTAGATTATGGTCCAATTACCTTGTAACCCATCTTGTGCTTTTGTACTCTAAATCGTGTGGCCTTAAAGAAAACTGCCCATCCAGTTGAAAGGGAGCTCTGAAGCAGTCTTTGCAGTTGTCTGGGGACAAAGAGCCTTGTCCCCAACCATCGATGACATGTGTGCTGAGAGAAACTGGCAAAGTTTGCCCGATGAATGCATATTTTTGCTGTATTGCCGCTCAAGAGCAATAATGGGTGGATATAGAGCAAAATGTGGATAGCAATGAAAATAAATGGTTGGCATTGACTGGAAAGTGAATACGAATCCAGGGAATTAGATGTAAGGAATAATGTTTTGCTGAGAATGATTTTTTAAAATATTTTTTTTTTCAATGCAATACAACACAGGATAGCCGTGTACTATGTTAACATTGGTTACCTTCTATCATCAGGGTGATGTTGGTAGCCATTTGGTTGAACCATGGAGCTGGTAATGGAGGTGGACTTTGTGGAAGCCCCATCAGATAGTAAAAGAATTTCACTATCATACCCACAACTACCCACAAAACAGTATTCATTATAAACCACTATATAATATAAGCTATGGACTTGTTGTTTATTTATTTATTTTGTTAAATCACATGACTTTTCTTTTTAGAGAAAATGTGGTATTGGAAGAGGTCTAAAGGCATTTTATGGTTGCTGTTTGGAGCATTATCCCTGCCATTCATTTATTTATTTTTTTATAGAAAATGCGGAACTGCCGTTTTTAAACAAATGGGTTGAATTGGCTGGAGCACTTCCTGTTATTTGTACCATCTTTAAAATGTCTATTACTGTGCTTTTAGCCCTTAATGCATACCTTACCCTCCCTGGAGTGTTGTCCTCCTGTGAACCTGCCGCAGTTTGTCTCCCTCCGGGTTACCTGCTTGTGTTTTTGCCTCTAATTTTCCCTCGTCTTCTTGCCTGCCTGCATCTCTTTGTTTTATGACCTCGACCACAGGGACCAAGTAATGCAACGGGATACATTAACCCACCAGCTGACAGAATCCCCAGGCGATTTCTACCCAGAAACAGACAGTTATAAATCTCTTCGACTGGAATATGCTTTATTACCAAATATAAAAAAGACATTGGGAAACTTGACAATAAATCCAAGAAGAGCCATTTATCTGAGGTGTTTCTTTGGGTTGGAAATGAATCACAGATGGATGAGTGCAAATATGAATCTTGTGTAAATAAAATTGATTTTGTTGTTTCCCCTTATTGTATTAAACTCCTGGCGGGCTGTTTAAATGAAGGTTTTTGCTCCAGTTCCCTTAAGTTGTTCATTTGAATTCTTAAAAAAAGAGTTAATTACAGATTGAAGACTGCTTGCTTTGTATTAAGGGAATATTCCAAATAAATGCTGGTGAAACGCTTTTGTGTAAACCGTAAGGAAGTACTAATTTGACCAATGAAGGTGGGGGAATGGGTTCAGACCCCAGCCCCTTCTGGTCATATGGACATAGCGCTCTTTAAGTGATTCCCCAGAGCCGGTGTCCATCTGGAGTGCCGCTGCTGTTGCCTGTCAGTCTGCTGGGCTGCTGCCTGGTAGTTCTGGGACCTCAGATTGTTATCATGTGGTCGCCATGCTGTTTATAAAAGGGTCTAGGTTTTCAAATTCAGATCCAGCAAATCTGTTTGTTCTCTTTTTCCACCCCTTTTTTTGCGTTTCTGAGTTGATTTAGTTTGTCAGGCTTTCTCAGTGGCTATGGCTAATGTTGTCTTTCTCGAGACTTCCTGGGCTGCATTTACTTAGTCTTTTTTCACAATGAAATGACTTTTTCCAGGATTTTGTTTCCTCTTGCCCAAAATCATTTCTTTTGTTGACTTCTAAGGAACTTCTGTTTGCCCTCCAGTGTACAAACATTTGTTTTCTTTTGCTCTGTACTGTGTCTTTTATTCAATGTAGCTTTTCCCACTGTAATATTCAAGCCTGCCTATGTCAACAACAGAACAGAAAGAATGAGGAAAAACTGAATAATACATTACCCTATTTTTGTAAATAGACTGTTTTTGTGAGCAGATGTATTTACTTCCCCAGAGTTTGTTCTTCTACTCAAAACATTGCCTACCTGGATAATAAAATAAGAACAACAACAAAGAGAAACAGCCAGTGTACACTAATAGTAGGACAACAAGTCAAAATGCATCCTGTCTTTACAGGGGCTTATTCAGATCAAAGATTACCCAATCTTTTTTTATTTGTCACAGCACATTAGAGCAGCTTTAAGCTAAGCTAGACGTTAGTATTTTCACTGACCTACAAGAAAAAAATTATCTGGATGGTTTCTGATAGTTAAGAATAAGTATAAAGTGTTTAAAATGTCTATTTTTACATATGAAGCACCTATAGGGAGGGATGGGTATTTGACTTTTCCTATCCTTTTGCACATGTTGTGCTGTTAGCAGAGGGGACTTTGTGGCTATCGCCCCTTTTCAGACCTTCTGACTGAACAAGGGAGAGTGTTTCTGGCAGCCGTATGGCCTTTTGACAGACAGACAGACACACATACACACGCACACCGTGGCATAGTGAGGAGGACAGGTGTGCCAGTTGCCACAGCCCTCCTGCACCCTTGGAGGAGGTCAGGTCACTGTTGAAGGGAGTGCAGCCAATTCTGTGTAATGTATTAAAATATGTGCGGCATTCTGTATTAAATTATCGCAATGTCTCAGTGCCAGTTTGTTCACTTAACCTCTCGTCTGTTGATCTCACTCGATTTCCATAAGCTCACTTCACTCCTCGGGCATGTTAGTGCGATTCCGTGGAGTTAAAAATGAAATGCGTTCAGGTTAAATGTGAATAAAGCATGCTTAAAGGTGATTATGGAAGAAGGAAGGTGTTTTTGGAGGATCAGTCGATTGGCACACCCCTTGGCGAACATTATTTACTCCCGTTTAACATGCCCGAATGGGGCCGTGTTGTTTAAAAGCCTTTAACAATAGAGCACCTTTCCACCCTGGCTCCAAAAATGCATCACCTTTTTGGCCTCATGCTTCTCAAACCCCAGGCACAGAAACTCAGCACTGGTCAGTAAATGATGAATTATCCCTTTACAGGGGATAAAATATTTAATTGGCTAGTTTAACAGTTGGTGTGGTGTCCAAGTGGTTTTGTAGAGATCGAGTCAATATAGGATGCATTGTTGCACCACAACCAGAACGTGCTTGTGTTGCTCATGGCTGAAATCAAACTCCAACACGGCGCTTGCTGTGAAATGTTTTCCTTAATGCCGGCTTTGTTGCACAGAGCCCCGGGCATCTGAATCGGTTCCAGTACGGCATTATCCCTTGTCGTGCTCACCATTTTGCATGAGTTGCTTCATTTTTATGACTGCCGCATAGAAAGAAACTTGCCCTCTGCCACAATGCAAGTGGAAGGAGTTCACTGAGAAATGAACACACTTGAGAGCATTACCTTTCAGAATTCTCCTTTAATCACTTTTGTTAACACAAATCCTCATTTACTGCCTCAGCCCACACATGGCATTTCTATACAGCTGAATAAGGAGCTATAGAGATTTTCTACATATTATTTAAAGAAATCAATAATAGAGTTTTTGTATTCCATATTTTTACAGTAGGGTGACATGGAGGAGCAGTGGGTAGTGTTGGTGCCTCACAGTGCCTTGCTTGGGGTGGATATGGTTTGAAATCTTGCTCAGTTTGTGTGGGGCTTACGTGTTTGCCCCGTGTTCATGTCAGTTGTTCCTTCCATAGCCCAAACGTGTTTCAGGTGAAGTGGTGGCTCTAAACGTCTGAACTGCCTTAAGTGTGTGTGTGTGTGTGTGTGTGTGTGTGTGTGTGTGTGTGTGTGTGTCTTTCATTTAATGTGTAATTGTTAGTTACTTTTTAAGATACTGTCAGTGTAATTTATATTATAATTTATAATGCTAACATCTTGAACTTGGTGCTTAAATGAATATGGAAACGGTTAAGAGGTCACCAACTGGGACTGTTATTCCAGACAGCAGATTTCTATTACCAGGTTTGGGTGGACCCGCTTTCCTTAAGCGATTTCTGGGGTTTGAAAACTTGTATTACTGATGGGTTTAAGGACTGAAACTGGTAAAGTGTGCCAGATTTTTTTTAATTTTTTTTATTTTTTTATAAGCAACTCTTCTATTTTTGGACCCTGTGCCACCTTCGATTAGTGCATGAGCATCTGCAGAGCACCTGCTGTCTGCCTCAAGCTTCCTGTTGTCCATCGTGTTACTCTGTCTTTCGCAGTACAGGGCAGTCTGCAGAAATTATGTTGTGGAGCTTTGTCAAGTATCTGGACAAACCACAGGCAGTTGTGGTGAAGCTGTCCAGATATTAACAGGCACCTATTGCTTTAAATTGTGATTTTTCTATGTGATGTCCCAAAAGGGACACAGTAAGTGCATTTCTACAGAAACGCTGACGTAATAGCTCTTAAAAATTCAGGAGCGACTCAGCACTGCCTGCAGTGTTGATAAATGCTATTAAAATGGTCTAGACTATGAACATATATGATTGTCATACAGCACTGCTGGCACAGACACAAGAACATTTGCCCGTGTTATGATATGCAGTGTGTTGCAGGTGTCTTGGCATGCTCCTGTCTCAGAACAGATGGTTGAAATTTCATGAGTTGTCTTTAAATGCTTACTGAAACCCATGTTCCGTGCTGCAACTGAACTGTAAGCCAAACTTAAACCCAAATACCTAGGAACTGTTCCAATAACTGTAGACACCACCTCCACCCGCTTTGCTATTTTATACTTTTTGGTTCAATGGTAATTTGAAGGTGACCAACTGAAGTCACTGAGCCTCTCTTGTGGTTCCTGAACTGCTGTAGGGAATAGTCCACTGGAAAAATTGTTTTAAATCACAAATTTTCTTAACAGCAAGCATCCATAATAATAATAATAATAATGTACTTGCAGACCATGTTCAGGATTTTTTGCTCCAGTGGGAGGCAAACTGCTATAGCCATTCAGCTACCTGTTTTTTGAGTTCTTAGTACAGTAGGAAAAGGTGTAAAATCTACTGCAGCCAGAGCTGCAGGACAGAGGCTGAATCGTCCTGCCTGCGATTTATGTCCTGTGAATTTCTGCCGTAAGCTTTCCAACACGTCGCTGTGGGTCTGCACACTTCCAGGATCTTGCAGCTTCTGCGGAGACCATATCCAGTTGAGTTTTGCCCTGCATCTACCGTCAACATCTACCACAACCTTGTCAAGCTACAGCATCACACCGTCTCTCATCCCCACCCACCCGTCTGTTCTACTGTTACCATGGAGACCAAAATGAGGGGGAAGCAATTTTTTTCCGTACTTTTTCCCCCTCCCCCATTGAAATTGAAACTCGGAAGCACTTTCATTCTTGAAAGCATGCCTTCCCGTGAACTTCCTCAAGCAACAGAAGATTACAAATGGCCATGCGCTCTCCTGCTGAGATTCCATGAAAAACTTATTTTCTTAAGTCTTTAAGTTTGAGAAAGACTCCCCGTTTCGCTCAGTATGGGATTCCTACTTTCTGCTTTTTTTTTGAATTGGCAACCTTGAAGAACGGCATATACTGTAAGATGTAGAAGGCTGGAGTTGTACGATGTTAAGAAAATACTTTTCAATTAGTATTCCTCACGCGAAGCTCCAGGTGCAGCGACTCCATATCCAATTAACTACTTCAATAAAGCAGTTCAGAGCTGGTTCTGAGTGGAACGCATGGCCCTTGAGAACCAGGGTTTGGCACATGGGATTTAATTTCAAAATGCCTTTCTTTTTCTTTCCTTTTCCAAAACTTGATTTATTACAGGGGAATGAGTTGTATATCACTCTGGAGAAAAGCTTCTGCTAAATGAATAAATGGAACTTGGAATATAATTTTAAGTTGCCAGTAATATCATGTTATCTGCGCCGATCATGTTTAACAAATCACTTACCTTGCGCAGGTCTTTCACTTCACCTAACTGCAATGCGTGCTAAAAGCCACCAGCGCTGTTAAATTACCGAACATTACATGCATTATGCTGGCCAGTAAAACAGCTGCTCTGGGGCAGGTTTTTTATTTGCCATGCAGCATAGTTGCTCCATCATCTGTCTCCTCCCGCACTTTTGCGAACCATAATTCTGCAAGTGTGTGCAGGTCCTCTCTTGGAATCTTTTGAGAACTACGTCTTCAGTTAATACAGGTGTGACTAAGGTCGCCCAAGAGGAGCGACCTTAGTCACACCTGTATTAACTGAAGACGTAGTTCTCAAAAGATAAAGTAATTCAGCGGTTCATATGAGAAGCAGCGGTAGAGCATGAGACTCTTAATCTCAGGGTTGTGGGTTCGAGCCCCACATTGGGCGTCGATGCAAATCCAGCCACTAGGGGGTGCACAAACTAGTGCATTTTTCTGTGCCTTGTCCCAAGCCCGGACAAATGGTGAAGGTTGCGTCAGGAAGGGCATCCGGCGTAAAAATTTGCCAAACCAAATATGCGGACGATCTGCTGTGGCAACCCCTAATGGGAGCAGCCGAAAGTCGGTTGTATATGAGAAGCAGCATAAACGGTATCAGCTGTAAGCAGAGGTGGTCATGTCGGTGTCTTAATCCTTCCCTCCTGTGCGGTCTGTTTGGGTATAAATGCCATTTGTTATGTTGTAATTAACTTAAAGACAGTTCCACTAAATGACTTTCACGCTATTGTCAGGGCGGTGAAGCTGAGGTTTTTAATAGGCGGATACAAGACAGCGTTTGTTTCATTAACTTGAATTGCATGGGAGACGGACCCCCACAATGAGCGAACGGAAGCGTTTCCGAAGCTTTTGCTCTTCCCATTTCTCAAGTTTGCTCTAATGTGTTTATCGTTGCAAGTTAATTCGGGTGGGAGGGAACGTTTACATGAGAAATTGCTGTTGCTGTGACAGGGAAATTATTATATATATATATATTTCCCCCCCCCCCCCCCTTTTTACTGCAGCACCATTAACTGCAGCCCTTTGATTGAAAGCAGCCACCGAGGGAGAAACCGTCTGAGTAGCGAAAGGCAGATTCAGTGGAAATTATGCTGTAAATTATGCAAAAAAAAGTATCTCTCCCAAAATGTGAGCGCTTATGAATTCAAGGAACACTCTCCGATGGTATAGTACAGAGAAGGCACCTTTGAGACAAAAAAAACAAGAATAAAAACTTAAATAAGATTCCTCGTCGCTGTTGGTGTTTACTGTAAGGGTATTTTTTGTGATTGTCGCGCTCTACATGCGAGCGGTATTGTTTTGAAAAGTCTTCCGAACGCTTTTTAATTGGTAGTGAGCGGAAAAAGTCGAACCGTCTGTCGGCTCGGAGTTAAAGATTAGAGAACAGAATCGAAATTTGAAATGGTGATTAACTTATTCCCTCACAGCTCCCAAGATCTTAATTTTATTCTACCCACAGCACTGTCTTAAGTTAACATTTTCTCCTCATTTTTATGTGGCATTCATCCAGTTTCCTCTCAGAATCCTAAAATGTGCAGTGAGGACACGCAATGATATTGGAATCATATTTCGACATTGGAAGATATTTTTGTAAATGAATTTTACCGCCGTCAGACCAATGCTTCCATTTCACCGATATTTGATGACGCATTCTTTGTGTTCCGGGTAAGAAAAACCTTTAGGTGATGCTGAACTACTGTGCAAGGACGTTTGCGGTGTGGAAGTGCGATGTACAGTATATACAAGCAAAAAGTGGCATTTGTTACACTTGAAAGCTTAATTTCTTATTGCCAACAGAGATTGTTCTAATATGGTCACCGAAAATAGAACTTCCTGCACTAAGGCAGAGATGCGCTTCTTTGTAGATAAAAACCTATATATCAGTGCACTTCCAAAGTAAAGGTACTGTTATTATGAAGTGATGTTTATTTCTTTTTTACTCTGCTGTTTTACCCTTTCTCACTTTTCATTTTTCAATTGATTTAAACTGAAATATTGAAGAAACAAATGTAAAATTTTTCTGTAATTTTCATCCAGGCACATATAGACCCATTTTTGTATCCACTTCCATCTTCCAATAAGTGCACAGAAATGATTGTATATCGGCATCAGCAGAATCTTATCCATGCATCCTAAATGTGCACTTTTCTAACTGTAAGTTGCTGGCAGCGGGTAGCATAGAGCCATAACCTTGAAATGAGAAGGTCTTGGGTGTAAATTCCAGCTGCTATTGCAAGGTACTTACCCTGAATTTCTCTATGTAGAAGATCCAGCTGTATAAATGTACGTATGTGCTGCTGTGTGTGTTATTAATTTTTATGACATTTGTTCTAATCTTAAGCAAGCCGGTGGCAACCAGCATCATTTGGCTTGTTTACAAGTACTCTTTCACATGGAGCCTCTCCATTATGTCAGCCACATCTCCCTGTGACTCTCAGACCTTTGTGAGTGAAGGGGTCGATTGGTGCGAGCGGTACACTGGCACCTTTCTCATTTCCATTAAAATAGAATCCGGTGACTGATTTTGCCTTTGCAAGCTCCCATTCCCTATATGCAATTTTTCGCTCTCTGTCTTGGCTGTGTACCGTTCACCATGCGCACGGTCTGCTGTTGTTTCTGCTTTCTTGCTATCTGGTGTCCTTATCCTCCACTGCTCCTCCCATACATACAGAACCCCGTTCCTCAGCATGTTACTGTCAACAAATCTTGTAAAGGCTGGCAAACTGTATCTCTTGGACTACTTTTGAAGTAGAGTTTTAAAAAAAAAAAAAAAAACATTTTAACAACAAACATGATTTTCTCGGCTTTGGGACAGCACACTAGGAGTTCCCACAGTGTTGGGCCAAAGAATAAGAAAAAGCAGCTGCCATTCGTTTTAGTGTTAATCTGCAAATTTCTGCTATGGATTGGCTTCTCTTCCGTGTTGTACCCTGTAATCCACCCAGTACTTCCAAGATAGGCCCTAGTCCACGGCTTTGTCTTAAACAAGCAGCTATTGATGGATGAATGAATAAATGAATCGATGAATAGTTGAGAAAAATCCCGAAATGTGACATTCTGAATCAAAGCCAACATGAACCCCTATATAAACTATTCCCTTCTGTACCTTTGACCACCCCCACCTAGTTGCTATGGCCAGTACTGTCCCTGGTGTGAATGTGAAGTGCATTAAACTTGTCAGGGCTGTGCTCATATGTGCCAAGTCGGGAGGGCTTAACAAATCGATTACACAGGGAATTTTCAAACTAATGTACAGCTTAGCTTATTAACATAGTCATCTTTTTTAATTCATTTGGAAACCATCCTGATATTTTGTCTGTATTAGTCCTGCTTTTTAATAGCTTTCATTATGTTTATATCATTTATGCGGTTTTAACGGATTCCTGTATTTGCTGTTATGCCAATGCTACGACTTTTTCTTTTTTTCTTTCCGGAAATATGTTCATACACAGATTTCTCAGCAGGGTGGGAATGGTGTTAAATTGCTTTGCCACCTGCCTGCAATGTTCATTCAGACACTCGTGGTGGACCAGGTGGGTTTGTAATGTTAGATGGTGACAGTTATATGAGGATGGCTAATGCATTGTACCCGCTGGATATGTTCCAGTATCTGCTCAAGCCAGGCTCTGGACGAAAGGGGACACAACCTGTGGCTGCCGGTATAGTGAGGCCGATCCATCTGTCCCTCCTGTCGGGCGATCGGTTCTGCTGGATCTGTTAATTCCCTGCTTGTGGATCACGGATTCATATATCAGCCTGCATGGTCCATTTGGGCCTCGTGGCAGGCTGGTCACAGATAATCGACACACCACACTAGAATCTCAGGGATGAGATGGCAATAGGAAAGCTCTCACTTAAGCACAGCAAAAGTGTTTTTTCATGAGGGTAAATCCAATTTTCTTGCACAAACTCCACATGTCGAGTCATTATGTGATTCATTTTGTGCAAACTGATAATGAAGTTATTGGGGTGAAACTTTTCTCAGGATTATGGTCACTCGCAGGTGTAACAGCACTGTATAGCAGTTTACATTCTGCAGCTGTGTTTTGCATTGAATGCCATATATCAGCTACGTGGATCTACAATATGTACATAAATGGGTCCCAGCAGACCCAGCCTACGTGTTTGAGAAGAAAGTAATTTACTTTCCTACTTGCAGGTAAGATGCAGTGCCCATATCCTACTACACTACTATACATTAATGCTACATGCATTGCACAAAGCCAGTAATATTTGAACACCTTTACTGTTCATGCATCAGTACTTCACAAGTATGTTTGTACATATTTATCGCTGCAATTTTTATTGCCAGAGCATAACAACAAACCTATTCCTCTAAATGAGGTTTGCCTTTAGGTCCTGGGCTAGCATTCCATTCCATGGGAGTAATGGCAGAAGTAAATTTAAATGGACTGAACAGGATATAAGATGGTTAACAAATGCAAATCTCAGCAATGCAAGGATTGTAAATAAAACAGAAAGAATAAAGGATTAGATAGCATGATTATTCACTTTTCCAGGAAAATTGAGAAATTAAATCAAGATCAAGAAAAAATAATTCTCTTGTTGTGCATTCTGGCAGTGCACATTCTCAGCTGCCTATTGAATTTCCCTAATATTAAGGGTTGACTCGAGCTTTGCCGACAGTGTTTACCACTTATTTTTTTTGTGGGTGTGGTTTGCATTTAGGGAGGACTTGCTGTGTTACATTAGATGTGTTCACAGTTACAGACGTGGCCTTGCGAACCCTCTCAATAAAAGGGCCGGAAGTGCGTACACTGGCCATTATTTTTACATGGCAACGTTCGGTTACTGTCAGCTGCCCTTGTTATCATCCTGCCCCCAGACTCACTCGCCATCGCCATTCAATTTCTGTCACACCTTTTGCCATCCATTGCTAAGATGTGCACCAACACTTGGATTTATGGAATCAATAAGGAACCGAATGGCAGCGGCGTTTCCAGTCCCATCACAATGTGCCCAAAGTGATATTGCTCCAAGGTCAGAGATGAGAAATGCCAGGGCTGCAGAAGAGCACCGACAGCAGTGTTTTACTGAGGAATAAACTGATGCAGCCGCAATGTGCGGAGAAACAGGAAGCTGTATTTTTTAATGACCCTCTCGACTGTCTGCTCTTGAAAAATATTTGTCTCTCGATGTATCCACACCGGTTTTGATGCTTTGGCTACACACATTTAATAGTGTCATGAAGGTATGAATCATGAAGCAGTGGCAGTTATCTTCTGGATGTATGGATGCTTTGATTAATTCTGATAGTAATGTTTAACTACCGTGTTACTTTTTATAAACCCTGACAGGGAACTGCATTTTTGGTTAAAAACATAACTTAAACTGCTTTACCTGGGAACAACTGGGTCCCCTGAATTAAAGCTCCTCTCCGCCCTTTGGCTGTTTTTTGGCAGAACCGCATGAAGTGCCTGGGAGGTACGGCACCAATAAATCATTAGTCGCCGCCCCGCAAATCTTTGTTTGTTCAACAGTTTGTATATGTGGGCCAGGAGCTCTGGGAATGCTTCATTTTAGGTGAGCCTGCATTTACGCTTCCTTTGCAGAATGTCACACGCTGCCTCTCCTTTGGGCAGTTTCAGGCCAATTCACGACCTCGCACAAACCCATGAATATGTTATTTTCCCTTTCTCTCTCTATCTTCCTGTGCATGCGTGTGTGTCAGCAACCCCCACTCATGACCCCCAGCCCTGCTGGAGTCCATTGAAGCTCAGCCTCCCCTCCAGTTCACAGAAGAGTGTAAACCGTCATCTTAAAGAACTGGGCCTTATATCACATCACCCTGTAATGCATCTTAAATGAGCAGATAGCCCTGAGAGCTCACCACCAACCCTTTGCAGAGGGGAAACCCTTTCAGCAAAACCATTTGCAGTTTGCAGCTGGAATAGAAATTGTCTGCAGATGTATGAACTCCCCTAAGTCGTTGAAATGTCACCTTGTTTCTGTGTAACTTTTGAAAATCTGAACACCCGTGGCTCTGTCAGTACATGTGTGTCTTTCATCGCTACAAATAAATATCTCCTTCCTTTTTAAAGTGTCCAGAATGCTTACTACAGGCTTTCACATAGCATATATCCTCACTACAGTCTAGGGAAAGGGGATCACCTTGGTGGCAGTTGTTGCTACCGAGGCCAAGAAAAATGTGGAAGTAAAGCGTCATGCGAAGGGGCTCTGTTGTGTTATGGTGGTGCTGAGCTTTTCTGCACCGGTTTCCTGTTTAAATCCAATAAGAGCAAAAAGGGAGGCAGTGTTTATCTGGGGGAAAACGTGACTTGTTTTCTGACAGCTACTTTGGCAAATGGCATCTCTTTACGTTGACTGTAGCATAAAGTGGTCAATATAATTTGCCCATAGTGTGTCCGTATGTTTGCAGCTACCCTGCGATGGATTGGCGTCCCATCCAGGGTGTAGTTTCATAGCCCAGTTCAGCTCAGTGATTCTTGGATAGGCACCAGACCTCCGAAACCCTAACCAGGGCAAAGAAGTTTAGGCTAATGGATGTGTGTTACTTTCACCTTAATTTATAAAAATTCTTTCATCTCCTTTTTTCCTTTTCAGCTCCACTCTTTAACTTCTTAAGCATTGCAAATGAAATAACTTGAATGGAATCACAAATGAAGTGTTCTGTGAATAATGTCAAATGTCATAACATAAAATGCAATTGTTGATGGAGACCCAAACAATAACAAATATGGCTGCTTTGCAAATGTTACCATGCAGCAAATGGGGCAACCATTGATAAACATTAGGAGCAAACATTAGGACTTGAAAATAATATAATAAGGTTAATGGGACAGCCATCATAAGTCCTTGTTGCTGCAAGTCACAGCTGGTATAAATCGAGGAATATTTGTACATTATAGGAACAACCTTGAAAGAAAAAAGCTCCACTTTTTAATCCTGAGGCCTACAGCTGTATAGGCTTCCTCCTCCAATTGTGAAATCCATGCACGTCCACAGCTTAATGTAGCATCAGACAATTTGTCATCCTGAGTGGCCCATATCGCCATCACTCCTCCCGTGGATCGCCAAGGCAACGGACCGTTCCCTGTGTTGCGATGCACTTCCTGGAATTTGCTGTGCAGCAAACAACCAGGTTCCTCTATTGTGCAGAATGGGCTGAACAGCAGCACCCTGCTCATTAGACCTTCTTTGGACACAATACCTGTCTTGAGTCTATCTTGTAGGAGGGTCTGCAGAGCTTTCAACTGGCAGGATTCAGTATAAACCACTGACTGTACAGTGTAACAGTGTTTTTTCGTATATTAACTGCAAGAATAGCAATTACAAAGGTAATAAAGAAATAATATTTCTTAACCTATGTAATGAAAAGTTAATTGCAGCTGAACTCTTTACATTTAATTTTCCTCTCAGTGCTCTTAAACACATTGTTGGGCTTTTTTAGCAACGGTGCACTTAGGGGGATGTGTTTTTTCTTTATTTTTGAAGTACATTTATTAATTTATGCTTTTCTCAGAGCAGCATACAATTATGAATGTGTAGTTTTTATCAAATAGCTTTTTCCAAAGTGACTTCAACTCCCTGAAGTCATTCTCACATCTGCACACCACAGCTATGTAATACACACACACACACACACACACACACACACTCTTAAGTCAGAAGTTCACCTGAGACACAAAAAAGCCAAGAACGTGGAGGAAACTCGCATGAACGCAGTGAAAAAATTGCAAATTCCACGCAGACCGAGCAGCGCTCAAGCCTGCACGCATTCACACAGTCCAGGTTTTGTGAGGCAATAACAACAGTTGTTGTGCCCACTGCACCTGTATGTTTTTAGGGGAACAGCAAAAAATATAAATTAAATCTACATTTAATGTGTTTTCCTTGTTTTGCTTCTTCACATGTCATTTCTAGGAATAGCCAGGTAATATGATAAACTCTGTTGTGTTTGTGACGTGGATATAATTGTGTAAAGGCCTTTGTGGCTCAAGGAAACTCTGTAAATGCACACTAGGACAGATTGGCACTTTAAAGCACTAGGAAGCACTAGCAGAGCTGCGGGTTCTATTAAGGAGGCTCAGGAATGACATAACGCTCTTAAAAGCAAGATTACAGCAGTTTCATTGTTTCCATGGTGATTAAACTGGAACCAGCAAATGGAAAAAGTGTAAGGCAGCATAGCCCTTGGACACGGTTTAATGATGAATGGAAAAATATTAAAGTAATGCTGTAGAGTGGCAATAGCTGCAGGGAGAATGGGTGAGGAAATCTTGTACAAGCAACTAAATCTAAATAAAATCACAACGCTGATGTTAATGTTTTCTGTGTTACTTACCGTGCGCGATAAATTGGGATAGACTTCCGAATACGGAAAACTTCCTTTGGACAGGCGGTTGCCGATGATGGTGGATGGACAGATGAAAACAGTCCATAAATATAAGAAAGAAATGAGCGCATTGGGAATTTAATTTAGCTGTATGGATTTTTATGTGCGGTAACTAATGCTTTGATTGATTTTCAGTCCCGCTGAAATGACTTTGGGAAGGAACTCAACTTATAGGTTCCATTGTTAAGAGGCCTTTTCCAACAACATAGCATGCATTTCGCAGATTATAAAGAAGTAACCTGTAAAGACATTGTCGTAATCTTGTAATTTATGGCACGTCTGACGTTTGATGCACAGTGCGTAAATGTTTCCGGTGTTTGGTTAAAGCGGCAAAACATCTGACGAGAGTCCCACTGAAAATTGTGCTTTATTTAAGACCGGGTGCTGTGATTCTAGGTGCTCGGGTGTCGACACACTGCTGAATGACGTGGATAAACAACTGTAAATACCTCAGTGTACAACTCTGAGTCATCCGCTAAATAAATAACCCTGACCCTGCATTTCACAAGCTGTTACTGATGATGGATGGAATAATATGAATGAGGCGTGTATTACACAATACTGTACAACAAGCCTGGAGACATTCTTCTCTCTTCATCATATTAGTACCCTTACCTGGGAACAATACCTAAGTAGTTGTTCTGCACATTTACAATTATTTATTTGGAGGATGGTCACCTGAGATTCTGCTGCCTCTCAGGATGGTCAGTGTTAACAGTATGTAATTACATTTGGTACAGTGCTGGTTTAACACTGTTCCCCCCCCACCAGCCCTCCTAAGGGCACTTTCAAGCCATACAGAAAGTTAATTATTGACGCTTTATTGCTGGTTTAATGAATCCAGATTGACAGTTCTGTCTACATTTGTAGCTGCCACAGAGGAGGACCAGCTCTGCCAAGATGGAGCACTGTTCACAAATGAAGCAATGGTCAGGTGCATGCATTTTGATATATAAATTACACATTTAAAAACCTTGCTTGCAGTGCCTTTCTTTATATTGCATAGATTTAAGGCTGGTTGTTGCCATTTCAGTACTGCTTGCTTGTCAGGAAGTCTTCATCAATACGGTGTACAATGTAAGGTGGTGACAGTCGGGTAACATAATATAAAATGTACCTGTAGCACAGAAAATGTACCTGTTTTACAGTAATGGTGTTGGTCATGACTGATATCCTCATCTCCTCAGTGCTACCAGCACTCTTTCTTTATAGGAGGGGTCAGCACCAGGTACAGTATGTACTCCAGACTAACATCCGAGATTAAAACACTTTTTTTCTGAACAACGCTGTATTATACGTATATCTTTATACTTAAACATACTACTGAATGTTTTTTTGGGGAGCTTTTTGTTTTCCTCCCCTTAGCTGCCAGTTGGTTGGCGCACCCATCTCTGCCATACGTTACCATTGTTCCTGCCACTACCCTGCCTTTAGCTATTGTTCAGTGCTGTCAGTCACTCGACTGACAAGTGTGCTCTTTATAAAAAAAAAAAAAAATGCTCCATGGAGATGTTAACATGTTAACTCTGAGAGAGATGGGGCTGGGGTTTTAAAACAGTTTTCTGTGTCACTCATCATCTTTAATGTTTTTTGTGACAAGAACAAATGGGTAACAAGTTTGTGTATAACACCATTGAGTCCTGCTGCAAATTTTTTTTTGGCCTCTCCTGACAAGTAAATGCATAAATGTAGTGCTCTGTCACCATTTTTTAGTGCTGTACAAAGGATAAAGTGGTGGTGCTTTTTTTTTTTTTTTTTTTTTTTTTTGTTCTTTTTAACTGTTGGTCTCTGGAAAGAGTGGCGAACTGGTTGTTACAATCATGCTTCTGCTTGTGTGAAATGGCAGGGGGCAGATTGTGTCGGGCTAGGCAGGACTGAACACTTTCATAAAAGCACTTTACTGTGCAAAAGACTCCCTGCAGTTTTTGCATCAGTGCCCTGCTCATAGGAGAAGGTTGGTAGCGGAAGATGGAGTCAATGACAGCACTGATTAGCATGGTGCGTTCTCCCAAACATCTCCCATGAGTCCAGTAAGCAGCAGCTGATGTTCTTGACCCTGGGGACACATCTGCTAATGTAAGGAGACAGCACCTCCTATCAGGTGATCCTCCTCCGGTCTCCTCCCTCTGGGCTCCTCACCCCCCAGACGCAAACTGCAGTTGGGGAGTTGTTTCCTCCTCCCCGAGGAGATCTGGTTGCAGCGCTGCTTACTCACTCCTTGCCCCCATGAGGTCCTTTGAGATTTGGGCCTCTACGCTGAGGAAAATTAAAACATTATTTGAGAACTTTGAAGGATTTGTTTTGCCGTGACACCGCTGTGGGGAAATCAATCACGTCAAAGATCTCTGGATTGTGGCCTGTCCATCTACGATCACACGTGCGAGCACCCTTGAGCCGACACCGGAGAGAACGGGGAAACCGTTCGTACATAAAGGCATCAGATGAGAACACGTAATGAAACGGGGTGTTTAATAAAGTCAATGGGTTAAAGTGATCTTGTGAATCTGCCAAACTAAAATTATGTAGATGTTTGTATGCAGCCTGGTGGATTCAGCTGCCACGCTGCAGTGGAAGAACCTGAGTTGAAATCCCTGATCCTGCTGTAGTATCCTTGAACATGGTACTTAACCCTGAATTGATACAAAAGAAATGAAACTGCTGTTTAAATGGGGTAGTCATTGTTAGTAGCTTAGTATATACGTAAGTATTCGTGTTTTATTTCTGCACCATTAGTTTTTACACAATGCATTCATTCCTAGCACTTCTGTTCATTTTGTGTTCAGGATGAGCTGTAGAATTACCGCAATTTAACCTTAGCTCAGCAACCTCTTTACTTTACGTGTTTTTTTTGGGGACCGACCAACAGTGAACGGAAAACATTCTGTTCAGGGAAGTGCATGGGTGATAGCGGACTGTCACAATGCACACTTTCGGCGTGTTAGAAACCGAGGGGGGCATTCAGTTTAAAGATCAAAAGAATTTATTTGTCACATGCATGGTTACCAAGTATACCGTGTAGTGAAATGTGCCGATTCAACAGGAGACTGTGCGTGGTTCCATTCCACGAGTAAAACAAACAACCAAACATTGAGAAGATAACAAACAACAAATAGATAAGTAAGTAAATAAATAAAGCAAATAAATAAAACCTCAAGTTGCATTATGGGAACAGTGACAGCGAGGGGAGCGCTCAATGGATATTGTAGACTCTGGTTTGCGAGGATTGTGATGGCACGTCTGGGTTCAGAAGTTAGCCTTTTGTCGTGCGCATCCGCGAGCACTTTGTGGAGATGATGAACCCGTGTGTTGGCGTGACAAGGAAGCAGCTGATCAACATTTCTTACTCCATAAAGGAGATTCACTCAAGAGTGGCACCATCGCATATTTAGTCAAAGTTTTGTTTTACGTGTGATCCGAATGCACGCAATTTTGCTTTTTCCGCTTTCTTGACATTTGATCCGGGTCATTTATTTAATACGATTAGCATCAATTGCACTGAGGGGTTCATTAGTGGAAACTTCATGTATGCTGCTCAGAAATACTATTAGTCTCTGAGACACCGATGGTGATCACATATTCTTATAGAAGAGGCTCCAATTCATCTCCCTGCAATTATATATTCCCATGGCTGCCTTAGAAAACGTACATTCTGCAATAGAAAGTCCCAGTATCTCTCTGTAGGCAGGGCTGCATACCAATATGGTTTATTATTTATTCAGCGAGGCAATTCACAGGTGTTAATCTTGAGAAATTGGCCAATTAGGTGTCCACCTCGGAGTCGAGGAGCTCTCGCGATGCAGGGGAACAGCGCATATGAATCAAACACCCTGGCGTCACTCCCTCCACACACGCAGCAAAAGCGAGATGTTTGAATTCATCACCCAGTGGCGCCAGTTGCTGCAGCACAGGCCTCCCAGTCACCCCAGTTCTGCCATAATGTCCTAATAGCAAGCAAAATAAGACTTTTAACGGAAGGAACAAATGCTTTTTTGTTCGGTCGCAACCTACATTTAGTTTAAAAATTAGTCCAGTGCATATAAATATTAATGTGTTTAGCAATTTTGGTTAAACATGATTAAACAAATATTAATAATATGAGAACACAAAATCTAATAAAATCCATGTCAGTGCATTGGATGTTATTGTGTAGCAAGAGGTAGGCTTTTTTTAAAAATTATTATTATGCTTATCTTACTGCAAAGCTTTGAATAGGATTTTTATTAAATTGTACACCGACCAAGGGGAACCCAGGTAGAAGTCAAAGGTCCTGGTGCCATTATGTCAGGGCTTCCGTGCGATTTTTAATCGTGTGTTGTGAAGCGGTCTCCAGCCAAGGTGCCCCACGCTAGGGAGGGATGGTTGCCAGGACCTGGAGGGGAGTCATTGCAGGAGCTTCTGAGGTGTGCAGGACAACATGCTTTTTTGGCAGCTGCCCTTACAGGCGGTTTACAGGCAGCTCACAGGCTTGTCTGTGTACCCGCCCTCGTAACTGATTGTTCTGTTTATCCACTTTAATGTTTAAGGATAAGAGCCCTGTAGCCTAAATATGATTGATTTGATGCGGAGGAGAGAATATGAGAGGCAATAGGCAGTGAGGGGTTTTGGATGAGAGGGGCAAACACACACATTCATAGTTAGACATCAGAATGAATCCAGGCTGACCTACATGTTTACATAAATGGCAGAACACTCCCCCAGCCATTAATGTAACATGGAATAGTAGTTTTTAGTAAGTTTAATAGTTAGTAGTGGGAAAACTTTTTAAAAGTTTAAATATGCATTTGTTCAGTTAAGCAATGTCTGAGCGCTCAAATGGATCTGACACAGATGCCCTTTTTTCTGTGCAGTATATAATAATCGAAATAAATCTGCAACTTATCAAAATAATGTTTTACGGTATGGTTACCATATTAGTAAGCTAAGTATACCCAAGTATACACAATGTGTTGGGACAGCTGGTTTCTGTGTGTTCTGTCTCCCACACACATTTATGCAGCTCAGGAATTTTTTCTGTATCTGTTCAAGATTAGTTGCTCAAGAATACTGGAGTGGGAATGGGGAGTTGAACCCAGCACCTTCTAACTGTAAACTAATGACTGTGCCGATACTCCACCTGCTGCCCATAGTCACTGGTGCTCTCCTGTGTGAACCTGTGAAAAATGGGCTGAAAAGGTGTAATGGTGCGTGGTGCACTTTGCAAGATAAAGCACGTTTCTAAAAAACGCTTTCTTAATTTGCTGATGCGCGGTTTGTGCCGGCTGCAGGCTGCTGGCTTTAACAGCCCACCCCTCGCTCCTCCTCTGGCCAACCGGCGGTTCGGAGAGCGCCAGGTGCATACTTTCACCTCGGTTCAACGGGGACCCGCCTTGTTCTTTAATACCGAAGGGATTCGGAGGAGCTCGAATTCCTTGGTGCTCCTAAAATGTATTCCGCTTACCAAAGTTTAATTCAGCACAAAACTTGCACTACTTTTTGAACTTTGCATGATGAAGATCTGATTTGAAAACATCTGCTTTTGTAATGCAATAACTAGGACTAAATACAGATGATAATTTCAGAAGATCTGGAGCACGTCTTCTGGAATTACCAGAGCTGGTGTTTGGTGATAGAAAAAATAAGACTCGCGCTGTTTTAATTCCAAAAGAACTCCGTCTTTTTTATTCTTCGGCTCGGTGTGCCGCCCTCTGTGGAACGTCAGATGTGTTAATTAGAGGATTCCCGAGCAGAAATAAAACCGTTGAAAGCGGTGGGTTGGACTCGGCTTTCCGTCTAATGCGGCGGAGTCTTCAGGGGCTACGGTCACTGTCCTTGAATACCCCTCTACCATCTGCTTTAATGAGCAGCGATGATCTTCCAACCATTTAATACTTGTTCACCTACGTGCAAGAATCATGTTTACCGTCTGTCCCGTTCAATGTTAATACCTGCTTGGCTAGTGTAGGATTTGGTGGTCCTGAACCTATACTGGAAATACAGGTTGTAAGGTGGGGTACATCGTGGAAGCGATGGCAGCCCATCCCAGGGCAAGCATACACACACTCACACACGGACCAAGGACTATTTAGAGTCCCCAGTTCACCCAAAACACATGCTGTTGGACTGTGGGCGGAAACCCACATAAAGATGGAAAGAATGTGCAAGCACCTCAAAAACTGACCCAAATTTAAACCCACTTCGACGGTGAGGCTCCAGCATCTCCCGCACTGCCATTCCTCCCTGCATTCACCGCACATCTGAAAAATGCACATGTGGTCCCCTGTTGCTTCCTGGTTGTACACAGGTAGGGTGGGCAGGGGTCACTGGGTAAGCTGGGGTGAAGGACAGCAGGTTTGTTTCCACTGTGAAATCCAAAGAAATCCAAAGTGGAGAGTCTGACCTCAGACGCATCAAGGTCAGGCTTAACAGACCTCCTTGGACACAATGCATGTGTGGATCGATAACCACGTTAGGAAAGTGAGAGACCTCCAGCCAGGCCCTCTTCACGTGAAGTTCTATCTCTGCGAAATCTCCAAATTGCCTGTTCAGGTGGCCCTAGGTGTGAGATCGGGGGCACCTTGAGATGAAGTCAATGGCATCTTTTTGTTTTTGTCGATTTGGGGGGAAGGTAGTTTAGCCTCAGGCTAAATTGGGAAGGACTGCTATCCTCCACGGTTTCTCCAGCCTAATTATAGACACCGGCCGTTACTCATTGGCTCCAGTGTGGCCTCTGTGTTGGCAGTTATTATGTGAATTATGGATGAAATATCCATCAGTTTACATTATAACACCAATGGTGGTAACACTTTTCAAGAAGAATAAGAAGATATTTCACCTTCATTGAAAAATGAGAGGTACCAAACTGGTCTTTCTCAGTCATCTTTTAATTATTTTATTTAAATGAATGCCTTTTTTGTTGCTGTGATACAATAAACTCTAGTATGTGAGCTGTTTGACCCAGAATTGCATTTAAATTATTTGTGATTTTTTTTTTAGTCATTTAAATGGACACAATTGAGAATTTTAATGCACTTATAATTAAGTGTTAACCTCTCAAAATATGGGATGCAGAGGTTTTGTCGTCACTGACTGCCTCCTCCAAAACTGGACGCGGGTGACTCCGTCTTGTCTTTCCTGGGCTTTGGTACCCCCTCCCTTGGAGGCCTCGCTCTTATACGTATGAAATTGGTTTAGTTAATTATTCTCCGTTTAAGTCGAAGCTCCTCGGAATTCCGCTTTTCTGTGTCTCCACCCAACCACACTCCAGCGAACTAATTATTTTGTAGTGTCTACAAAAACAGCTGATGTTATCTTTATGAAAATGCTTGCATTATGTAATTCTCGCAGTACCGTTTGTAATTAATTTGTTGACACTTTGCCCTAAAAAGTCATGGTCTCCTGTACGTGATGCTAAAAGACAGCTTCACACCTGCTTTAAGCTGACATTGACAATGGTGTCAGCTGTTAATATTTTTTTTTTTCCCCCATTTAGCTAATATGTCCCCAAACAGCATTTAAGCACCTGGGCAGTTTTTAACCCGGTAATTCAGGGTAAAACTCACGGTCAAAGTTAGTACTGCTTGAGTAGGAATTCAAACTGGGGTCGTTTGAGGAATGGTGGCTTTTGGCTCTAGCCACTGCGCCACCTGCTGGTTGGTGGAGTCTCTAAAGAATGCGTGCGTATTAAGCGATTTAGATCAAGCCGCATTGCAAAAAGTCATTACGTGTTTGTTATCTTGTACATTATGTTTACTGTACAGAGTGCAGTATGTGTTGCATGTGAGTGATTGTGCACCGCAGCCTGTGTTGTAAATAACAGGAATGTACATTGCAGCATTCTCTGAACAGTTGGTCCAGAAAAATAATTTAAAGCATTGAGAATTAGATTTTTCCCCCCCTGCCTTTACCTTTTTTTTTTTCTTTTTTTTTCCAAGGCCGACCTCTTAGGTCAAGTCAATTTTCCACCTCGTGCCTCTGGTGCAGTCCAGCACAGAGGGTCGGAAAAGCGGATCGGATAAAAGCCTGGAGGGCACAGCGTCCCTGTGCAGAGTCTGGGGTGGGGCGGATGTGTGAGCGAGGGTGAGGGGGTGCACACGGCAAGGGTTTCCTGCAGGAACTGTTAAACAGAAGGATCCTGAAACCCTGATCCTGGTGGCAGAGGCATGGCAAGAACTCCACTGAGCACTTGGAAACACCTTGGAAATTTCTAAATTATTTCAAATAGATATTTTTCAAGCATATTTGCTTGTATATGCACTATATTATGAAATGAACATGGATTTCTTTAACGTTATCTCGGTTTTTAATTTTTTAATTTAAAGAATTTTAGAAAGAATTTTAATTTTAAGATTAATGAAACATGAGTCGCCATTCATTTTCTGTACATTTTTTTTATATGTGCATCATGACATGGGAGGTGAAAATGCTCTCTGTCCTTTAAGGCTTTTTTTAAACATCTGAAGGACTGTTGGTAAAAACAGAGACACAGAAGGTGCGGTCAAAGCGGATACAGGCTGATGGGAGCTGACGTCTATGATGATTCTCTGGGCCAGATCTGTCCTCCCTCAACATGTGACGATGTGCTGCTGCCAACCGGCCTCCAGGGGACTGTTTTCAATGCCGACTCTTACTTTATATGTAACATTTCACACATTTCTTTCCATCATCTGTCTTTGCCTGTGAAAGTCATGTTCCTAATCCTCCAGCGGGTGTGTGAGCGTGTGTACCCACCCTCCCGCATTCCTAGAGAAAATTTGGATCGGCGCCCCTGCTTATCTGCCCGACTTCACACCAGCATTGCGGGGCGCGCCTGAGCAGTCAGTGCAGCTGGTGTGTGTAAGCTCCGTCAAGCAGAAAACAGCTCGCTTTTCATCTGCGGGTGGATGGAGGCCGGCTTGTCGCCGAATTTTCTTTGAAGCACCACAAAACCTGCCCTGAGCGCTGGGACGCGATGGCTTCACCGCATTTCCCCAGATGCTCATGTTTTCAGGCACCCATGTACATGTGAGTTTATGGGTGTACACAATGGATAGGTTACATTTTACATTACATTTTATTTGTTTATTTGTGTAGCTGATACTTTTCTCTTAAAAGAATTACAGGGGTTTACGTATTTAAATTCCTCTGTAATTTTCACTTTATCGTTTTAAGGTACGCTTGTTACAGTAGCAGAGGGAATGGATCCTGGATCCCTTGAGAGCAGCGCTACGTGTTGCTTGCCTGCATTCATGCGTGAGCTTGGGGTCTAGCTGCTGCACACGAGAGCCTTCCTGAGACCCCCAACCTGCCCCAGGCAGGATAATTGTTGGGAGGGTATTGCTACGCTCAGCAGATTCCACGCTGGATGAAGACGCTCAGCTGATTGATACAATAGGATGACTTGCTGTAAATCCAGAAAGAGCTGCCTCTGGCACAGCACAATAGAACAGAAATTGCTGGACCATCCATGCATGCACATTATACACAGTTATCTCCCATTGGCTACCCAAGACCACCGCTAGTGCAGAGCATTTGATCCCTCCCGATGAGACCGGCTGTGACACCAGAACGTCATGCTGATGGGAGCTGATGACTACAGGCCACGATGGATGAGATTGGCTTACCTGCATGTGGACTTATTACCTTTTATTGACTGTGACTATAGCAATGTCATAAACAGCTGTGTAGCGTAGGCTTTCTTCGCTTAGCTGTAACTACTGGCTCTCTTTCTGCCTAGAATGTCCGGGAGGAGTGGGCAGCCGCTGACATTTGGACCCTCGAGGTTTGAAGTTTTGAAATGAGGTTTTAGCTTCTCGCTCCAATTGTGTGAATTTCCCTCCGTGATCCAAAAGCTACAGCTCAGATTATTGGCCTTGGTGTGGGTATGTGTGTAGGACCTCTGGTGGACTGGTGTGCTGTTCTGCAACCTGTGCACGGTCATTGGTTCTAAATTACTGTATTTTTCATTCTACTGCTACAGCGGGCAGTGAAAATGGATAAATGGAAGGGACAGCACGTTGGTACAGCAAGTAGCACCAGAGCTGTGGATTTGTACATGGAATTGAAGTAAGCTCAGTCGGTGTAGTTTGCATGGCCTACCCATGTTGAATTAGGTTTCCTCCTGGGGCTCTGGTTCCAGATCCAAAGACATGTTTTGCATTTACATTACATTTTTTCATTGCGCTGAATCAGTTGGTCCGAATCGGCCTTCGTGTGTGTAATTGCGAGCGAATGTGTGTGTGATTGCCTTGTGCCGGACTGGCGTCCTGTCCAGGGTGTGCACTACCTGCAACCTGTCTTTCAGGAATAAAATGCTTATCGATAATTACAGTTATTGGTAATAGATAAATTAATACAAGAGCTCTCAATAAAAATTGAGATGAAGTTCGGTAGTTCTTTTACAGTTAGGAAGAGGAAGGTTCAGGTGTCTACAGGTATTCTTACTTTGCCTCTGTGCTACTACTGAATACACTTCAGTGCAGCAGTAGACATTTAAGTTGTTCACATCCCCTTATTTTTAGAGCTCACATCTTTGCTTTTTCGCATTTCCAAATAGGATGCTCTGACAAGACAGTCACGTTGTTAAAATGAAGTGTTTTGCTGGTGATGAGGATGTGCCGAGCACTTGCTGGTGCTTCTCATTAGTTTCCCGCCACCGTGGAAGTTGCTCTGCGACAGCACCCAGCGCACACAGCCCGGCAGGAGCTCGGAGCAGCAAAAAAAGTGATGGTTTCAGCCACAGCTCGGGGGGGGGTTCAAAGAACGTGCCTCTGCCTTCCTGTCTGTTTAAGGTTCCTTCATGCCTTTTGCTGAGTGATGCAGAGGGGGAAATTCAGCTTTTCCAGACATGTTTGGCGAAAGCATTTCTTCAGGAATGAGAAATATGTCATTATTAAGGGATACGTATAAGGTTTTTTTGTCTCAGCTGTGCTTCAGATACATTATATATGCAGAGAAAAATATCTTTGGGGGAGAGAAAATGAATATGTATGCGGTGAGAAATTCTATATGAAGCTCAGAGTATAATGCTGTGAAGCCTCCCAAGTGTAAATCACAGCACATCAAATAGCGCTAAATAGCTTCTGTACCCTCCAAATTAATGTCCCTTTCTAACATTTGTATGTTAAACGCTTGGATTCGGAAGGTAAAGTTTCTAATTTGTACTATTTTGTTTAGTTACTTAAACAAGTTTCTTCTGAAGCCCTAAGACGAGTCTCTAAAAGAAATGTTTTATCAGTTATTAATTAATTTACTTTTGATTTGAGTCCAGCCTTCTGTTGGGATTTCACATTTGAAAATCCTTTTTTATTACTTAAATTTGGGTTATATTGTTTGTGATGTGTAGTCGTGTTATTGTTACAGTTCCACTGATGTGTCTTGTACCGCTAGAAATGGATTTATCCTTCAAACCATGTTTTACAGAGACAAAGGTGCTCGTGTCATAATCTGTAAAGACATGTTCTGAAACTTTTTCAGTTGCTGTTATTATTTAAGTGGTTTGAATGTGAAGTGGTCAGCATTGAATTTTGCAGCGGATAGTTTGGTTTTGTTGAAGAATAAATGCAACGCTGTGTGTGGAAGCTGTTTTTGTTAGGAGAATGGCTTAGCCTCTTGTGGGTGCCTGAGAATGCCTGCGCTCCTCTGACAGTGTGCTGAAAAGGTTGAGGCGCAGTAAACAGTGTGCGAGCCGAGATCAGGATCGCAGACCGCTTGTCCCCGAGGCCGTCAGATTGGACATCTCCATCTGACACAGCCACGTGGGACTCGGCCAGCCACCCCGGCGGACGCCCCCGCGCTTTCTTTCGGATGCTGATTTTTGGAGAAAGTCGCTCTTAAACCATTGTTTACAGTCCAGGTAGTTGAGTTCTGCTTGAGGTTGGTTTAGGGTCACTACTGGGATTATTTTGTTAGTTTTAAAAATTATTATTTGTGGTTTGGGCATTGTTTGGGAAGTTTAACATTTTTAGATAACACATAACCAGTACATATGCTCAACAAACTGTGTGACAGAAATTGAAGGGTTCAGCCTTGAATGAAAGTTTCCTTTTAAACACATTAATACCCCGAAGATTCTGAGAATGAAATGTGTACAAGGAAACCACTTGTAAGGTCTTTGGTCAGCCTGAAGACAGAAGGCGTGTAGATGCACCTCTGCTGAGGTGGTATGTGTGTCGCTTATTCCCGCTGATAAATGTCCCCAAGTGGGGACAGAAAAGGGCAGATATTTAACTGTGAGAGCTGATAATAAATTCCTAAATTAATTTAGTTAATAGCTTCCCCGACAAGATGTACATACACAGTAAATGTCACAGTGGCAAAAGGGGTAACGTGAATTTTTGTTGATCTATACTGCTGTAAATTTATATTGCAGTTAATTTTATTCACTGATGGTTGAGCTGCTCTATAGTTTATGAAATAATGATCCAAAATCTAAGCAGAAATATAATCCATTGATGCATAAATTTGAGTAATTCTTGTAATTGTTGTTTACCGTACATTGGATGCATTTGCTATGCGCTTGGTAGCAATAAGGAATGTACAGTAAGTATACTTGTTGCACACTTACTGATATCAAAAGCGGTTTGATCAGATTGGCGTGTGACCGACGACCTGCGACATGGAAGCAGAAATATCCGGGCCTACCTGAGCTTTGATGGAGGCGATCGGTCGCTGAGTCAGAGTCTCGCCAGCGAAAGGCCCTTGTCTGCACCGGTGCTTTCAGACTGATGGCTTTTAATAAAGGCAGCCTGGCCCCACAGGGAGCCTGAAGTAGGATTCAGGAGGACAACGTGTAGCACACACACGCCAGGCCTCAGCGACTGAACACCGTCTGTTCGGATGAAATAATGTTCAAACAAAATAAATTAGCAGGAGACATTTTAGTGTTGTTTTCTTTCCTGTCAGACGCACAGAGAGAGGTCTCGCAAAGGAGAAAAAGGCAGCAAAGTCACACGGAAGTTACTTTGATGGTGAGTGAGAGTCAGCAAGGTGACAGAGGTGAAATGCTTTTTGATGGCTGTTGCTTAGCAACGCGCTCCGTCGCACTGGTAGCTTGGCTTTTGAATGGCAATCAAAATTTTTCAACCTGTTTTTTTTTTTTTTTTTTCTTCAAATCAAATAATACCTGCAACAGTTTAACAGTTAATTTCGGACCAGTTGGGACACATTTGCATATATTTACGTTCACAGCAGTGTCTTTTAGCTGCTTATTCAGTACTTAACACAGTAAGTGTGTTTTTTAGCATGTGTATTAAGTGCACAATGTGACATGTTAGGTTCACCATCTCAGCCATAGGATACCGTGTTTTTGTTTTTTTCCCTTATTTTATTTTTAATCCCTACATATTAATACAGGCGATAAAAGCAAAATTATTCCAGCAACAGGCAGTAGGTTTAATGCAGAGCAACACGGTGCTGAATTCCTTTTACTCAGAACCCTTCCCAGGCATCACAATAAACCAGTTACTCTTTATTAATGGTCTTTAATGGTGCTATAACCGATATTATGCTGGGTGGGCAAGTTTTGCCACGTTGTTTATGCCCCTGCAAACAGCCTTCATGTATTATTTACTGAATAATGAAAAAAGGGAATAAAATGATGCTTCTCTTACTTCATTAAAACATGCCTCAGGACTCTGAATAAATATGTATTCCCCAATGATGGTCATACATTGCAGTTGTTTAGTTTATCCAAATATGGTGGATATTGTAGAAATCAATATTCTGGGAGGAAAGTGTTGACTATGGCCATCTAAACACTAAATTTATGTATTTTATTTACAAACACACACAAGCGTACTGCATAACAACCCGAATTTAGTGCAAGTGGGACTGAATGAGTTCATACGCAATGCCAGCCTGTGGGTCATCTGTAGGTAAGCATCTTCCTCCTGTTTTTGGAGTGCATGTGACACTCGGCATCGGCAGCAGACACTTTGAAACATCCTTTTGCCTTCATGTTTCCTCTGCCCGCCTGCGTCCTGTCAGTCCTGGCCGGGGACCCGGGGGGATGAGTGATTCAGCGTTGGCGCGCCACTGTTTATCAACCTGATAGACTGACAGATGGTGAGGGATGACATATCCAGCAATGCGTGATTGTGTGCGCATGTGTCTGGGTGTCTGTCAGTCCGCATGTGAGTGTGTGAACCTGCATGTGTGTGTTTGGGCGTGTGTGCGCTCCCATCTGCTATAGTGGCTTGTGTTTGTCTCTGCCACAAATGCAGAAATACCAGAATACTTAAGCATAATAAATAGCTTAAGGTAGTATATGGAGTGATTCTAATCTTTTGTTTGGGTAACTAAATATTTCTGCTGTATTAAGTTAATAAAGCAAAGAGTTAGTATAAACAAGGTTTGCAAACCTTTCAGAAGAATATGACAATTTTAAGCTACTCTGCATTTTAAACATTTTAATCTGTGCATCAAACATTACTACAAAACATGCAGTTAGAGACCAAACCAAAGAGTGTGTGCGTGTGAGAAACAGGAAGGGGGTCTCCATGATCAACAGTAACTCTTAAGACTGCTGAGAGTCATCCCCCAGAAATATGTTTGCCATCACTCCTACTTAAGTTGGTTCTTACTCCTGATATATAGTTGTAATGAATTAAAATACTCTGTATTAAGAATGTTATTCATTCGCAATGTGTTAATTTTGAATGTTAAAATTAAAAGATTTAAAATGACTGAAAATAAAGTCTCTGCACACCAGTTTTTTTTTTTTTTTTTTTTGCCAATTGACTGACTTGTTCTTCCTACAAGCATCTGCTGGAGCGTTCAGTGTCTTGACCACAAACCACAAAACTGTAAACACTGTGAAAGTGAGTTGAATTGACCCAGTCTCACACTCCCATTGTTTGAGTGCACTTGGTGAATGAAGAAAATACAAATAAAAATAAATACATATATTAGAAAATGAGTATTTTAAAAAATTTTAAATCAAAATTTGAACAAATTTTGGATCATTTGGAACAGGTTTTAGGAAGATTCCAAAACCATGACGGTGAATTATTGTTTTTAGATTATTAATATGGTCTAATTCCACAGAAACAATATGCAAGCAGTTGGCACTGCCACTCTTGGTTGAGCCTAGGGGACCACAGAGGAGCTGCAGGAGGTCTTGCATTGGTGACCACAGTCCGCAGGACCCTGACAAAGTGTTACTTGTGTTTGCATGATAACTTTGTAAAAATACTTTGAAAAAACCTATAAAACTATATCTTGTACCACTGCACAGTGACAAGACGGATGTAAAAGTTTTTAGGGACAGCGATCCATGTTGCTCTGGGGTCCTCCAGATGATGTAAATGATTTATCTTGGTGCTTTTGGAGACCTCCAAAATGCTTTGTGTAAAACATGTTAGCCGTTGCACAGTTTATCCTTTTTGATACTGACTTCATTCTGTTTAGTGTATTGCTATACTGTACATGCTAAGTGATATATTTATATACAGTAAAACAGCTCTTTCCCCTCTATGAGTCAAGGTGCTCTGATCCCAGGCCTATATTTGGTTTAATTGCGCTCATTTGTATGAGTTAAGGTTCATCGCCAACCTCCCCTGACACCTCAGTATGTCACTGTCCATGCAGTTTAGCCCTGTGTGTGTGTGTGTGTGTGTGTGTGTGTGTGTGTGTGTGTGTGTGTGTGTGTGTGTGTTTCCTGTACCATGTAATGCTCTTTTTGAACTTTTTTTTTTTCCTGTACAGGCCAGGATAATAATTAGTTGTGTTTAACACTTGTGTTCTGCTTGTGTGTGTGTCATAGCTACCAGCAGGTCATTGCGTAGGTCTGTGCTGTGTGACCGTGTGAGACAGTCTTGGAACATGAGATGGATGAGGGTAGTTTTCTCAGTTGCAGCACAGCGGTTCCTCACCAGCCTAGGAAATGGAAGCAAGGGCTTTAAATCATGTGGGCGTCCCTCATGTTGCAGGATGGAGGGTGGCTGACATCCCATTGTGTGTGTGTGTGTGTGTGTGTGTGTGTGTGTGTGTGAGAGAGAGAGAGAGAGAGAGAGAGACAGAGATTTGTACTGCCCTGACTTTTCTGGTACCTGGGGCTGGAAGGTGTCACCTATACAGCCCATCACTTCATACACGAAACTAAATATGTGAGTTCGAATCCAACTCAGTCTGTGTGGAGTTTGTATGTTTTCCTTGTGTTCACACAAGCTTCTTCCTGGTGCTCTGGTTTCATTCCACAGTCCAAAGACATGCATTTCTCTCATCGCCTGGTAACTCTGATTACCTGGATTGGGCGTATATGTGAGTGAATGAGTGTCCTGTGAGTCCTGTAATGGACTGGCATCCTGTCGAGGGTAAAACTGCAACGTAGGCCTCATGCGTCTGGAGAGAGCTGTGGACCAACACCCTGCGCTGGACAGTTATTGCTAATAGATCAGTGGGTAACCCAGACAACATCCACTGAAGGGGTTCACTACAGTCACTGAGGACTTGTCATGGACCTGTAGGAGTGTCAGGTGAAGTGAAAGGTTGAAAGGTGTGTTAGTAGGTCCAGATGCCCAAAAATTCTTCATCATGGTATCGCCTGCATTCAAGGGGTTTGTTGTGTTGAATTCATGCAGCTTTTTAGAAGCTGTTCTTTCCTATGGGAAGCAAATGAATAAATACAGCTGCTTTGTCCTCAAAGTGCAAAGGATGTCCTTCCCATTCAAACCTTTAAGCCACTTTCCCTTCAGTTTACTTACCTCAGAGATGTGTCAGGTATTCTTCCTACAAGGATTTCCCTGGGTTTCCCTTCCAAAGGATAAGCAGAGCATCAGTACAGCTCATGTTGACTTTAGTCATCCTTTATGAACTATTTCATAGTCCAAGGCATATTCAACACAATTTAACATTTCAACTTGGAAACTTGGTGGCCTTTTGCCACCCTAAATTATTGAAGACGAAAAAGATTGCCCTTTGCTTTTCTGTACTATATAGTGGTTTGCCAAAAAGTATGAGAAATCAGCAAACTGAAAACAAGACTGCATGTATTTCAAGCGAACTTGTGCAAAGGACATGCAAATAGGCATGTTGGTGTGACAAGAGTCTGTATACTTTAGTGGTTCTTAAAGAGGAGAAATGGTTCACGATGGCTTACAAAGTGAATTGAGGGTATAAGCATCATGTGGTCATACGACCCATTTTTCATAATGGCAGAAGAATTAAAAAAAACAGCTGCTTTATTTTTATATTTACAGAGATTTAAAGGGTAGTTTGAATGTTGAAAGTAACTGTATTCACCAAAGCTCAAGTCCCCAGTAGAATTTCAGTCTCCGTCTTCTGATTATAATGGCCCCATTAGCACTACCCCAGGCACAAGGGTTAGCATTTTAATATGACATTTGTAAATCTAATTTTAAGCAAGAAATATCAAGAGGGGTCGAGGCCGGAAAATACCTCGGCTGTTCCATTCCCAAAAAATGCACAGAATGAGAGACAGTTCAAGCGGGACAGGATCACTCGCAGAAACTGATGAAGGCGAAGCACCAGAACGCTTATGTGGTTTGTATAAAATTTTTCAAAAAATGTATTTTTTTTCCTGTTTGTGTGTATGGACCCAAGTCTAATTTTGTGAATTTGTAACTTATATTTGTCTGTTTGTTGTGCCATTCATACAGTTTTCTCTCACAAAACCTTGGTTAAGAATATAAATGGTTTTCCAGATGAGCAAAGGGCAGTTTATGGATTCAGATTACATTTATTCATCTAAATTTAAAAATAGAAATAATGTTGCAAATCATACATACAAATAATTTCGACCCCCTTCCAATATTGAACTTTTTACCTTGGTTATCATTTTGTGATTAATTGAAATTATTACTTTAACATTTTTGGGAACATGTAGACAGTATCATACATAAGATGTACAATAAGACTATTATTATAAGACTTTATCAGAGCCAGACAGTTATGAGCATGTTGCTGAAACTATAAAAACTTATAGGTGATTTGATGAAAGCTGTCCTTGCATACAGTTTATCAAGAACTCCTAGATGCCAGTTGCTTGTTGCAGCGTTTGAATTTGCTACCTTATTTGAAACCTTGTCTTTTGAGGCGCAAGATTTGGCAATTTAGCATAATGGGATTAGCATATTTTTACGCATTAAAAATATATGGAATCACAAAAAGCTTATTTCTGCTATGGGACGTGTTGGAAAGTGGAGCGGTGCAGCATTCGATTGTACATTATTGTAATAAACAGTTTAAAACACAACTTCAAAGAAGCCCAAGTGAAAAGGCGACGCTAACTTGCTTAGCCCTGTGTGAAATGGTGTTTCTTGCTGATGCAGGAAATTAGTAAGCACTAATTCTTTCTCAGCAGAATAAACAAAATGCATTAAGTAGGAGGCTTAATATTTCTCATGGTTACACTGCTGCTGTTGGCATTTGTTTTGCTTTAAAGAAGATTACCCTAACAAAAAGGCTCGGTTCCCTCATTTCAGGTGCACTGCATCTAATGCGTTTCGCAGATCAGTTTGTCCAGGTGACACATCGGCGACCCAAATCAGCGGATGTTTGCACGGTTTGATATGATCGATCCGTTTCACAACCGGTGAAACTTTCCAGAACCTCAGCACCATCTCCATCACTGGCACCACTGGTTGAGCGGGGCTGTGAAGGGTGGATGTGTTGCAGAGCAAAGAGGACTTGTGGCTGGGGGTGGAGGGGTGTGGGGGGGTCATTGCTGTATCAGTAGCAAAGGATAACTTTCAGGAGTGCAAACCAAAATGTCAAGCATATCTGTAGATGCTCACGACTTACTGCTAATCTGAGGACACAACCTGCAGCAGGTGGTGAGGGATATGATGGAGGCTTGCGGAGCAGGGAAGTCTGTGGATATGGAAAAAAATTACCAGTGCGGGTGGAAGAGCGGAGAAGTCGTGAGCCATTGTAAGCTTTCGCTGTTTTAACGGTAGCAGTTAGCAGGTTGCGGGGTTAATGTGGATAATGCGCGATTGTAGTGTAGGTGTAGCAAAGTTGTGAGTGGGTTCAATGATGTTATAAAGAAGGTAGCGAGTAGCAGAATGGGCAGTCAACATGCAAAGTTGTTAGTGGGGGTGCTAAGGTGGATAGTATGTGTTGTGTTGCTGGGTAGCGCAGAGGTGCACGCAGTCCTGGAGGGGAGCAGTTCTGGGATGCCTGAGCAGTGGTTGAGCCTTCCGACGTGTCGTGGGCCCAAGTCGATGAAACGCCCGTGAAGGGAGGTGCCCACTTGACAACCCCAGTGAGATACTGCACCATCACTTCACTATGTCATGTGTGGATTTGTAGTTGGCTAACATTGGTATTAGGGAGATACAAACCATCGTGCAGCAGCTGGATAGGTCTGCTGTGGAATTGACTGTGGGGTTGCCATGGTTTCTGCAGGTTAGGATAAGGTAAGATGGGTGCTTAGGATGAAGGTTAGGAAGTGGGATCCCCCTTGAAGCACTAGTCCTTTTATTAGCACTTTTTGTTTGATATTAATCTACGTTGTGACTTACATGGTCTTCATCACTGTGCGACTGCCATGTTTTCACATGGTAAACTGGATTATTGCACCACAGTTGGGGGCTTTTTTTATACGTTTTCTGAGGATGACTTTGGATTAGGTCAAAGAAAAGAAAAAAATCATTTTGAGTCTTAAATCACATTTCAGCACTTCCATCCTTGGACTCTTCTTAGTACCCATCCCTGTGAGAGATACAAAAGGATTCAAAGTAGCCCTGAGAGAATTTCTCTCTTAGGTGAAATTAAAAACATGGCAGACTATACTAGCAAATAACATTGTGCACCAGGCAAGCGTCAGTGTCCCGGAATACAGAGATGCTGGAATGAAGACCGTTTTGTGTCCTGTGTCACGATGTGCTGGATGTTGCCAGATGTGCATTTTATATATGTGGTTTTGTAGCTGAAGTGGCTTGCATTGGGGGTTGGGCTTCCAAACATCCATACTGATGCGCCATTGCTACTTTTTTAGTGAAAACACCTACAGCATTGCAATTTCAGCTGTGGCGCTAACAGATGGAATTGTCCTGCCAGGCAGATGGACTGAGCATATTGTTAGAGAGTAAACACACACAGGAAATGGAAGGAGCCGGATCTGCATCATGTGTACGGTAACTTTTTTTCTAAAGCACTTTTCTCACAGTCCTAGTAAAGTGCTTTACAGAGGTAAATTCCAAATAATAACAGAAATTAAACTATAGAGATTAAAAAAAAAATCCAAGTTAAAAAAAAAAATTTAACATTAAAATGTAATGGTAGTGTTGCAGGAGTGTCGGTGGACGTGGGTGTGTAGCACTCTGCACCAAACGTTTTACATCACCTCATGATGCTTGCAGGTGGACCACGATGGCAATGTGTGACAGGGGTCTTGTGACTGTCAGTAGGTTTGTTGCTTCAAAGAGAATACATGAGAACTAGCAAACTGACATTAGCATAACATCAAAACAAAAAGGATATAAATAAATAAAAATAAAACAGGTGCTGAGTAAGCCAGATAAAGCAATTTTCCTTTGCGAATGTTTTGATTTTCCACTGTAAAATGCATCCATCCATCCATTGTCTTTAACCGCTTGTACTGGTCAGGGTTGTGATGGTCTAGCGCATATCCCAGAACCACCGGGCCCTAAACTAGCAGTCTGTCCTCTGGATGGGATTCTAATCTATTGCATCCTTTAAATATTGTGATAAACCTAATATTATAAAATAGGAAATACTATGTTTATTTGAGAGCCCTTTCCCTTTTATACTTTTGCTTATAATTTGCCAATTCTCTTAGTGCTCTTTAATTGGGGTGGATGTTTTTTTTTGGAGGTGGGTGGCACTGGATATTGCTTGCGCCACAAACTTCCTCAGCCATAGGTTTAGTTTCAATCCAACTCACTCTGTGTGGAGTTTGCATGTTTTGCCCACGTTTGTGTGCGTTTCCTCCCACAGTCCGCAGACATGTGTTTCGGGTCAGTTGGTGACTCTGAAATGTAGCAGTGTGTTTGACTGGACTGATGTGGGGATCTTTTACAAAAATTAACAAAATGCAGTTTTCCATGTTAAAGTAAGTCATTATTGTAAACAACATAAGTTGTAAAATACAACTCAAGTATAGTTATAGAGTATTTGTATTAGACACACATTCATCATTGCTGACCCTAATTCTACAAAGATAATATTGTAATCGTTTTGTCATTGCTTCAATTTCTGCATCTTTTCAGATCCTTATGTCCTCTTTGCAGCCTTAGGAGGAGCGTGAGCCCAGCCACTTTGCCTTTAATCCAGTCAGCCGCGAACAAAGCGTACGCTCCCACCAGGCCCCTCATATTCAGGGAGAGCAGAAGCAAGTTCGCATTCACATCTTTTTCTTTTGAAGCTCTTTTCCCACTGCCAATGTCTCACTGAAACGTGCAATTGGGGATGTTTTTTGCCGAGACCTTGATGCAATTTTATGTACCATTAAGGTGAAATATTTTGCGTTCTTATAAACACGACCACCTTGTGAGTAGTTTACGCAAACCATTTATCTCTGGCACGATCAGAATTTCGGCGGTCATTTTAAGTCCGTAAATGATCTTGTCGACGGATGTTTTTTTATTGCTGAAGACGTTGATGAATCACCACCTTAACAGCGGTGTCTTTTCTCTGGACAGTTTATGATTAAGTACAGTACAGTTAAGTTTATGGTAAAGTATGGAAGGTATGTGTACATGATTTTAATTGGGTTCCACATAATGGTACACAATATATACATGGCCTTATATGCCAATGCCTTCTCATATTTCATCTAAGGCTACTGTCATTGTTTTGCTGTGAGAACATGTTCTTCTCAGTTGTGTTCTGCAGCCCGACTTGATGAAGTTCAGCACAAGGGGGAATTGCATGGTACTGGCCTTTAACTTAGCATATTAGACATTGCTAATATGATTTAGATGAATGATAGCATGCTTGCTTTAATAAAGTAATTCACTGAGGATTTTCCACCTCTGTATGAGCTGGTATGTTTAACCACTTTTGGTGCTCTTCATCATTCATTGTCAAATCAAGAGGAATGTCTCAGAGGATCCAGTGTCCACAGACCAGATATATGTTGTCAAGGTCATGCAGTTTTTTTTGTTTTTTTTGACCCGGACACAAATCACTACCCTCCGGATGTGATAAACCGGTTTCTGGATTCTGCACACAAACACAGCACTGCCGCTAAGTCTGTTAGTTACACCAGCAAAAGTCGGTGACCACATCACCGGATCTCCACGGTGGAATCCAGAGGTCCATCTAGGTTTGGATGAGCGTCCTCCGCACACTTGCCTTCTGAAAGGCCTGAGCAAGTTGTAGCTTTCCTCATTTAAGTCTGAGCTGGGATGTCATGAGAGGTATCATATAGTCCCAGTTCATGAAAACTTTGTGCTTTCTCTGTGCTCTTTACACTTAATAATCTGGATTAGCCTCTTCCATAGTTTCTACTTTGAATTGATCCACTTGCCAGGTGCCCACTGACACTGGGCTGAGCGCTCACTGTGACATTAGCATCTCCTGTCATTTTTTATTGCCATTTAGACCATGGTTTTTGTGCACAGTTTGTTGTGGTTCTCACATTTATTATAAACTGAGATTTGTTTTAAACAGGTATTTATTATTAGAAGCTTTTCAATGATGTACTCTGCCAAATATATAATATGTACTTACATATGGTTAGGGATGTTTTACTTCTTGTTTATGTACAGTCTTCTTCTTCTTCTTCTTTCGGCTGCTCCCATTAGGGGTCGCCACAGCAGATCAATTGTTTCCACTTCTTCCCGTCCTCTGCATCTTTCTCCGTCACACCCACCACTTGCATGTCCTCCTTCACCACATCCATAAATCTCCTCTTAGGCCTTCCTCTCTTCCTCTTACCTGGCAGCTCCATCCCTAGCATCCTTTTCCCGATATACCCAGAATCTCTCCTCTGTACATGTCCAAACCAACGCAATCTCGCCTCTCTGACTTTGTCTCCAAACCGTCCAACCTGTGCTGACCCTCTAATATACTCATTCCTAATCCTGTCCATCATTGTCACACCCAATGCAAATCTTAACATTTTTAACTCTGCCACCTCCAGCTCTGCCTCCTGTCTTTTGCTCAATGCCACTGTCTCCAACCCATAAAGCATAGCTGGTCTCACTACCATCTTGTAGACCTTCCCTTTTACTCTTGGTGGTATCCTTCTATCACAAATCACTCCTGACACTCTTCTCCACCCACTCCACCCTGCCTGCACTCTCTTCTTCACCTCTCTACTTTATGTTTATGTACAGTATATATGAATATCATGTAATTCTTTGCCAATTCAGTTTATGGAGTTGTATATCTTTAAACTTAAGATGTATATTAATGAAGATGCATATATAATTATGATTTCATTTTATATACCGGATGCTGGACAGTTTGTGAACAACTAGTGTAGTTCATGTTAATAGCATATTTGCACCCTGAAGATATTGTATAATCAAAACCTGTTCCTAAATTTCTTTAAAAAAAAAAACTTTATAGCCACAATTCCCAAAGTCTCTTTAAAGGATCTGATGCATGTAATTCAACAAAAAATGGTTACGTTAACATCAGTGCATGTGCAAAAATAACTGAACCCCAAGATACGTTCGCGCAGTCAACAAGGTAATTATAATAAGGGGATTGACATTTGAGGAACTGTATTAGGGGATCGCATGTGAAATGGGAAGTAAGCAGAAAGGCAAGTAAGGAGAATATCCACCAGGAAAAAAATCACACTCCATTTTTAGACTCGCAGTAAAAGCACACAGCAAATAATTTCATAGAAATACTTTTAGTGATGATCTTCATTGTCATTATTTTTTCCCTTTTTTTAATGGAGTTAGTGTTACCGTTTATAGCAGCAGCTTGTGTCTATTCCAGCAGTTCTGGTTAGCGACTGACATGGCTGACCCCTGGTAATGGACATTTAATGAAGCCGAATGAAGTAACGCATTGATGAAGGACTGATGATCAATGTTCCGCAATGGGCGAACACTGCCGTTAGCTTCACCTCAGGAGGCCCTTGGGAGGTGAAAGGCCCTACATTAAGCTGGTTATCCCGGGAGATATTTTACCAAGCTCTCTGTTACCACAGTGAGGTGTTTTACAGTATATAGATTTCTCCTGATTTCAAACTGAGTTGATCAATGGTACGATATTGACATTTACTTTCCATAGAACTTGTGGGAAATGTATGTTTGCTAGATCAAGGGCTATCTCAGGGCTAGAGCCACATTGATGCCTCCATGTGGTTGTTAGGTACTTGATATTGAGTTTAAGGTTTATTTCTACTTCATGTGCCCAAGAAAATGGAAAGTTGTAGCATTATTGTAAAAAAAAAAAAAAAAAAAATCATGTGGGGTTCCTGTAGATGCTCTTGCAAAGGTCTGGTGTTCCATCCACCCTGCCCTATGTGTTGCACTTCCAAGTTAGACTCTGGACCACCACAGTCCTGCACTGGATATATGGCAATAACAAGAAAAATTGATATACTATACATAGACTTATGTCAAAAAGTTATTGTAATATATACAGGAAGTTATAATGGAGTTAAAAACATAGAAACACATTTCATTTCAGTCTGGGGCTGTTTTTAGTATCAAATAATGGGCGGTAGAACCAAACTCTTATTCTCTGATATGGAAACATTCAGATCTACCAAATTAGCCTGATGAGTGAGGCAGAAAGATGTTTTTTTTTGCTTTATTTTATATGAGAGGTTTTTCATCAGCGCTATTATTATTGAATTTGGCCAAGGGTGTAATTAATTCCCACTTTCCCATGAAGCCATGTACCCTGATTCAAATTTAAGCACAGTTGACTAATAGCAAATGAGTAGGGCCATTGAATGAAACAGTGATTTGAAATAAGTCCAAAATTCCATTCTATTAATTTATTAGCTTGTCATTTTGTATAATTAAGCCATTACACACATTTTAATGCAGTTTGTGGGTTAATGTCTTTCCAGCAGATTTGGTCCAGTGAATTATTTATCCTATTAAGGAATGGTGCTGCCTGGGAATGGCCTGAAATGAGTCAAGAGGTGTTTCGGGGAGGCAGTTGGCCAGGGTTTCGCTGGCTTTGCGGTGCCAAACGTGCTGTCAGTGGCTTCTTCTTATGAGAAGATCCACCCACCATGCAGATGACTTACCAAGTAACATTTGTTGAATGTCCCAGGAGGACTGTAAGGCCAATGAAAAATGCAGAAGTAGAGCAGAGTGACTTTGTGAGGTCACAGTGATGGGGGGTGGGGGGGTGTTTCTGGATCTATGCCGTGGTTTGGTTGGAGTCCCTAACTGTGCTCGTGTCAGGCAGGAGATGTCTGGTCTGTAAAAGTTTTTCTTTTCCCTGTAACCCAGCACAAGTCAGTATAGACTTAAGGTTTTTTATTTCAGTAATGATGTGGACATCATTTATTTGTAAAAGAACTCAATGCAAAGAGTAGATGATGGCGTAAAGCAGCATTTGCAGTGTTTTTCAATGTGTCGCCCAAACCGTACATGCTGTTGTCGAATTCCAGAAGGCGATTAAAGTAACATTTCTTTTCTATTTCGATTCTATTTCTAAATATATATGTGTTACTCCAAGGTGGACTCACCACGCTAAGAAATAATACATTTGCATGTTTTAATTTAGACCGATGCTACTAAATGTCTGGGAGGGAAACGCTTTTTATTGAATTCATAAAAAACAAAACGACCAATAACTTTATGATGAAGTGCGTTCACAATGATGGCAATACAGCACTACATATTTTTGTCAGTGTAAGGACAAAGCATCGTATATTTGTGAAGAAAGGAAATTTACCAGATGTAATCCAGCATTTGGAGACGTTCACCAGCGTACCATTCAAACGGCGCTGGGCTTTGCTTTATTAATCTACCCTCCCTTGCCCCCATGATTCGTTTTGTATGTCTGGAACATTTGGTTATGATCGACAGGATTTGCAAATATCGTCTTCCTGCCATCTGTTACTGATTTGTGTTCCATTACATCAATGCTCACATTAAGATATTTCTGCCTTGATTTACATCCTGATGTTCCTGCAACATTTAAATTGACTTTTTAATATATACTTCATATAAACTTCATTTTTAGCAGAGAGCTACGTGCACATTTTTCAGCTTCATTTGCCAGACCTATAGTGCAGTAGGGAACAACAATGTCAAGAGCCGTTACCTCTCAGATCATTTATAACAATACTTTCCGCATGTTATTGCTGTACACCCACTAGTTACTCTAGTTTATTAGTGTATTGCATTCCCAAGAGCAGCTTGGGAATCCAGTTTCCATAAATAGGGCCTTCATTAACATTTAAGGTACACATTTTACTCATTCATTTAAGGAAATTCTTGCAAACTAGGCTTCGGTTCTACAAAACAGAGGGAGTGTGACATTTTGAAGGCGAGTGTTCATGCTATTAAGCTGTTATGTGGAAAAAGGAGCAAAAACATATACTTATGGTTGTGACATCTTTTTGATGACTGTACCTGAGTGATGCATTAGTGAATATGAATACCCATGTGTTTCAAATATCTGGAGCTATAGTATGTCTGTGTGTATCTCACCAAAGCTCCGAAGATTAATGACCAATCTTGCACTTTTATTTAAAAAATTGACAGTCTGGCACAACTAAATTATGAGATTGGTTTTTTTATATTCCATCAATAAGCCTTTACCTCTAAAAATTTTTTTGATCTTGCCCTTGTCCTTGATTCAAGTTCAGTTTTAAGGTTTTTTTTTTTTTTTTTATCTCCTGATGTGTCAGACAGACCTTAAACGTGTGCAGAAGTATAAAGGCTTCTCTGATTCGTAAAGATAATTCATAACTGGTTGTATTAATCGATATAATGCGGCACAGTTGCTAGCCCGTGAACAGCGGAATAACTGATGAGCTGTGGCTCCAAACACCGGCTGTATTGGAGATATCAAATAGCTTTCAGTTCAAAGGAGAACCTGCTTGTTTGAATATAAACCTGATTTGTTCTTATCTTGAAGGAAAACAAAATGTCACATAATTTGTTGTAGGTCTCCAATTTCCACGTACTCTTCTTACCAGCTGTGATCTCTTACTCGATCAGATGCTGCACTGCTCAAGGTCTTAGCTCAAGCAGTAGTGCGTCGTGGTCAAATCACAGCAAGTCCCAAGTTATTCAGATGTGTACATTCTCAAAACAGATGCCTTTTGTAGAGTTTAATGATTCCATGTTCTATGGCTTTATAATTTGGATCATTTTGCGCACCACATGTGCGCACACCTTATGAATGCCGTGAAGTGCTAAAAGCAATCCTTTGATACCCTTTTGAAAGTCAACAAAATGTTTTGGAAATTGGTTGCAGCCAGCATCTTGCAACTGAAGGTCCTGGGTTTGACTCCAACTTTTGCCCTAGTACCTTTGAGCAAGATATCTACCGTACATTGTTATGGTAGATAGTTACCCTTCTGTATAAATGGTAAAAAATATAATTATATACTATCATATGTAATCATATAAGCCTATCATAGTATGTCATTGGTGAGTGTGAGCAAAATTAATAATAATAATAATAATAATAATAATAATAATAATAATAATAATAGGAAGAGGAAGAAAAAGTGGTACTATATACATTGGTATGAGGTCTGTGCTGTGATATGTCTGTACTACTGGAATATTTGACCCAACACCCTAAGAAACTACAGCTAAGCACTTCAAACAAAGTACTGCTAGATGCCCTCTGGCAGAAAGCACTGGAATTTGCTCCACTTCACACTTTCTAACAGAGACCTGCATCGCTCCATGAAAAGAACATGAGGCGGCTGGTGGTGCATTGCTTCACTATTAATCCTTCTGCTTATTCTGCTCTACATCTACTGAGCTTTTCTGTGCTCTTCAGTGTTCCACATGATGCAGCCAGCAGCAACAGGATGTGACAGCCACTGCTCTTCTTGTGTTTTCTCGTGTTTACTGTACGTATTTGTCAGTGTCAGAAATGGTGGTTTTAGAAATTGTGGAGAAATCTGAACACAGCGACACATTTGACAGATAAATTGATCTCTAATGCGTTCTCCTTTATTATTATAAACTCACATCTTGAACATCTCATTTTTATGATTTGGGTCAAATTAATATTAAAAGTACTCCGTTTTCAGTTAGGAAACGTGTAGCTAACTCAAACTTTTGCAGTATTAAGACAAAAAGCATTCTGCATGCCCAGGTTATTTGTGTTTATACTCATTGTCGTATTTTAGCAGAAATTAAGTTTTAATTCTAAATATTAAACTGAAATTACATCAAGGTTGAAGCCACTATTTTTTTGATGAAGGAAAAAGTTTGAATTTCTTCTTAATTTAGTAAACCCAGAAAATGTGAATTTTGTTGTTACATTGGCTGAGGGTTTGTTTTCTGCTGCATCTCCATAGTGGATCAACAGGTAAGCTAAGCAGCCCCAGGGCTGGGTTTTGAATTCATCTCAATCTGAATTTAGTTGAATTCAACTCAATGGCACTCACCCTGCCATACTATCGCTCTCCTTTCTTTTTTTCCAACACAGAAATGAGGCCGTAAAGAGCAGAAATTATTTTCCCATCTGTGCCATCCCATGCATCCACCGTAACCATCTGTGAGTTTTAATGCAGTAACCATTTTGCCTCCTTTTGGTTCCTGACTCCCCTATGCACATTTTTGACCGTGATGATGCTACGTATTGTTTAATCTCCTTCGCGCTGAAATGTAATTTCAGGCTATTATCCTGTTGGGGCGGGTTTGTTCCATGGTTTAGCTAAATGGGTTTTATGAAGTGCAAGTAAATATGAGCATAAACATAACCATTTCATTTGTTGCTGCTCCCAGCGGTACTAAGATGAGGACAGAGTCGGTGGCAGTGGGAGGCGGTGAATAGGTTGTATTGAATGCCACCTGTAGACGTTTGATACAGCTTGAACTTATGGTCAAGAGAAATCAAGAGAAAGGCAGCTCAAAAGCTTTGTATCCATACACCTGTCAGAGCATGAGGTACGACAGCAGAGAGATATGAAGTGACTCGGCTCAAATATGCCTTTTTAAGAAGCATATTATGCTATTCTACAAAACAGTCATCGGCTACTAATGTTAAAGGAACTCTGAGACGGTACTGAATTTTCTTCTTGATCCACTGGCTTCACCTGGATGGGGTTCTTTCTAGAATGTGCTGAGACTAAAGAAAAAATCTGATTTCCTCTTCATCCACCGTATTCCGGTCAGCACATTAAAGTGCGGTAGTTTGTTTTTACCTTTTGAGCCCTTTTTAATGTTAAATATAATTGGCCTACATAATATTTAAAAACCAATTCTCTGCTTCACCGTCCTTGATTTGTAAATGCATTCAACTGATTTAGCAAGCATTCAGGTATCTTATGAACAGTTCCTTTTTGAGTGCCCAAATTTACTGCTTATTACTTATCTCATTTTGTGTCTATCAAAATGTGCTGTACAAATCCAGACTCAGCTGAAACTCAACAAGTCAAACAGTGTTTGTAAATTTTAACCTTTCTTGATTTCTCGCAAAATTAACCTCCAGACCGCAAGTCAAACATCCAGCTGCTGTTTCCAGGCCAAAAGATGTTTGGCTGTGTCATCCATAATGTACTGGAGCAATAAAGCATCGCCGGGTGTCACCATGGCCGCCTTTCCTCCTCCTACACTCATTTGGCAGCTCGATTCCGACAAGTTGGATGGAAAATTTTCCGTCCATCTGAGTTAAATGGTTTCATCCATAAACAGGAGGTTGGCTGCCTCTTTGGCTTCTTCAGGCTGTCACTTCAGGCCAGACTTGCCACCATCGCTTTACATTTTCACACAAATACGGGCTTAAAATCTGCGTGCAGCTGGTCAGACATTCTATACGCCATCCATTTAGCAGCATACATTCGTTTCACATTTTCCTGCCTTGTTGTTTCTTTAACAAGCTTTACAGCTCTGCTTGTCCACAAAAACTGATCCGTTTTGCCTCATTTAGAAAGTAATCAGCCATAATTTAAACTGACTTGTAAAGAGACTATTATTAATAATTGATTGCGTAAAAGTCAATAATAATAATAATTATTATTATTATTATTATTATTATTATTATTATTGTCTTGAAATGAAATACAATTGTATTTAGCTTATTAGTAATTGATAGCACTTTAGTTATTTGTTCATTTAGCTCACACTTTTCTCCAAAGTGTTTTACAATGTTATGCTACTATGATTTATCCATTTATACAAGCAGGGTAGTCTTTACTGGAGCAATTCAGGGTAAGTACAAGGATCCAACTATTGATGTGCGTAATGCGTTCCTGAAAGCCATCTCCTTCAGAGACATAACTGTCATTTTGGGGCAAATGGATCTTCTAACTCACAAGCGAAAAAACCAGCCTCGTATTTGGTCGTAGCTCGGTGAAGGTGTTGTATGCTACAGGCTTAAAATAGTAAGTCAGAGATTCGTATCTTGAGGGATACCTGTACCTTGCTGTTACAACAGAAACTCATTCAAACGTGGATCCTTTGAGTGCAAGAAGCACCTCTAACCACTACTCTACCTGCTGACCCCAATCTACAGGGTTCAGCAATTTTGTTTTAGCTTCCTTTATTGAGCTGTGCCTAAAAAAAGAGAAATGAACCATAAGAATAGTAAAAATTTGCATCACAGCCTCAAAAGTTTGACATGTAGCATAGCTTTCCTCTGTTTCCTTCAAGATAAGGCTGCTTTAATTCAACTTAGTGCTGTCTGCCAGACCAGCAGTCTAATTTGCCGTGTCAGAAGGTGCGAGGACTGACTTATCGCAACAAAGCTGGATGTGTTACCTAATAAATCACAAAATAAAAGTACCAACCTACATGTTCTAGTTAATGTTGCAAACACTTTGCTTGACAGGACCAATGCTCGCCCTCCTTCAGATAAGATGATGGATAATCTGCCATGTGCTTTTCTTGCAGTGTTTCTTCCCCTCGCACAGTGAATGTTTCAGGAGCGGCTCAGTGTGTGCTTTCCATATTAGAGTCAGCAATACACTGCAATTTAAAGTAAGGCGGGTGCACATTTAGTTAGGAAGGTCTTTGTTGGCTGGAGATTCTTTTCTTAGCCCTAAAGCCTCACTTGGACATCTGCCATATCATTTCTATACAATGTATTAACCAATATGGCATTTTTACATATTTTAAGTATTCAAGCAGTGTGGAATGTTAAACAACGAAAGGCATGGAATTGAAATCTATATAAAATCGCATTCCTGAGAGCAGGAGTGGACACTTTCCAATATTCCCCTCATTTCAGGAGCTGTATGAAGCTGTATGCTGAAATACTGTCGCATCACATTGGAATTCTCAGTTGAGGATCCAGCTTTTTTTTTTCTCGCCACAAAACTCTTAAACTTTTTTTTCCTTTTCTGGGATTTCTCTTCAGCAGCACAGAAAGTATAGAAAAGAGGTGAAAAGTTTACAAGTGTCAAGCAGATGATTTTGCGTGATCAAAAAAGTTAGTGAACTAAGTTGCTTGTTTATGTCAAGTTCCACAGGGACCAGTATTTGGTTCCACCACTGTTTATGACAGTTGTTTCAGTTGTAGTTACTGTGGCACATTGCTATTTACGTACAATAAAACTATTAAGTTAACAACAGCCCGGTTGCTCAGCAAGTTGAGCGGTTGGGGGTGAGTTTGAATCCACCTCAGTCTGTGCAGAGTTTGTATCTTCTGTCATGTCTGTGTATTTCCTCCCACAGTCCAAAGAGTTGCATTTCCAGTTTTTTGGATATTTTTGAACTATAAAATTTCTGTGTGGCCACCCATGGTGTAGCTTTATCACCTTGTACCAATGATCCTAGTAGAGGCTTCAGACTGCTGTGATCTTGACCAGAATAAAGCAGTTAATGATAATAGAAAGATGGATGATATAAATATTGCTTAATCTTTATATCAAAATGTATATTTAATTGTGCTGCGTAACTTTCAGTCCACCAGAACAGCAACCCTTTTTAAGAGTGAGGCTGAATGAAGTACTGGGAGATGCACCTTCACTTCCTGCCTATAAATTACAGATGCGATTTATAGTAAGTATTACCATATGGTGAGTTTTTATTTTCTCTGTTACAGACAGCTAAAGCAGACCACCTTTATTGCAGAAACTACATAGTATTCATACTGTATAAGCAATGTATAATGTCAGTAGGAGTGCATGTGTAAGAACAGGAAGGGGTTGTTTATATTCCTTCCAGGCTGTTGCTTTGTGATTTATAGATATGTGTTAATTGGAAATCTCGTAACATTAGATTCCATGCCAAGGGACACCAAACAGTAAACAAGTTTATTCCTCATCTAATGGTGTGTTAAAGACTTTCATCACTCATCCTAGCCCTGAATATACATGGTACTGTTAAATGGGCTCGGTCCTGCTTACTGTGCTGCCATACAAGTCCTGCGCTGTGTATGCGACCATTCATCCTCCAATTTGATGAGGGACAAAGAAAGTGGAAACTGACAGAAACTTCCTGTTGAGGGTTGGCATATATGGATGATCATGTCCTCATCCTGTTGTGTACGAGGATCTTTCTTTGTGCATTGTGAGGAAACCGGATTTTAACTGAGAGATGCTCTTCTGTAGGAAGTTTCTGGGTTGCTCTGCTTTCACTTTTCTGTCCAGTTTCTTATACAGGTGTGAAACCAGGTTGCCCAGGGGAACTAAGTCTTTTTCTCAGGTACTGTGGGGTGATGTGATTATGCACTTTTGCCTTTGCAGCATTTAAAAGTTTTCCAGTGTTTGTGACCGGTTCCTGACGCCGCGTGACCAGGCACTGACAGTTAGACCCCTTCTCACAGTTCATTCTCATTCTCGTCTTTGATACCCGACTGCTGACTTTCAGCCCTTTTTATAGCTGACACATATTGGTTATTTTTAGTGAACCTGCCATGACTCACCTGCGCAGCTGTGACTTAACTCAATGTTTGCAGCTTTTTTCATGTGGCATCCCCGATATTTTGTTAATTGTGAATCTGTTCCTCAGGTTCACTCAGAGAATCTTGTTTTACTGTGAATATTTTCTCTGTGGCCTGATGGTACTTCAGCCAGTTCTCTAAAGTTTATGGCTTATTTTGTGCTTCAGCATCAATGTTTTTTTTTTTTTTTTTTTTTTTAACTTTTCAGGTTCCATCACAAATTTCACCTTCCCGTAAGTGCTCTCAGGTCTACCGAGATGGAGATAATTGGAGGTTCTTTAAATTAACTGAATTCCTGCATCCCTGAGCTCTAGAGAGGAATATTTTCAAATGAGAGGGGAAATCAGAAGCAAAGAATGAGGCTTCACCAGTGTGCAGATGGTCCTAAAATCCAGGGGAAATTTCCCTGCTGTTTGACACGAAAAACATTTTGCATTCAAAATTTCCCTGCCCAGGGTGGGTTCAGATCAGCCATGAAAAATAAGTACAATTTAAAAGTGATTATTTCGCTGCTGTCACCATGCTACTAAAACGTATTTCTACATAAGGATATGATTTGAGCTCTCCCCGTGACTTTGCATTTAATAGTGTATTATGTTAAGTCAGTTCAATTCAATGAACATAATACATTGAATATATATATATATTCATATGTAACAAGGTATTAAGTGGAGTGCATTATTATGATTGTTTTTACTTGCTTAACACAGCAATGCCTTAGCAGATTTTCCATTCTTACAGATACAGTTGTGATATAAATAATGTCGAGTACCCTATGCAGGAATACAAGAATCCCATGTAAGATCTCAACTGAGACCCCTGTCAGCCATGTCCTGACCTCCTGCCTTTATGTGTAATTCTAACATTTACAGTAACTGAGCAGAGCAAAAGTCCCGTGACTCATACAGGAGTGCAGGTCTGAATGAGTTTTGACTCCGGAGATCATCAACAAGAATGACCTTGAGAAGGTCATTGTCCCTCTTGCCTTTGTGTGTGTGTGTGTGTGTGTGTGTGTGTGTGTGTGTGGATTTACATAGCTGCCTGTGCATGTGAATGCTGTGTTTTTAAGTTGATGTGGGAGGGAAACATAAAACTGCTTACCCACCTATGCTGTCTAAGATCTGCTTTTGTGTGTGTGTGTGTGTGTGTGTGTGTGTGTGTGTGTGTGTGTGTGTGTGTGTGTGTGTGTGTGTGTGTGGGAGGGAGGGAGGGGGTGTAGAAGTGCTCACCAGCCGGTGCATGTCAATGCTGGTTGGCAATGTAGCTGTTCAGTTAAAATTCAGTGTTCACCGAAGAAGCGTGTGTCTGTCTTTCAGGGCAGCAGCAGATGTACATCACAGTGCTCTGTGCAAAGTGGCAAGGGACCATGAAAGATTTATTTCATGGCCCCATGTTCCTTTGTGTGCCTGTGCTATCTGTGAACTGTGTGTTTCACTTTATTTTGCATTCAGATTTCAGCTCTCATTGCCTTGCACATGGATTTATACAAAATATTAATTCTTCATCTGTATAATTTTGTTTTTAAAAACCTACAAATAAACTCAAGGTGCTATAGTTTTCACTAATCATGCACATTTTTATTTCCAATCATATTTGTTTAATTCCAGTCCCAATACGTCTGTCTACTGCACATGAATGAATTTAATGCATATGTAATTCTGCATATTTTAACTGCAAGACGGCAAGTACAATAATATCGATTAAAGTTTTTCCAAGTGGGAGGTTTAAATAGCTCTTTTAATGTGCTTGAAATGGAGTCTATATTCTTTTTTCATCAAAATTATATATGAAAAATCAAGAACATATCAACAACAATATATAACATATTATATACAGTATATCAATAAAATATACTGTATATATCAATTAAAAACATATATTGTGTTAGCAATGGGGAAAGTTTTGACAGGTACAGTTCTGATTACTTGTAAAGTCTTTAAAACACCTTGACAATCTGCAGTTGAGGTATGTCCTTGAGGTGAAATGAATTTTAATTCAAAATATCAAGTGCAACAACTTTGTATGTGTTTCACACATGTGTGACTATGTGTTTCATTAAGTTTGCTATGCTTTATTTACGGGCTTCATAGAAAATCAATAATGAGTCAATAGCATGTCGACCGCAGCTAGCCGAGTGTCTTGTCATTCCACAGCTTATACTTTCTTTGAGTCTTGGATATTAGAGGTCAGCATATTTTTTCTGGATGAATCTCTATGTTTGAGTAGCATTTTGGGGAAGTGTATACTGGCTCCTGGGCTGTAGGTTTGGATATGGGTCCAAATCCTGTGCAGTCAGTGTGCATTTTTCATGTTCACCTAGGTAGCCTCCCACAGTCCAAAGACGTGTTGCTACTCTTTCGGTGACTCTAAATCGCCCTTATTGTGAGTATCTGTGTCTGAATGAGTGTGAGTGTATGTGTGTGAGAGAGAGATTGCCCTGTGATGGAGGTTCTCCCATCCAGAGCACACCTTGGGCTTCCAGAACGGATTGGGCACCAATTCTACACTGGGCTATCATTATTGGATGGATGATGCGTGACTCCATGTTCATTTCTTCCTATGAAACTGATGTCAATATATTTCTAATTTCTGAAAACGTGGGAAAAATATCTTGTATTTCCTTTTGAGCACCAGAGACATTGACAGTTACACCTGGGAAAGAGACAGAAGATGGCAGTGATATTTTTTTATTCAGCCTGTGCTCAATGTCAAAGCCCAGGCACATACACTGTCTCTTTCACAAACATACACACACACACACACACACACACAAGCAAGCAAGTATGCTGTGTATACAGACAATCTGTCCCTGCAATCTCACCTGAGCAAGTGGGTCACAGTCTGAGCCAGCAGAGATCTGCCTGGTGAGTTTCAGCCATGATGGAAACTTAATAAAGAGACAATGAGATTTACACCACAGGGCCACTGACCTGGTGCCACCAGATATGACATTCATTCTCAGGCTGATTTATTCGTGCCAGATGGGCACCAGGTTCAAAGCTGTATATGTTTATTTACCCTGGTGGACATTCCTCTGCCACATTGCCCTGGTGGTTAATGGCTAAGGGAGTCCGAGTGCTTCTGTGGTGGGCCTTGCCGGTGAAGAAAGACATCATCAGGGGAGAAGATGCCAAAAGGTTATTTGCTGTCTGATTGCACTTCCTATCTGGCAGATGTCACTCTGTAAAGAAAACCATTGCCACTGCAGCTCTTTCTATGCACAGGAGCAACGAAAAGTCATCCGTATTTGAACTTGGATATTAAAAACATGTCAGTCAGCATAAGCACCTCACTCTGAAATAGCCCGGATGTCCATCTTCTCTGACAGATAATTGTGAAAATGACACAAGCAGGTCTTTCTAGGTCCCATACGCTCTGCCCCCATTTGCTTGTATGGATGCCTTTGTGTTCCTGTCTTCTGCTTCTGGTTCGCTTTTTTCCAAACAGTGAATAATGCACACGTGTGCTGTTAGAATTGTCACCCTTAATGCAGTCTCACGCTGTTCACCAGGGACTGTGTTTCCCAAGACAAACACTAGTGAGTGAAGGGCAGTGTTTGAGGTGGAGACCTCCAGTGGCACCACTTGGTGCGTCTCCTTCTTTCAGTAGCGATGGAGGGCTTTGAAAGCCCCTCCTTGAGATTCTGTGATGTCCTGCTTTGCAGCACCAGGCAATGAGCTTCATCTGGCCTTTAAACTTGGGAAGATGCACGGTGAACCCTTCTCCCCTACAGGAAGCGGGATGTAATGAAAGCGCGAACGTTGTTTTATGGGGGAGTGGCGCTGAGCACGACAGCCGAAGGGGCACTCTTATTGCTCCTGAGAGGGAGGTGGAACTTTTCGTAAAGTGATCTTAAATCTAAGGAACTCCTACTTAACCTCCATGTTACTCAATACAGGAGGTGCGTGGACATTTTTTTAAGGAAGGCAAATGAAACGGATTCCTGCTTCGTATTTCTGCAACAAGTCCGTGTTCTCTCAAGCTTCTGCAAGTGCAGCACACTGTGGGAGCCCTGTGTGTGATGTTACACCATTTATTACATTATCTTCGCAGAGCCAGAATCCAAATGAGTGTGACTGCTAAACATATTTCTCTAGAGGGGAGTTGTCTTTCAGACCCTGCGCAGTAGGAATAATCCCTGCTTTGCACGGCGTTTTTTTTTTTCTTTCCCCGCCCTCTCAAATTGTCAAATGAATATCAAGGGGAGAAAAAAATAATTCAATTCACAGCTGATCTGTATTCTGCACTGGACACTGAGCACCATCATGTAAAACACGCATGGTGGAGATGCAATGATTCCTTCACCACATGTGTTTTTGCCCTGGGGTTTGCTCTGCAGATAAAGTGTTTTGATGTATTTTTTTAGGAGAGATGTGTCAGCTGTTCCCCGTAGAGCCGGCCCGGCTGTGTTCTGTGGGTGAGCCATCCAGCCTGTGTTTGTACTTGCTGTTGTTTTGCTCTAGGGAGCTTTGCTGCACAACCAGGCTGTGGCGTTGGCATCGCCGGCCCACAGGGTTGGGTGCCGGCTGCATCGCTACATCCTGCCAGCCTCCCTACACACCTTTTGCAGTCGGGACAAAGTTTACCGCCGGGTTTGTCAAGCTCCATGGGCTTTGCTTCTCTCTGTACATGCAGCATTCTTGCAGCATGAAGCAAAGGAGTAGCTCATGTGAAACAAATAATCTTAATTATTAAGACTCATAAGAGACAGAAAAAGGATTCTCCAATTGCTGTAATGTATAATTCTTAAAGTAGTTTCTTCTTGTAAATGAGTGGCAAACAGTCTTACTTCAGCTTTTTTTAGTACTTTCTGTTGGTGTGTGTTTTTACAGGGATGCCATCATTGCTTTCCTTTGTTTTCTTATTTATTTCGATTTTGCTTATGTTTCAAAGATGTTCCATCGTCATGGACTAAAAACTAAAATGTCCAGTCTGTTCGGGTCGTCAGTTTTTGGGCATTCCCACAGTGGATCGTCCTCATATGGTCAAAATTTTTCAAAATGGTCTTATTATTATTATTATTATTATTATTATTATTATTATTATTATTATCATGTTATATTCTAATTTATTAATGTTCCAGTCCAAAAATTGGGCTGGAAATTAATTTTTGGTTCTGGCAAACAGGTTCGATAAGGAAATTAAGCAACTCCTCAGCTCTTCTAGCAGTTACCACAGATGTGAGACACTTACAGGTTATTTTGCTTTTACTCTTTTGTTTAGTTCCTTGCAGCCAGGTATTGCCCAGGTCACTCAGATCTACTGGGGCTTTTGTCTGTTGTCATCATCATGCTGTTTTGAAGATGACAAATTACAAAAGCAAGGATTTCCAGATGTACCGTTTGCAATTTCTCTACAGGAACAGTCAATGAGGGGCTTTGGAGAAAGCAGCACACACTTTCTTTGCTGCGTTCCACACACGCACACATTCACACACATCTGAAAGAGCAACATCTGTGCTTGTTTCCTCCTTATCAACATCTGGCCTGGCTGAGTGTTTCCCCAAACATTTGAAAAGGAAAAAGCACAAAATGTGTGTGCAAGCTCATTGGCAACGATGGGATTTTGCACCAGTGCCAAACTAGGCCGAGATAAGAGTCCATTATATCAGATAAGATAAATGACTTTTTTTGCCTGTTTTTGGAACTCCACGACGCGGTGTCATTTGGGTTTTTTTTTTTTAAACAATAGACTCTTCCACAACTTCTGAACCGCTGCCAGACTTTGAAGCACCTCTAATGCAGCGGTAAGATAGGAGCGTGGGCAGCCAGGCACAACGTTGTTTCCCTGCCAAAACCACAGGAACATTTTCACGTGGCCGCTATCCATTCTCCTCTGCTACTGGCGGACCCAGGCCTTCGACTTACTCCGCTATTAATTTATTCTGTGCCACGGATTGACTCAGAAACACCGAATTGCCTGCATTTTTTCGTGAATGATTGACGTCAAGCGTAACAATAGTAATACAATGTAATGACATTGTGGGTTAGAAGCCTACGAGTCAAGCCTTTGTCAGCCACATTGGATACGCCGTGCCGGAGCTGGGCTCCTTCATTCAAAGTCAACATTTCAGACATTTCCCAGCTAATCTTCTTGATCCCCCAGTCTGCACAGTTTTATCCACTTTCTTCTGCTGCCCATCACTCAGGGACAGAGATCTTTGCTGACGCTACACTGCCTCCGAATTGCTTCACGTACTTTTTTTTTGTCAGCGTGAATACATTGAGTTCCATGCCATGGAGCAACTCTGCAGGCTTAGTTTTAGCATGACCATTGCTCCACCTTCACTTGTTCTCTCCAAAGAATGATTGTGCAGTCTCTCTCTCTCTCTCTCTCTCTCTGTTTTCCTTCCTCTGAATTTATCCTGCGGCACTTAAGGCATTAGTGCTGAAAAGTGGTGGAATGCCACGGCTTTCTTTCGTGCTGAAAGGGGTGAAAAGATGAGTTGGGGGAGACATGGCTGGCTGGAATGCTTGTTGGAAGCAGGCAGTGGATCTGCGCACGTCTACGTGTTGAGCATCAGCGCATAGCAGCAGAATGGGGTCCATTCATGCCATCTAATACCTTTACCGTCTCGATAGAAAAGATCCTCTAATTCACCACCAGTCTGACTTTGGTAATGTATGTTATATAAAGTTGTTACTTTATACAGTTTCAGATTGGTAGCACATAATAATTAAACATTTGTGTAAGTGCTAATGCACTTCTGTGTAAATGCAGCAGTACTTCGATCAGAGTTCCAGATGTGTTCTGAAATAATGGGTCTCAATGAAAAGCACAGTAAGAGGTCATTAGTACAGAATATTGCATAAATGGAGCTGAAAAACTGCACATGCACAAAATAGATTGGTTACACCCTTAATAATAGCAGATAAACACTGAAAACAGACTATTTTATGGATAACAAATATAAATAATTATAATAAACTACTCAAAGCGCTGAAATAAAAGAGCAGTATCACAAACCAGTGCTATACAAGGCTGTGCTAGTTGAGGTTTTGCTGTAAATTAAAATTGCATTATATTCAGTGAATATATTTGCATGGAAGTGCCATTGAATGAAATCCAAGTCCTAGTGGCTACTCACATGGGTTTCTACATGAGTGAATGGAAGTGGCGTTGCTGTGCGGGGTGCAAATGTGGAGAACACGCTAACTCCTTCAGCTGGGTTTGAACCCGTTATCACTCAGTAGCCTGGTAGCTGTGTGGCACTGGCGTTACCCACTCTACAACCGTGTCCCAAAAATACATAAATGCATGTATAATACCTGCTCACTTTTATATATTAGACTCCCATTTTGTAGTAGTGTAGTCAAACATGTGAAAATAACAAATTTGTTATTACCACTTGATGCATTTATGCTTGAATTAGTAAACTGAAAATGGAGAGAGAGCTGTGCTGCTCAACAAAGAAGTGCCTTTTTAGTTTTTTCTCCTGTAAATGCAAAGTGTTTATCACCGATTTTACAGTAGAAATTTTATACCTACAAAAAAAGCAAACAAGTTTATTCTTGAACTTCCTCTACAGTGCAGTTATATTTCTATTTGATTTTAGAGGAAAGGTGTTTGATGTTAAAAGTGCAAGTCAGTGTTACTGTTTAAGATTATAGATGTATTGACAATGAAATATATGAACTACGTCGTTCTTTTTGTTAGTTTTGTTTTTATTACCATTATTGTTTTTCCATTATAATTCGTTTTGCACTCGTAGGTCTGAGCCGATGTGGTGTAACAGGTGGAAATGTTTTGTAATAACTGTTCACCCCTACATGGTCTACGACTAGTTGAGCTCAAAATCATAGGTTTACAGTGTTAAAAAAGACAAATGTTGTTTATCACCATTGTATATTGCATGGACGTTTTGGTGGACTGCAGGACTTCCAAAACTGTGTCAGCAGTGATTTACGTGCCTGTGTTCATCTGCCTTTTCCTGTGTAGCATGGAGGATAAATAAAGAGTCTGGAACTTGGCTCCTTGTGCACTTTAGTGCTGTGTTTTATAAATCCTGACAGATAGATTACCCTGGGTGCTGCTTAGAACAGCCTGACCAACCCCATTCCCACATCACAGTTTTCCTCAGCAGTAATGAACCATTGTCTCCTTAGTAGGAGAGAGAGCCTCAGTGTAGCCAAGACTTCTCAGCTCTGGCCCTTGGACCTTAAGTTATATGTTGGTCTCATTGGCTCAGTTTCTGTGTCTGCAGGGACTATCAGTGATAAAAAGCACTTTATGTTGTGTGAATTTTTTTTTGCATGTATTACGTGAGCTGAGAAATGCTTATTTAAGCTGTTTACGAAAAGAGTGAGTTGCTGAGAGATTGTTTCAATGATGTGGAGGCGGCAGTGGTGGAGAACCGCATCTGACAGGGGGTACTGACCCCTGGCCAGTGCTGTGGAGCACATTTGTTAGCTTATAAAGGCTCCGGGGGGATTCAGAGATATTTCTGTCACTTGGTAGATCAGAACCAAGGTCTCGGACCCGACTCGGTCACGATCGCTGTTTTATTGAGGCGGAGGGGAGAGGAGAAATGCACGTGTCTGAGGAGGTTCTGTGCTCACCGGATGGGTCTTGTATCACAAGCAGGAACGGATAAAGTGGACCAGGTGTGAGCTGTTAAGGAGATGGACTGCGATATTTGCAGATTTTCCCCATTAAGACGAATTCTCCTATCGCAGACACAAACTTAGTGAGACAAACTCCATTTTAATTACCGGCGCGGGCTCTCATTTTGACGCGTCTTCCTCCGCACGCGTGGACGCGGTGCTAAAGTTAAAGCAGTTGTAAACGCCGAATTATAAAATTATTTAAGCAGAATTGTAGAAACAAGACGATGAAATTATAAAACCAAAAGGGGGCATTAACTGAACATTGACCTTCTGCTTGAGTAGGTTTTTTTATACATACACTTCTTATTTTGTTATAATTCTGTGTTTCGAACGCCGTCCTCGCGATTATTCACAGCTGTGCTCCGATGCCACGGGCCGTCGCACGGTCGAGTAGGAGTGTTTACATCCGTTTAGACGCAGCGTGCATGCGTGCCGAAGAAGGCGTCGATGAAATGTGTCTCCTTTGTCTCAGCGGATACACTTGGGGATTCTGGCACCCGAGCTTATTTAACTGCGATCAGAGCTGAGCGCATCTTCCCTAATAGTTTATTTTCCCTATCGTGGGGGTGGAGTCTATGCAAATTGGACAGTTAAGTAACTGTTAAGCAACCTTTTATTATTCTTGTATATCCAAGCTTATTATAAGTTGAACATAACCGCGGTGAAAGGGGTATCGATCACTTGCATGCGTGAGCTTCTTCTCAGGCATAATTTATGCTAGCAGAGCGCTGTAGAAATTTTTTTTGCTGTGACCTTTTTAGAGACGTACTGGAAGGAAAAAAGTGCACCCCCTTTCGCAAATAGTTTTTCTAAAACTGTTGTTCCAAGGCAAATTTGTCAGGAGGAATTCGCGTTTATTTTACGTGCATAAAATGACTTGTTTCACGGGATGAAATGCTTGCTAAACAAAGCCCTGACATTTACGATAGTGTAATAATTATATAATAATAATATAATATAGTATAATAATAATAATAATAATAATAATATGGGCTATAATATGAACGCTGTCATTTAGCTGCATAAATACGGTGCCTTGCATCCAGCAGTGAACGTGCTGAGTCCCCGGGTGCCTCTCATGCTGTATGACTGCCTTCGTCTGACTCTGTGGACCACGATGCGACTCCCATTTCAACACGTCGCATTGCAGAGGCGGCTGGAGCGCTTGTGCCACCGTCACTCCCTGCGGAGCTGCTGCTGGCCCTGGTGTCACACACACCACAGGGGAATATCACACACTGAGGCATCATAAGTTACTTCTGCTCCTCCATCCTGGCCAAGATTTCCACTGAGAAGTTTGCTCTGAACTCAAGGCTGAGTTTATCACCTAGAGGTGGGTTTTTGCCACAAAGTTAACTGAAACTATGCATACAGTATATAAATAGATTCAATATCCATCCATCGATTATTATTGACCATTTCTTCACGGCTGGGTTGTGGTGGTCTGGAGTCCATCCTGGAATCACTGGGTGTCAGATTATAAAACTACACTCTGGAGGTGGCCGCACACCCATGCAGTTACATACACATCAGCACTATGGCCAATTTAGAGTAAATGATCGATTTGAAACATGTCTTTGGACTGTGGGAAGACACTGGAGCACCCTGTTTAAACACAGACAGACACGGGGAGAACATGCCAACACCGTTACTCGCTGAGACACCGTGGCGGGTAAGGTTAAAATATGTTCCAGCATAAAAATCATGTAGTGCACAAGCTTTTAATGTGAGTAATTGCTTATGGGCCAGATGACAAGTGTATCTGTCTTTATTGTTGCAGTAAGTGCTTTTTAATGTGTCTTGATAAGGTTGTCTTGATCTGTAAACTTGTTCCCAAAGCACAAGAAAACCTTTTAGTTCCAGACAGTACATTTGCCTTTGGAATCCTCAACTCCACGTTCATGAAACCGCTCCCAGGTCACCAAATTAATTACTCCTCCCGGCAAAGCTAGCGATGCGCTATAAATAAGGTGAAAATAAAGTCGACGTTTTCCAGCGACGTCGTACTAGACATCCGGCAACACGAAACATTTATTTTTTTGACATCAGCAGCCAACGGATGCTTAAAAATATTACCGCGACCAGAAAATGCTCGTGTTTAAAGTGGCTAAGAAATTCTTTTTTCCTTTATTGCTGAGTCACTATTTCTCTTTTTGTCATTACCAATCTTTCAAAATTGCCCCGCTTTTAAGAATGCATTCATTACCCCTTTGACTGCTCACTTGCAATTCAGCGCTCTCTTCCATTTCACAGTTCATGTGCAGCTCTGTATAAAAGCGTCGGAAATGGTACATCTTCCAAACTTGCGTTGAGATCGGTGTGTCACGATGCGCTCGGCCCTCACGCGTGTCAGCTCCAAAGTGCAGACACACCTTGTCAGCGCTGTCTGGAGATATTCCCTATCAGACTGGTACGCTCCCTTCATTCCTCTGACATGCCCTCATCAACATTGTCATCATCGCACCAATCTGTTGCATTGTCCTCATGGGACCCTCCATGGACCTTTTGATCCTTATCCATCCTTCTCCATCTCTCTTCCCAGCTGTAGCTCTGGAGAGCATCACACTGCCTGCAGACACAGTGCGACAGCTCTGCCCCCCCCCACACACACACATACATACACATACAATACATCGTTGTATATGAAAGCCAACTTCATTGATGTTCTTGTAAGGATGAAGCCCCATTGTTTTTCATGGTGGCGGTAGTGTAAGCGTTATTTTCAGTGTTCTTGCACATACATACACGCACGTGCGCATACACACTCTGACATTCTTCCCCGGGGACCTCACCCTCTGCAGCTTGACTCTTATTGCTTCCTGTCTGCTCTCGCTCTGTTGCCATCCTTCCTCTTGGCCCGTGGGCTGAACGACATCCTGAAAACTAAAGTGAGGATTTGCACAAGTTTACACTTCGAATCCTGAGCTGTGTGTGCAAGTGTAAGAGGTTATTGTGTGCTTTGTGAAGCTCGGATGAGGTTGGGGCCTCTGCGTCTGGTCTTGGCTGTCGGCTTCGCTTCGGAATGAGCGGGATCATGTAAAAACCTATCATTGTTTTTGAAATTATTTTGAAATTGACTTTGGCTGCTGTTTTCTACTCTTTTGCATCCACAAGGACAGCTAATAGCAGCTGAGTCTCCACTTGCGACTTAGTTTCATCAGTTTTGTATAGAATGAGTGTGCGGCAGCTCTAGTCACAGATTTCCCGTATATTGACAGCATTTACAGGTTGTCCTGGTTGCCGTGGCAAAATCCTGCTGTAAAACATTGAAGGGCAGCAAAGGGATGCTTTTTCCAGTGTAATCCTCATTAAGATGTGGTAAAAACCCACTTTCCCCTGTGCCGATATGAAACAGCAGAGCTTTTTTGGCAGACATGAATTCTGTATATTTTAAGGTTCAAAACCATGAATTATAGCAGTCAGGACATCATCCCTCTCCAGAAAAGAATTAACTTTGTGAGATGACCGAGTGTTTCCGACTTTCCGGTGATGTGACATCACAAGTAATGCTTTTCGTATGAGCAGAGTCCTCTGTTTGCTGTTTGGGGGGAGGTTGTCAGTTGTGTCTGCAGGGCCCCCTCTGCGTTCTGCATTTGTGACTGAATATCACCCAACACTCTGTGGAACGCGCCCTCGGCCCTCGAAGTCTCGGAGACGGGAGGACGGCCGCACGCCTCACAGCCAAATGTTGCGTTCATTAGCTTTCATTATCGCCCGTTTATGGACAGCGTTGCTTCTTCCTCGCTTTTGTGGGGTTTAGTGACCCTCTGGCCCCCTTGTCAGACTGTTTGGGTTCAAGCTGAGTTCACTGCTCCAATCCCAAATTTTCTTTGTGCCCCCAAGCCAGATCAGGAGACTTCATGCTCAACAAGAATGTCTTCCCGACTTTAAATCTCTGCTGATGTAATGCTGCATTTGACTGCTGTTGTAAACTGAAATAAGACAGAGCTTCAGTCTGGCCCTCAGTTATACGAAAGTCGGGCTTCTGTTCACACAGTGAAATATGGTCTTGGGCAAAGTTTTGTATGGTGTGTCTTTAAGATTGATTCTGTTCACCCTGAGGTGTTTGCCATCTGTCCTTGGAGCAGAAGTGAGAAGCATTTCCTCGACATGGCAGGTGTCAAGTCGGCCATTGTCCTTCAGAGAAATGTGATCCTGCTTTGCTCAGGAAATGTGACCTCAGCTGTACAGGTCAACTGAAAACTGGACACATTTCCGGAAACTGTCTACATTCGAATGGGTTTTATTGTGTTTTTGCAGAAAAGGTCTGTTCTGCACGTACTGTATGTAAGTAGTGACACTGGTATGAATGGCTCACACAGCCGACCCCTGAGGGCCCACTCTAGTTGCTGGGCTTTGCTGCCTTGTCCCACCTACTCTCCCATCATCTCGCATGTCTGCTCCGGTCTCCCGCAGCTCAGTGAGTCCCATTTGGAGCTGTGGCGAACGCCCCCGGGACACGCAAAGGCCGTCTGTCAGCGCGTCGTAATCCGATCGGACCGACATGTCTTTTTGACTGATCTCTGTAAGCAACCAACCTAAGCTTTTATGGTAGCCCCAAGCAAGATATACCACCCCCTTCACCTTCACAGCATCCGCCACCTCCACTGCTTAACCACGAGGTACCACCGTGTCTCTGGGAGTCAAACAACAAAACCCAAATTAGCAATAATGATGCAACTTTTCCAATGCTGATCTCATCCCTAAAGGAGATGCGACTGGACTGTGGCGATTTTGCAGTCCGTCCCTGTGTACTCCGTCTGCCTCGCCATGTGTGCACTAATCTCACTTGAGACATTCTGTAAAAACGTGGATTATTGTTTAACGGATATTAGTGTCTTTCTGGCAGGGATTTGCTCTCACACTATGCTCAGACCCCCCCTACCCCCCCCGAAAAAACTAATAATCCTCTTTTAATGTTCAAAGACATATGCAAAGTATTTCTGCACACTGAAAATGTTATATCAAATTAGAGGCAGGGTTTAGATGTCAGTTATGATCTTATCCTAAAGACATAACAAAAGCCTGACAAATCCTTTGCTGAATCAATATTCTAGTGTCAGATAAATCCTTGTTTGATCACCGTGGCGGAATTCCTCCTGTTACGTTCCCCCGCTGCTATTGCGCAGACGTGTCTCACGTCTCGGCCCGACATGCCTTCTGCACGCACCCCCAGCAAAGCACTTCCCGCCAACACAGTTTTGCTGTGGATCAGTTCTGCTGGGCCGTTCTGCAGTAGCTGCGATCCTTCTTACCAGGGTAGGGTCTTCTCTGCTCATGTTTCCTTTAAATGAGGTTTCCTGGTTGAGCTGCTTATTCATCGTGTCGGACACCACAGCTTCCCACCCAGGTGTTGCTTCTGCGATATATTTTGTTTCTGCTAGCAGTAAAGAGAAAAAAAGAATTCCCTCTTAGATTCATAAACCCCCTTTCTGCTAAAAAAAAAAAAAAAACAGGGTATTGTAATTTAAATTCTGCAGGGATGCATAATACTGACCCATTCCCTGTTTTATTCATATTCATATCTCATATGGAATGAGGAGTGTACAGTTGCTCTATTTGGTGATTAAATAAGTATTATAAAGGGTGTGAATATTTTAAAAAGCTTTCCATAGCTGCTTATCCACCTAATTATGCTGTTTGGACAAAAGCAGAAAAGGCTGTGGAAGACAATATGGTTCAGCCACAGATAGGACTATGGGCAATAGAGCAATGTGGCGGCACAGTGGGTGGCTCTAGTACCTCAGGTTCGGGTTATAGGATTGAATGTGGGATCAAATCAAGCTGAGTCTGTGTGGAGTGTGCACGTTCTCCTTGTGTCTGCCTTTCCCACACAGTCCAAAGACATGTGCTTCAAGTGAACCAGTGACTCTGAATTACCCTCAGTGTGTGAGTAAATGAGTGCGATTGTGCGTTGATGGATTGCTGTGCCCTGCCTCACGCCCTGTGCTTCTAGGACAGACCCCAGACTACCACAAGGCTGCACTGGACAAGTGATCATTGATCATGAATTAATATACTTGTAAATATTGGAATAATAAATATGATGTTACTTATCACTGAGGTAGAATATATACGTCTTGGGCTGCAGTAACTCGGCAACCACAGTGAAAATACGATCCATATCCAGTGGTTACTGTTGCGCCAGTTCTGATTCATCTCAACGCTATGTCCGTCCTCCACCACATTTCCAGTGTCACAAGCATCATCGTCCCTCCTTTCCACATCATCTGATCTTTAGCGGCCCATCTCTTGCCATCCTCGAACTGGCTGGCAGCAGCCTGGGACTGTGCTGTCCACCAACACATCCATCCTCCCACAATGGTCCAGTGCGTCCCACTCCTGCTGGAGACCACGGCGAGGTTTGCTGCTTCACACACACTTTCTTGCTGTCCCAGCCTCAAGGACTCCTGTCTTGATGTCCATGGGAAAAAAACCCTCAAACAGTCCTGTACTTGGCCATGATGCTGACCTTTCTATAAAAAACCAACCTAATAACACAGACTGCCGGCTTGAAGTGCTTCAGCTCTTACTCAGAGATCAGAAGGTTTCATAACTGTCTCCGGAGTGGTTACAGGTCACATCCAGACTTTGTCATTTGCCCTTCACCGCTTTTACAAACTTGTGACCTTTCACACAGCCTCTAACCCTTTCAGCAAAACATTGGTATTAATTTTTCTCAGTGTTCTCCATTTATATGACGTTAATTTACAAAGTGACTTATAATATTCACTTTCTACACTAAGCTTCTTAAAACTGTTAACCCATTTATATTCATATTAACCCTTGGTAATATTTCCTTGTGAATACCGTAAACCAGGGTAATAGAGCAGGTGTAGAGAGTCAAACCCAGGTCTTCTGATTTCAAGGCGATGGTTCTAACCACTGCATCACCTGCTGCCCTACGCTGACAGGACTGTATCCTGTTCTTTTTTCCTGCCTTGTGATAACTAACTGTGTGCTTTGGGGCATCATTGTCACGCTAGGCTTCCCAGTGAACCTGCGCTATCTGAAAAGAGGGGCATACCTAAGCTTCTCCAGACTAGAAAGATACCATTTTATTGCCCCGAAGATGCTGCAGGCTGACCTTAACAGGCAAGGTGAAGAGCTCGGGCAGCCGTCCTGCCATGTGAACTGACTGCACAGGCTTCTTCCCAATTGCTCTCTCGTGTCTTCACCAGCACCTTTTGAGTTCTGTCCAACTGTGGCAAAATCGCTGCCGCCCTGATACACTTTCAATGTAGATGGAAAGAGGTCAGATTTTGCCACGTGGAATGAAAAACACTTAAAATCTGTGCACCTTTCTGAGTAAAATATAAAAATGTATGACTTTCTTCTTCCACCAACGTAAACCAGCTTAGTTATTTGAATAGCTTTTGAGATGATGGGGCAGCAGGTGGTGCACAGGTTAGCATGTTCCCTTGCAACTGATGGCTCAAAATTCAAGTCCCACTCTAGCAGCCTCCATGAAAGTACTTACAGAATTTGAGAAAATAAAAATGACCTGCTGGTTAAATAAAAGTCATCATATGATGCTCAGTGTGCAAACCCTACTTTGTAAGTGGCTTTGGAGTAAAGCATCACAATGTGTAAATGAGTAGTTCATAATAATGTTATGTCCATGACCATTTTACCGGGACTGTTTTACCTGCGTTTGGTTCAAAGTAAAAGGGTTCCATGGCTCTTAATATTAGATTCACATTCAGGAGTCACCCCAACCCCCAGCGAGCACAAGTCTCACCACCAGCTTCTCCTTTAATCCACTGCAGCTTTAAACAGGAAGGTACAGTTATCTTTGTGGTATGCATCTTTCAGCCATTTCCATCAGAATGACCTTAACTGGAATATGCCGAAGGCAAGATCTCTATTTAACGGTGGGCTGGCACCCCTGCCGCACATCTAAATTAATTCAGCCGACAGCCTGCCTGCCCTGCACGGAGGGCGAACAAAAATGGGAGCGTCGAGTTTGTGTTTAGCATTGCACAAATATGTGCTAATCATCTGTTTCTCGAAATTGGCTTTCCGTATGAACGCCGCGCTCTGAGGGTTCGTCGTGCCTAGTTAAGGATGCAGTGACAGAACGGGGGCCCGACCGACCGACCTGCCGTGCAACATTCGCGCCTGCCGACCCCCGCCTGGGATGCAGATGCTGATGTTGTGTTCAAGGGGCTCCCACCGCCCAAAAACCCCATGGCACGATGTCGTGACAAGGGGGGGACGGGGAGTGAGATGACACGACGCCTCCTCTCCGCAGAGCCAGCCTACCGCCGACTACTTGATCAGCTTAATTCCTTTTTTTACAGCCATTTGCTAATTTACTGCCTCTGCTAAAGATGGGAGCTAAAGATGTGGTGACTGCGCATTTTTGCCCGAACTTCGCTGCCTGAATCCTGATGTTAATGATCCCATCGGTGTCTCCGGGCGTGTCGGGTTGCTGAGATGTTCCTCAAAAGCGGCCTGCTCGAAACTCGGCATTCCTAACAGCCGCGATGGCTAAGCGACTGAGAATTTCATGAACTCTTTCTGGAACATTTTTTCTTTATGCCGCAACAAGTTGAGCAAGGAGGTGTGAAAAGTTCATTTGTTCTTTCAACTCTTGCGTTTCTCCTAAACAAATGAAAATGTTTGTACATCTATATGTGTTTAAAATAATTTCCCATTTATTTGGCCCCGAATTTTTTTTACTGCCGCCTTGCTTCAGGGTACTACAGCAGGAGTGGGTTTCAAACCCGGGTCCTTTAATTGCAAGGCAACAGCTGAAACCATTATGCTCCTTGGTAGCTGGAAAAACACACACGTGGACATACACACACATAGGACCATACAGACCTCCTGGCAGCATGTATAGACGTCTTTGATTAAAATCTGGCGCCTGGAATGTGCTTCTGGATGAGAAACAATTGCTACTTTGACAGGCACCGCTTGTTCATGATGAGGTTGCGGTTAAACCTCATGGAAGCACGGTGTGTGTGTGTGTGTGTGTGTGTGTGTGTGTGTGTGTGTGTGTGTGTGTGTGTGTGCTGTGTGCGTGTGAGCAGCCTGTTGTACTACCTGCTCCACTCTGAGCGATCTACTGTGCTGGGGTGTTTTCTCCACTTTTCACCAAGAGTCCTTTCAACCCACCGCAAAGCCTGCGGGTGGCAGATACACGGTGGATGAAAAGGAGGCAAAAAGAAACCTGGAGCACAGAGAGGAGGCCCCTTTGTGCTTGAAATAAGTTATTTCCCGTTTCAGCGAGGCCCCGTGACTGATGGAACCGTGTAGTTCGTCGGCGGACGTGTCAAAGTGAGCAGACTTCCCTTTTGCGGCCCCCTGCCGCACCAGCATTTTGACAGGTTGGAAAAATGGGCTCTGACTCCGAGCGGAGAACCTCACCCTCTCTGCCGAGCGGTTGTATGCAGGATTGCTGCCCTCTGACCTTGGATTGTACACTGTGCCTCTTGTTTTCGGTCTTGCTCGCAGCTGAATGTTAATGCGTATGATGTGTGAGTGCGCTAAGGTTCTTTGTTGATGCTAAAGCAATGCATCTTGAACTATATTATTCCTTGTTAAACTTAAAATTCAGTCCCCACCATACAAATATTTGCCTTTATTCAGAACTCGTGTGTATGTCCACGTGCGTGTTCATTCTGATATATACATATGTACCTCTGTGTGTGTATGTGTATGTGTGTGTGTGTGTGTGCATATAATTCCTTTTATCCTATTTATAAAAAAAAATGTTTTTCCCCTGCTTGCCATAGCTTATATTAAAATAATCTTGAGTTATTGTGTCCTCCAGGCAAAACACTTTGCTGTATAACTGAATAACTATTAGTTACTTGCATAGTTTCTCATTGACACCGGCTGCTGCTTTTATGTCACATCATTTATTTCTTTCTAATTATAAAATGCCCACTGCATCATAAAAGTAGAAAATGAATGGACTGTTTGTTTGGAATTGTATATGTGTTTAACTCATAAACATCTATGATCTGTGAGGGTCCAGGTTCGCAACAGGTGGGCCACCCGGGTCTCGGGGAGTTTGGATCTTTTTTCTCTTCTTAATGGTTTCATTGAAGTCATCTTGAGTGCAAATTTGAATGTAGGCCATCAAATCTGCAGGATTATTAGCGCTAAGGATATGGACTGCTCATGCCCGAGATATTAAGAATAATTGTAGGTGTTCGCTGTGAATCAGGTTACAGTTTTCCTTTCACCGGTTTATCTTCATTAAATCTCAGACTTAACTTTTCGTACCTATGCTGGTGGTGAGCAAATGGTTTTTTACTGCCCGTTTCCGTGGACAACCAGTCACAAAATGGCTATACTGTTACTTAAAAAATTTTTTTAAAAATATTTTGCTACTCTGAATTCTCTGAGCATAGTGAACGCCCAAAATTGACAGAAAAAACAACATTTATGTGTAAATAAATTTATTTCAGAACGCATTTGATAACTTTGCAATGACATACACTACAGAAATCAGGACATTTTTTGGACATATTTATGATGTAATTTTAGGCAAAAGGTTTGTCCAATCGCTGTCCCGTGTCCACATTGCTTATAGTACGTACAGTAATGCGATATAATAACAAGCAGCATGCCAGAGTCATGGCTTCAAGATGCATTGCTTTAGTGTCACATACTTTGAAATTGCAGGTTCTTGCATCAAGATGAACTGAAGATAAAACTGTGCATTTTGTGTAGTGTTTGCCTCCAAGGGTTCTCTGGTTGGGGAAGGAAGGTGGTACCGCAGCTGAGAAACAAATTCCTATTCGCGGAGCGTTGGTGAGGCTTTACCTGGCCTGGCGCTCTGCAGGCGATGGACAGCCCACCAGCCTGAGCCCAGCAGCAGCCACACGGCACACCGGGGTCCGAATCCACCACCATCCACGTTCAGATGCGTCGATCCGTTGCACATTCCCGTTCCCCGGGGAGACTTAAGAGCAGCGTCGATGGCGCACGTGAGACTGTGAATATTTTTTTTGAGAGGAACTGTTTTATTGCAGAATAGGGGATGAGTGCCCTGCGATTATGAAACTTCCATTCTCTTCTCCTTGAGTAGCAAATAAGCACACATTTTGCGACTAAGCATCAAAAATTACAGTAGGACAAAATGTATATATAAATATGTAGAAGTCCAAACAATCCGTTTATTACTGAAATGAAATCAAAGCACTTCTTAAGTGTGGGATTTATTAGTAGCCAGGTATCTATGTCCACAGTTGAAACAGTTACATCTGCATTCGCATTAACCAAAGCAAAGTGAATGCATCACAGTGGTTTAGCTCAAAATGAGCTCTTAGGTGGCTGTTTCTTCCCCATTTACCTGTATATTTGGGGGCTATAATCCTGCTTTCATTGCTGTGAAAGTGGAGTATTAGCTGTTAAAAAGTGTCAGCAGTCAGGGTCACTGGGGTAAATGTGCCGCTTTCACATTGAGGGTTAAATACTGTCCTTCCCAGCCTCAGTCGTAGCTTTACTGTGGGAGGCCGGCGAACCTGCTTGTGTCGCAGTGCTGTACACCTCGGCTTGTTTTGCGGAAGTGAATGTGTGCAATTTTTTTGGTAAATGTTTGCAGAATTCTTCTTCTGTAACTAAACATTGTGGTAATTCACTTTATAATGTAATTGTAATATTTTGCATAGTTGCACAAATAGTTTGCATCTGTTTTTCTTATTAATTTTAAGATTTGTCATAAGGTTTACGGTTTCTGTGCTTTCTCCCCAATAAGCAACTTTTAATGTTTACTACCTTTGTATGTTTAGCTACTTACAGCGATGTTCTCATTCAGTGTACACGACTGGGTAATATTTACTGCGTCATTTCAGGGTGAGTATCTTGCTTGGCGGAAGTACTTTGAATTTGCTTTATTTGAAAGGCGACGATTGTAACCGCTATGCCACCTGGTGGCCCACCGTGAAGGAACTTTGTCTTCAGTGCACCGTCATATGGTGTGAACAGCATCTGCTTTGACTCGCGTGCAGCTGTAATGCCTCCTCTTGGTGAAGGGCCAGTTCTCAGTAGTAATTGGTCCAAGCAGGCCTAACTGGCATTGCTTTGCAGGGGGCTGTTTGTAACCCTAGGTAAGCTACAGAAACAGCCCACACAGGTGAGGGGCACTGGTGCGAGTAGCTGCAGTCTCTCTTTTTGCCTGTCAAAGACCCCTAGTTTTTCATTCGACCTGACAGACTGTATTGCTCATCTCCCTTAGCGAGGCAGAGGCACTAAGAAGAAGAAGAAGGAGAATCAAAGTGTCACTCGAGAGCGAAAGACCAGGGAGCTGCAGTTGACACCGAGACGCCTTCTTTAATAACAGCGTGGCTTGAGGGGGGCTCTCTGCGTAATTACATTTTCATCTTTAAAATTGCTGTTTTCCCCATCCTCACTCCAGGAGATGGCAGTGCTCGCGCCAGCCGACAATGGCGGCTTTCGGCAACAGCCCGGTGCTCAAAAGCAAAGCGACAGCTCTCGAAACACTGCACCAGTGCAAACCCGGCAGCCGCCAGGGCATTTACGGTGTCCTTCAGCCAGTTCCAGACGCAGGCCAGGGATTGTGGTGAAAGCGATGGAGGCATTTATTGTGCAACAGTTTTGTGTTTGTTTGTGTTCCGAGCAGATGGCTTTCGTGGGCAGTGCGCTGGAGAGGACCGTACACAGCATTTCAGTTAGTTCCACCCTGCTTTGATGGAAGCCGCTACACAGATGGTTTTGGAGAAATGTCCTCATTTCTGGTTTCATACCCATTTTTTTTTTTTTTTTTTTTTTGTCCTTCGCCGATCCATGCATTTAAACGCCTGCGTCTCGGTGAGCTTGGTGCTCAGGCAGGAACTGCGTACTCATCATTGCACATGGGTGTTCTTCCCCATCTTGTGCTGGAATGTGATTATCATACGCGGGCGGTTGGTCTGCAGTCCAATTCAGATGTCCCCAGATGCTGAGAAATGTGTCATTTTCATCTCACAGACCGGCGAAAGGCAATGGGAACTGAATCTCTTGTGCAAGATGTGCGCTCTGTGTTAAATCCATGAGTGATTTTTTTTTTTTGGACAGAGCTATTCACATCCTCCTCTTTCAATAAACCACGGACTGAAAAGTATAATTACTTTCAGACTCCAATGTCGCATTATCAAAGGAATAATGTATGCAGTGTTCGATGTGACAAAAGAGAGAAGTGTTTTATATAGATTAGCTGAAAGCAAACATGGAAAATAAATGAAGCAAAAATTGGGTTTCTCAATTTGGTCAGTCCAGCAGTTCGACCTGTGGACAAGATTTGGCATTCATTTCATACTCTGCATATTGTGCAGTGAACAATGACATTGAGGTCCAGGCCTTCAATACATGTAGAATGAAAATATATTCAAGCCTCAAACCCATGGATATAGGTTTAGCTAACGCTGATCAAGCTCTCATTTGGCGTTTGCGCAACATTTACCTGAGCCTAAAATCTATGAGACTCAAAAGGCCATAACCACAAAAGGAGAAAATTTGCTGATGAAACTTAAACTTTGGGACAAATTTTACAGATTTTTTTTTTCTTGCAAGAATTATTATTGCATCAAAAGTGCAAAAACTCAAAAACAGTTTTCTCATTGATTTCTCAGTGACATGGTTCAGTAGTTTTCTGGAAAATCGATTTCAGAAGCAAGGGCCATGGCAGATGGCAACAGCGGGAATGTGGACAAGCAGCCTGGCAGAGAGGAGGAGTTTGCACTCCTGGCAAAAGAGGCTTAGAGTTTTACCATATTTTACACAATTGATATTTCTGTAGGAGTGATTCAGGTTCAGTGCCTTCCCATAGCAGGGTCCCTCCTCGGATTTCACTGCCAACTGGCAGGTTGCATACTGTACTTGTGATCTTTACCACACCGCTACCTGCTGGCATCCTTGATTTAACCTTTTTTTAAAAAAAAACGTCCCATCAAGCCTTTCAGTAGCCCCCAGCACAGCTCCAAAACTGCTCCTCATCTTTTTGCTTACTTCCCAGAAAAAGACCACTTTTGTCTAAGAGGCTGATGAATCTCTGGACTTTTGGGTTCTCTTCACACACAGGCATCCCAAACCTCATTCTCCAGGCTGTTTGTGGACAGATCGAGTCACAGCACGACCTGACATAAATTGACAAACCTCATTTAGCATTTGGGCTAGGATCAACGCACTTGGCTTGTGTTAAAAGTAGGAGATAAAAGAGGGGTTTTATTTCCATCAGCAATATGAAAAAGTAATCAGTGAGGTATGACAAGCCATTCTGCTTTGAACTATGGACTACACTACCCGGCCAAAAAAAAAAGTCAGCACCTGGACTGAACTTAGTGTTATGATGTGGGGTTGCTTTAGTTGCTCAGGTCTAGGTTCAGCAACGTTGTGTGCCCAAAAAATGAGCTCAGCTGACTACCTGAATATACTGAATGAGCAGGTTTTTCCATCAATGGATTTTTTCTTCATATTCCAAGATGACAATGCCAGGATTCATGGGGATCAAATTGTGAAAGCATAAGACATCGTTTTCACACATGGGTTGGCCACCACAGAGTCCAGACCTTAACCTCATTGAGAATCTTTGGGATGTGCCGGAGAAGACTTTACGCGGCGGTCCGACTCTCCCATCATCGATACGAGACCTTGGCGAAAAATGAATGCAACTCTGGACGGAAATAAATGTTGTGACATTGCATAAGCTTATCGAAACAATACCACGGCAAATGTGTGCCATAAGCAAAGCTAAAGGCGGTCCAACGAAATATTAGTGTGTGACTTTTTTTTTTTGGCCAGGCAGTATATTTCAGGTCATTTGTAAGCTGTATTGATTTTCATTATACATTGTATTGCATGTCGGACAAATGAAGAAATATGTCTCTAAAATTGTGACACTAATAATACTCCTTATGAGAACTTTAGTAATTTCTGCCCTCTGTAGTAACATAGGGCATCTCTGTAGATGCCATTCACTGTCTGTCAATAACTTGGTGGAAAACTCAGCTTTCAAAGCATTTAGGCCAGGTTTAAAAAAATATGCATATATGCAAAGGCAGTTAATGGAAATGAAGCCTCTATGTAACCGGATTGTGCCGGAATACATCAGTGGAGCGCACCCCTGCGGAGGGAAGTGGCCTGAGGGTCTGTGAAGGGCGTCCTGGCGGCAGGTGTACAGGGACTGTGGTGCAGTACAGGTAACCTAGTTCCCGTTCTTAGATACGCATATTGGCTGTCACTAAGCAGACTGCGGCATTTGGGAGCCAATTCTGCCTCTCATTCCTCACTGCCAAACCCCACCGACCAGACTATAAAGCCAGACAGCATTGGTGCAACTTTGAGAATCGGCATAGCAACAGTGCAGCACAGCATCAGCTATTAATTACATGGTCAGGGTTCGAAACATTAGCTGCTCGTGTGAGTGAGGCATAAATCATAGCGGTGTCATTTATAGTTGTGTATCACTTTTTTAATGCTACCCTGGGGCTTATGTGGGTCTCACATTTGTTCTTACGGTAACAATGCAGTGCAGTACAGAGAGACTTTATTTTTACCTTTTACTCTTTGGCAAGATGTGAACGTAAGGTGTGATTTTCACAGACCTAATGGTTCAGCAGCGTCTTCCATGGCTGAACGCTGTGGTGCCAACACATAACTGCACATCGTGACACAGATTGTCCCGTATCTACGCAAACTGCTCTCTTATAACTCTTATTCTCTAAGAAATCCTGTATTGTCTTTTTGCACCTTGAGGCATTTCCATTTCCATTCCTAAAAACATTTGTCAGCCCAAAATCTGCTTATTCTTTCCATAATATGCTTAGTACACGAGGATAACGGTGTATTGAAAGATATGGGGGTGATGTAGTACTTCTAGCTTTGCTATTGAAGGACCTGGGTTCAAATCTCGGTTCCCATGTCAGCTCCCACATTGATGAAGGTATTTACCCTGAATTCCTATAGTAAGCTACCAAGTGGTATAAAAGCAGTTGAAAGTAGCTTTGTGTACAAAGCTGATACTTTAATACAGGTGTCAGCTGCATATCATCGCTGACAACAGTAGCATCAATACATTATCACAAGCAACTATTCTTAAAAGTGATATGTATAAATATAGACAGATAAAGTGTTTATTTAAATTGATCATCACACTTTACTTACCAAGAATGATATTTTCAGTCTGTCTGTAGCAGTATTAAGCCATTTCTTCCAGGACACCCTCTCATGCCAGGGAGGCTGCTCTGCATATTGTTAGCACGTGCCTCAGCCTGAAGTGTGAAATTATTTCCTTTCTTTAGGCACCTGCGTAGAACCACCGGTACCTCCAAATGTGGCGATGTGGTCCGTAGGCCACGGTCCAGACACCGTGTCCCACGTAGAGACCTTTCAGTCATCGTGTGCATTAAGTACACCTTCCAGACCTTGCTTCACAGGCAGACCATCTAAACCCTATGTTTCTAAGCGAGGCCGTGCAGATGCTCAAAGCGCACCAGTTACTGTGACTTTTAGTGCATATTTAAATTATTGTGATCATTTGAATGCAAGTGTGGGCAGAGACATTGCTTTCAAGAGATGCTGCTGACTGCCGGGCTCCTCCTTGTAACTCGTGTTGTACAGTAGCTCCTCTACTGAACGTTCCAGCGCGTTCCAGTCAGTTGCATGTCAGTCAAGACACCTTGTTGCGTTCTATTCGCATCGTGTTTAGCACGTGGCACGTTTGTTGTTTCTACCTGGCAGATTATGCCTTGTTTCAAGCTCTGCACCAAGATCTGTTTTTTTTTTCTTTTCTTTTCTCCCCCCTTCTGAAACCAGAACGTAATTGGATCGCAATGTAAATAATAGGAATTGCACACAACAAAATAAAAAATATTAATGCTGTTGTGTCGCTCTATTTAACCTAAGATCAGACAAATAAAAATGTTGAGTTTTGATGGTGACGTAGTAATGCTGATGACTTCCATATGATGCTCACCAGGGGAGGAAGCCCTGCTTTTCGGGCTTGGCTCTAATTAGCCGTTTCGGAACTCACCCCCGCCTCGGCATTTACATGGCCTTAGGGTACGAGTGCTGTTTTACCGCGCAGAACAGAACTCACTTGTTTGCTGTAAAACCGCTCACCTCGCCACCTTTCCTCCTGAAGAGAATCGCTGTTTATTGCATAAGGTCTGCACCGAGGTGTTTTGCTTATTGTTTTGCACCATTTTTATGCCTCCTTTGTTCCTTTCATAGAGCCAAGCTGCTATTTTAAGTGAGTAAAGCAGAATGTAAAAAAAGTTGGGCGAAACGACGCATTGGAGGCCCTCTGAGAGCAAAATCTTAGAGATGACATTTAGATTTGTGTTATTGAACCTTAGCCGAATAATAGTATGAATCTCATTACTCATTGACTCTGTGCTGAGCCCTGAAACCCTTTCTGGACTCAGACACTATTGCACAGCTTGGAATGTTTATTTTTTAAAAGAGGAGGGCAGAGAAACATTTACGCTGCAACCCGAGGCAGTAATAGCAGTGCGTACAGGTATCCCGCTGCTTGCGAGCGTTAATGTGTTCCTGGAAATCCCATCGAAAGGTGGAATCTCGTAAATCAGAGATGTAATTACCTTTATGGAGCGCATTTTGAAAATCCCCCCCCCCCCCCCAACCTCAGCTCTGGTTTCTCGTAAGCGTGAAAGTCAGCCTCAGAGTTGGCCGTAACTCCGCAAACGGCATTAAATACTTTCGCTCGTATCCGCAAAAACTCATTTGATTTTGACGTTAACTGTGCAAATACACATAGCTAAATGCCTTCGTGTATTTTTTTTTTTTTTTTACAATAACCTTTTTGTATTGAGTGACTGCTTCTTTTTAAATGAACTCTCATTATTGTTTCAATATTTTTGTAATACTTTACAAGATCGAACAGTTTTGCCTTCTCAGCTTTTCTGCTAACACTCTTGGTAATTTTTCCGAGTAGTCATTTCATTCTCCTGTCTCCATTTCTGTATGTGCACCACTGCTCTCCCTGGGTCACGACAAAGACCTTTTTATGTAAAAAAAAAAGTGGGTCATGCATATATTTGGTTAGTTTTGTAGTGATTGGGTTTGCTTTTATAAACTGACTTTGCAGTTCGAGTCTGATATACAGCACCAGTCAAAAGTACACTTGTATACAGGGATGCATTGTATGAAGAGTGAAAGCAAAGCAGCCCACAAGTGTCGTTCTTGTCTATGATTTGCTACAGAAGAGCTAGGAAGGCTGAATTCCTCTTTACTGGATGCGTCAAGAAAACAACTAGTTGCCATCAAGTGGATTCACACTTTTTGCAAGAACTGTACATCATGAGTGGCATTGGTAGATCTGTCCATCAGCTTGCATTTCTTCTGTGCGTTGAGGCAGCCTTCCATTGAGCTGTCAAACCATCAGTCCATTCGTACATCTGGCAATGAAGTCACAGTTTGGTCACAACCTTCAGGTCTTTCAGGCACCTGCATGGAGCCATATATTTCTGGTGAGATAGAGATTTAGTTGACCTGTCTGAGGAGTGTGACCTATCACAAAGACAGGGTTCCCATCTCCAGAGGTGCATCAAAGTGCTGGTTGTCCTCATACCCCCCCGACCCACCCCATTCCCCTTTCCTCTCACACACACTTGCTGAAGGACAGAGAGTCCTTGAACATTGTGGTGCCATTGAGTGTAGTTGTGTAATTTTGGGGAAGTGTCATCTCTTCTGTAATGTCCACGTCATTGCACCAAAATCGAGCTGCATTGAGGCCGTTCAGTTAGTTCTGGGACACGTCAGGTCACCTGTATCAGTACAACCCAGACAGTTATGTAAGTCCTCTGCCTGAGTGCTATTAATACATTATTTGTCCTTATTGTGGCACTGTGACAGACTCGCTGATGATGTCATCTGAGGACGTTCGCACTTATTCGGCTCATAAACATTTGAACGTCAGACATGTTATACCATTGTCTATAAAGGAGTAAGTGTGAATATTTTCCATTTCCAAATTAATTTTGACAGTAGTGCTTGTGTATAATGCAATATAAAATATTTAAGTGATGCATTACAGGTTATTTAAACTTATTTTCAGCACTTTACCTACAGTTGTGTTCTCCTCTCTTTCTCAATCAGATGACGTGCAACTGTTTCACAATAAGTGACGGGGAGCTGAAGGAGGCAGGCGTGGGTCTCTATCCCAGGTAAGCCCAGGTGGGGTACAGGAGGTGTATCAACTGGTCCTACCATGTATGTGAATGAAATATTGAGGCCAAGTCAGTGTCGCACAAGTGTTTTCATAGATGTGACGCATCAGAAAGCAGTTATTAACAGGATGCACGTATTCAAGGTCAGCCTCAGTTAGCATACCCTGGAGACAGCTGGACTCAGACCATGTGGCCTTCCAGTGTGTTTAGTGGTGAGTGGAATGTGTGCCCAATTTGAGCCCATATGCTTTAAAGAAAAAGTCAAACAAAAGAACTTTGTTTAGTTCAAACGTGGTTTGAATTTATTCACTTTGCCTAATTAGCTGGGAATTGTCCTTCAGGGTGCAGATCTAAATTTGAGCGCCCTCACATTGTCAAGCGAGTTCAGAATTATTCTCCAAGGTAGGCCTAAATCTGTCAAAACACACTTCTGTAAACACTTATAACTGGCCTTTGCTATTGTTGAGACTGGAAAAAGCTGTCTTTGATAATTTTCCTGAAGTTCACTGGAGACAGAAAAGTTGGATGCCTTTCACCTTTTGCACATTCGGCTGCTTTCCATTTGGCACCATTTAGACTCGTGTCGCATTTTACCAATATGTAATTCTGCAGTATTTTTTTTATACCCATTAAACACCCATACCGTATAGAAGTAGTGTGTTATACACTCCAGATAAATTCAATTGCTATGAAGAATGTAAAATACATTTTACCGTGTTATTGTGTAGCCGGTGCTCTTATCCAAAGCTACTGACAGGTTTGCTGGTTTTTTGTTTTTTTTTTGCTGATATTTCACTAAGCCAACTCAGTCTCACTCTTCGGTAGAATATCAAGGGTTTCTCTCCTCAGTGCTGAATCGGAAATCTCCAAGTGAGAAGTACCTCTCTAAACCGCGACAGCACGTTGTCTGCTGGCACATTCACTAAAGGTATGAAAAAGGCATCCCGAATGCGTGTTATCCAAACTGAAAGGTCCCTTCTTCATGGGAAGTACAACACCAGCATTCAATTGTGATTGTATTAAAATTATTTCTTGCAGAGGCGTTTCATTTTAATGTAAATGAAGGGAATTTCCTTTTCAGCATTTGCACGAATGCTATTTGGTGCGCTCATTGTGGTAAGGCCACATCGACTCTGGTTACCTTGTGTTGGCCTGCGTGTGCGAGCAGATAAAACAAATAAGTATTTCAGTGTCTTCAGTGCAGCATTGAATGAATACTAGCATGTATGGCTAAGAATGACAGCTTGTGTTTATCACTGTGTTTTATTGCATCAATGATGAAGAAAATGTCACAGGATGCTTTGGACAAAAGGCCTTTGTGAGCTACACTAGTAACCATTGACAGAAACATGCGAAGGGGTACCAGATGTTAATGTACAGCAGAAGTGTAGTGGCCAAGTATGGGGTAGAGGTGGCAACATGGGCAGGGCAAAGGCATGTAAACAGGAAGTGTCAAGAATTAAAAAGGCTTTTATTACTTGACACATTTCCACCAATTCCACCTGGGATGCGGCTCCTTTAAAGCTTAACAAAGAACAAATACAAACTCGGGCACAAATCCAGCCAACATGAATAGAATGAAGGGTCATTAAGACACCCTGGGCAGCTCAAGGAAAGCCCTTGGGCTCCAACTGTCCAAGCCTCTCTCTTCCCCAGCCAGCTGCCTTAGTAAGTCCTGGCTGGTGAAGCTTTGACTGGTAGCAGGTGTTAAGGAGGCAGTGGGGAGCTGTCTCTCTCACGGTCCATCCCACCCCTGCCTAGGATCACCACCCACTGGCTCGCAATATATTCAGTGACACTCTTGCATCATTTTGTATGTAAACCATATAAAAGTTGGCCTCTGTATTAATGCTAATCAAATTGCAGCCTGAGATAAAATTGAAGAAACCGACCATCCCGCTGAAAACCAATACCGTCAATTATCGCAGATGTTTCGGTGTTCAGTGCCCTGTACCTGATTCCCGGAGACTGCGTGTCTGGGACTGCAGTCTGGAATGCTCCTTGGAGCTTCACGGGGACTTAAATAAACCCTTAATAACAAGCAACTGGGGCATGAACCGAAGCAGCCGGAGCAGCGAGACCCTGGTTTGCAGGGGATCTCGATAACAAGCCTGCCTGGGCAAAGCGGAGCCTCTTGCCCTCGGTGACGGGATTGAACTCTGTGTGACTGTTCCCCCCGATGAGCGTCGTTCCAATCTTGGGGCTGAGACAGAACAGCGTCTGGACCTCTCAGACTGGAATGTCCCTTTAATGGACCCATGCAGGTCTTCGGTAACAAAGGCGCTGTGTGTGGGGAGCATGAGTTACCAGGCCTGCGGTCAGTTGAGCTCATGGTGAGATGGATGCTAGAAAAGAGGAACACCTTTAAAAGGGGAAGCATTTAGACTAATAGCAGCTACCAGTTAAATCTCTCCTCGCGCTGTCATCAACAATGATTCGTACAAGAAATGATTTAGAGAAATCAGTTATTATCATTATCTACCCTGTGGTTGACTGACATCCCATCCAGTGTGTACTGTGCTTCACGCCCTCTGCTTTTATGTTATGGCCTGTGCCTCTGCAACCCAGCATTGGACAAGGGGTTTTTGATGGTGGGTAGATGGATTATTAATATGATAATAATAATTATTAGCATTGGTACATTCACAGGGTCTTTGGTTTGAAACCAGGCTTAGCTTTGTCTCCCTGTCATTAAGTGGGATTATTTCCAGCTTGAAGATGTGATCTTCAGGTGAACCGGTGACCCTGTATTGCCATTAGTGTCTAGGTTGTACAGCTCCTTAAACCTAATGGACTGGCTCTGGATCACCGCTGCCACGACAACAGAGGAGGTTATTGAAAATGGATGGATGAGTGCGTTTTGCATGTTCTCGCGTCGCGCCTCAGACTGCAGACACCGGGCTTTCAGGATAAAACCCAGTTCCGCAAAGTAATCTGACACAGTAAAATGGGGGTTCAGCAATGCATTTAATATCACGATCATTTCTGAGAGCGCTGCACCCTCAACCTTGAGTGCGGAAGACAAATTCGTTGGGGGGGGTAACAGAGGCACCCGGTTCCTCCACTAAGACAATGTCAGTGCCTTAGAAACAGGAGCGCTGCTAGTTGCAGCACAACGGTTAACGTTTCTCTCCCTTGTTATTTACCCAGCAGCATTAATAAAAGATGGGGCAGCGCAGGGTATTGCTGTGTCTGTTTGTGCTGCGAGGTGGCAATTAATATCTGACAGGAGGGTGACTGACGGTAACAATGAGATGAATGGCACACAAATTACAGGTTTATCAATGCTGGCACCGCCGACAATTACGCCGCATACCGGCCCCCCATTTAGTGGCACGCTGTCACCTTGGGGGAGCGGTGCATTAAGCGGGGGTCATGTGATCTTTCTCCCCTTCCCCACGCTGCAAGCCATCGTGTGTTAAGGTTATACTGGCTCTTGAGTAGAAACACTCAACCTGGTATCAACCAGGTATCAACCCTCAAAACCTGGCAAAAATAAATAAAATAAATTATTCAGCAGGCAGCGTATGGTAGCAGCCACTGCCTTGCAATGGAAAAAAAAAAACATGGTTTGACCCCCCCGCGCACGCACGCACACACACACACACACACACACACACACACACACACACACACACACACACACATTCCCATAGTAGCAACCTTAAAACAAGTACTTTCCTTGTATTGTTCCAGGAAAAATGTCCAAGCTGTATAAATGGAAAAATAATCATGAATAGTATATAAACCTAATGTCATAGAATTTCTAGGACATTATTAGCAATAATAATTTAATGCAATAATGTATTGTTGTTGATTTATTAGTATTAATAATAATAAAATACTGGACACTGTACATATAGTACGCATTAAGGTGCATTTAGATGTATATTTAATACGTTTGTTATCTGCAGTTGTTCATGAATAGATGCAGGTATAGACATTTTGAACCATAGGAGATGTCCTTGATGTTGACCTTCTTTAGAATCAGAATCAGAAAACTTTTATTATTCCAAAGGAAATTGCTTTTCCATTGGGATGGAGCTGCTCTCCACAGCCCCATATTAAACTTTTAAAGCGAACCCTTTCATACTGGACTTTTGTGTCGGAGACTATGATGCAAAGTCAGTCCACCCCAGTCACTAGTACCTGTAAGTCAAGATCCAGCTTAGAGGAAGTATGAGATTGCCCCTAACTAGCCCTAGGGCAGTGCTTGCTCCACCACGCACCCCCTTCCCCACAGCCCTGATGTGCACTATCTTTCTGGAATCCCTGTGGTTTAGTTTAGGCGAGTGCTGGGGATTCCAGCTGTCAGCATCTGCTCCTCCAAAGCACAGTGTGTAGATGTATAGCCCATCGTGGAAAGGACCGTGATGCCAGTGGCTCTGCTAAGCCCTAGTAAAGCTAGCAGACCACCAACATGGATATTTACACGGACCAACCTCACTGAGGACAATTCAGTTTCCTGCGCTATTATTATTATTATTATTATTATTATTATTATTATTATTATTATTATGGCAGTACATTTATTTTAAAAAAAAACCTTAAGAAATTTTACTTTAGAACAATTTTAAGTGTTGAAACTCAGGATCTTGTAATAGGACCCCCCCTTGACCTTCTGTTGGTAACCATCATGGTACCTGTTGACCAATGCATGAACATAACCAGTGATACATATTTCTGTGATTAGTACATGCATGATACATACTTGGAAGTTAGTGTACAGCTGTTGTGCAGTTGTTTTGAATTCTGCAGAAAGGCCAACTCTGGCCTTTGAACATTGGACATAGAAGTCAGGTGAAGACAGGTGATGCTGTCTCTGAAGTCAGGCCCATCACATGTTGTCATATCCAGTGTGCTATCTGTTGAGGGCTTTGGTTTGCCACAGTTATTTAGAGGCATTAATAAAAGATGGGACAGCACAGTGTAGTCTGCTTTGCCCACTGATATTTTGGGTTGCCTGGCAACAGCTGGTGCCGCTGTTGGTTTGCCGCAGACAGTAAAAGGCAGGGGATTTTCCCAGCAAGTCTGTACTCTCTTCCCATGTTTGCCCCTTTTCCCTCTGTAATTTCATTTTTCCCTGTCTCATTTAAATATCTTTTCTTCCCTGCTCGTGCTGACATGTTGCTTTTGTCTCTGCTCATGGTGTTATTGGAGACTTCTTGCTCACAAAATATCTGGAAAATGTTAATCATTTGCATTCAGGTAAATTCCCTGACTAGCCAAGCCTTTGAAAAATTACATTTTTTGTACAATCAGTTTTATTGCTCTTTTAAAAGCATTATTTTTTTTACTTTGCATTGGACTGGCATCCCATCTGGGGTGTCGCTTCATAGTCCAGCACCTCTACCATGTCAACCTTGATCAGGATACAGCAGTGCGAATGGATGAATCAATGAATGAGTGAATGAATGAATATTCTTTCTTTCTGAATTCCGACTATAAAAATTATTTGTCTACAGTTTTTTTTTTTTTCGTTTTGATGCTTGACAGTTCATTAATATTGCCACCTCCAGCTTAAAACCTCTCTAAGAAAAAAGAAATGTAAAATTAGTATTTCTGTTACTAATGTTGTCATAATATGCCAGCATATTTTGTTTGCCTTTTCCATACAGCATTAATGTCACTTAATTCTTCTTAATACTTTTAGTCGTATATAACAGAATTTCTTCAGTTCTTCTGCTATTTAATAAAGTGATGTCAACACAAATAATTAATTCTGGCTGTTGATGGCTTTATTAGTAAATGATCTGTACCGCCTTAAAAATGTGTACCTGTTTCTGTGAGAAATTTTGGTAAATCCTTTACCGCTGGGTTGTCTAATTTCGTAGATACCATTTCTGTATGCCTGTATATTTTTAGATGTTATTCCTTATTTATTTATTCTCCTTATTTATTTATTTTTCTTTTTCTTAATTTCATTATTTATTATTTTATTTTCTTATACCTTATTTATATATTTATTTGCTGAGGATGCCTGGAAGCAACACTTTTCATGGTGACAACATTGCTATGCTGCTGTTAGTGCATCCGTGATGAATAAACCTTGAAACCTCGAATTGGTCTCATTGTCTGGGCCATCGCTGTGGCGTCACCTCCTGGCTGTCACTGAGCCATCAGCAGAAACAGCAGATAGCTGATCTGAAGGATTACGTTTCGCCAACATTTAGAAGAAGAGACTGATGCTGCGAAGTGCAATTGCTATTTTGATTGTTTGTTGGCCATGTTTGTGTTGCTCCCTCAAGTAAGAAAGAGCAGGAGAGCTAATATTAAAGGCCGTTGTTTTCTGGCATCTAAGAATGACCGATTTGCAGCAAGAATAAATAATTGCACTGTTGCTTTTCTCACGAGAAGGCAGCATTGTGTTTACTAAATCCAGGGTGGCCAACTGGTAGACAATGTGAGAGGAAGAGTTCATTTGTAATGTTAAATCTCAACTAGACCGTGACAAGCAGGACTAATTTGTTGGCAAAGCTCGGAGAATTTCTCCCGAAGCATTAAAGATTAAAATAAGTCAGTAGGTTGTTTCCCTGCTTAATTTGTGGAAATAGTGGCACTTGCAGCAGACAAGGACAATGGCGTTCATTTCTGAATTATTTGCGTCTAGCACTTAGCATGCGGTTATCTCGGGCTTCGTTGCGGATTTGTCATCTTCTTATTATAACGCGTCAAACAAGGTCAGTTGTAATTTCTTTAAAATTAAAAGTGTCACCTCTAATTAACTTTTGTGTGAAAATGACTGGATGCATAACATTTCCATAACCAAATCCCCCCTGAAATGTTTTACCTATAATAAAATCCTCTTACTGTGTATAAAGAACACTGGGTCTGTTGCTGAGATTAAGGAATGGTTAAGGAAACGGAATAGCAGCCTAAAAGGTTCAAATCCCCGGGAGGGCGCATGGTTTAGTGGCCTTGAGAAAGGTGGGTATTGCAAATTGAATCGCTGTAGCAAAAAATATCAACAGAGTAAATGAGTTTGAGTTGCGAGGCAGGGAAACACAGCGAAACGCGTAAGTACTCGACCGAGGGATCGAGCTCAACCGCTAATATGAAAAGTAAAAGTCTTGGGTCTGCACAGATGCTCATGGTGAAGAACTTGAATCAAAGGCCTGCGGTGAAGGTTCCCCAGTATCTCCGTTTGGCCCATGATCAGATCCCTGGGTTGTCAGATCCTTTGTGTTCATTGCAAGTTTGTGTAATACTTTGAGAGAAGACATGCAAACTGGTTAACTAGCCATGGTTTAAATTGAAAACAGGATGAAAGCGGTCTAAAAAATAAAATCGTTGTTCTAAAAATAAAAAAAAGAAAACCAACGTAGCATGGATTTTTAAGGTTACGCTTTCTTTGTGAGTAACTGCGGAAATGGAAACTACGGTATGATTCCGTTCAGAAATTATTGCTTTCTTTTGCTCAACTGTACTGTAATTTGTATGCCTCTCTTACTTAAAACGTAAAGTCAAATTAATCTCCTTTACTGTGTTTTTATTTGCATTTTATACTCATATAAGGGTTTAAATCTTTAAGAAAAAACACTTTCCATCACATTCAAATACCAGTCTGCAGGGGTGTTACAGCTCAGGTAGCGAAGCAGCCCCCACGTATAAAGCTTGTGAAAGATTTATGATGCTAAGAATGAATTTCGAAAATCTTTCGAATAATTCAGCTCTCCGAAATAAAACACAGCACATTGCAGGCGTGTTGCCGAAGCGCTCCAGACACTAAGACCAGGTGGTGCGCCCTAAATGTTGTCAGGCACAAACCTTTAGTGAAACAGGATATTTTTATTTGCATGGTTTTCTCTTATTGTGATAATTGAAGTGATTTGATGTTATCCTGATTCCAGAATACTTAGTTTCACTGTCTGGAAAGAAAGTGCATTTGAATTTGTATGCGGCCGTGTGTTGTCTCGTCCTTTATGCGTCACCCATTTATTCTCTGTATTTATACAGTATTTTGCATTTAAATCATGTCACATTTTTAATATCGTGTCACATCCTGCACCGTCTCTGAATCACTCGGTACGACTGCTGAACCATTGTGGCATTTGCTCTTGTCCTGACCTTGTCTCTTACTCACAAATGCTTACAGCTTGCCCTTAAGAAGCACACATAAAACAGACAATTATTATTTTAGTACTTTATTGCTGCAACAATACATGTTTATTATCCTTTCTATAAACTACACTCTATGTACTGTTTTAAAAAAAGGCCCGTTTTCAATAACAGAAGTCCACTTTGATTTTGGAAATTATTGCACCAAGTCGGGGACGTAAAAAATAGGCTTCCTGGCCTTACCTGAAACCTCAGTTCAATCTGAACGCTTTATTTCAAGCCCTGCACACAGAGCAAATAAAAATTTTTTCCACATTAGTGGAGCATGTCAGCATATTCCAATATGCTCAATATACTTTAAGTTGATTATTAATGCAGCAGTTCTCTGTCCTGTCCTCAACCCCATCTTCTGCTGAAAATTGTGTTTAAGCCATTCATCGAACGAATCGCAGTATATTTCTTCATCTTTTTCCTTCGGAAAAGACAAACGTGCAGTCCGTGTGAGTGCGTGTGTGTATACAGTGCTCAGCAAAAAATATTCAAACCCCTGACCAATTCTTTCATTTAACTGAAGCATAAATTATATATTGAAATTGTTCTCGGTAATACTTTATTTCAAAACGCTGAAATTCATAAATGATATATATTGTTCTAATTAATTGTTGGAGAACATTGTTAAAAATCAAGGTTAAATAATAAAATGTTGAAATTCATACCTCACATTAATTCCTGACAGAACCACAATTTGCCACAACAGCAGCTTTACATCTTTTGGGGTAACTGTGTACCAGCTTAGTAGTGTGTATACTGTTCTGGCATGATTTTGGCCCATTCCTATATATCCATTTGCTCCAGGTTGTTTAGGTTGGTTGGATAGAGCTTATTTATCACAATTTTTAAATAGTGCCACAAATTCTTCACAGCCCTTTGAACAGGACTTTGACTGGGCCACTGAAAGACATTTACTCTTTTTTGCCATTCCATTGTTGTTTTGGGCTTGTGGGATCATTGTCCTGCTGACAGTGTGCTCTTTACAGAGTAAACTTAACATTACCCATGGCTTGAGGATCATCATCCCTGCAGTGAACTGTGGCAGTGGCAGTGGCAGCATCAAGCTCTGGGGCTGCCTTTCGTCAGTAGGGACTGACATTTCTTTTGTAATAGAAAAAAGGTTAGGGATGGAGGAAAATGCAGGGAAATACTCCAAGGAACCTGCTTCAGTCTGCTGAAAAGCTCAGAAGATTTGATGGAGAATCAGATGCTCCCCAGGTGAATAGGATACTGTGTATGAAGTTAGCATTATTGGGTTCTGCTTGGCACTTGACGCCTACTGAGTGTACAGTTAAAATGAGGGAAAATAACAGCTCAAGGTGAAGCAAAAATGCTGCACACAAGAGTTCACCTGGACCAGACCTGAGCCGGTCACTCTGATTGAAGTAATCTGAATTGAAAAGCTTTAACATTTTAAAAGCACGGTACTTTGGTTTTGCTGTCAAAATTTTACCCGGAAGTCCGTATTAAAATAGAAACTTGGTTGGTTAGCCGGGTGTGTTGTAGAATAAAAAACTCAAGTAAAAAGACTTTTTTGCTTGATGCCAAGGCTGCAAACATGAAATCCCAACCAGTTAACCTGGCAAGCAAGAGCTGCATTCTTGACTGAAACGCTTAATGTGAAATGAGGCATAAAAGTATTTAAAATTAAATTGTTTTGCTACGATTCTCTATCAGTTGTCATTTCCTTTCACAAAAAAAGCACATTGCTAAAAACATCAGAGAAAATTGCAAATTTTGTTTTTCTGCAGACGAGATGTAATCCTTTATTATGAATGCACTTGTTTGCTGTAGGGAGTACAGCACTTGTTTTACATAAAAAGGCCATATTTTAATAATAGGAATTTTACTCATAAATAACAACCACTGTAGGGTAATTTGTAATTTACAGAGGGTTTACAGTCCGTACCACCCTGGTGTAAGCGGTCCGGCGTTTATGTATGTTTATCTGGTGTTACTAATTTCTGTCATCCTTATCTCCCCCCTCCACTCTCCATCTCCCTCTTTCTGTCTCCTTGTCCACTCTTTACTCCTTCTAGCATGTCTCTGCTGAACCACGACTGCACGCCCAACTGCGTGGTGATGTTTCGGGGCATCCAATTTCACCTGAGGGCCATCCGGGACATCAAGGCCCTGGAAGAGGTGATCTACAGCCTTCTACAACCATGTCCAGAAAGTCCCACGGAGACATGTTAATCTCATAACTAAGCTTTGTCCACAGCATACAAAAGGCCACTGTGAAATGGAACGGCTGGAGAGGCCTTCTCCTTCACAGCTAACATGGCCTCTCGCCACCAGATTGTTGCTCTCACAAGAGTACTCTGTGTAGTCCCCCTTCTCTAGGTCTTCAGAAATCCGACTTCTGTCTGTGCCTGACACTTGCCAGAATAGAAGGCATACGTTATCGTGCGAGACTGAATGTCTCTGCTGGATTCTCTTAAGTCAAGCAAAACGAGGTTAGCCATTTAGCGCTTACTAATACTCATATTATAGTTAATATAGAATGTCCTTCATATTATTCTTGGCTCCGAATCCATTTAGGTTGACCGAGATAGAAGGAAATGCATTCGTTGTGCTTTATATTTAATGCAGATAGTTAGTTCTGAATTGTGCCTGAAAACATAAATTGCTTTTTATGCAGTCTGAGTGAAGATCATTTCAGCCTGTTGTATGCAGCTCCCAGCTGAATATATTTCACTCACATTTATGAATAAACTACAGGAGTTGGATGAATTCCGGCTTAAATACGAAGTGCTAAAAGTGCACAGCAAGGTAGCTCGGTCTGCACGCATGGGTTTCCTCTGGGTGTGCTGGTTTCTGCCTACAGTCCAAAGACGTGAATCGGTCACTCAGAATTGGCCATATAGTGTCACTGTGTGCATGTAGCTAAGCTGTGAGGGACTGGCATCCATCCACTGTATACCCCTCTTCGCCCTGCACTTTTTGACACCGAGAAGGCTCCTGAACACCATGACTCCGATGAGGAAAAGCAGTTAATAGAGACGACCGAGTAAAAGTTTCATAACTGTTATAACTCATTTCCGAGAGACTTGTTTATAATTTGCGTTCAACAAGTAACAGATGTTTTAAATCAGTTAAAATCTATCAATCGATCTGTTTTAAATCTACATTTCTGCGCGCAGTTTGGTCTGAAAGCATTGCGCGTGACTTTGCTAAATCCTCTTCTGAGGTCCTGCTTGGAAGGAACTGCAGTGAGAAACTGAGCGAACATTCCATACGGGTGCTGTAAGGAGAATGGAGCGGGTGATTCATGTTGGATGTCGAAAGAGGAATAGAAAATATCTGAAATACCTGCATGTACACAGATGCTGTAACCTGAGCAGGCATATGGTCTCCTTCTCTGTTGCAGTGAACCCTGACAGTTATGGCTTACTGAAAACAAAAGTTTTAATTATCACAACTAGTGCTACAACAATTGGTGTGTTTCACTGTGTTGCTTCTTTATTTCTGAACAAAGTGGATTAGCTGCGCCAATAAGTATCATATTTATTATTTTTATTATCATCCACCTTTTAGCTGATGGCTTTGTTCAAGCTGGCTTCCGATGTTAGGTTTGCATACTCATCCATTAATAATCGATTAATTCGGGGTCAGGGTCTCCGTGGTTGGGAGCCTTTGCCAGAATCACTGGGCGCTACATGAGGAAACCTCACTCTGGATGAGATGCCAGTCCGTTGCAGGGTGGCACAATTGTATACTAAGCCACATACAATTATTTTCTCAGCTACACAATTGTTTAATTTGTACTACGGTAATTCAGGGTAAGTAAGGGTTATATATTGGTTGCCCAGATTGGGAGCAGAGGTTCAAAACCGCATGGTAATATTCGCACCTTCTTTTTGCGAGCTTTGGTGTGTTCTGCTGCGTTTCGTTCTCCAGCTCACGGTCAGCTACATAGACGTGCTGATGCCGAGCGAGGACAGGAAGAAGCGCCTCCAGGAGCAGTACCACTTCCTCTGCCAGTGTGTTCGCTGCACCACGGCTGACAAGGTGAGCTGTTTGCTTGTCCAAAGCCCTGTCTCCACACTTAGCCTGTCAGCCTGGTTTGTTTCTCTCCATCGCTGACAGTTCTCTTCAGTGCTGTCTGCCCTCGTCATAACTTTTGCAGTTCTCTCTCACGCACGCGCGCACGCACGCACGCACGCACACACACACACACACACACACACACAGTCTAAACATCTTCATGCACCAGCATGTCTGTCTTCACACATCTTTATTTTCTGCTTTCTGGCATCTGCCACTGTCGTGCATATCCACTGAGGTCCGCAGCAATGCATGAGGCCGTCCATCATCCACGTCTTCGCCGTCTCTCACGCGTACGCTCACCGCAGTGTCCTCAGTGAGTCTTTAATTTGGAGTCTTTAATATCACCACATTCGCCAATGACAGTGGTGAAAAGGCCTCTCCTGGCATGGTGCACTTCCATAACCAGAAATTATGTTACTGCACTGTGCTCTGTTTCTTGAATTTTATCCATATAAATATAGCGTTTAAGTGAAGCCTGTCAACTTCTACTGTACAAGTTTACTACAAGCCTCAAACTGAGAGCGCTTTTATTTTGCCAGTATTTTCTGGAAATCTCTCCTTACGCTGGATCCTAGCTCAAAAATGACAAGCAGCTCTTCCTGCAACTCTTTTGTGTAACAATGACATGGAGTGGCATATTTCTTAAGACAGCACTTGTGTGTTTGTTTTCGCTTTTTTCAGGATATTTGTTCTTTATTAGTATTTACAGAGTTGAAAACAAGTGAAAAGGAACAAGGAGAAAGAACATGGAAAAAATTAGTGTAACTGCGTATCAGAGACTGGTTTTTGGGCTTCTTTTCAGGCCAGTTGTGCAGTCCGGTTGAATCATAGCCGCTCATATGTGCACTCCTAAGAAAGATGAGACCATAAGACAAATTTATGGCACAGTGTTGATATTAAGATTTATTCAAATATGTGCTTATCTTCTTATGTGGTAAAAAAACAATATGAGGGCCATTAAGATTTCCTTTCGTGTTGTAGAGTTTTAGTTGCCGCAGGGATGAGGCCCATGCTTCAAAGAGCTCTGAGCTCCTTTGAGTGACCTTCAGTGATGGAAGTGGCTCTTCTGTTACGTCCCAGCCAGAGATGAGCTTCACTCCGAATGCTGACAGATGTGACAGATCCGGGCTCAAACTGACTGGAGGTTGAAGGGAAAAGAGAAGTTGAGGAGCCGAGCACTTGAGGCTGGTGACCTGGTATTCTCACACTGTTCGGTTCTGTAATGCATCCGTGTATCTAGAAGTTTCTTCATGGTCTTTTTCCATATACTTACACTCCATGTGTAGTCCTCTCTGGTTTCATGTTTACGTGACGTGATAAATATATGCACTTTAACAGAACGGTTCCCTTATATTTGGGATATATATGGCCCCAAAGATTATTGCAAGGAGTTTTTGCTTTGTTCGATTGTGAAGGTCAGAAGAAGGGTTTACAACCTGAACACTCATAATCTGCATGCAGAGCACAGAGAAGAAGAGGAGCATCAGGTATGACAAAGTTATACATTCAGCATTTTTTCTTTTTACAATTTGAGCAACCTGTGGAGAGGTCTTAGCGGATTTTTTTTTCAGAAGAAGCTGTCTCTTCTTATCAGTGGTACACGATTTTCTGAGAGGTTTTAGTTCCGAACAAGGTTTTGGTTTTGCTTGACAAATGTAATGCCTAATGTCTTCCTTGTGCAGACGTCCAGAATTTTGAAATAGACATCGTGTACAAGTGAGTTCATTTGAAGATTTGAGCATTTAAGGTTGAAATTCACTGCATGCTGAGGGTGATTTGTCTTCTTGGTGAAAGTAATGGTTTAGTCATGTCACTGAATATGAAGAAGGAGCCAAAGGAGAGTAGCAGTCTACCTTAGGATGCCGGCTCTCAATGATGCAAACACCATGTCAAGCATTTCTTCTGCCAAGGTTCTTGTCCGTATTAGTGTGGACAAGAGGATCTGCTGGTGTTGTTAAAATGCTGATATATAAAATAATTTCTTTCTCACCCCAGGTGTTCCCCACAGTGCAGTATTGTTGTTACCAGACTGTGGTTTGTGTGTGTGTGTGTGTGTGTGTGTGTGTGTTCATTCATTCATTCATTCATTCATTCATTCATTCATCCATCCATTCATTCATTCATTCATTCATTCATTCCTTCATTCACTTACCTCCCTTTTTAGATAAAACACCATGAAAAAAAAAAGTGGAAAACAGTCCCGGTCAGCAGTCAGAATGTGGATTGGAGATTTTAGAGGGATGAATTTATTCTAATTTGGACATTCAATCTTTTATTAATGTTTTGTTTTCTGGCCTATTTTGAAAATAGCCAAGGAAACAAAACATTAAAAAACGATTAACTTTGTAATGCAGGGTAGCCTTGACGATTCACTTTGTCGCTGTTTTTGCGGCTATGAATTCTTCTTGGGTTGCTTACTCAGACGTTCGGGTGAAGGTACCTCAATATGATGGTTTAATTTATATAAGGCATGGATATTAATAGAAAAGCAAATGAGCAATGAGGTCCACATCTACTGTATGCACACACGCGCGCACACACATATATATGCACACACTGTATATAAATGTGGTTAATGTGCTTTTGCTGGAAGATGGGACTAAAATGTGTGTTTCTGTGTCGGTCACAAGAGCAGTCTTTATAAGATGAAGTAAACCTCTGCTCTTGAGCAGTAATTTGATAACCGCCTAACGCTATGAACAACACCTTCTTACCCCTTCCTTTTACGTCATCGACCACTTTTGAGGTTTTTCATTTTTCTTTGTCTTCCTTTGCTATTCAAAATGTTTGTAGTGGCAGACGCTGTGACGGTGTTTGTACTTCGCGAAGCACGGGAGCTGCCCAACTTGCGCGGACGCTCCGCCGCAGCGCTGCGGATTTCGGTTCGTCGGCCCGCACGCTCCTCCGGGTTTGTCATTCCGTCTCCTTGCACAGGCATAGCTGCGGTTTGAGTGCCTTTGCCCGTTGCCCCCTTGGAACAATGTCCCCCATTGTGTTCTAGCCACTCCAAGTGCATCCTGGGACAGGCGATGACAGGGGGGATAATTGCAGACAGAATGTGTGAAGGCCTGCATACTCGGGAATAATCGCCATGATGATGGCAGAGATAATGATCCGGCAGCTCGTGACTGTACATGTTGCGTGCGGTGACTTTACTGCCCACTGTGCGAGTCGGAGTGGGGGAGGCGCGGGGTCGAGAGGGAGACGTATTAACTTTCATGCTAGAGGGAGACCGTGGTCTGCCATTTAATTACCTTAGAATCTGTGGAGGTGCGGTCAGCTATGGATGCTTAGCGCGGTCCCTCGAGTTCACCGGATCGCGCTCGATCGGTATCGCTGCATTTTTGCGCTAGAAGTAGTCATAATAATGAAAGTAGGGGTTGCGGACTTTTTTAAAGCGGCTCACTGGCGCATCTGCTCGCAAATGCGGGAGTAAACAGGTCTTTTTCAGAAGAGATTTGCGATGCGGATGGATCACAGTGTCTTTGCATGAAGTAGCTATTGAAACGCTTGCGACGGGTATCGCTTTTCGCGTCTCTAAGTGACACCTGTGCTGTGTAGCCAAACCGTGCTTTGACTCTATTTCTGCGTTACTTCCCCAGGTATTCAAGGATGTGGCATTAAGCCATGCAAATTTAAACCTTTTTATTCCACCACTGAAATCCGCACCACTTGTTTCTCGCAATTCTTCAAAGCTTTTTATTACCCAGAAAGACCTAGAGGGGATGAGGTGCTGTGTCGCAGTCTGAAGAGTGAGGCAAAGCAGGATAGACCGTGGGATGTTGCTCTTCCTTAATGGAAGGAACCGTAATCTTACAATAATTTGTTTGCATCGCTATCGTTCTCATTTTCTAAATTCTCATAAATACAGAAATACCTCGATCAGGACTCCAGGTGCACCCATGAAAAGGTATGCAGTTAATACAGTATATTGCTGAAACGGGGCTTGAACATAACACAACACAGTACAAATGTGGCCGGTCGAAGCCCCGCCACATCCAGCCCACCCGAAAGCAGTCTGCGGATGAAAGAAGGAGCCGCACGTACATCTGATAAACATAAAAGACGTGGACCTGGAGAGGTGGAAAGAGGGAGGAAAGACGACTTGAAAGATGGCTCTGCTGACACGTCTGGGTGTCTTTAGTTATTTTTGCTCCGCACTGTATTTTCTTTCCTGGTTGCGGTTTCTGGCTTTCTTCTGTTGTGGCTCTTAGAATCACTCCTTGCGCATTCACTCCCAAAGCTGGCACATCCTGGCGTTCGACAACAAAACGTGTCGTTTATACCACATGTAGTAAAATTTTTATAACAAAATCCATTGCTTATTATATTTTTATGTAATTAGATGGGAATAAAAACTGACAACAAATGACAAATATAAAATACCAAGTAATTTCTTTTTTTTAATTTTCAATATGTGCTAAATAATGACAATAAATTGCTCAAAGGGCTAAAATGGCAGAGAGGTGTCGTAACCTAGTCCTGTGCTATAGGGGATAGTGCTAACCAGAGTATTTATTTATTCTTTTAGTTGACACCTCCCTGCCGCAGCTGCAGTGTTAAGCTGCTTACAGTTAACTGTTCACTCATTTACACGTCTGCGTAGCTGTCGCTGCATTAAGGAGTTAAAGCCAGCTGCCGAGCATCAGGTGGGTGTTGCGGCGTGCTGCGAACCGTATGCACGTGGATCGCGGCTCTGACTCGGGCCATTAGTCAACCCCAGGCTGAACTTCAGGTGATACTTCCGGCGAGGAAGCGCACTTTGGCCTCTCCTCCACCCCTGCTCATTAATGCGCCGAGGGTGGGCTCATTACGGCCCGGCATGCCGCCCGGTCCTCGCGGCGAGCTTTGTGACGGGAGAGCTGCCGAACGTCGCTGCTCGGTGATCGTGGGTTGACATGATCTGACCCACCGTTTGCAGAAAAGCAAGCGGGCATGTTGTTCCCTGCGTTTGCTAAACAGTGATGCTAATGAACCTCAAGAAGTGGAAGGAGATCAGCAGGGTTGTCACACGGGAGGCTAATGGGTCACGGGCCCTGTATGCCAGGTCGGAGAACATCTGAGGGAGCTCTCCTCGCACCACTTCTACATGGCAAATCGCTCTTGGTTGTTTTGAAACTACCGTTGCAGACATCTCTCCGGGCTGCCTTACAAATTGGAGCTTTGGGAGTGAAACCGAGACCGCTTGTTGGGAAGTACGTGGAAGATGGGCAACTTTGTTGACATGGTTCTCAGACCACCCGTTGAGAAAATGTTATGAGAGAGCCGGCGCGTTGGCCTTGACGACATCCCGGGGAAGGAATCCAACGTCAGGGGTTGCTGCCTTTTGGTCTGGAGAACAAGCTGCGTGCTGGATCTTGCATCGCAATGTGAAGCAAGAAGCAGGCCTAATTTGGATCAAATTGCTTTGCGTATTGTATTTATGTTTCATTTTTATTCAGCTTATAGTTTGTTACAACAATCCCAAGGAAGCATGGGATGGAAAAGGCGTGCATAACCGGATGCGTGGCCAGTAGGCTTCTGCGCTGCATCATACACGCCGCGTGGAACCGTTCAAGCAGAAGGAAACAATGGCTTTGTTATTAAACATGAAATGATCGTGCAGGTTAATGAAACTGATCGGCCAAAAGCGGGAGATTATAAGATGTAATTACTTTTTTTTATTGTTTCTGTTTAACAGGAGATGGCATATTCATTTGAGGCAGCAGCAAATAGCAAACTTCTCATTTCGTCATCATGTCACCTTGAGTGAGGTACAATCGGAGGTATAATTTCATGCTCCAAAGCTGTTTCATGGCCATCAAGGGTTGCTAAGAATAGGAGATGGGATTTGGCGTGAGGGCAAGCAATTAAAACGTTGGTCATGAGGCAAAAGACTTCCCCCCAGTACCCTACATAAACATGGACCGGTTTGAACGGCCCTCCTGAATGAACAGCGGGCTCGCCTCAACCTGGCCTTGGTAAGACACCTCGCAGATTGCCGTGAAATGCAACATATTAACTCGAATTATTAACGTTAATATGTTTGCTGATGCATTTTGACATGACTGACAGCCCACGGATAAGTATTTAGTACATAGAGACTAGCAGGTGAGATGGTGTTTTATGCAGGCTTTTAATGCAGCAGATTCAACGTTCCCCAGCTCCCTGGACAGAAGGCAGAGGATTAGAGCTGTCTAATCTTCTCCCGAGTCCCTCGTTCTTGAGAACCTGTTGTAAATTTGCAGGAAAAGCAGGTGTACGCACATCCACAAATTGGCTTGCCAAGGTTTGCCATTAATAGCACCTTTTTTAGCCACGTACTGTAGCATTATTGGATGCTTGTGAAGAATACGTACAAAAACATGGTGTATTTCCAGTTGTGTGTTGTGCTGTGTTTTCTTCTGTTCACGATCTTCCAGGATCTTTTAATCTTTGGCATCAGCATTTCTGAAGGTTCACGAACTGCTCGTGACAGTGGGATTTGCGCCTTTGAAGTTCGTATGAAGATTTCATGTTGGGCTTCTTTAGTTATAACATAATTCATCTAACATACTGTATGATATTTCTTTGCCTAAAGTTGTTTTCAAATGATGGAATAATTGCCTTCTTCAAAGTTGAAGTTCGCTTTTTTTAAGTGTGTATGTTGTTGTGTTTGAGCACTGAGTTAGTAATCCTGCTCCAGCTGGAGCAGCTTTGTGGGACAGACCTGCCGAGAGGAAGCATCCCGCCCTGCGCCGCGATCTGCTCTGCTCTGCTTAAGCCCCGTGCCCAGCGTACAGCGATGTTCAACATCCTCACCTTTGATCTCCGGGTAGAACCCGCATTCTCTCATGCTTCGCCCTGACACTGAAGCTGCACAAGGACTCAAACGCACATCTTTTGCACTTGACAGAAACACTGCAAACGATGCAGTAGCTTTTCACAGGATAAAGTAAAATAAAACACATTTGACCGACCTGTCCTTCGAGAAAATGACTCGCTTTGATGTTGGTTTCCGTTTCCAGGTAGTGCACTCGATCGACTGTGGACGGTTTAGAGGTTTCTGCTGTTGCTGTGGGTTGTTGTGTTGCTGCACTTCTCTTCTCTGTAATAAATCACAGTAAAGTGAAAATCAGTAACCAGAGCATCCTCTACCTGAAAAGGCTTGGTTTTCACCCCACTGTGATTTGAGTGGCTGCCACTTTCAGCCTGAAGACATGAGCAGTAATGGCGCTCGAGATTAAGTAGCGCGATGAGGCATTTGCTGCCGTTTCACATTTTTACCTCTGCATACAAGACATTCGAGCGAACGGACTTGGGTTTCTCACCGGTTCGGTCATAATATCTTAACCATAATTCAGTTCAATCCAATTCTCAATTTTGTAGACCGCTTTGTCTCACACTGTGGCCCAGAGTGCCGAACAGATGGAAAAAAACAAACCTGAATATGCATGATGGATGTGCAGTTAGCCTACAGCTGAAATGTTAACTGTACCTGTGACAAACAAAACCAAAGGATTTTGGGGAAGTTTGGCAGTTATTATAGACAGGGTTATTGGGACTGACCTTTTCCCTTCCACTGACTGCCCCTTGAGTCATTTTTTTTTTTTTTTTTTACATCAACCAAATTGTCCCAGTACGATGTGGCTCAGCAGGTAGCACTGGTTCCTCACCGCTCCTGGTCAGTGGTTCCAGATGTAGGGCTGGATCTGTGTGGCTCTGAGTGGAGCTGCCTACTCTCCCCTTTTTCTCAATCCAAACGCAGGCTGAAAAGAAGGCCGCTGTAAAGTGCGTCCCTGCTCTCCCCTTCCACGAAGACCAGAGCGAGAGGAGCGGTCACTGAGAGTCAACGTTGCTTGGCGGCACTTACTGTACCCTGATAGGGGAGCGGGTTGCCTGGTTAAGGGGTTGTCAGAGCAAGGTTGCTATTTCAACCCCCCGGAGGGGCCCTATAGGTGCACCCTTGAGCCAGATGCTTAACCTAAATTGCTCCCACGAAATATATACCAGTAAAAATTGGTCGACTTCTGAATCGCTGTAGATGAAAGTATTATGTTAATAAACATTGGCTAATAAGGCCGCTTCATATCGCTCTGCATCACGCAGGGGGGGAAACACGTAAGCCGTCAACTAAAGACCCAAACTTGCCTTTTAGAAGAGGTGCTCTCCATTCCACATCTACCAGCTTATTATTAATGTAGAGACATCTCTTCCCAACACAAAAGATGTGGCAAAAACCTTATTTCTGTCTTGCGGTACTCATTTATTTATGTCTGTATTTCTCTTTCAGTAAGACGGTGTTTCATCCAAATGTTTACAGCAGTTTGTAAGTCCATGGTGTTTTTGCACTAAATAATTGAAGAAACATCCGGTTGTCATCCACGCATTATTCTAGTTACTCGCTTTTTTCCGCCGCGCATTGTTCCCAGTTGCTTGTGGGTAATTCGTCTTCTAACCGTGCGACTTTTGCACGTTTTATTTCAAAATAATGCGCACGAAAATGACGCGTTCGCCAGTTACCGAAGCTACGGCCTCCTCGCGCAGACTCAAACGGAAGCAAGTGCGTGCGCACGTGTCGTTTCACGCTTTTGCAATAACCGAATTGAATTTTGTTTACAAGCCTCACACTTTGCTGAAAGCAGTCTGTTCCTGGTGAACACGAAAGCAATGCCTTTGAGTCACTTGACGGAAGCATTCATAATAAGACAGCGTTTCCCAAAAGTTTTCAATTCAAAACAAATACCTGTACATCAAAAAACAAAGGGGTTAGAGATTTATTACATCATATGAGCAAGTGTGGCATTTTCAGTCACGCAACTTGGAATATTTTTAAGCACGATTATGTCGATCCTCAGTTTTATTCAGCAGTCATGAAGAATCGTGTGTATGTTTTGAAATATATTCTTCCTTGAAACTTTTAGTTTGAGCATTTTTTTTTGTATTTTAAGAGATACATTTGCATTTATTCATCTGACACTTTTATTCAGTGCAGGTTACAGTGGTGGATACATGACACTCAACTCCCAGCAGTCCTTCACCCGTCTGTGCATCGTAGCAAGGAACAATGCAGCCGCACACTTACCATCCGGTTTATGCGTAATACCAGACTTGAAAATTGTTAGTTTTAGCATTTAGTGGAGTTCGGTAATTTATCATTTGTATTTTTCTCATGAACTGTACCCTGTGGCAGCAACTCAGGTCTTAGTTTTGAAATTAGAAGACCTTAGATTCAAATCCAGTCTCCCTTCATCTAGGTTATTACTTTAAATATCATTTATACTGAAAAATTACCCAGCAATATACAGTAAATGGGTAAATGACTGTGACAAACAATGTAAGCACTTAACGTTGTAAGTCACCTTGGACAATAGCCTCCGGTAAAGTAATAATTCTGTTGTCACCAGGATGGAGATATGCTGGCTGGGGATGAGGTCGTCTGGAGGCGCTTCTGCGATGCCATCCCCCGTATGGAGAAGCTACAGTCTGAGAGCCGTATCCTTCTACTTTGGCCCAGGTCCGAGGCTGTGACCCTCAGTCCTCCCCATAGACCGTCAGCCCTGCAAAAATCTGCTTCAGTCGCACTATCATCTACCCTTGGGAAGGTATGTCTGTCTGTTAATGGGCAGATTGCAGAATCAGTCCTTCCCAGAAATGGAGATGCGCCTCCGGAAAGGTGCCCTAACCCCTTACCCCCTGCTAAGAGCCCCTGACAAAACTGACAGCACAAACACAGCACGTCTCCTCGCTTTGTTCCCACATCCTCCGGGGCAAACCAGCTCGCAGACGTATTTTAACTTAGTTTCCCTCTCGAGGAAGTCCTTAACTGTTCTTAATGACAGAGTGGGATGAGCTGCTGGGGAGGTGCCAGGCTCTCATGGGCAACTCCGGGGGGACTGCGGTCCCAGACAGCAACGTGCATGCCCTCCGGCTGCTGGACATGGCCATGGACGCCTGCATCAACTTAGGCCAGTGGGATCGAGCCTTGGAATTCGGGGCAAGGACTTTGGATCCATATGGGTGAGTTTAGCCTTGTAGTCACTTTGTCCCATCTTACAGAGATCTTGTGTGTGTGTGTGTGTGTGTGTGTGTGTGTGTGTGTGTGTAAGTAAGTGTGCACATCATGAATGTCCATAGACTTAAGTACTCACCCCGACCAAGCAAATAGTTTCCCATCTTCCTAATAAAAAGTGAATATGTTTGGTTTGCTCAGCGGTTTTACTTTTAAGACCCAACTCTTCAATTATAATATTTTTTGAAATCTAAACCCCTTTGTCATATTTGTTAGTAATAAGACAAAAAAAACGTAAAAACATGATTTCAAATCAAAACTGTTACATAGCTAAGCTTTAAGCCGTCTATGAAATGGGTGCAATTTGCTTGTTCTTGTTAAGAGTGCTGCTTCTTATTAGCGCAGCCATGAAAACGGAGATTTGCGAAGGCTGCAAATGAGGTGCAAATTGAAAGCCTGGCTTCCACATCCTGCTTGGGATTGGGTCGGTTTTTGTGTTTTCGTGTTTTTGGAAGCGGGCGAGCAGGATTTCCAGCTCGTGCCAAAGGGCCTTGCTTGTCATTAAAATACACCAACTAACTGGCATGCGGTTCCCATGTAACATTTAGAAGTTGTCCCTGGTTTTCTGTGATTCCTTCCAAGTTGCAGGAGAGCCAGAGTTTGTTTTTTTTTTTTGTTTTTTTCCTGTTACGATTTATTGTTTTAATGCAACATTGGTGTGGCGTGGCGACCGATCCCAGAGCATAATGAGGAACTTATGTTTTGTGCTGTCCTTTTTTTTTTTTTTTTTTTTTTTAACTTTGTAGTGTGTTAGATTCACATCTACAGTACAAAGCTGAAGGAACCTCTCAATTGAGATAATTGGCTTGTATGAAATGTATGAGTGGTTTCCCAGAATCCTTGCCTGCTATTGTAGAAGCAGCTCCGAGCTCCAGCTGTGACTTGTTTTCGCCAGTCTCTTCTTGAAAGGCTGCTCCGAGCATGTGGGTTTTATTTTAAGTTATGTACAATAATTAATTCAAAAGATTAATAGCCTCTTGGCATTAAAGGAAGAAAAGCAGGCAAATTAACACATGAAAAATTCCACCGTATTCACCTTTCATAAATAACAAAATGTAACGCACACCTTACATCTTCACCTTGATATTTAACAGACAGGGACACTGTTGTAAGCGATCGTGGAGAAAGACGCCTGTTAAATACATTTCAACCTAAATTTATGGACAGTTTTTAAAGGTACACTCCTTTCCGAGTTTGTTCATTTTTAACTGAATGTCCTTTGTGGTTTTGTTTTCCAAAAAAAAAAAATCTCAGTCGAACGTGCATTTCCACTGCCTGCCACTAGAGGCAGAAAATACACCCGGTGAGGTGGGGGGAGAAGGAATGAGAGGGGATCTCGGCTTTTAAATGTATTGCTGTGTCCAAGAGTTTTACAGAAACTACCCAGCAAGGAACTAGAGGTGCATTTGCGTTGTTACACATTTTGGCTGCAAACTTAAATTAACTGGATGCTGACAAACATGTTTTCTCGTGGTTCGTTTTCCTGAAGTTTACAAGGAGACACGAAGTTGCTTTGCCGAAACACTTTCTTATAGTTTTTGCTCACGCAATCCCCCGTTACACTGCAACCCGCCCTCCCGCATTTCGTTCTCCGGAGCTGCCTGACGCCAGCAGAAGCACAGCAGTTTGAGGTTGTGGACACAAAGTATTTTTTTTTATTTTACATCATTTTAAAGTCGACTTAAGCTGCTTCATTTAAATAAAATATAATAAAATGTGCTGACATCCAGTCTATGCTGTATCCTGTTTCATGCCCTTTGCTTCCAAGATAATGGGATGGGAAGGGGAATACTTGATTTTTATGAGCTGTTTATGAGAATAAAAGATTTATAGCATATTTCACTTCATTTTATCTTAATGTGATGATTCTAACAGAAAGTAGCCCTCGAATAAATCACGGAAGTAATCTGCATTATCGATTGTGACATGGTGGGCGGACTTGGGAACAGTTCAAACAATAGGCTGGCCTACAAAGACCGGGCATAAAGCAGAGCTTCTTGAGCTTAAAATGTTCGTAAGCAAACTGGAAGAAAATGTTGCGCTCTGTTTTTTTGCACCGAAACTGTGACATGGAATTAAGTCACAGATTGGAATTTTGTTTTATTTTTAGTACTAAGACTTAATACTAACTTTAACATTTGTGTGACAGTAGTGCTACTGTAATTCCAAAGCAGGCCTGCACTTCACAGCCCACCTGAAGCCTGTCTGCAGACCCTCGAGTCATGCAGGATGTTTTCTCACCGTGTGAATGATTCAGGAGAAGATGGCTGGCTGCATGCCCCTTATTTCTTTTTTGGAATTAATCTTGTTTCTGCTGCTAATGCAGTTTGGAGAGGCTGCTTTGCGCTGGGTGGAGAATAATACATAACCTCGGGGTAAATCCAACAGTTACTGTCTCTGAAAAGGCTGCAGAAGGCAAAGCTGCACTCATTTGTAATGAATTGAGAAGTGGCAGAAAGTGTTCACGTTCAAGGATCTTGACTCAAGTTTTCAGTTCAGATCACGAATGTCTTCAGTAAATATCCAGATTCATAAATGAATGGATGCAAGAATAAGGTTAATATTAACTTAACTGTACCGATGGTTGTAAAAGTGATGACATTAGTAAGACACAGCTGTGAGAAGAAGTTTGTGAACCCTTTGAAATTTCTTCATTTCTGCACATTTATTGAACATGTTTAAACATTCGAGGTCGTTGCTACGATCATGAGTTGAACTTACTTGCTGTTCCTTAACTGCTTTCGCTTAAGTTTTGTACCATTTCTTTCCGCAATCCATCTGACAGATTTAAAGAAGATGTTTTGGTCCAGAAAACATTTTTCACCCCATTTCCGTTCCTCCTCGTACACGTCCAACCATGGGGAGTTTCCAAAGTTTACTGTACCTTCAGGTTCAGAGTTTCTTCTCTCTTTTTCTCCTCCTTTCTTTCCATTTTTTTCAGAATACACCATTTCAAATGAAACGCTTTCTCAGAGCCTTGACAGCTAATATCCTTTTTTTCCTGGAAATCATTTGCTGGTTTGTGGCTGGAATTATGCCCTGTCATCTCAGCTCTTCAATCTCCCGCCACCCCCTCCCTTTGAAAAAAGGCTTAATTTGTCCTCCCACTCTTTCCCAGACCCCCCCCCCACTCCATCACAACCTCCTTTGCTATGAAAACCATCCGTCCGACCACATGAACCTGCACAGGGATGTGGCAGGTGTTCACTTTAAAGCACCTCTATCACAAATTAAATTGCCCACCCCGCCCTGTGCAGCACCAGGAACTGAACGCATGTCTCATGTCACACCTGTCTGGACCAACACTCACGTCCAGAACATTGCGTTTAGGGGAAAATGGCTGTCACTAGTCAGGATGTTTGGTTGCAGTCTGGATTCCCTCTGTAGTAGAGCTGCTTTTTAACTTGCTCTGCTGTCCGTGAAAGCCAAACGTGCACTTGGTCTGGTAAAAAAAACTACATTTTATTTAAAAATGTCTTGCCTTCATTAATGAAATGATAAAGAAGATTAATGGGAGTTCAAGCATTTTTTTACCTGGAAACATCAAGGGATTTGTACCCTGGTGAAGCTGTCTTTCCGAACCAGCCTTTGTTTGTGAAAGCAAACCCGGTGGCCTTCCGGAGTCGTGTCTTGGATCCGTAAAGGATCTTCCTCATCCTGAGTTTTCAGTTCTGAAAAAAAAATTGAGTGCTTTTCCTGTTTAAGGTTTTTTGAATCTGTACATAAATATCCCAGTCTTTCCTATACCTTCCTTACCTCATTTTTTCCGTGGCTTGAAAAAACAGCTTGTGCATAACAAACAAACAAACAAAAACAAACAGAGTCAGTCCCTACAGATATGAAGATGAAGCATGACCCCCCCCCCCCCCTCAGAATGGACTGGATTACCCACGTAGGTTAACCAAAGACCCGCCGGTTACCATATTTATTATTTATGTACAAGTTAATGGGTCCACATCCAGTTAATTCAGCCCTTCAGTAATTTATTCCAATGAATTTTTAAGGGAATGCATTTTTAATTTTTTTTTTTAATTTTTTTTTTAAACTTCCCTCTAGCTACAGCCTACATGGATGTGTTTATTTATTTTAAATTTCACCACGAAGAAATTCAACAGTGGTGGGAAGGAATAAAGTAATGGTGTAATATTTATTTTGCACGAGATGTCCATTTCTCCGCAGTGTATGTGCAGTGACATACGAAGTAATCGCATCCAATAGTGCATCATTCATTACGCATGGAAGGACAGTTTCCCCCGTTGCTATTTTAACTTTGCTGTAATTATATTTAAGCAGAATAATATAACAGCGCGATGAAAGTAAACATGTGCTTTGTAAAAAAATATGAGCGAAAGTCAATATGTCATTTTGGATTAAATTTGCATTACATTGTATTAATAATATGGTTTATTCTCATTTCCAATGTAATACTTTTATTAGAGTCATTATGGTTATTAATTGCTGGATGGACCACAGTTGTTATATAAATAAAACATCCCTTTACATCTTAAATATTTAATATCTGTACCTTATGTAGTCCTGTGATGCAAGTGGTAGGGCAAGACTAGACATGAGGTAGCAGCGGATGGGATTACAGGTTTGTATTCCTTTATTTCACTTAATCTAAACTAACACCAACTGAAAATATATCCCCTGGCAGTAAAAACAACGGAAACCAGAACAGAAAGAAAAGGAAAATGCACTTTTGTTATAACAGCACCGCTGTCTTGGTTATCAGTCAGAGAGGTGGTGCATGAACATGGTAAACGTACCAAGGTCATGGCCATTTGCCATGCATAACACGTGTGATGTTCATTTTTTAACAAGGCGTCCACTTTTCCACGAAAGCCAGTTTAGGAGGAAATGGTACTTTTGTTCCTCGTTCACACGCTAGTTTTCTTGCCATTTTTTAGCTGACGCTTTTCTGCGGTGACTTAAGTGTTAAGCTGCTTACAATTTTACACCCGTTTTTCCTGGAGCAGTTCGGGGTAACCATTTTGCTCTGTTATTTCGATGGCTGCAGTTTATTACTAATTGAAAGTTTTCTTGAAATATAATGACCTGAAGCGAGCGTGAACTGAAGACGACGGCCGCGTGTTTGCAGTGGGAAGATTTGGAAATATTGGTTACTTTTATGTACCTTCTTCTTCGGCTCCTTTTAAATTAAGTTCCTAGCGTGGGAACGAAACGTGGGAAAACTTGACAAGTGTTAATATGGGTGTTTATGTTTTATGAGCAGAGAATGTGATATCAAGTCTTACATGTCGGCGCAATTGAAAACCGAGGCCTGGAACTATAGCGTAATGTTCCAGTGAGGCCTGAGAAAAGGGGAAAGCGGTGGAAGACAAAGCTGTAAAATAGGACGGTCCTGTCATTCATTTTGATCACCCCTCATAGGGATAAATTTAGAATCGATTTTAATGGAATTAGACTCCTTTCTCGGGGTGTCGTGTGAATGGAGGCTGTGCGGCGTGGATGGTGGTTTAGTAAGAAATTTAACGCAGTCGTCTCAGTATTGTTTTTGAATTGCTTTGGCAACACAGGTGTTCATTTGTCATGCCGGTAAAGCACAGCGGATCTGAATCGGTGTTTCCCCGACTTACGAACTGAACAGGGGCTGAGAGTTGCTATGAGTAGGTACCTGAGAAAATTCCCAAGTTGAATGTGGCATGCAGCAGGTCGGGGGGAGTCACCATTTATGTGCTGTATGTGGCTACCGGTATAAAAAGAGCGGCATTTGGTTAAATGACTGTACTTTGAGGCTTGAGTGTCTGTGTCTGAATCTCAGATCAGGAATGTTACACAGGTGTGTTTTCACATGGTTGTGTTTTGTGGACATGAGCACAGAGCCACAGACCTCCTCATGGTTACGTAAGTTGGGCAAACTAATGTCTAGAATTCTCATTGTCTGTACAATCGCAGTAACCCAGTTCAGAGAACCATTGTTACTGGATAACATTCTCTTGCTTTTATGGAAATTTTTTAGCCCCAAGGTTTAGGACTTGCTGACCTTCATAGGTGTGGACAAACACGTCCGCTGACATCAGTGACCTTTCAGTCACCTGGTGGCATCTAAGACCGCATGCCCAGCGTGGAGACCAGCAAAACTAATCTAACCACGTTCCAGGCAATTGGGTTCCAGCAGAAAGCTGAGAATGATGGAGAAAGTAAGAACGATTGGCAAGAAAGTGTGACAGCATTTAGGCCGGGCGGTGAAGTGTCTGTTTTCCATACACTTGGTCTATTTTCTAAAGTACTGTATTGTAATTTTCTTGCAAAGCTTTAAATTAAAAGCTGCTGTTGTAGAAACTAAAATACCATTTGAATTATACCTTTTACTGAGCCAGGGACACTTCCGTGGTCCTCGAAACACGCCATGCTTGATGTGCTGAACCCTTTCATCTGAGTTTCGAGCTTCATCAAACGCCCGGGCTATGCCTGCAGTGCTGCAGTACGCTCTTATGCTGTTAGACTGGTGGAGGCTGCAGTCATTTTGTTCAGAGCGTACACACCCTGAAAACAAAGAAATTTCATTTGTAAACAGAAAGACGGAGACAGCTGCCACCTGAGCTTTGCAGGAACTTAGAAGCGTGTCGCAGTTGAGTCCTCCTCTGTCAACATTCACTTCCCTAATTTGGCTGAGCTGACAAAAGTGAAGGGAAATGTCGACAATTTCTGAATTTATATCAACAGACTTCTGGTGTAGAAAGCACAAAACAAGTCTGACACATGCTGAACTCCTTCCCGTTCGCCAGAGGCCGGCTACATTTCCATCATAATTTTCCCACTTAAAATCTTTCCGTTTCTGCTGTGTGTTCTAGACAAGGAGATGAAAACAGGCCATTAACCAGTCACATAGGTGGCCAAAACTTGATGGGGAGATGTTCATGGAATCTCATTATTTTACTTACTCGCGCACCATCAGCATTACCTCAAATCCAGGCCGCGTGAAACGGACGTGTGCTATGTAACCGTCAAGTAACAGCTGGAGTGTCCTTCATTGATGGATATAAATCTAGGCCTCTTGCACACATCTGAGGTTCGGTGCTGCTCCTTCCCATCCACAGTCAAAAAATTCGGCCTCAGCTCTTCATTTAAAGCCTGATACGAACTCTGCAAGCCTCTCGCATACTTATGGTGGTAGAGCTGCGAAACTTTGCCAGTAGCGGTACACTTGCACCTCATTGTATGTACACACCAGGTTGGGTTCTGCTAAAAACAGGAAGCTGTACTTAATAAAAACAACATTGTTGAAAGGCCTTATTTATTCTGTTTCCGTCAATAGCTCATCCATTGCAAGGTCTCACTTCCTCTATACTGGCAGCACACTGGGTGTGAGACTGGATGCACCATGGGCAGGATGCCGGTTTATTTTATTTTTATTTAGTTATTTTTAAAATGCCTGAAAGTAAAAAAAAAAAAATAACATTTTCAACCTTCTATTTGGTGTCTTGGTCTGCTTTCCACACGAGACAGCCATGTGTTTCTTCTGCGCATCAGGAGAATGGAACAAATGAGGGTGAGCTGCAGTGTAATAGAGGGTCCGGCGGGAGAACAAAGTGAAAAAGTATTTCACCTTAAATGTCAGCTGCATTATAACAGGTGTGTAGCTGTGTTTATTCTCTCAGTAGTTTCTGTAAAGTCTATAATACTTAAAAATATGCTGTGTGAAACCGTCCCTCTGCAGTCCCCTTCCCCTACAGCAGATTATACATTTTACTGCAGGTCATTTTCACTCCGCAGCACAGGAATTTTGGAAAATAAGTTGGTAAGAATAATGCAAGTAAAAATAAATAAATGAATAAACATGGATATGTTTGTATCTTTGAGAATTCGTAACATGAATCTTTGTAATCCAAGGCACAGGTGTAGCTGGGATCGGTAGAGCTTTCTTTGGAACTAGCAGGTTTAATTATGGCTAAAAACTGAAACAACTAGTAATAAAAAAAGTACTCTTGAGAAGAACTGTTTTTTAAAGTTAGTTTGAATTATGCATGCTTTCTACATTTCCGTAGTTTGAGTCATTGACATGCAGGTTTATTTTGTGAACATTTAACAAGTGAAGGTCATGCTCTCCTATGTTGCTTCTCAGACATGACGGAGGCTCCGGTCCTGTCTTGCAGAAAGAATGCTTTCAAGTTCTTGTTGCCTGATGTGTTTACAGTCTTTCCTGCGAAAACAGAATTCTCCCCAGGATAGGGGCTGTGGGACCTCAGGGCAGAGGAACGTCATGGACGTGCGTCCCTAGATCAGCGAGTGCCGCTCGAGTGAGTGATTCCACATAAATAGCACACAAATGTGTGTCTGAGATGTAGGAGGCTGGCACTGCTTACGTACGGCTCCTGCTTCATAACTGTCTGCGTATCTCAGCCATTCTTCTTCGCAAGTGGAGCAGAGTTCAGTAGTAGTTCAGAGCAGACAGTCAGACTTCTCCGTTGCCCTATTTTGCACCGAACTCTTCTCTGTGACTCAACCCCTGTCTGTTCCCTGATCTCTGTTAAGGAGTTCACCTCTCCTTTGCATTTGGGCTGTTTGTATTGGAAGCAGACAGAAGTTGTAAAATAGAATTTGAAACTGATCCATGAATTACTTTTTTAACAGAAAATTGTCAACATCAAAGGAAAACAATAATTCCTTTAGTCATCATGAGTTACCACTTGTCCTAATGCAAGCTCACACTGGGCTGGAGTCTCTCCCAGGGGCTTAGGGTGTGTGGCAAGGAACACGATAGACAGGACCCAGTACTATACATTATGTGTACACACACATACACACACACACACACACACACACACATATATATATATATATATATATATAGATTCATCAGTTTCCCTGAAACAAATATCTCTGAATTTCTGGAGTGTGGGAGGAAACCAGAGCACTGCAAGGAAAGCCATATGAACATGGGGAAAACATGCAAACGCCACGCAAACTGAGCTACCTGCTGTACCTCTGTGCCACATAAAATATTAAGCATAAAATCCAAGCAATAAATGGTTTTATACTGCATTTCTTAATTTTACTTTGTGTGCTGTGTATTTTCGTGTATCCTTACATACCGATTTAAAATAACATGTTGTGCTTTACAAAATATATGAATTCTTCCTCTGTGATTAGGAAGCGTTCCCCTCTTGGGCAAACTTAGCCAAGCTGAAGGTGCCGGTTTACTTATGTTTATAGGATGAACAGTAGATCCTCTGAATCGTGCGAGTTGCTTGACCTCATGCCATCAGGATGCCGCTGGTGTCATAGACGGACGAGCACAGACACGGCCCGGTGATGATGTCGCTTCATTCCGGTTTTGGATATTCTTAGTCGGTTAGTCTGCTTCAACTGAACACAGATTACGTTTTTTCCTAGTATTTTATTACTGTTTTATTGTAAATTATTTCTTTAACTGGACAGACAGAGTTATTAATGCAAAAACAAATCAGTGTATTTAATGGTACTCAGCAGGATGCTGTGAGAGTCGTTTTTAGTATTTGGAAAAAATCTTTAAACATGTATACAGAAGGTATTTTTTCTTGGCAATTGGTAGGCGGCGACGACATGTCTGACGATTATCTTGGATATTATATTAGCATGACTGACTGTGGTGGCACAATCTGATAACTCGGTTTGAGGTGCTTCGAAGAACAAATGTCTGTGGGAAAAATGCCTCATTAAACAGAGGGGTCTGAAGATTTACTACTTTGTGTGCAGCAGCATCGCATTATTTCAGCCATTTATCAGCGATCCAGCTGGAATGCTGTGTGCTTTATTAAATTAAATTTATTAAATTAAATTAAATTTATTAAATTAATCCCAACACTCATCAATGCTCCATGCGGATTGCAGGAATCAATTGTTATTTGTTTAGCTGCTGCAAGGTATTATTCTTGGATAACAAAAATATTTTTCATGGCTTTCTGCCCGCTTACCTTTTTAAAAACTCCCTCAAATCTTGATTTTATCTCTTCATTCAATTCTCATCTTAATCGCTGTAGATGTGTAGAGAGCAACAAAGGACATAAAAACAAAGGAGAAAACGCTAAGGGGAAGTCAAAGGAAAAGTAAAATGAAGGAAAATGAAAGACTAAAGAGAAGAAGCACTCTTGGAAACGCAAAAAGCACAAATACACACTGCTGCTGCCCAGTGGTGTTACTGTAAGCGAATAAATGGAGGAGCCTCCATGTCACACCTTTCGCTCTTTACACCGCACTTTTATTGACCGTGAGTTAGTGGTAAAAGTAACTTTGCATTTATAAACAACTCCACCCTACCAGCAGCTTCCAGTACCAACTTGGTCCATAACTGAGCACCCAGCGCACTGCCAGGCTGTACTATAAATTTATTGAAATATGGTTATGTGACTATCATTAACTTATTTAGACTCAAATCAACAGGTCACAACATAAGACATTTTAACTCTGTTGAGCAAAAAACCAGTTGCTATTTGATCCCAGCCCAACTACGATGTACAGCCAAGTATATAATTTTTATGGTATTTGTATATGTTACTTTGATCAAACTTTTCATATGGCACTATAGTAAATGTGGATTAATCCAATGATGGATTTGTTTTTTCAGCTGCAAATACATGTGCTCGTGTAGCAATGATTTATACATCAAACTGGGGCTAACAGCATGTAGGCAATGTCAATGCTTGTAGTATTGCACTTCACAAGACACTATTTAATCATTCACACAGTTGCATGCGCTACTTTGTAGTCCACACGTCTTTCAAATGTCAAAAACCTACAAACACACATCCTTTATTTCATCTTTGGATCGCTGGGTAAGCAGAGTTTATAAATATTCCAAAAACACTTTTTTTCTTTTGAACAAATTCATTGTGACAATTGATGTACTGAGGCCCACAACACTTCGGAATTCAAAGTGAAAATAACATTGGTTCTCGGTCTCGAGAAGGAGAAGAATTTTGTTTTACGCTCTTGGTCCGAACCGTGATTTGATGAAACTGCAAGACGGTGACCGCATCTGTTGAGTTTTGTTTTGCAAAAAGAGCGAAAGGGCGTAAAGCAGGATTTGTGAATCAGCAGCATTTCAACAAGTCCCGCTTGTGTGCTTAATTGTCGGGTTGGCATGTGTTTTATGCTTTAGTCCATAGCCGATCATCCTTTTGGCAAGTACGCATCGGTCACACTCTTTAAATCTGATAAATAACTAAGAAATAAGGTCTTTATTATCGTCATCCCATAATCAAAAACTGGTTGTGCTCATGGGACTGCGATAGCCGTCATTCCTGTTGCCGGGAGGATTTATCGTCTCTCCTTCGCCAGTATTTGTGCAGGAAAAACATGAATGGGCTCTGCAAGCTTAGAACTTCTCTACGTGTTTAACGTCCACAAAAGCAGCACTAACAAGCGCAGCTCATCATCTCCTAGGAGCACAAAGGGCTCCTGCTGCTCAGCCCGCTGCTGTGACCGTCCACAAGGCTCAACACTTGGTTCAAGGAGAAGATGCGTGCGACCACCATTTAACACCTCACACGCTGCATCGATCCGCTCAGCGCTCCCCAGCCCAGTTGCCCGTGGAAACAAGCTGCTCGAATTGATCAGAAATGGCCGTTTTTACCCCTAGAGCCTTGAAATCTCCACTCTGCCAACATGTGTTGCAGAAAGCAGGCAGCTCTGCGGCTGTTAGGAGGCTTTACGTGCGTGTGACAGCTGCTCGTGCTGTGTCTTCACCTGCGTGGGCATGACAGCGGGCTTAAACACAAAAACCGCGTTATGCTGCTTTCACATTAAAAGATGACACCAGCAGGATAGCAGGATTTACTTTTAACTTTCTTCTTTTCATGGTCTTTTTGTTATAAAATGATGAGCAGCAGGCTCTCGCTCTTACGCGCTTGAAGGATCCGGGTTTGAATCCCTGCTTCTGCTGAGGTACCCTTAAGCGAGGCACATGCCCTGAACTGGCACATACATTACAAATCACCCAGCTATTAAACATGCTAAATCTCTGTAAGTAGCTTAGAGTGCAAAACCCAAAACTCTGCGTGACTTTGGAGAAGCGCATCGGCTAAATGAATAAATAATAATATTCCATGTTTGTTTATTGGGCTGGACATGACCTGATGTGTTGATGCGTGAAATGAGGTGAGCTCTTGTCCTCTACTGTGGCCTGATGGGAAATCCGACCCAGACGCTCTGCTCCACTTACATACATTCTGCCCGTCCTCATTGAATCCAAAGAGACTGGATGTGTAACTGCAAGGATCTCTGAGCGGCCCGGGCAATTTTTTAGAAGCTCGAGGCTGAGCGGCGCTTTGGCACCCGTCACGTCACACCGCTGCTGCCATGTAAGGCCCACGAGAGCACGGTGTCAGCAGAATGAAGCAGCCTCTGTGGAGCAGAAGCAGGGATTAATTCAGTCAGTCTGAGCTGGAGACCCCCTGGGTGGCTCCTCTGAGCGCAGCAAACAGTGTGGAAGTGGAAAGAAAGAAATATGTAAATTCAGGATGAGCCTGATCTAGAACTTTCTGTGTACCTGGAGTTCAGTGGCGACGCTCTGGTGCTGGAAGTCTGCAGGCTCGCTTTGCGGCGAATGTGAGAATCAAACGGGGAAGAGTTTGTCAAAAGAGAGAGAAGAGCTGATCGTGGAGACATTTCAGCGAGTGCCTGAAGGGCCAGGGGTCAGCGGGGCGAATCGCTCAGAGTCGAGACGTCACGTTTGCCTCGGACGCCCCTCTGACCATCACGATATTGATCTCCGTGGTGCGCGAATGTGCTGCTGTAAGAGGCACAGAGAGAAAAGGCCGGGGAATGGGTTTGTCTCCTTTAAACACAGCAGCTCCGCCGCCAAAGAAATATTTCCATTTTAGAGGCGACCGGCAGCTTTTATGGTCTTGTTTTTCTGCCACGGTTCTGTGACGGATTTATTTCCCCATTCTGAGAGTTTATGGTTCTGTTACAGTGCTTGGTAGGGGACCGATCGCAAGCTAAACAAGCTGTGACAGATGCACGAGATCACGGATTTTGACTGATTTTCCGAAAAGAAAACTTACAAAGGCGCCAAAGCCTTGAATTGCGGATCTCCTGTGGGATTTTTATTTTTTTATTTTTTTGTCTGTTTGGTAGATTCATGATAATGAAGCACCATGAGCGGGCCGCCCACATCTCTTGGAAACTCGTCGGTGTTTTGTCGCAGTACAATGACAGTTTAGCGCTCCTTAAAGGCTGCTCCCAAGAAATTCTTTGTTCTTCACAACAATTCAGTGCCAGACGGGTAATAGAGAGAGAACATTTTACTTTTTTCGTTAATGGAATTAGCTGAAGCCCTGTTGGGTATTTCCCAAACCTGGGTCCTCGCACTGTTGTCAGAGCAACGCAGCACATCGGTCCAGATCGGATAGGCCGCCCCCCCACGAAGACCCCACATGTGCTGCCTGTTATTGACACCAGCGATGCTGTCGTTGCCGAATCCGCTGTGCATTGCGTGTTTTCGTTTGAAACCACTGATACTTTGTGGTTTTAACAAAACAAGCGTACATCCGTTATTGGTTTGACAACAAAGGTCGCTCGATCACTGATGTTTGATCAGAGATCATTGCTATCGATGTGCGGCCAAAAATGCACTTTTACAGCAACAATGTGTATGTATATGTGCAGCATATTTGTACAACCGTATTCAGTTCTTTGTCATTTTAATGCATTTTACTATCCGTCTCATGAAGAGCCGTGTTTTTGGTGCGAAGTTTGGATTGTCAGATGTCTCTGAAGACCGTGTCTGATGTGTTGTCCACCGTGATGCCTGGCTGCTGCGACAGGTCTGTGAGGATCCAGAAAAGGTCACCCTTCATCATGGCTGTCAGGAGACTGGGACTGTTTCCCCGCATGTGGGACTCAACAAACTGGACCTCCACGCTGACCACGTCTGTTTGATCATCTGTTTGAAGATGTTGGCTCTTTTTTGTGTGGCAAGTAGCAGAGCAGTCAAAGACGCACACTTGTACACAAACTGTCTTGGAGTTGTAGCTCTAAGCATGGGCTTGTATGGAATTTCACAAATTCTCTAACAAAATAATGAAACTGTAAGTCACTATCTAAGGAAACCAAAGCAGCTGTAGGCATGCATGTTGCGAAGCCTCCGAAGTTGCAGTTACATTTCATTATTTTGTACTGTGCTGCGCTGTGTGCTTGCATTATCTCATACCAGGTTTACCTATAGACGTGCATCACCTGTCCATCACAACAGGGTAACTGCGTCAACCTTGCCGACCACACTGGTTTACGGGAAGGGCGGGTGCGCAGGTGCTTTACCAACATCGGGCACTGCTGTACTGCTTGAAAACATTTAATAATTTTTACTAAATCTTTACTCCACTGTTGCATTCATCATGGTTATGTAGATGGTAGACACATCTACACTCAGTATTAATGTATAAAAAGGGCAAAGGGGTTCGTCCTCATGAGGTCAGCGGAGCGACAAGCACAGGGCATCATGGGTGGAGCCGTACTGTAGTGCCTGTGCAATGACAGAAAGGCCATTGGTGTACACGTGGCGCAATTTTTGGCCATATGAGCTGTGTGGCTGAAATGCGAAAATGGAGAGAAATTCTAGGAGGTTTTTATAAGTTCTATTTTATTGTTTGTTTTGCTAAGCTCAGATTCCAGACCACGCTAGTGGGTCAATATTAAAAAAAAATTAGTTCCCCCCCCCTTTTAGTATATTAAAATGTTGTTTTTTTTTTTGCTAATTTCCTTAGCAGCGCTTTTGTCAGACTCGATTATCCAGAGGAGGAATGCAGTAGCCGCATGAAAATATAAGGCTTTACCATGATAACAGCTGAAAAAAATGTAATTTCATGCTTTCGCTGAAGCCACAAAAATATATTGTTTTTAAATTGCTTTTTTTGTCCCTTTTGTTGTTTAATTTTTGAAAGGAGTATGGGTTTTTTTCCCCCCCTTTTGACAACTTTTTTAAAAAGGACAACCAGGACACAGACGTCAGGTGGAGGTGCAGGAGGGACCGCCCGTGGTTTCTTTCAGAACTGAGAGTAAAGGAAGCGTTGTCTCCTGCTTTTGACAGGATGCCGACAGTCCCATTGTCGTACAGACTCACCAATAAGGACGGCAGCAAAAATGGTGTCTGCAGACAAAGTGCTCAAAACGTGCATGTGTGTGTGTGTGTGTGTGTGTGTGTGTGTGTGTGTGTAAGTAATAGAGGGAGATGAAGTGTGATGCTGCCTGTATGCCACAGTGGCCACGGCAGGGAAGGACAGCTTCTCCTCACTGTGTCTTTCCAACCTTTGCACTTCATCCCAGGTGCTGGTTCTGCTTTTACTGTCTCAGTGGTTTATAAAGTGGGAGTTTTCAAAACATGGTTTTATTTTCACCTTTACTGTCCAAAGCTTGGACCTCTGGTGGTTTAGAGCAAAAGTCAGCCAACCTGCAACATCTAAACCACCCAGCATTTGTTTGTATCTTGAAAACCAACTTCACAGGTGAGGAGTTAATTTTTAATCCTCAAGTGTTGTTGAAAATATTCTTTGTGTATTTCGCAGTGTTTGCAGTGACAGCTTGTTGTACTGAGAAATGTGTGAACCCATCAAGGACTCAGTTGTGGGTTCTGTGGTCAATGGAGGGGCAGTTTCTGCTCTGGGTGTTGCCGTGAAATTGGTCGGCATGAGGAACATCTATAGCCGGCTTCTTCTCACGCTGAATAGGGTATCCGATCCTGTGCTTTTCCAGTTCTCCGCTACTTTGAGCGATCGGTACCGTTTATCCTCCACTTTATTAAAGCTTCTTGTCATTTTACACCGTAGTGCTTGGAGATGTGAAGTAGGCGGTGTGGGGTTGCTGCTTTGGGTGGGGTTTGAGTGTTGGGCACTTTTAGCCTTGTCCTCACTATGGGAGATGCTGATGCTGGCCTGGTGGCCACCAGCCATCCATTAGCCTGCCTGGATCCAAGTGAAGCATGGAGTTGAGGCTTAGACCCTGAGTACCTCTGGCGCCCATGAGCCCAGGAGAGCGCACTGTTGGCAGTCACCGTTGTTCTGGTGCTGGCGGGAGTGTTGCAGCTCGTAGGGCCGGGTGTCTCTGCTCATCATCGCTAAAGCGGCGGCAGGAACACACGCTGCTGCTGCACACGCTGCCCAGCCAAACACCAATCCAGCTGCACAAATGTTCGACATCTGTCTGCACCCCACAACAGACTTCCCGAGACAGATAAGATGTATTAAAACGAATAAACATTTGTCTGTACCTCACATGAGCACTGGCTTGTTTAAATGCTCTCTGCTCTGCTTTGTACTGTTAATATTTCTTTTGACATATAAGCTGGCACTTTTTATGCTTTTCCCCATCTTGTAGCACCGCTGTACAGTACTTACTGCAAACATGGGTTTCTATATGTTTCTTATGAAGGAGGGGGTGGTATAGAAGTACAGGGTAGTAGTGCAGACTCCGATCCCACCTCCTGCTGCAGTACCCTCAAATGAAGTCCTTACCCTGAACTGCTCCTGTAAAAAAAAAATACCCAGCTGTATAAATGGGTAAATGTGTGTGAAGGAGCTTAGTGTATCAGTCTCGTGTTGCAAGTCGCTTTGGAAAAAAGCATCAGTTAAATTAATAAAACCTGATAATAAACTAATAAATGGCATTTTCCTGACTTGCTGACGCTGCTCTCCTATCCACTTGTGTTGTCCCAGGTTGTATTACCCAGAAGCCCACCCAGCCAGAGCGGTCCAGCTGATGAGGGTGGGTAAACTGCAGCACTACCTGGGCCGACTGGAGGAGGCTCGGCGCACCCTGGGCCAGGTCTGTGATCTCTGCACCTTTACCCTCTTTCACACCTCCCACAGTACTATGACAACTTTGCCAACATGTGTACAATCCCTCCTTTTGCACATCTCTCACATCCATCCGTCATATTTCGGGGGAACCCAGTTAGAAGCTGGTTTTCAGCCGGGAAGTTGGGTGAATTTAACAGGCGTCAACAAACTGACTTCAGTTAATAGATGAGGTGGGACTCCCAAGGACTGGTGCTCCCTTTCCTGCTCACGGTGCTCTTCTCTCTAGGCTTATGACCTGATGAAGGTGACCCACGGGTGTGAGCACTCCCTCACCTGTGAGCTTCGCAGAATGCTGGACGAGTGCCGGGCCGAACTGGGCCATGACTAGCAGGACCGAGACTGGGAAACCTAGTGGAAGACTTCTTATGTCCTGAACACTGAGAGCAGAAGCAGTGTCTGCAAACCTTCTGCGTGGGACCCCGTGCAGCTGTCATATGCTGCGGCGCGTCTAACTTTTGTCACGTCCAACATTTTCACTTATTTTTGTTCCCACTGGAGTCAATCATGACATTGCAGTTTGTAACCCATCTTAGCTCTGTGATGGAATTTTGACCAAAAAAATGCTCATTTGAACAATTGTATGATTTTGAATCCAGAATAAAACTGAGCAATTCTGTCTTTACTCAAGGACTTCTATGTTGTAGTGCGTTAATGGGTTTTTCTCAGTTATGGAGAGAACAATTGTAGTTTATGAGTCTATCATGCTATAAATTATTAACAGTGACCAAAAAAACAGTTAAAGTTAAGTTATTAACAGGCCAAAACTTTTCAGCTCAGCCGGAGTATAAATCTTCTGTTAGATCATGCATTGTGGGACCACATGCTTCTATGCTAAGGAAGTTTACTTGTAATATTAATCACGTGAAGACATTTTTCAGCATTTTGAGGAAAATGTCCGGCAACACGATAAGCCCTGGAAAACAGACCTATTTCGTCTTACTTGGCTTGAACTAAAAGCCATAAAAACCAGTATATCCGGCTCCATGTTTTGTCAGTGGCTAGGAGCCATTTATTTAAACAAAATGAGAAGGCATAAAACGTCCCTGTAATGACAGGTAGATAAATGTGTCCCAATTTCCCAGAGAACCAGTGCAGTCGGAGGATTAGGGGATTATGACCAAGAAAACAGCCTAACAGGAGTTCTGCCACATAGTGCTCCTGCCTGCTGTTAACACACTGCTCATTACAGAGTGTCAAAATGCATAGAAAATAAGTTCAAAATGGACAAAATGAGCGGAATTTAGCACCACCACTGGTTTATGAGTACAGCTGGTGAGACCAGCGCTGTGCTTATGTGCACACATAAATGCGGCGTTTACATGGGCCACGAACCACAGGCCACAGGGGTTCTTTAGGGCTTTTCTCAGCCTCCTCATCACCAGCATCACATGGAGTAAATGACCACAACAGCATTAGAGGCCTGCATGGCCTCACGGCCGCACCCGGTCTGTACCCGAAACCTTGAAACCCGACCTGGAAAAAAAAAGTAACAAACAAATGCTCAAAATTAGTTAATAATTGCTTCTAATAAAAATAAATTAAAATTACAAAGTAATAATAATTAATTTTCACATTTTTGGAAATAAACTTGAACCCGCCCTGAGCCCAGCCCGAAATACGATCCTTATTTGGGTCCTGACAGACTCGGGTTGTTTAGCAGACCTCTAAATAGCATTTGCTGAGCCACTGCTGCAACACCAAGTCTCTGTTTTCATTCTGTCCCTTTCCCCGAGGACACAAGAGGACTTCTGTATTCCCCTACGATCCCTGAATGTTGCTGGGCTTTAACTGCAAGCCCATCCGGTGGCTACGTACTGTTTCTCCTCTACCGTGCAAACAGGACATGCCCTGCTGCTGAGATCAGCGCCCTACCCAGCGGCGGATGGCCCGTCCGTGGCTGTGCCTTTTGTCCGGTGCAGGATGTGGTTCTGCCGCCTGTTTGCCCAGTGGATTGTGCCTAAACCTCTTCCGTGGGCCACAGAAAAGCACAGATCAGTAAGTTACAGTGTAAGACCACCGAGTCACCCCTACAGCCCCATTCGTCCCGTTCTAAAAAACAAACACAGCAAAGTAGAGATTTTAGTTCCAGATAATTTCACAGACAATGACCCTGACCTTTGTTAAGAGAATAGCTGCCCTCTGCGGACACGTGAGCTCATCCCAGCGCGGTGTCCTAACCCCAGTCTCTCTGTCGCTGACTGAAAACCTTCCGTGTGATTTGCCAAACCCCAGACATGCCGAAACAACCAAGCCCATTTTTCTTACTCTGCGTAGCTGTATAACCTTAGGGCCTCTAAGTTCACGTGACATCCAAATGAAGTTGACAGAATTTGGTTTGTTCCTTCTACTCACATCCAGCTGCTCAGAACTATGGCCTGCAAGTGCGTCCGCAGTTGCTTCCCCCGTTGCAAAGCCAGCAACCCAAACGCACCCTGCATCCCAGAATGGTCTTGTGCGCCGACCGTCCGCGCTCACCGTTTCCGATAAGCAAGGCACCTCTCCGGTTCCTCTCCTGATGAAAGGCAAGGGGGCTGGCATCTCTGCGGGAGAAAGGAAGGCCAGGTAAACGAAAGAGTGCGAAGGTTCTTCGCCGCCGTGCACGCGCCGCATCTCCTGGTGCGCTCTTCGGGCCATTTTCCCTTCCGCTTTTCCGGGGTGAGAGCTCGTCTGTCTCCTGCCATACAACTGCTCACACATTCCTTTTCTGAAGCATCTCTCTTTTCAAAGCCTCTTGTGAATTTAAAAGCAGGGCTTTGCATTTAATGAAGGTGTAATGGAGGAGAAGTTATAATAAGGACAGCTGAAGTCGGAGCTGAACTGGATGAGCTGGAAAAGCAGCACTGGCTGTGCTCTGTCGGTTTTTATCAGAGTTCCATTTCTGAATGCAATGCATTTGATTGTGAGCAAAAGGTGAGTCTTGAGGTTTGAATTGTATGCCAATATAATTTTACTTTCATGTATTCATGCATTTATAAATTGTGCATTTTTTTGGTATTCAAAACTGAATGAGAAATTCAGCATAAATGAGCTACTTGTACTGCAGCACACAGTCCGCCCGAAATAATAATTGTAGGAATTACATTTTCGTACCATACGAGAAAATGTTAAATATATTTTTGCTTTTTTTTTTTTTTAATAAGAGAATACTGAGGACATAAACAGATGAATCTAAAAAAGAATTTGCAGAGTAGCTCTGCCTGTGGCCTCTAGAAAGAGAAAATAATCAGGCAGTTTCCCAAGTCATACTTTATTTACATAAGTCACAATTTCCCATCTGATTCTTATTTCAACTCTTCAACTCATTTTTACTCCAAAGGCAGCGATGTTCCATCTGGGTGTCCATCACGCAACGTACCAAGTACTTTCGACACGGAGCCGATCGTTTCTGAACTTTTAAAACAAATCGTGGCCATTTCAACAGAATGCGCTCAGTATGCATCACATCAGAGGAGAAAGACAAAAGTCCACTTTGACGTTAAAACGTGAAGCCTCTGCCCAGCGCCCCGTTTGCAAACTCAGCATTTCGGTCTAAGCAAGCCGATCGATGTCTTTTCCACCTCTTCTGTGAAGCACGCCAGGTCACACGCCGACTGAGCGATTAGCGAGAAGTTAATGGTGCAAGGTGGGGGGGGCGTGAGGAAAGCACACAAGAAACGTGGACTTGCTGACCAACAAATGCCAGCAACACGATCCAGAAGAAAGGTGAACGCTGAAATAATTTTTGATATGAGCGAATTTGCAGAAAGGAAATTTCTACTTGTTAAAAAAAATAATAAATGGAAGTTAATACACATTTATATTTATATATGAAAGGTGGGCTCAGCAACTGTACATTTTTATGCATAGCACTTTGCAACCATAATATGTAAATAAATTATACAATATAAGCAACTCTGTCAGTCGGGCCTCCTGAGAGTACAAATAAATAACGTCCTTCATTCATTGCTATGATAAAGGTAAAGAGGAGAGGCTTGAAATCCTAGCAGTCTTTGCTACTCGACTCACGCGATGGGGGTTTGGGTGAAGGCGAGGAAGCAGGTGTGGCTAACATTAGCATAGGAAACTAGCTACATATAAACATTTATAGCTGAAACTGTCTCAAGCACCATATATTAACAATTATTACCAAATTTGTATGCACCACTGAAGCAAAGCTGCCCAGAGTGAATGGGGTTTCTTTGTAGAGAACCTGGCAAATACATTAAAATAGTTTTTAATAGAAGTTTAATCAGGTGTTCAGCAATTTTGAGGCAGCTAATAGGTGAGCTGTTGAAATGGGAAGCTTCAACTCAACTGATGGGTTGACTAGATTGACTTTAACACAACAGGGGCTCTCTCGCGCAGCCCTGATGTCTCCTGCAGTTATGTTTGTTTAAGCTCCTCATCCCCTGCTTTTCCATGAGCGATAGCATTCATCGGGCCCCGGGCAGAGTGCTGCAGAAAATGCCAACCGAGCTACGGGAGGCAAACACGAGAAGATGCCGTTGTTTCTTTGCGCGCATTCTTATTATTCCATTTTCTTCTTTTGCCACCTTTCTCTAAACCCATGCACTCTGAGCAGTCTTGCAGTCCTTTTCAGAATAGAAAAGAATAATAAAAAACGTACACATAACAAGCCATAATATGCCGCTTTTCAACTAGTATATAACATTACAAATACAAATTACCAATAAACAGCAAGTCAGAAAGATTAGACACCAAGTAAAACAAGCTGTGTTTTCCGTTTTTCCATTTCATTTTCTAAACTACTTAACCTAGCACCACAAATAGGGAAATATTCTGATACCGGAGTCTTCCCAAGGCACTTGTTGTCCTTTTTCTCTCTTTTTTCCTTTTTTTATTCTCTCGTTCTAGCCACATCCACCTGTATCAGTCTTTGTCAAAGCAATGCCATATTTACAACCATAGAATCAAAGGGTTCCTTGAAAAAAGTGCTCTTTCATGCTGATAGGAGGAGTTCTTCTCCTCGGGTTGTGATAATCCTCATCACCCAGTTTATACCACTGCCTTTCGTATTGCCTCTTTAGAAAAATATTAGTTTTGGACTTTTATTCGCGTATCTCCTCATCCTGTCGGAAAACCAGATGTCCGTTGTACTGTACAAAGTCTTCCTCCCACAATTGGTCGATTTGCTATGGTGGCAGCGGACACGATCCACCATCCTACCGCCGCCTGGAGGTGACATCAAAGCAGGTGATCATCATTAGGTGGGCCTTGCAGAAGTTGACCCGATTCTCCAGGCGCTCTGTGACAAACTCCAGGGCTTCTAGGTACTCCAAGGAGTCCACCTCGAACGTCTGCTGCAAGTCAACTGTGAGAGAAATGTAAGGGGAAAAAGCCTGCTGTGAACTGCAAAACAAAAGCTGGAATGACAGCAGCAAAGCCTGAACATTTATAGATATTTGGGACAAGGGACATGATTTATTCTGCATATTGCAATGATGCTTCACGTATCTCTCCGAGGACTAGCAGAAGCATTTACACACGGTTTGTTGCAAAGTGAGACTGTTGATTAGCTAACAAAAACCGTAGATGGCTGCACACACAGTAAAAAGAATGCTTTTTTGTTGTAGACAAAAATTACAACCACATGAATTTACTCCAAGAGAGGTCCAGCTAGCACAAACTTTCTGATACGGTTATTAGTAAATACCAAAATGCCTACTGTTAGCTAATAGCAAATTTTGACTGATGGGTATCTGTTGATTTCTGTATGAGCTATAACATGCAGCCCTGTTGCCTTTTTAGAACATTTCCACAGATGGACCTATGCCTGACTCACATTCGCTGGTCCACTTCTCCGGTGCCAGCATCAGGTGCTGTTTGGTCTGCTCCAGCTCCTTCTTCAGCCAGTCATACTTGGCCCGCACTTCAGAGATGCGCTGCTGCCGATGCTCCAGGATCTTCAGCTTTGCACTGAAGTACACCACCTCCTGCAGCAAAGCCATGAAGGTGGCTTGAGAGATGCACTTATCTCTCCTGCTTTTTCAAAGTCTTTTAGGTCCAATAAAGGTAAACTCCCTAAAGTAGACCTAATTTCACTTGTTTCGCAGTGCTTCACTGTGCACTCATTCCTTCTCACCTTGTTGCTGGCACCCCTCCTCCTCTGCAGACGTTCCACATCGTCAATTTCATACACCTTGATCTCAAAGGGTTCTGCTAAGCCCCGCTGACTGGGCCGGAGGGGTCCGTCCACCCAACGCACACCGGGGCTGACGATGGACTTCCTGACTGGGGATGTTGTGTCCAGGGACAGCGTGGGGATCAGACGCCTCCGCTGAGACCCTAATGTCATCAGAGAGAGAACATTAAAGGGAAGCCCTAACAATAAACAAGTTGTGAAGCACACTGTGTTATGCCTTCTTCCTTCCGTCTTTCTGTACTGTATTATACAGGCCCTACACAGAGCTCATTATGCCAGGAAAAGATCCCTGACACCTCTCTCTGCCTTCCAGCTGTACAGAAATAGCATCTTTTAAATTGGAGTACTTTCTGAGCAGCAGAGAGCACCACAGGTTTAGATAATTCATATAAAAGTGTTAATAAGTACATACAAGCATTGTTGTTAAAGCATGTTAACACAGATTACTTATTGCGCTTTTGCACATTTATTCAAATCATGTATTAAGGCAAGCGCTATAATGAATTTTGCATGTGCAGAGCTATTGTTTAATCGATTGTGCAAGGGGTTTTCAGACATACGGGCCAACCCCGTTACAAGTCCAGCATGTTTTCAGGCCCAATAGATCGGTTGCATTAAGAGTTTAACATAAAGGTGAAGCATGAAGCTTCCAAGGATATTCCACCACAGCATTGTGTTGTAGCTCCAGTCCTTATGCTGCATTTTTAGAGATTGGTGTGACAACAGCCCATAACCATGGTGCAAAGCGATAACACTACTGGGTCACCTGGTTATCTGGCCATTGTAGGAGAACGTGTCTTCATACGCATCCCTTGCTATTTGCATAGAAATTGGCAGCTCTGGCAATTTTTTTTTATCTGATTTTAAACACATGGACAGAAGTCAGTTTAATGGCCACTTCATGTTCCTCTGTCTCTGACGGCTCAGAAAGGTCAGCTGTCCAGATACTGCTGATTGGCTACAAATTCATTCATTTGTGATTCACTATTGAATTCTCAAGCTGTAGGGCCCATACAGATTTATTGAAAATCCAATTTTCTAGTCCTCGATACAAGAGTCACTCTATCTGACTATTAAACACATTTCCCTGCCCAAACCTTTTCCTGGTTGGGGTCTCACTCTGGCATATCTCAGACTAAGCATTCAAAAATGTTTTCTTTTTTATTGCTGAACTGAAAAACTCTGGCTTTCACATCTATGAAGAGTCTCAATGTCAGTGTTGTTCCACCAGAAGACAGCGAGTTTGCGTGGTTTTAGGAGCCACTTTAATGAAGCCAAAATGTGGAAATAAAGCGTCCAGCCTCAATAAGTATTGATTTTGATAATTACATGGTTCTTTTGTTTTTAGGAGGTAGGAGTCTACAAATGAACAATCTTACCTGTATTGTTTCTTTTCTTTGAGTTCTTCAGACTCCTCCGTCCACTGACAGAACTGCTATTCTCACTCATGGAGTCCTGAGCAGAGGAGGTGCTGCCAGTTGCCTCACTGTCTCTCATCATGCTCTCGTAGCCACTGCTACCCCCGCTGTGGTAGAATAGTGCCGTCTTCCCCATGGCAGGGGGCAGCTCTCCACTCAGCACACTGCTGTTGTCGCTGGCGTGGCCACTGCTGCATCGGTGGGGCTTGCGGGGAGCTGTGATTTTGCTGTAGGGGGATGGCAAGGTGTGTACCACGGGCCTGTCCTCACCCTGGAGCCCCCCTCTTTCCTCTGAATCAGAGGCACCCCGAGAGTGTCCTGCCCGGGAGCCTCCACTGCCCTGAAGAAGCTCAGAAATGCGGCCATTTACAGCTCTAAGGGGAAGCTTTGAAGCCAGCCCAGAACCTCTGCTGCGACTCAGGGACTGTGTAGACCAGGAACTCTGGTTTTGCACTTTTCCATTGGGTGGCAGGCTGGAGCTCCTGTTGACAGACTGCGGGAGTGACTTTGTGGAGAAGCTCAGGGTTTTGGTGCTACAGGCTGACAGACTGCGAGCCTTCGGGCTGGCCATGAGGAGTTTGCTAACTGCAGAGATTTTAGACTGGTTGCCCTTGGGTGACTGTGGAGTGCTGTTAGGGCCGTTTGTGGGAGAGGACACGGAGCCACGGCTGAAACTACGGCCTGCGCGGGGCATAGTGCAGTCCCTCCCATTGCTGGTCTTGGATCCCACAGAGGTTAGGCTCTCGGCTCTCTCTAGAGACAAATACTCATAATGCCCGGCGTTGGATCTTCCCAGGGAGTTGGTTCTGTTTGCCAACTGCTCCAGTTTAGCACTGAAAAGTCTACTGCTTTCTATATTGGGTCCTTTCTGCTTGCCGTTACTGCTCCAATCTTCCGGAGTGCTGCCTAAGAAAGATTGAGTTTGGTTTAATGTTGGAGTGCTGCTTGAGCTATGCTGTGGACTGGCTCTGTTTCTCTGGTCCAGACTGGACTTCCTTATTGGTGGCAAAGGAGGTATTCCTTTTGGTCGTGCAAACAGGCCTTGCTTTCCAGATGATCCCCTTCTTTCCAGCGTGGCCCTAGGACTGCAAGGTGTGGAGGTGGTTACCCCCAAGCCTTTGTACTCTCCATTCGTGCAACGCCCTGACCCATCTTCAAGGTCATCGAATCTGTTCAGTCGATTCCACCCCCGTGGCAGACTAGCTGTTCTGAAGATTCCAGCTGAACATGCAGGAGTAAGGCTCTCAGATGGATTCAGGACCATTTCGCACCCATCTACAACTCTCTTCAAGTTGTCAGGTGAGCTGGCCACCTCTACACTACTTGAACTAAGTCTGTCTGCTAGATTCCAATTATTCACTGGGTTTGTACTCCTCTTATCTGGCTTGACCTCACAGACTACTTCCTTTAGCTTTGACTCATCATCATCTCGTTTCATCCAAGGGTCATCAAAGTTGATTTCCGAGGAAACAGGAACAGGAGCTGTTTTGGTCTCTTTTGATTTTGGATTTTTAATGAATGTGGGCACTTGACTTGGATCTTGGATTACCGTTGGCTTGACTGTGGCACAAGGATGAACAGTAACGTTGGTCTTGACGCCAACAGAGCCTCCAAACGTTTGCATATTAGGAGGGGAAACACTTGTTTTTACAACCGAGTGCATCTTTTTTAGTTTCTCCTTGATTAATGGGCTTTTCTCATTAACCGTGTCAGCATCGGTTAGCACCCCTTGATGTTCTGGATTCTTCCCTTCATAAAGGTCCATGAGATTATGGCATTGGCTCACATCTGAAAAGTCAGGCTGCTGTGGTTCAGCCATAGCTTCTCCATGTCCATAGCACTGCTGTACCACAAAGCTGTGGCAGAGTTGTTCACCTTCACTGCCTGTACTCATTTGACTAAGCCAGGAGCTTATAGAAGAAGACTGACCTGACAAAGCCTCTTCCTCAGGTCTGGAAACAGAAAGGAACTTGGCTACACTCACCTCAGAGATCGACACTGGGGTAGAACTTGAAAAACCCTCCAGGTCCTCACTAATGCTGCTTATGATGCTGACAGGCCGAGAGCCTGAGGCTAAGGCTTGCACTGAGCAGTCACTATTGAAGCTAATGATGCTGGTGGGTCTGCCATTTTCCATTACGCCACTGATGGTGAGCTCTTCTACTAGGGTGAATACCAGCTCATCTTCACCATTGAGCTCCAGTGGTTGCTGCACTGTCACAGTTGTAGTGTTCTTCACCTCCTTCTTTTCATCTAGAGGCAGCTGTGGCAAGTCATCTGCTAGGGTTTCAGCAGATCCCATGCTGGTAGAGGAGGAAGACATGTTCATTACCTGTGGGCTCATACCAATAGGTGAGATCCTGGATTCTGGCTGCAGAAGGGATTCAGTTGAGGACCTCCCGCTGTCTTTGTTCAGGGTCTGTGATGAAGATGGGCTTGCACTGGGTATGACACCTTTCTGGGTGTATACTTTGCAACGTTGTGAAGGAGAAGAGGGTGGTTTATATTCTGAAGTTTTGGTCAAGCTAGCAATGCCAAGTCTTGGAGAACCCATAGGGCGTGGTTTGCTGTCACTAGAACCCGAAGTGCTGATGGACTCCTTGCTGTCATGCATGGTTGGACTCTTGCTCCTATGAGGATTGCTGGATTGCATGGCGGTGCTGCCTGTCACACTTATGCAACTTGAAATGGTACAGCTGCTTCCCATAGACAGGCTTTCTATAATGGACTTAGCAATCTCTGCTTCTTCTACTACTTCTTGAATCTCCTCAAGCTGCTGGTCATTGGTGATCCTTTTAGAAATGCGTGAATCGACACTGTGTTTGACTTCTGTTCTCTGGGCTGACACAGAATCGAGTCTACTAATTCTGTTGGCTGGAACTTCCTCGAAAGGAAATTTGCTGACTTCCTCACTTCCATCAATACATTCCAGCCGCTCCTGAAGTTCCGCAAAGGTGTTGCACTTGAGGCAATCTTTTTCCTGCTTCCCAGACTCAGCACCCTCTTCTAGTACCTGCTGCAGTGGGTGGTGTTGAATTCCTTGCAGCTGTTGCACTGAACGTGGAAGGTGTATGGCCTGCCGCTCTTGCGGAACAGTCTGCTGCTGTTGCATGGAGTTCCCCTGTTCCACCTTGTTCTTATGAAGGGATGGGATAATGGGTACAAACTCGGGTGGACCCTCATTGTCTGTCAGTTCCTTGTCTGATAGAGCAGAGCCATTGGGCCCTACATAGATGACTGTGTCACAAGACTGTTCGCTACTGGAGTAGTCATCAGGATCACTGGCCAGGTGTAGAAGGGGCATGTCTGGATCCACCACGTTCCGAGAGTGGAACGTTCTCAACTGGGTAGGTCGGCGCATTCTTCCTTCCTCACAGGAGCTCTCCCCACCAGAAGAACTTGATGTGTACTGCTGATGAAATACAAAGGCACGTTAATTACATGTTTTTAGATATATTTTTTTCATTACGTGTAAACTAGGATCCTACTAATAGCCATTCATCTATCATCCATCAGCCCTCCTTAGGTTAGAGTATGCTGTGCACCTTGAATGCAACACCTTTCCACTGCAGGGCACTCACTTGAAACCCCATACTGTATCGCTGGTAGCAACTTTAGGACAAGACAGAGTTTTGAATTGTGGGAGGAAGTCATCCAACCTGGGGAAAACTTGAAAGTAAAGAATCTAACAGGGTTTCGCCTCAAATTCATAATCTTAATGGTGTGATGTAACAATGATTCGTAGAGTTACCTTATTAGCCAGGAGTTAACACATTTGTAGTGTGCTTTGACTGTCAGTGAGTTTTATTTGCTTTGTCTGCATATTGTCAGCCAGTAATTCTTTAAGAGATATGTAATATTTCTTCATTATGCTCTATTTAAAATGAAAAAGTATATGCGCAGAGCTATTACTTTAGCCTTCTTCTTCTTCATTCTTAGGACCCGTGAAGCAATTTGGATGGTAGAGAGCGTCTCAGAGAAGTTGCTGGGTGAAGCGGAGATGTGGGCAATCATGGTAGTGCGGCAGTTCATATTCCCCAGGGATTCCCGTAGCAGCATGGTCAGCTTGCTGTCCCTGCAAAACAAAAGCACGATAACTAGCTTCATCATACTGGACATAACTAGTTAATAATGTACGCATAAATGACATAATTTCTGAAATATCATATGTCAGACTGTATACAATAATGAAATATGCCAGTTGTAAAACAAACATACAGAGACTTTTACACATGCATGGCCTGCATAAACACTAAAGCAAGCTCATGTCATGTATTTTTAGAATGAATTTTTTTCTATTATATATGTTAATTCATTCATACTGCAGATTATTTGTAGTATTTAAGTAATCACAAGTAGGACAGCTATAAAATTAGTCATGTTTGCATTATCTGAAAAAAGTTATTCATTGATAGACTCATTGGTAAAACTAAAAACAAACAACTGTTCAGTTCATAATACAGATAATTTGACTTTTTTATTCATAGAAATTTTGTTAAATTTGAATCATAACACATTTCCTGCAACTAACAATACAGTATTTTGACTAGTGGATTTTATGTAGACATAATTTTTATTTATTCTGCCTTTATTTCTCCTATGTACATTTATCGAATGCGTATGAGAAATGCTGGTTTTCCACTGATAAAGTGATTAAGAAGAACGCTTAGTTTTTCTCCTATGTTGCTTCTCTACTGTTTAACGTGACCATTCTCTTCAGTTATGTAAGCTCTTTGCAAGGATAAGTTCAGAACATGTTCAGGGCCCAAGGGGATGGTAGCTCATGCACATGTATGTGTACCGCATGCAGCCAAGCTTGTTCTAAAGCAACATGGCCTTGAGGCAGCGTACCATATGACAGCATTCATGTGATGTTTGACTTCCAAGAGATGAGCAAGCACTATCTGTTAATCTGTGTTCCCCATAGCAACAGCTCAAGGAGATGTGATTGATGGCTAACCGATGCAGCCTTTAAAATAAATCAAGAAACAACCTAGCACTGCCCTTAAAACTGAGGTGCTCTTGACACTTCTTGACATAGATGTACATATCGCATCCACAGCACTTCAGAAGCCCGTTTGATCTTTAAAATTACTGTGCAATAAATTGTTTTAGTGCAACTTGTTAAGTTATTATGAACAAGACTTCATCTTCAGTGTCTTAATCTAACCAACCAAAAGCAGTTATGTAGAGACGTGTTAAAGGAAGGAAAAATCTATTTTAGTAATTTTATGTGACAGACATATTGAGGAAAAGCACTGGAGAGTGTTGTACTGTTCCAGAAGGATTGGAAATTAACACCAGCATAATGTAAATGATCTGAGGTGATATATGGCTAAGCATTCCTCTGTTTAAACTAGGTATGATAATGCCTGGAATGGGCTCAGCTGTAATGCAATGTAATTTAATCATTTATTTATTAAACTTAGAGAACAGCTTTATGCCCTATATTTGCCATTATTTGTGGTGACAACATCTTTTCAGAATATAAAGTATAATTTTGAATAAGTTTTTGTTTCTCACCAAGCAATTCTTTGTAGCAGAATGAAAATAAAGTATTTTCTAAACATTTTTTGTTTAACTACGTTTTAACGGTATGACTTAAACTACTTAATTTTTAAATGTTTTTCCCCTGTTTATATGATCATGTTTAAGATGTGTAATTCCTACAAATTCCTAATAAATACTCTGCAAATTATATAACATTGTTCATAGACAGCATTATAGCTAAGGGACAAAATCACAGCATAATGAAAAATGCTATGAAATACCTCTTGTGTTCAAAGGTAGGGACTGCATGAAAACAGATTAGGGATTTTGGTTATGCGAAGCACCAATATGAAACTGGGACCCAAAATCTCAGCTGCATCAGTTATAACCTCAGGATGTTCAGCAGCATGAACAATTAATGATGTCTAGTCGCAAAAATGAAAAAAGCAATTTGATCAATTAAGACTGTTATTAAAAAGTAAAATAGCTAATAATGTGAAAATACTTCATTTGCTTTTTAATATTTCGTTGACAAGTACCATGCTAATTCATACATACTGTTGTGAATTTACGATCTGAATGTTTGGCACACTAATTTAATCACTTTCTCTGTCCTGTGTACAGAACCTCCTCAGGTGTGCTGGCAGCAATACCTTCACATAGTTAAGTTACACTAAGAACATTTTTTTATGTCGAACTGCGCTGTTTATTTTAAATGACAATATTACACACATTTCTTAATAGCTGCCACAAAGAAAAACAGGCATTTTGTGAGAGATTATTTTTGGTAGCTGACAGGAAGAGCACTGACAATCACCCATAACTGTGATTATTACAACACCACCATGTAAAAGCAAAGTACTCTCTATTTCTGAATTCTAGTAAATGTGACTAAATATTAAAGCATAGTAATCTGTGATATAAAATAATACTGATGTAAGCACAGACTCGCATCCTGGCTGAAGCTGGTAAATTTCATTTTCTCTTCCTGTGCTCTGCTGCTATTGCATCCTAGAAAAACAAATAGTTGGAAAACTGCAGGGCATGAACTACATATAAGCGTGATCATTTTTACTACTATCACATGAGAGACCCTACGGTTACAATTTGTTGCAAAGATTGCATGACTTATCTCATTCTCTTAAACACTGGCAATTATTTTCAATATGGATCAAAAATGTTCTTTTCTGACATTTAACCAAGTCTGCAACCTTATATGATCTCATTAACCAACAAAAAGGATAAACGGTTGAACCTGCAAGTATTTAACAGTAATTCGGTTAAATGGGAGATCAATGACTTTTTCTAAGGATTTATTTTCATTTATGTTATGTTTGGGTAATCTTCTGCAAATGTTACGCCTGTTCTAAATGGCCCTAAACTCCAATTATGGCTCAGCTTGGCTGTGTTTACCATCCCTGCTTAAACCGATGTGGTTCTTTGCAATGTAAATTTGTTATGATTAAATTATAAGTGCAGTACATTTTATTACCCCTGGAGTAAGAGAAAGGGTTTGGCATATTTTAAAAACTTGCTGTGACGTACTTATTTGAAGGCTGTGCCTTAAACCTATTATAAAAACAGAAAAAAAAAATTACTAGGAGGATCCGAAAAAATTAAGCACAACATGTTTGAAGTGCCAGAAAGAACACAAATATTATCTTTGCACGATTTAATTAGCGTAGTCAAAAATTATTTTATTATACAATAATTACTTAGATATGTAGGCTTTAAATGTCATTGAAATTAAAATATCAATTTAAATTTAAATAGCACCCATTTATACAAAATTAAACCTTTTTTATAAAGGTACCATTGCCAAATACACAGTAATAAATTATTTATAGGATCACCTAGATTGCATCAATAATGCATTCATATGTGTACAGATATGAATTTTTTCTACATTTAAATTTTAATTATGAACTTGGTGGGTTGTTGAGTTGAACAAAGAGTAGCTACACAGCTGTTTAAAACATGTTACAGTTTTTTGTTATTTATGCAGGCAAGGTTATGTCTAAATAGTACTCCTCGATTCTCATGTATGTTCATGAGGGCAGAAGGGCACACAGCAAGCATATGGAATTGCAGCTGCTAGTATGGGGTTCAAAGACACAAAGTTTTTTTCTGAAGGTTGTGGAATACAGTCCTAAAGTACATTTTACTGTCAGATCGTGATGATTACACTTAATTTGTATTCCTACAGTAAAATATTAGTCAGTCAGTCAGTCAGTCAGTCAGGCCATTTCTGTGCCTACTTTTTCTTGGTGAGGGTTGTGGTGGAAGCAGAGGAGGTGGGTCTAGACCCTCCTCTTCTACAAAATGGTCACCTAGTTCTCCTGGGGATCCCAGGGGTTCCCAGGCCAGACAAGTAACGTAATCTTTTCAATATGTCCTGGGTCCGCTGTGCGGTCTTCTCCCAGTGGGACATGCCTTGTGTAATTCTTAAAACATGCCTGAACCACCTCAGCAATGGCTCTACTCTGAGGCTTGTCCATAGTTTCTTACCTTCTCTTGGAGAGTAAGCTCAGCAATCCTGCATAAAAACCCCATTTTGGACATTTAAATTTGCAGTCTCATTCTTTCAGTCACTGCCCAAAGCCCATGGCGATAGGTTCGGAAGGGAATATAGTTTGAACAGTAAAAAAACTCAACTGCTTCTTCAATGTCCACAGGACTACCCCAACACCCCAAAATGTATAAATTCATAAAATATTGCATAAAAGCACAGGGCAAGAAATGCATCATTCATAACAATAAAAATAGGTGCATAGCAATTGAAAGTGATAATTTACTTGTAGGGGATATGTTTGCTGCCATTCACCAAGGCCAGGATGACATTCCCCAGGGCGGAGAGAGAGAGGCAGAGTCCAGCAGTGCTGTCGCGGGTCTTACTCAGCACCTTCACGCAGCTGCCCATGTCGATCAGATGCAACCTACTCCGCCCGCCTGACACTAAAGGTGATAGATGGGAGGGGAGAACGTAAAGGTCAAAGGACACCAGAAAATGTACCCATAATCCCACATCATAGCTGTACCTGTAGGACCAGCATAACTACAAATGCTGAAGTTGGATAGGTTGACCTTACAGACCCATGTTTTTTGTCTTTGTGCCTAGACGGATAGGAAGTTACAAATTGAGTTTGTGGTTATAGGAATCGGTAAGCTTTATATTCCTGTGAGGTTTCACTGGTATTTCAACACTCAAAAGCACAGTGGCAGCTTCCATCTCATAATGCTTGCTTTCCACACTATGTCCATTAGAACCATAAAAGAGCGGCTTGACGTCTTTAAACCCTGCATGTTCCTCATGTTGATGCTGCAGTCCAGGCTTAACATATTTAGTTGGTGCTCCTTGATAGGAGCATATTTCACAGGTATTGAAAGCCAAGTCTGGCTGGGGCCATTTTGCTGTAAATGTCAAATACGTATATAGCAACAGCTGCCAACAGCTGCTGGTACAATAATCTCAACTTCTGCTGACCTGTGACAGTGATAAGCAGAATTTAAACACCATCTTTCATCTAAGAAGCAAAAAGTGAAGAGGTGTAGCCTGCCTGTTTTACCGCAAATAAGTAGCTCCACACTATGATAAAAAGCACTGTACCTCCTCTATTGAATCCTGGATTTTTATTTAGCAATGTGCTTGATGTAAAATTTTGTAAAATAAAAGTGATTTATAACCTGTACTTTAGGGCATCCAAGTGGGTGATCTTGCTATGTGGCCGTTATTGTTGCCTGTCTTTTTTCCTTCCTGTGTAACATATACTCTGCAAGATTCTCTAAACAGTATGCCGCATTGAACTTGGCCTGCTATGCTCCATACATAATCAGTCCTTGTTTTTTGCCCCCTTTTTACTAGGTGTGTACATACAGCCCTCCTTGTGTACAACTTGGAAGGATGTCAAGAATGAATACCACACAGGGCCTGGCGAGACCATCTGGTTTTGCTTTGCCTTTCTGTGTGATCCTTATGTCTGAGTGCAGGCTGCCAGAACCTCCAGAGTTAGACAGAGGTTACTGTGATAAGGGAATTAGTTATGTTCCCAGGAAACGGAGACGTAAGTGTAACAGTTTCCAAGATTAGACTCCCTTTTTGAGCCCTGAAAGTGAAAAAATCGCACTTTCACAGTGGCACTTACATGAACTTCTGTTTATATAAGCAACCTGAAACTTTGGAAGACTGAAAACTGGTTTCAGTGGAAGATCAGATCCAAGACTGATACAAATGTTAAAGGAAATCTTGATCAAACCTGTCTATCAGCATGAATATTTGTTTGGGCTGAACTGACCAGCAAGATTTCTGATTCTGAGGTTATTTGTAATAGATCAACCTGAAGCTATTGTACTGAAGACATAATCTTCTAAATATCCTAATAGAACACAGAAGCTGGCAGTGATAGGGATTAATTAATTGCAGATAATTAAAATAATTGGAGATAATTAATTTTATTTGACTACAAAAATAGAACAGTCCTAGAAAAACAGAAACAATGCCACCATGACAAAAAAGCATGCATTAAAGAGTGAATGAGCTGAGAGAGTAATAGATGGAATTCAGTCCAGACAGCTATACTCACTTCCACCCTTTCCACTCTTTTCCATGCGATACTGGTAGATATGGAGCGTGAAGAGCATGTGTGAGTTGCGTTGCTCCTCTTCGTCACAGTCAGGCCTACCACCATGCCGTGATGCGATTGCTGCATCCAGGAAAAATGCAGCTTTCTCTGCTGTAGGGGCACGCAGCTCGCTCTGGTTCTGAAGCTAACAGGGTTGGGGTGAAGAGGACCATTGGAACAGAGGACCATTACAAATATTTCATACATCTTTAATTACAATATTTTAGTTTAAAACAGCGGAACATTTTTTACTGGTTAGTGAACATTCTGTGGGAAAGGCAAAGAACCTGTGACTCTTGTGCTACAGAAGACAAGGTAAACATGAATGGTGTGTTGGAAAGCTTGACTAGTAATTCAAAAAAAAAAAAAAAACATACTGTTGTGTTGTCGAACTGTAAAGTCAAGATGAAAAATTCTCAGTTAAACCAGAAAAAAAGTCTTATTATCTTAATCAAATGTAAGATTTAGTCATAAAATGTCACCATGTGACTAGTGAGATAAGATATTGCCTTGAACTGAAAATAATTGATGAATGTGCAATAGGCATGTGTTTATTTTAATGTCAAACACCAAGTTCATGCTCTATATCATACATGGGATGTTTGGACAATTTGTAATGCATCATTGAGATCAAGCAGCCCATTTTTAAAGGTATCTATTAATGATGCCACTGGTATAAAGTAAATGAACAAATTCATTCATGCTTTTCCAGGTAGTGGTTGGGAAAATAGATCATCTTAACACATTTCTCTGTGGTATATGCAAAGAATATTATTTTATTTTATGGAATTTTTCCTATGAAGCACATTTTTGAAAAAAACTTTTTAAAATGATGGACTTGTTTTTACCTGCATTCCACAGATGGGATCCTCACACAGGTAAACACCTGGAGACTGACCATCCTGCAGACTGCCTGTAGCTACCTCCGACAGCAGGTCTTTCAGATTTTCATCCTTGCCCCAGACCTCCACAGCAGAAACACGCACGGAGAAGCGGGCACCGGTCTTCTCCTTTCTCTCATTGATGAGCTTGAAGAGCCAGGAGATGGCGCAGGGGATAATCCCCAGGTTCTGTGTGGAGTCATCCTTCCCAATCATGGTGTATGACTTACCTGTGGAGATCACCAAATGTTCACTTAGCCGCACCACCGGCCACAAAATGGTGTTCACAGGAACCATTCACTCATGCATAGTAACAGTGACATAATACAGGCAATCCTACATTCCCACAAGGTCTTCAGTTTACAACGTATCCATCAGGGCTTTGTGTTCATGTTACTAAACTGCAATTTGCATAATTTTGCCAAAATAAAAGCACCAAATACATAAAAATATGCAAAGATTTGATTATAATTATTAAAACTCTTTATTTTCTAAATTGTGCATTTTTAAAAATCTGCCTCATTGTTTAGTTAAAAAGATTTGATTACTTTAATTCAAAGAAAAAATATCCAATATACAATACTCGCTAAAAAGGTAAACTAAAGCAGGTTTTCCCAGAAAACAGCCTATTCGCTATTTAGTGGGTGGTCATCCTTGAACCAGAGAATAGTGTATGAGCTATAATAGATAATTGTACATGTTTCTCAGTTGCTCCTCAGATTCACCGCATTGTTTTTCTATCACAGATTCTACATTCTACAGTTTATTTCCCAGTTTATTCTAAATACATCTTGAGTCTTTTTCACATATATTTGCCTATTGCATATGTTTTATTGCTAAATATTTATTGAATAGGAAATAGAATGCTAAGCAACAACGTACAGAATCTGAGCACAGCGTTCATATGGCTAAGGTCTAGTCTATCTAAATTTACGTTGCATCGGGCTTCTCTCTTTTCTGTGTATTCTTATGTACCATAACAAGCAGCAGGAGCAGATGACAGACTTGTTTAAAGACAATAATTACAAAAGGATAAAAACAATCTTAATGTGCATTAAATACAATCAGCATAACAATCTTTTCCAAATGTACTTTTCATTTCCCTCATCTTTACTTGGAATCTATTCAGATCTCAATACTGTGTATTTGTTTTCTGATTTACTGTGTATTTAATCTTCAGTATCCTCTTGCAGTCCTCCCAACAGGCAGCCCGAACACACAATGGAAAGCATTTACACACCCATCTGGAAAGATCCAAATAGATAGCATCTATGATCATGCAGTGCAGTCTGCGACTGAGTGTGCAGATCTGGGATTAAGTGTCCAAATAATAACACACCACAAACAGACCACTTGCAACAGGTCAAATGTGTAGCTAAACAACGCCATATGGTGTGGGTGCAGTTTAGGCCAAATTTGTCTTCAAACAGCAGATTCTTGTGCGGTATGACAATGGCTGCATGTTTAAAACATATTTAGCTACACAAGCATGCAATGGAAGCTAAAATAAGTTGTACTAAACTGAAAAAAATATTGAGACAATGCCTTTTTGTTGTCTTCTTTTTGCTGCTATGCTCAGTGATGTCTTCATTTCCTGCATTACATCACTTGTTGCTCAAGATCTTCACCATCTATTGTGAAATGCGAATGCCCACATCACAGTGCTTTCTACTGGCTCAAATTATTTGTTGTATTTTCCTGATCAAATCATTTGAACATTTAATTCTCCAGAGGTGTACAGAGAGCTAATTCTTCTCAGTCTCAGTTTTTCAAAAGATCACTATATTGGCAATATGATTCAATGTGCTGCCAGGGCAACTAACAACAAAATAGGCAGGGACTAAACTGTAAGAGAACCATTAATCATTGGCAACATTAATAAGGCCCCATCCTAAAGCTGAATAAACATGTTCTCCCTTCCAGTTGAGTAGTAGTAATTTAATGTTGACCATTTTTTGGGAGGTCTAATGGCATCAACTAGGCCTACGTCAGACATAAAATGCTGCAGTGTGCTGCAATAGTTTATCCTAAAATAGGTACACAGAAACAGCAAGTTACCTCCTAATAGTATAAATAAAAGTGGACCTAATCAGCACAGCTATCCAGTACAACATAGATGGGAACATAACCCTGGTAACAATTTAAAATAATTTCTACAGGAAATGCAAGTCTAAAGTCCAGTGGATCAACTCCAGATGACCGCTGAGGTCTGCAGTTTCCTTGGAGCCAGACACTGTCATCACCACCCAGATAGATCCTGCAGTGAAGGCCCCTTTCCACCAGTAAGAGCAGAAATACTCCTATAGTCATTTACTATAATAAAAAAAAAAACACTGATGATCTTTTAATGGGTGTTCAGGCCAAATCCAACTAAACGAATCAGAGGGCTTCAGTGTGACGTAATATGAAGACAAAGGCCGCACAATTCGATTACCTGTTTTTTTTCCCCTTTCAAACCACGCTTGGGCATCCATTATGTACCATCAGAGCACCCTCCATCAGTGCATCTTCACCATTTATTGATCTTAAATCACACTACAGATTTAATGTTCCCACAATTCAGAGGCCCCAAGTGCCCGGATGTCCATTTCCACGAAATATGCGATGAAAAGCACCTGGATCCAGGCTGCATGTACTCAAAAAAAAAAACACCAAGGGAGAAAATCTAAAGGATAGATCACTGTCTGCGATGAGCTCTTCATCAAACCGATGTTATTTACTGTGAACACAAAATAGAACAAATGATGAAAGCAACTCAAACCCCTCAAAGCACTTATGTTTTCTGTTAAGGGGGGAACTGTAGTTTATTTATTCACATATGAAAAAAACAGTGTTTGTTGTTTAGAACTCTTTTCTGGATTCCAACGCCACTTCTAAAAATTACCAGATTTTTTTTATGGCACTCTAAAGTGACTTTCAGCCACTGACAAAGCCTGTATCTCACTCTCTACTCTCCACCAGAATGTCTATCGCCACAACAGATCGACTGAGGATGCCATTGCTGTCACAGTCCATCTGACCCTGATTCATCTGGAGGGTAAAGCCTATGTCAGACTGCTGGTCACTGTCTTCACTTTAGCATCCAGTAACATTGCCCCCCAGCAGTTGATCAGTAAACTGTTCTCATTGGGTCTAAACACTCCTTCGTGCAACTGGATCCTGGACTGCCTAACCAAGAGGCTACAGACTATGAGGGTTCACAAAAAGTACATCCTACAACATCATGATAAATACTGGTGTTCCACAACATTGTGTGCCCACTACTATACACTCTTCTATCCAACAACTGTGTTGCCAAGTACTGCAGCAATCATATCATCAAGTACACTGACCACACCATAGTTATGGGCCTCATCACTATCAATGATGAGTTGAAGCCTGGTGAAAGGACAACAGTCTGTGTTTTGGTGTCAACAAAATTTAGGAGGCGATTGTTGACCTCAGGAAAACTCAAGCCGTTCACATTCTTTTTTTGAATGGCAGTTCAGCAGTAGTGCTGGTGTACAGCTTCAAGTTAAAAATATGGTTGGAAAGATTATACAAGGACACTAAAAACCTGAAAGAAGGTCTCAAAATTCAGTCACCAATGAGGAAAATTTTGTTTAAAAAAAACCTTTTCTGGGAAAAAAGTATGAATACTGGGTGATTTTTTCCGATGATATGACATTAGCTGCTTCCCTCCCTTCCAACTTTTTAAGATCATGGGTCATCCTTGCTTCAAAATCTGATATACAAACCAGAATTTTTGACTTGAACTTGTTACTGGTTTCCGCTGTGTACTTTTAAACCTGGTTTAAATAGAGCTCAAAGGACAAGAAACCAGCTGTCCTTATTAAGTGTGTAATGAAAAGAAAGATCCCAGCCATCATCTGCTGTGATTTATATATACCTCTCAGGGCACAGAACAATGGGATCTTGCATTACGAGCTTCATGATCCATCTGTCAGCAGCGAGAGAGTGGCATGTGAATGTGTGTGTACAGCAAGTACATGCCCAGTGTTTAAAAACAGCTGTCCTCTTCAGAGGCTTTGGGGCAAACTCACCCAACTTGGAGTGTCCAAAACAGAAGACGCAGCCGTCCGCCCCGTTGACGACAGACTGTATGACCTCAGCCACAGTTCCCGCACATACCTCAGCCTATGTGGCACGTCAAATGAAAGATCGAAGGTGGGTCAGTGAATGAGTCAGCAATTTTACGGACCAATCTAGGTGAGTCAATCATAGAGCAAACAGAATTTGTCATAAGACTGTAGAGTGCATTGCTGTCAAAAATTATGATTAAAAGGAAAAGCATCAACAAAAGCAACCTTTGGATATGTTTTTTCCAACAGTTTTTCTATCAGTTCTGCTGCCTGGCATATTGATCACCTAATGATGCATCTACCGATGGATCAGTTGGTTGTCAGTTTTAAAAAGAGATGGTTTTTAGGCCATAGAAGCTGTGAAGAGCTGGTTTACTTATTTATAAAATTTACCTGGGATGCATCATGGGGGAAGGCAGCATCAAAGGCGAACATCTTGGGTGGTACTTGGCTGGCCCCTCCTCGTTTGTGGGAGGAGTTCTGTGGGCCATTGACTGCTGGGTCCATTATGGTGATCTGTTTTTTGCGCGGGTCCACCTTCAGGAAGGAGCTGGACTCAGAAGTGTCTCCTGGGGATGCTGGGCATACGCGTAGCATCACTTTGACCTAAGCCAATGAAGAAATGATATGCAACATAATCTGTTTTTCTAGACTTTTGTTTCTGGTGCAGCACATGTTTTTTTTTTCTTTTTGATTCTATAAGGACATAAACAGGCCTCTAAAATGTGTTTTATAACTTTCTTCAAGTTATTACTTTTATTCGTTTCTTTCAAAATATATATTACAAATTTGGTAAAGTAATACAGGGATTTAACATACAGAGAAATAAACTGTAATCCAGACCTCACCCAGATAAATGTATTTTTTTTAAAAGAGCAAGAGAGGATCTTTTCCAGCTCTGAGGCTCTGCTAAATGCTGCTGTGGGATTATGGTAGGTCTTTAAGAAGTGCTGGGTTTTACAGAGAGCATGTCTGTCACCACGTAGAGTGAAACACAGATGAAAACACCACCTCATCCGGGGATATGAGCAAATACAGCTGACACACATACCATCACAGCATGAAAGCTGCTGAGCTGATGTGCGCCGGGCAAATTCTAATGAATGTGACAGACATTGCTGCTCTGAGTCAAACATCGCTCTGCTAGGAGAATAAAACTGCACAAAGTTTGTCACCATCTTTCCACACCCTTTATGGGAACCCCTGCTAAGATCTGTGACTACAGTTTTATACCCCTGTCCCCATGTCTACCTAAGAAGCGTTGTTTTGGAAATATGCCTTTATTTGGAAAAACACTTGATTTACCTTTTAGAGCTGTTGGTCCTAATAATATCCCACACTGACATGCATCCTTTTTCATTAACCTCTTGTATTGTTCAAGGTCACAGCAGTCTAAAGCCTATCTTAGAATAACTGGGCACAAGGCAAGAAGGAGATGCCAGTCCATTGCAGGACAGCCCCACACACATACACACTCACGCAAACATACATTGTGGGCAATTTGTAGTGGCAGTTAACCTGAAATACAAGTTTTTGTACTACTGGAGCAAAGTGGAGAACCTTCACACAGATTGAACCAATGCTACCTACTACCTACCTATAGATCCATCTATCTAGTGTCAGTAACCAGTCAGTAAGCAGCCTATCTTCAGCACATGTTTTGGACAAATTGAAGGAACCCACCTGAACATTACAAAGTACACACTGTGTTAGCCAAATTCAAACAGCCCACAAGATGTGATGCTCCAGTGCTACCTGCTCCATTACTGTGCTACCATACAAATACTTTTTTTCACATAATTCTGTGCATTAAGATTCATGGCTTTCTATGGGAACTACAGATCAGGTCAGATTGAACCACTCCAGAAATAAAGGCATACTGTGCTATATAGAATAAATGTCCTGCAGAAGGAAATAAGTGATTCCATGAGAGAAAAAAGCTCTGGCACAAGAACATGGCTGCTGTCCACAGCAGTGAGATGCCTTCACCCTGCAGAGAGAACGTGGATAGCAGGCATGAGAAACAAATTTTCTCTCCTTTGAGGACTTCCTGAACAAAAACATGAAAAGACAATTAAACTGACCTTCTAAAGTCAAACCTGGAACGGTGTCTCAGAATAACCTGGTTCAGCAGAAAATTCAGACAATACAAAATGTAAACCATGCAGTATTTGTCACATGCTTTACTAATAGGGTATCATTCGCCATCAACAGCATAATACCTGCAAAACATTAGTCAGATAGCAAGTGTTACAAACCAATTTCAGTATTCTACAAATACAAAAAACCTTAAAAGTTTCCTTAAATTGCATCATTGTGCTATAAAAATGATAAATCTTCCCATAAAGCAGGGGAAGGTCCACTTTTTTGTTCTCTGTTGGTGTGTTTTCGGGCTTCTGGGGACATTAAAGGAATAATAGTTTTGAATTATTGCTAACATATTACATGACTGCAGAAATTCTATATTTTTTAAGCTGGTGTGCTTGTTCATTCTTTGTTGAATCCTAGACTTTTATCACTAAAATGCTAACACAATCTCATAGTTGCAGAGAATTTAAATGTTTAACAAAATATAAATTGGAAGATGCTGTGAGGCATTTCTAAATTTGGCCATTTACAGAAATCAATAAATAATTGCACGTGTAGAGAAATAAAATATGTATCCTACAGGCATTCTGTGTCTGTGCTGCCATTTTTTTCCATCTGACTTACTACAGTATCTCTGCTTGCTTCCACAAAGACTGAACAGTGAAGAAAGTAATAAAAATTCTGATTTATATGGTATTCATTATTGGATGATAGTCAGTGGTCACACAACAAAAATGAGGCTCCCTAAATGGTAAAGTGCACAGCAGAACTAAATGGTAAATAGAAAGTAGATTACTCTTGTATCAGTAAGATGAATTATATAGGGACAAACGGAGGCTAAGAGTTATTCTGTGGCTCTAAAATAGACAAGAAAATTATATAGAAGAGAGCAGAACCCAAAGGTCCTATGGGGTAGAACAAAATCCTACATTTTTTTCAACCTTAATATTGCAAGCCAAATAGCTGTTGATTCCATGATTTGGGGAAAGAAAACTCTGCGCCACAATGCATTAATAAGTTATTTTTTGCAATAATCACTGCCATTGGGGAAGCAGAATCAAAATTTTGAGCTAACATATCATAAGTGCCATTAACACAGAGCACAATGGCATATTTGTGAAAGCAGAATCAAAGCTTCTGGAATGAGCATGGGCCTGCCATTATGAATAACTTGACAAACAGGGCATAGTTATTTTTATTCAATAGTTCTGGGAGGGAAAGCATGATCAATGTGAGCCCAATAATGAAATTGCCATTGAAACCTGCAGACTGCTTTCACAAGTCCCATAAAGTATGCATTCCTTGAGCTGAAGATCATTTTTACTTGCTCGGTTGTAAGTTTGTCATCATTTTATCATGACATGCGAAACCTGACTACACAGGACATGCTGGGACAAAGACAAAGAATTTTCTAATGAACACATTAGCTGAGGTGTAGCTCTCCACTTAGTGTGGTCAGGTGGCTAATAAATGCTCTCAAGTGTCACGTCTTGCACTGAATCTGACTCACAATGGAGAGGATGCCATCACCGTGAACAGCAGATTTAGTTCTACAAAACAGGAACACTTGGAAACAGGAACAGACTATAACAAATGTTTTAAATTAATTATCTCATGACAACTGTGCACTTTTTGAAATACAGGGTCATTTCACAGCTGGGTGCTCATGGACCTTGAGGTCAAGAGATTGCTCTGTGATCAGCGTCTCTGGAGGCCTCTTGCTTAACCATCTAAACACAAAGTCTTCCTTGCTAAGGTGTTTACTTCATACAGTTACTTGCAGCAATTAATGGCCAACAAAACAAGCACAACAACAAGCAGTTAAAAATATATAGTTATATAAATATATAGACATAGTTTTAAATATATTTTATATATTATTTATATACTGTGTGTATATTTATGCATTATTTGATATAGTTTGAATTCTACTAAATTATAGTTTGGAAGCAAAAACTTTGTTTCAAATACATAACAGCAGAGATATTTGGTTAAGATACACAAAAAAGTCTGATGGTTTATTATTTAAACTTGTAATCTCTTTAGTAGTGGAAACAACAAGTACTAATACTTCAGTTATGGGTACACTGGTGTGCAAACTGGTCATGTGTTACATTCTGAATGTCTGTGATTAATAAAAGATACTGGGAGGTAATGTTCAAATGATATATTTCTTTAATAAAGGTGATACAAATTTCAAACAGATGGTAGGAAAACAGTGTGTGAACCAACACTTTGTTTAACTATGTGCACTCTGGGTAATGAAATGTGGCTACAAGGGTTATTATGAATGGTTATGTACTATTGCAGTCTTCTTCTGGAAGAGCAGATCAGCCATAGAGTCTAGTTGGCCAGTGCCAGAGAAGAGCACCAGGAGCTTTTGAGCAGTGCCGGTGGGCAAGAAGTCATGACGCTCAAAAAATCAAAATGTAGAAATACTGGTGCTGCATATTGTATTCAGCATGAGTACTAGCCCACTTCAGAAACTGACATCTAATGTGGGAGCAGGATCACTGTGTGTAACTGAAAAGCAGCTGAAAGGTACTGTTTTGTAAATGGACACAGCACCAGCTCCTCTGGGAGTGCAAAATGCTAAGATTAAAGATTCCTACTTGCAATGCTTATTCTCTCAGGTCAGGACTACTCTAACACCAACATTACAAATTAGCAGCAACTTAATCTTAACCCAACCTAAACCATCAAAATGTGTTCAAGCACGGTTTTAAAAATTTTAATAAGGGTCTTGTTCAAATACAAGTTTAACATAACGCAATGCAGCAACAGATCTAATCATTAAAATAAGCACTGGAAAAAGTGGTCAGAAGTGAACATCAAAAAGGGGGAAACTTTATTCCAGTTCCTGGGGAGTGAAACAGACAGAGTGACATTTGTGTAGAGGAATGTTTCTAAGCAGGGGACAGTGAATTCAGCTGCCCCTGTCGTGTGAACAGATGTCACGTCTTCAAAGCCACTGAACTGGTGAAAAAATTTTAGCTGGACTATTCCCATTAACCAGCCATTTGCATTCATAAACCTGCTGGCTGCAGCCTTACTGGTGCTGCACCTTGTACCTATTCTGCATCTGTCCCTTGCAGCTAGGTTTACTCTGCCCAACAAGTAAAAATGCAACTCTTTAAAAGCTGTGCTGTAATGAAGCATTTGATCCCCACATCTCAAACATTCACTGTTCAAATATCACTGAAGCTCTGTGATATTTTTCACTTTGCTCTTAAAAATTGACTCAGAGTCCAGATTTTCAAGGTCGCTTCCAGCATTGGCCGGGAGATTGATGTTGTTGTCGGAGGCCCACAGCCCCTTTGTGCTCTTAGGTTGTCTGTTCACAAGATGGACCAGGAGGACAGATAGAGGTGGCAACGGCTGACTGGTGTTCCAGTACATTTACTACATCAGACTAGATAAATAACTAATTGACCAATCACAAACGTTTAGCTATAATTATTAGAGGCATGTTTTTGTTCTTTTCCTGTATGTGTACTATTAAAGGTTATAATATTAAGGATCTCAGTACCTTCTGCACCCTATGGCAAGGAAATTCACCTTTGAACTGAACTGCTTAAAATTAAATCTGAGTAAATTGTTTATTACTTTGGACAGAAGTGCTGGTTATTGTTTGGAATTAAATAATAATAACCCATGCATCCATCCATTATCAGTGCAGTAACTGCTTGTCTGGTGCCAGATTGTAGTACTTATCCTGGAAGTATAGGTAGTGAGGCAGGGAAAATCCTAGACTGGATTTCAATCTATCAAAGAGCAATCACACATAAATCATCAATTTACATTTCTTCAGACCACAGGAAGAAATTAGAAAAAAACCCATATGAACAGGTACAGACAGAGCAGATTTCAGTCCAATGTCAAAACCCACAGTGCATGAGCTGTAAGGCATCGGCCCTGCCTACTGTGCCACTGTACAACTAGTGCTACTAATATTGCTACTACCACCACTACTACTTCTTCTTCTTCTTCTTATTATTATTATTATTATTATTATTATTATTATTATTATACATGGTACCATCATTTGAAAGAGGTTCATTCATCACTATGGACCTTGTAATTTGTGTGTTGTTCCTCTAAATCCTTTACATTATCTATTATATACACCCATATTACACACACACACACACACACACACACACACACACACACACACACACATACCGATCAGCCACAACATTAAAACCACTGACAAGTGAAGTGAATTGATTCTCTCATTACAATGGCACCTGTCATGGAGTGGGGGGGATAAATTAGACAGCAAGTGAACAGTCAGTTGTTGAATTTGATGTGTTGGAAGCAGGAAAAATGGGCAAGTGCATGGATCTTAGCGATTTTCACAAGGGCCAATTTGTAATGACTAGATGACTGGGTCAGAGCATCTCCAAAACAGTAGGTCTTGTGGGATGTTCCTGGCACGCAGTGGTTAGTACCTACCAAAAGTGGTCCAAGGAAGGACAACTGGTAAACTGGCAACAGGCTCATGGGCACCAAAGGCTCACTGATGTGCGTGGGAAGTGAAGGCCAGCCATCTGGTCCGATCCCACAGAAGAGCTACCGTAGCTGAAAACCTTAATGCTGGCCATGATAGAAAGGTGTCAGAACACACAGTGCATCACAGCTTGCTGCGTTGCTGCAGACTGGTCAGAGTGGCTATGCTGACCCTTGTCCACCGTCAAAAACACCTACAATGGGCGCATCACAGAAGAAGGTGGCCTGGTCTGACGAATCACGCTTTCTTTTAGATCATGTGGATGGCTGGGTGCATGTGTGTTGTTTACTTGAGGAAGAGACGAGGCAGCAGGATGCACTATGGGAAGAAGGCAAGCTGGCGGAGGCAGTGTGATGCTCTGGGCAATGTTCTGCTGGGAAACCTTGGGTCTGAGCATTCGTGTGGATGTTACTTTAACACAAACTACCTACCTAAACATTGTTGCAAACCACGTACACCCCTTCATGGCAACGGTATTCCCTGATGGCAGTGGCCCTGCCACACTGCAAAAATTGTTCAGGAATGGTTTGAGGAACAATAAAAAGAGTTCAAGGTGTTGTTTTGTCCTCCAAATTCCCCATATCTCAATCTGATCGAGCATCTGTGGGATGTGCTGGAAAAACAAGTCCAATCCATGGAGGCCCCACCTCGGCATGAGGGGGACTTATACAATATTAGGCAGGTGGTTTTAAAGTTGTGGCTAATCGGTGTAGTTCAACGCATTGCCAAAGAAGACCTCTGCATTTCTTATATCTTTTAATTGATTTTGGGACAAAGTAATCCTCAGCTACTACACAGTTTTCACACAGTGATCGTCCTTGCTGGCATTTAAAGACTATATTTATATTTTTCTCCCTGTGATCTCCTTAGTGTTGTTCTCCATATCTGAAAAGGCCACTGATTAGGAAGCCTGTCACCAGAGCAGAGTAAAGATGACATTTTTAAGCCATTGCTTGTAAATGCCACCATTTACATTTCACATGAGCCTGGGTAAACCAGTTCTCCTGTATGGCTGGGTGGAGAAAGCAGTGCTCCTTCTGACATTAAGAAAAAGCCACCAGCAGGTATCTTCATTAGGGTGGTTAGGTAGATGCTCATAAAGCATTCTGTAATCCTTGTGTTCCACTGTGTATGTTACACAGCAGACCAGTAACAGACCGCTCTTCACAGAATATAGTTAATAAAATATCAAATGCACATCCATCTGTTTCTGACTTGAATCTCAAAAGTACATTTAAACTATGGACACTCAAATGTTTAAGAAATTAATTATCCTCATATCTAATTTTTTGTCCTCAATTTTAGAATCCATGATGATGTAATCAGGAGCTGAATTCCATTTTATATTCAGGTTCCATTCACATTTCATGTTTAGATTCAGGCACAATGTTTCCTACTTAAGGAGGAGGCTGAAGAGAGCTGCACTTCTGGTCCCGATCCAATGCCATAGAGAGCATCCAGACCTCCTGTATCTCATCTTGGCATGAGAACTGTGCTGTCTCTGACCAGGGACCCCTGCAGCAGCTAGTGAAGACTGTCCACTCTATCACCAAAACACCATTATCCACGATCCAGACCACCTACAATAAGCCATGTGTCAGGAGAGTACTCAGCATCTCCACAGACCCCTCCCAGTCGCTCCAAAATTTCACCACTGCCATCTGGGAGTCACTGTTGTAGCCTGAGGGCCAAAAACACCAGGCTCAGGAACAAGTTTCTACAACAGGCCGCTAGGCTGTTAAACTCTGACAGCTCAGGTCCTATCATCACCATCACCACTGACTATGACTACTGCCCGTGACTGCCAACTGTTTGCACGGATAAACTTAATTTCATTCTTCCTTGATTGTTGGTTTTTGACATTTGAAATGTTAGTGATAATTATGAATGACTCATTGGATTCTAATGTTTCTTACCTTCACATTTATAGCAGTAACTGAACATAAACCCTTAGGCTGCCTACCAGACAACGCTAGTAAAAGAGCTTCATCACAAATAGAGAAGCAAAATATGCCTGTTCATGCCTTTGCAGGAAGGTAAAGAAGTGTATAAAAATTGGGACTGAAGGCAACATTTCCCTTGTAACATCCACTAGCTGTATAGAGAGAGCTTGGATAAAAGCCAAGGCTGCTGCAGGAAGAACACCGTTGGGATGCCAGGTTGTCGGCACCTTAGTGAAACTGCTTTGAATAACAATTTATTGCATTCAAAACGAGTCTGCGATACGTCAGCTGTTTTACCTGAGCTATTTTTCATAGGAAAGTCCTGAGAGGTTCTTGTTGCATCCTTGAACATTAATCTTCCCCAAAGTTCAGCAAATGGGCTCAAATTGTAAGTCACTTTGAATAAAAGTGTCAGTGTTAAAGCAAAAAATAGCTATGACAAAACAGCTACAGTGACATGTGAAAATAAGATGTTCTTCAATATATGCCGATTACAAGTGTCCCCAGTACATAATTGTAAATGCCAGTGATTTTATTATATGTATTCTTTATGTTAACAAGCCATATTGCAGGGTTTCCAAATTTAATAGACGGTTTCTGAATGAGATTATATTAAATGAGTGATTACACCTCAGTATTTCACATCTCAATATGGTATAGCATATTGTAAACAAAGGATTCTACTCTGTAATGATTCGTAAATGTAATATATCGCATCATGTTTTCCTGCTTTTCATATAGCAAAGACAAAATTTACATAAACTTTTGCTGTGCTCTATGGTATTTTATTGGTTTCACTAAATGTTTGACAGCCCTTTATATATACCTCAGAATAAAGTTGCTGTATATTTGCATTGCCTGCACTCTTAATATTACCAAAATCAAAGCTGAAGTCACTGTAGATGTCATATATCAAGTGCCGAAATCTGTACGTTTATCTCATAATCCTCACTTAATGCAATATTTTTTTAATATCAAGAATGAGCAGACTGCTTTATTGAGTCGGGGCTGTAGGAATCTCCACAGGAGTCAGCTTTCACACTGATATTGGAGTTTACACACTACCTCTTTCTCAAAGGGCACCTAATCTGGAGCTGATCTGTGTATATCTGTGCACATTGTTATCAATTGGTTAGTACGCATAGACCATCTGTTCTGTGCCCCTTGCCAGACCCGTCAGGTCCACTGCCAAACAATTGCTCTTTATTGTTGTCGGTTTTCCTCTTCTTCTACTTTCTCTTTTTCTTCTTCTTCTTTTTCCCTTTCTCCTCCACTTTCTTTAGACACCTCAGCCAAGGGATTAAAAAGTACAGGCCAAGGATGTCAGTAAGAAGCAGGTGCACCAAGAAGCCCCAGGGGAGAGCTCTTCAACTAGCCAGGAGTAGGTCACAGAAGCTGAGAGTGTTTGATAAGAAAATGCACCACATCGCCCACCACCCAGATATGGTGAAGGCTGAGGTCAGTGGTCCAAAAGCTGGACATGAAACAACAGTAAGGAAGCAGATCAGCGAGTAGGAGGAGGTTGGTTGTTGTTTTTGTAGCATCTGTGCTTCTTGCAGTGACAGACCGTCTTCTCATTCCACCTCTGTTTTCTATTGCAGAGCCAACTGGCTATGAACTGTCATTGTTTCCTGTAATTGCTCCTGTGTATGCATGTTAACGCATCTGCTGTCACATCTATTTTTTGAATTACCACCATAAATGAAATAGCCACATGATCCCAATTACCATTCCAAATATTTTGAGCAATAATTCCAACAGTTTGGTTTTAGGAGTACAAGCCTCACATCTACAAAAATACAATAAAAATCTCCACATTCCCCATGGTGATTAAGCATAATCTGTTAACACCACCAGCTGACATTTTCTCCTACTTTCCTTAATTTTCATTTTTACATGTACCGTACAAAAGAAATTCTATCCTTGTGTTATTTCTATATCTGTAAAGTTCAATCTCAGTCTGTTTGTATGCTTGTTCTTTTTTCAAGCCACCGACTCAAAATTTGGTACACAAGTACTTCTCATAATAAAAATAATGCATAAGCAATTATCCAGCCCTAGGCGCTGATTTACAATCTATTACCTGAAAATTATTTAATGGGTAAAACGATAGGCAGAAAGAGTTCAAATCAGTAGTACTTTTGTTTTTCATACTGGTATTGAAATTTACATGCAGTTACGGTCCACTGAGGGTAAGTAATGCATATAAATATGTGTGGGCTTTGGACACTGATAAATAGCACACTAGACTGTGTTATTTAAAGGAAAATACAAGTGTTATTTGCCCTAAAAGCCTGCCATACCCAGTAATGTTTCAGATTCTGTTCATAAATTACTTCCTAAAAAGCCAAAAAGCACAAGAGTTATTACAAGTCTAAAGAAATATGCATGTTCATTTAATTGTATAAGAGTAATTTTTGCACTGTGCTGTCATGCAGCCAGGAATAATCTCAGACATGAACGTTCATGAATAGATCACTCGAGTCATTGTCAGCTCTGAGAGTTAAATGTCCTATTGGCCAAAATTATATAGTACCACTTCCTCCAGTTACCAGCTTTCTAATGATGCAGAGCCTAGAGCCCAACTCTGACTTTATGCACTCAAGGCCTGAGCCAGAGTAAGGTTGCAAGAGTTGGAAGTACTAAGAAATTTATATGACTGAATCTAATCTATAAAAATACTGTACGGTAATACAAAACAATAACATAATATTCAATAAACTTACAGCTAAATTTTATGTTGTGCCTACTGCAATGCAGTTAAGTACAACAAACATTAAGGCTTTATTTCAAAATCAATCAGCCTTTTGTTCTTGCTATCAATATATGGTTAAATAAAATCTATTATGCCCTTTCTGACTTATTCAGAAATGTTTACCAGACAAATTATGAAGGCAACACAGTGCCGCAGCAAGAAGCAGTGTGGCCCTACAGCACCTGCATTGTTTGGACGTCGGATCAAATTCCATTCAGCTTGTGTGAACTTTGCATGTTCCCTCAGTGTCTCTGTGCATTTCTTTTCACAGTGCAAAGAGGAGGGCTTCATGTTAACTGGTTACTGTAAATTCACCATAGTATATGACTGTGTGTTTATGTGACTGTGTGCGTGACCATAGCCTAGTGCCTAGTGCCTAGTGATTCTGGGATGGTCTCTGGCCCTCCGTGGTCTTGGCAAGGATAAAGCTGTTAATGATAAGGGGTCAATCGATAAATGAGTTTTTCAGTTTGATGATGAAATGGAATTTTCATTTTTAATTGAAAAAGACATGTTTAATGGTCATTCAGCTCATTGTGTATCATAAATTTTGCAGTAGAGCCCCATCTAGCTTTGTGTTAATAACATTAGGCTTTCGAACCTACTTAGATGACCATCATTACTTAAATTATGAAACCTTATTTGAGTAATTTATCTATGTTTGTCATTTTACTGATGAGCTCATTCAGAACAGGCTTTTATTCACAGACAAAAAGCAGACAAAAGGGACTTCATTGTGGTGCTGCTGTGTGGTCCCCGTGTTAAAATAGCATTGGTACTGACCCTCACATAACTGCATAACTCTCTGGACTGTTAAAGCCTCTGTTCTCACCACCTCCTGTCTCCCTCCCACCTTCCCTCCTGCTCACCCGCTCAGGGATCACACCTCTGACATCCAGAGCATGTTTGACACCACCATGTCAAATGGTGACAATGGTGGTAGGTGGGGGAGACAAAAAGCAGATTCATTTGCCACAATCACACAGTAGCAGCCGCACAGAAAACGTAATGCTCCATTGTTATACCATTTTCTTTATAAAACCCCTTAGAAATTCCGGAAAAATCTGGAAAATGAGTTTGGTAGCCGTTCTGCAGTCTGCTAGCCGGTAATTCTCAGTGGATTGGTTTGGTTCATTTGGGAAAACTGTGTCACAGAGCCTAAACTCACCTCAGTCCCACAACTCAGCACCTGCCCTCCTGGACAGCTGACCACAACATGCACTGTAAGTGTTTGATGGGTCTGACTTGGTGTGTCACAACCACTGATCAAGGAAACAAACATTAAGGGTCCCCTACCTTGCCAAGGCCTGGTGTGTCCTTGACCTTGTTGACGGCGCGAAGTAGGCAGGGTGGGGCCGGAGGCGGACAGGTTTGCAGGATGCCACTGAAGTTGGTGGGAAATAGGGGTGGATCACACACTGTGGGCGGTGCCACCCGCTGCTGCTTCTTTTTCTTAGAGGATAGATTGAGCTTCTGGGCAGCCCTGCAGAGAGATGAATACATGAAACGGCATTCCTTTTCAGCAGAAATGACTGGAACATGATTCTGGGACCAGGATTTAATTTATTGTACCGCTATCTTGCGACATTTATCTTTATACGTACCCAAAACTGTAGAATTCGAATGTATGTGGCTTTACGTGACTTACTTAAACATTAATGGATCATCAGAATATGCAGTTTTTCTACTAGTTTCTACTAATTGGGCCCACATGGCTATGTATGACTTTGCTTAAATCACTTAAGCTTCCTGTACTACTCTTTCATATCTGACTGTTCAGCATAAAACCCTGATACTCTTTTCAACCTCCATGACACATCTTACCTTTCACTGGAAAAAAAAAGTCCATTTCTTTTTCAGTAGGAGCCACAATTAATTTTCATACTGCAATTTCTAAACATTGAACATTTGAGAAGAACCATTCCCTTCCTAACTTTCATTGTTTTCTTAACTTTGAGTAAGTGGCCTGAGACCAGAGGGGCAGTTCCTACTTGGTGCTGTCATTTTCTCCTCTGCAATGCAATAACAAACTGGTTCCATTCTGGAGGTTCCATTCTTTCCACATTACCTTTTGTAGTCACCAAAATCATACATATTTTAAACATGTACACACAGCCCAGAGGGGCAACCCAGGTGATCCCTCCTAAATACTCCCTGACATCCATGGATGTCAGATCCGATGTACTGGAGTGTGCTTACAAACAAGGTAGCACTGCAGAGAGACAAGGGTCAAATTACTCTGACTCCGATTCCAAAGGCTTACATCAAGTGCACTTCAGCAGGCTCTCCAGAACATATTGATTGAGCCTGCTAGACCAGTTGAGAACACAAGGCTTATTAGAAATTGATTCCTGAATCTATCAGTGCAGCAGTGCACACTCTCTGTGAAAGGGTGGATATAGGATTAGCAACACCATTCCCTCAAACTACTCCAAATTTACAGTAAGTGGCAAATGTGAGGATCAACCACCAAGTTACAGTTGTATAAAAAAAGACATCTATGCTGGTTGGATTTTAAAGACAAGCACAGCACACTGCATTAATCAGTGTCTTCAAGATACACTTTTCAACCCTTTAACACCTCTCTTGAGCTGTAGTCTATCTGAGGGGAAGCTATCCATCCTTTCAGCGTGAGGCAGGTGTTTTTTTCACCTGTCTTGGAAGGACTGAGAACTAAATCCTAACCAATCAGGTCCATTCCACAGGTCAGAGTGGGTAGGGGTTTCTCCATCCATGTCATTTGCTTGCTGTTAGAATTACTGTACTTTCTGAAGGAGGTTTTCAAAAGGAGTGGGGATATTTAGGTTGTTCACGTCTGTTTATCTTTGCAAATACAGAATGTTACAACATCAAAATCTCAATGAAGAGATAAAGCGGTCCTAAAGACTGTACAAAAACAGCCGAGACACAGGCTCTGGCTTGGTCACCAGCTTAAAATGTGCATGTTCATCTAATTTACATACAGTAGATGTGAAGCAACAGTTTCCTCAGCTCCAAAGGGAAAATATTCAGGTTTCATTATCTTATAAAATTGTCATTGAGTGGAAAAGGCGGCTTCTATTTGAAATTAATCAAAAGAACATTGCCAGAATCGAGCTCGGGGTAATAATATTTTCTCAGTTTACAGCAACTGAGATAATGGAGATTTCCTGTTTTCAACAAGGTCAGCATGAGAGAATGTTCTCGCTTCCATTTTAGGAGGAAGACGTACGCCTTACTTGATGTATAAGTTGAAATAGTAATTTAAAAGGACCGTTTTTAAAGGGTATTACCATGTGTGTTTTACACTTTAATCTCTTCGGATCTGCTGTGCAGATAAAACCTTGTAAACACCCGGAAGCAAGAAGTCTGATGATGATAATAACACCGGTTTAATTTGGCAGAAATTTGGACCGCCGCTTTTCTCCTATGGAATTGAATGCTCTTGGGTTTCGCACTGACCAAAGAAAATGAAACTTCATAATGATACAGCAAAAGATGTTTAATGTTCCTGTCAGTGCCACACGCTGCTAATTTTAGATATCTTGTTCTCCATAACCAAACTCCCAATCAGGACGCAGTTCACACTCATAAGTAGGCAGCGCTGAAAACAGCCGTGTGTGCGTTATGCAAAGCCTGTCAGAAGAAAGTAGAATCAAATAAGAATTATGATTAATTTGACTTGTTTTGCACTTTCCCCAGACGTAGGTGTGTTATTTTCCAGAGGCGTTAATGAGATTTCATAGAACATTCCAACAACAGAATACAGTAATACTGCAGACAGTTTCTCTCTCTCTCTTACTCGATCTCTCTCGCTTGCTCTTCTTCTCTCTCACACACACACACACACGCACCATCAGAAAGACAACTGTATGTTTCTAATAAATGTTCTTGTAAGTTACACTGCAGCAATAAAAAGCCTGTGTATGCACATCGCATATACAGTATAAATGTCAAATACATACAGACACAGAGGGAGCAAGAAGAATCCTTATTGCACCATTTTCCAAGTTACATTTGTTGATAGTGACATCTTTAAAGGTATATAAAGTAGGATTGCTTGTAGGTCTCACCTGTCCATCACCCTTCCGGGGGGCTGCTGACAGTAGAGACTGACGTTCCACTCTTCCTGGCCCAGTTCCGGCTCAGCAAGCGACCCTCTCAACTGGCTGTCACATGGGAGGAAGAGTTCCGATCCGGAGAGGCTCCCTCCTCCTAACGCCTCCTCCGGAACGCCTAGTGCCATGCCCTCCCATTTCTCATTCCTCGTGACTTTCTTCCGCACCTCTGTCTTTTTCTCTCTCGCTCACTCTCTACTCTCCCCTACACTGAAACCATATACATTCAGATGAGTGACAGGGGCAAGGCCCACAGCCACACCTGAGCACCTGGTCAGCTGCTTCTACCGCTTCTCTTCCCCCATGGGGAGCATCACTGCACCAAGAGACAGTCTGACAGCACAAGAAAGAGAGACAGGGAAGAAGAAGAGCAGGAGAATGGAGGAGGAGAGCAGGAGTGACAGACAGAGACACAGGGAAACAGTAGCAGCACAGGAAGATAGAGAGAGGGTAGGATTCCTCACACTACCTTCAAGCCTTGTAAAGTCAGCAGATATTGTCTACTTTACAAAGGACTGCACCACTCTCCTTCTCGCCTCCTCTGTCTCTCTCCATATCTCTCCCTCTCTCGCTCCCTCCCTCCCTAGTTCCATCTCACACCAGACTTCTTGCAAGAACTTAGTTAACCCCTTAGACACAAACTTGGATGTACACAAGCCTGAGGACACTCCACTCCATGGCAGAAGATGCAAAGAGCAGTGATATGTGTCACGATGGAAACGCAGACAGGAGACACACTGCACAGGTCCAAGAACCACTAGGCTGCCAGCGATGTCAGGCACCCGGTTGCCGGTACACCCCAGGAGCCACAGCCTGCATCCTTTCTCTCAGTGCACTGCCAAACAGATGCTGGCAAGTGTGAGGAAGACTCAAACATATGTCAGGAGGAGAGAAGAAATGACTTGAAGTTCTCTGAGACCCCCTCGCTGGCTTAAGGAAAGTGGGGTGGATATGCTGGCAACAAAAATCCTGGATGCCGGCCAGGAAGATCAGCACACGGAACAGAAAGTAAACGAATGTCTCATTTAATTAGTTTCACTCCCCAGGAAAACCCAGTAAAACTGAACGTTCGTGCCAAAGTTCTGTACATTTTCAATTTATTTAAAATCATTTATTTATTTATTTTAAAAAATCTTTTATATAATCCTTTATATAATGGCTTTCATTGTACACGAGTGTTATTGTAACTCAGCAATCATTCCTGTTGCAGATGACTAATTCACAGGTCTGGTCTGTCTGCCGTGTATCTGTTTGCCTGCATTTTTACAAAGCAGATAAGGAATAAAACTGAGATAAATGATCAGAACTAGCTGTCTGGGCTTCCAAAAGTGTTCAACTGCTCTATGTGTGAGGGGAATACACTTTTGGTGGCAACAGCAGTTTTTTTCAGTCTGTCACATTTTGGGCTTTTGACCATCTGCAGAAAATACCCAAAATATGTTCATATATCAGAGTAGTTTCATCAGCAAACAATCTTCAGTATTAAGGAACAACATGGGAACAATCACGGGAATCATATATAACTTTAGACTAGGCAACTATGGAGATTTGAGTCCCAGAAGGAAAATGAAGTATGAAGAACCTTAGTCATCTCCCCTTACTATGACTATCAGTTATGAGCACGGCTTCCACAGAACATGAAGGGTTTCATCAATGTTCAAAAACAAACAGTATATGAGGCTGTACTTTGAATTTGGTCGCTGGAGGTGTTGGTGGTGCTCCAAAGGGATTCCATGGCACAAACCAATATCCCCTACAGTTCAAGGCGACATAACTTGTCTTTTTAGTGACACTCATTGGGAAATAATATTCAACACTTAGAGGATGGAAAGCGATTAAGTCCTACAGAGGAAAACAGCAGGTGTGGCTAATCTGACGAAGCACTGGAGTCGGCAGCAGCAAAGTCTTAATTTTCCTGTCACTCCTCATGACCCTCCCAGAGCAAACAGGGACTGCAGCAGGAGCAGCGGGGAGTGCAGAGACAGCCCCCTGCCTACTGCTGAGCAAGAGGAGGGCGGGCATCTTCTGCCACTTCCTCTGTGGCTCAAACACTAACGCCAGTGGCAGCATTCACTCTGAAATCGCTGGAGTCATGTAATGCTAAAATGCACAGCTGCCGCCCGTTGTGTTTCCCCAAGAGCAGTTTTCAGCTCCCACATTCAGCAGCACTGTGCCATGCATTCTTACCTCTGGCTATGAAAGCAGACTGGCGTTTTATCCAACCTGGGGCAGAGCCAAGGGACTCAACATCGGCATACAGAGGCAGAAAAGCATGTGTATTTTTAACCTCATATCTCCTTGTGGAGCTTAATTCAAAAATCAACTTAAATCAGTAAAATTTAAGAGGTTAACCAGCATGGTATTACTTGGCTTTCTTAAGGGGATATTAATGAAATTCACAACAAGCAGCACTAACACAAGAACTCAGAATACGCATCAATAAAAAAGAAAAATAAATTCATTGCAGGAGTTTCGCATGGAATGCTTATTACTTCTAATTTTATAAATACTGTGAATCATCTTCGGTCTTCAAATCAAAATACGGGGAACAAATCACCAGGGCAGCTGGCATTCTTACTTCAGGATAGTTCAGATGATCTCCAGCTTACAGAAACCTAACAAAGATTACAACAGCCTTGCAGCAGATAACATAAAAACAGACTAAACCAAGGGAAGCTTTTTGCTAAAACTCAAGGATGCATTCCTAAGAACTTCATGATTTTTTTTTTGTTCACACTAGCTTTACTTGAACCTTAAAATTAAAATTTTGTTGACACTTGATTCAGGCTTTCTGATTATTAGCATCATTTTAGGTTCACAAAGGGTAGGTATAGGCAAAATTTTTTGGGTTCTGTAAACATCATACTAAAGCCCATGACCATTAGCAAGTCGACCAGAATACTTTACATCCTCAGCAGTAACATTAGCGCTGAATGAAACTGTTATAACTACAGTATACAGTATGTTGTTTGCTTTATCTCCTGTCATCCTATATTTTCATAAACTTGTAATTACAAAAACTACATCCATATAAGTGTGTTGTGGAATAATAAAAAAGTGTACATTTCTCTGACATCATTCGTCCCGTTTCTATGAAACTCAAACGTTCTGTAACAAAGTTGAAACCAGAGTTAAAATTATCTACCATTAGCCAAAACTGAAAGGAGGCCTGAGCAAATAATCTTTCTGTCTTTGAAGATGCTGATATTAATGGAAGCTTTGTTGTTTAGACGCTGGTACTAAAATTGCCTAAAGATCCATTAGCATATAATTGTTAAGAAGAGAAAAAAGCCAGCCTGCAGTAAGCTTACACTGAGGAAACAAAAGGTTAATGAGCATTTCGCTTATGAATGCTTGTGTTTCACTGCCGTCAGAGGCAGCATTAAGTCTGCCCATGCAAAAGTTGCTCAAAATGTATTTGCCAAAATACAAATGATCGGTATAAGCTCCCCAGAGGAATCAAGAAGACATTCATGTCAGTGTACTCATATATTGACTAATGTACAGCCAAATGACTAACTGCATGTGAAACTATGCTAGTCAGGGGAAAAGGACAGAATTCCACAAACTGTCCCAGCCTAAAGGGGACCGTGACTCCTCGTTCCTCCGACTTGGTCTGTCTTGTTTAATATTCCAGGAAAAGATCTGAAAGGTGTAATATGTGCAACCTCTATGAGTTATAACATTATCAGCCATACATGCCTTTGAGAAATTATCCTTCTTTGGTGTATAGCATAATGATTAATATTGAAACAGACCAGTCAGCCAGGATAAGACTGCACGTTTATAAAGATGCTGGCCCCAAGCTGTATTCCATGATTCAGTCTATGCATTCCAAGTCACAATTTTACCAATATAAACTCAGTGCTGCATTTGCTAAGCCTAAAACCCAAGTTTATATTTCTGGTGGAAATCAATATCAGGTATTAATCTCCTCAGGCAGGTGCTATATCTAGAGTGTTGACTTTTTAGGATTTAGGTGACATATATTTTAGAATTTTTTTACCAATGGTCGATGACTTTTATGGAAATTTGTTTTAGGAGATTTGATTTCCATGTCAGCAGACTAATCCGAGCAGATTAAGTAATAAACAGCTGCTGGAGGTCCTTATCTGAGTAGAATTTGAAGCTCTTAGCACCTGTGGTAGGTTGAATGGCTGACACAAGGGTCCTGTTCCGATATCAAAACAATAAGCCCAAATCTCAGAGGCAATACAAGTGAAGAGTTTCATGTAATGCACGTTAAATTTCATGCATAATATTTGGAATTCACCAAGGAGGCAAATTTTGGAACAGCAAGTGGAAAAACATCTATATCCATACTGTATAAATATCATCTCCTGTAACTCTATCAGCAAGGGCAAGTCTGAGCAGCCCATGTGCAGTGTACAGCTACTTTGGGCAAACAGCTCCCTAAAGAGGGAATGGATTCTTAGACATCCCAAGAAGTAATAAAGCAAAAGAGCAGCTGAGACTTGGACATCTGGTGGGTCTGCATCAGTCAGCTGGCCATTAGGCAGCTTTGATGCAGTGGTTTTGGTCAGTCAGGGCCCAGTAGGAAAAGTCTCCCTTCACTCTTCAGGACAACTGTTTATGTGAGCAGCTTAGCAACTTCCAGCATACCTCCACCTTCTCTTACAAGAAACATATTGTACATTTACGTAGTAGTAGATAAATACATAATAATTTTTTTAAATTATGACATTTTGCAAAACGTTTTTCAAAACCAATGCTTTATTCATCACAAATAAAAATTACTCAGTCGCCACTAAAATGAATTAGTCTACAGATTCTTTAGAAGATGAATATTAGCAGTTAACCGGTGGCAAACAATGAACCCTTTTACATACCGTACCGTAACTAGTTTTAAATAAAATTCCTGTTCCAAATTGAAATAGAACACTGCTATAAAATCTTGTTTACAAATATCCGTTCAAATCAACAACTAGGTTTTCATAATCCTGTTGACAGTGGAGACTTTTCTTAGATACATTATTTATTGTGGAGTCATTACCAGGCATGATTCACCCCATCCCTGAATCACAGCCCCCCACCCAGCCACCCTAATACACACACAGTCTAAATGGATGGGATCCTGAGTTAATTGCCCTGAATTTACTGTGGTCTTTGGCTGTCATGGGATAGAACAGATTGCCTCAAAGGTTTGGTCCCTTGATAACAGTTTCTCTCAAGCGCCTCAATTCCTATTTTGCCACTGTCTTTGACACCCTTTGAAATGTCACTCTGTCTCAGACCAGCCCCCTAAGCCACAAGGGCAAGTAACCCCCCCACACACTATCTGACCATTTCACCATTGCACCATTGAGGAATGTGTTTTAGACATTAACTCCTACTGATTGTGGTCCCCTACTGATTCCATCACTGAATGCTGCAGTACAGCATCCACAATAATTCCCTGCACAAAAACACAATCGCAGCAAGAAGAATCGGCCGCCACCTATTCTGCTCAGACTGGTTATAGGGTAGAGCACATCCCATTAAGAACAATCAATACCCATTATACATGGCGCTGTTGTTTGGCTTGGAGGGTTCTGTAGGATCCCGCTATGACAAGCATCACACAAGCATCTTGTCCCCTTCAGGGGTTACACCTCCAACCACTGCCTGCTGAAATTCCAACAGTGGAACCACAGCCAGTAAACCCCACCCCCCTACCCCCACGGACTCGCACGCCTTCCCTTCTGCCCCTGGGGAAAATGTTTGTGGAATAAATCAAGCTTGCTCCTCTCCTGGCAGTGACATATTCCGAGCCAGAGCGCCACTAATGAAAGCCCTCGCTCTCCACGCGAGCAAGTCCCAGTTGTTAAGTCGCGCCATCGATCATGCAGAGGGAGGGGTTCCATGTGCACCTCTGTGGGTTTACGGATACAGGGAAGAAAGGTCGTGCATATTAGTGAGGAGACTTGGGGAGATACCCATCGCCTTGCGGCAGAGAGGAAGGAGAATGGGGATATGAGGTTTCAGAAGAAGCTTTTCGGTGATCCTGCAACAGAGGAAAAACCGTATTCCTATATGCTTGCTAGATCTGCTGTTTCCCCCAACACCTGGATGGGGGCTGCAGGAGGACACTCTCACCAGCTCTGCATCACTGCCTCCATCATGCCCCTTGTGAAAACACCCTCCGGCCCTTTCCTTTAGGGAGGCAGAGAATCAAGGAGAAACACGAATAGATGTCTGAGAAAGATAAAGTCCAACCCACTCCTGCATTCTGTCAAAACCAAAGTAATATAATCCTTTACTCTTCCCAGCAAGGCAGTGCTCAGTAAATAAAAGGTGAAAGAAGTATACTTTAACTGGAAGCATTTTTCTTCTTCCTTTTAGGAGAAAAAAAGACAGGTTTTATCTGGTCATTTGCAGTGGTGGACTTCATCATCATCTCCTCCCCACAAATTCCCAAACGATGGATCAGCAAACAGCCTCTGCCCACCTATTCTTATTTGTAACCCCTTACATTAATGGTTCCTATTGGGGTATATGGTGGAAATGGGGTTGGGGATGGGGTGGCAAAGCTATGCGATATGGCCAGTGTCTCTCGGTGGATGTGGATAAGCAATAATACCACTGTGCTTGCCTAACCCTCCTACAAATGTAAGAAACAAAAAACATTCATAGGGTTGGGGGTTAAATTTTGACTGATGATGAGAATGTTGGAACTGAGCTATGGACATCTTCATGACCATCACACTGGAGTGTGCCTTCCCTGTCATGAAGTCCTCAGACAACTTAACAATGAAATAGACACCAGTAAAGTGTCTTTCCTACAAAAGAAAACTGATTTATTTCCAACTCATTATCATTGCTATTCATCATAAACATCTTCATCTACATATTCACATTACAATTTTTCAAATATATACACATCTACCCATATGTTTGTCTATTTGTTCATTTACATTGTATTTGCCTCACTTGCATATTTTAGAGTAGAATGGCATCCTAGCCACCGCATTCCTTGCTTCTTGCCTTGTGTTTCTAGGAAGGCAAGCAGTTCATGAAAATGGAATAAAGTCTTCCGGCAAATTTATCTATTATATATAACTTTATCTGAGAATCTAGCCTATAAATAAATCAAGGTCTCTATTATCCATGTATCCATCCATCCATCTGTTATGGTTATTCTCTTTATCCTGGTCAGGGTTGCAGTAGTCCAGAGCTTATCCTGAGATCACTGGGCACCGGTGTATGAAACTACACCCTGGATGGGATTCCAGTCCTTTGTAGGGTGAGGGCTGTATTATTAGCATTTATTGATCATGACACAGTGATTAGATCTGGGAACAAATCAAGACACAATCTCGTGGTCCAGACTGCATTCATAAATTGATGGCTCTTTATATTTAATGAATAACATTTTTAAAGAAATTCACACATATTTACTAGCCTTAAGTCAAACATGGCAAATGCTAGAATGAGACAATAAACTAGGATAACAGTGTATATATATGATTCAACAGTGAAAAGGGATCTTCACAAAATTTACTACAATGCTCAAATGTTAATAATTTCTTCAGAAATGGTTGTTTGATACTTTGACCCTGTCAACTCTTTTGACTGTAACATCAGGAGAGCATCAGGGATCTTGAAATCTTGGCAGAGAGCAGAAACCGGGGTTGGACATCTTCCCTGGTACGTTCAGTGGAATGCAACCTGGCTGACTGGTGTGGACAGGGTGCCAAAAGCCTGACATCCCTCAGGGTGCCCAGCCAGAGCTGATGAGAGGCCCTTTCAAGCACCTCATTAGCAGAGATGCATCAAGTGTCCCCCATAAACAGATGTGGGTCTCACACACTTCCACACTGCACACTTTTGTGAGGAGACTTTGGGAGAAATGTGGTCACAGCAAATAATTCCACAAATTTCTCCAGCCTAATTTTCAAACAAGAAACCATTTAAATAAGAACCAATTCAAAGTTTTAGAAGCTATACAAAATATTCCACATTTTCAGCACTACAAGAATGCTGAGTAACAGATAAGAAAAGAAACCTAAACAGAGAAAAAGAGGGAGGTTGATTCAAGTAAATAGGCAAGTCATGAAAATAAGCTGCTACCTCATCACAGTTTGCCAACTCTTAAGCTGAAAGCATCCGGATGGTGGGGTTGTGACACTGCCACCATAAAACACAAAGCTCCTTCACAGTAAATTACAGTACTCATAAATCTACCCACTGGAGTTCTAAGTGAAAGTGTGGGGAGGGTAGTCCATCTTCTGTCTACATGGCGGAAGACAAGTATGCAGGCCAGGTGTCCGTGGAAGGAAGCAGGTTCCCCAACTGTCCATTGCACATGAAGGCAGAAACGATAACATGGCAACATAAACTGAGGAGGTGCTAAAAAATTTATGGCTCTCTTCTTTCTTTCCAGGTATGGCAAACATCCGTTTCAATATGGGAGCATGACACTCATAAATTACATGGGTGATTTTGTTCCTCTCCCCTAGCAGTTTGGGGGAAAGGCCTGAGAAACTCTCTAATGTGAAATACAGTGACAATCAATATCTACCAGGGAGGGCTTGATAGGACTTCTGAAGGATATGCTTGTGGAATTTCCATGAAATTTCAGCATTAAATAATTTTTCAGATGATCCATCACCAAGGGGTGTGCTGTGTACTGAATCTTTAGCTTGCTAGACACTTTAGTGATTTTACATTTATTTCTTGCTTATACTGGTGAAAAATAGAAAGTATATAAACTCAGATTTTCAATAATGAAGAAACCTCGCTCACTTGTTTGCGTCCATTAACTGTTTGCCCTTGTCAGGTTGACTGTGGTGCAGAGCCTGTCCCAAAACCACTGGACATTAGGCTAGAAAGAGTACACTCTGGATGAGATGCCAGTTCATCACAAGACCTTCACACATGCACACACTTAGTCACACATTATAGGCAACTCAGAGTCATCAATTTACCTGAAAGACTTACTTTTGGACTGTGGGAAGAAACCTATGCTCCAGGAGGAAACTCAGGCAGACACAAAAGGTACATACAAACTACAAAACAAATGGTGATATAGGGATTCAACCCTATGTCTGAACAACACAGGCACTGTGAAGCAGCAGCACTAAACAGAAGGGCCTTTATGTTATAAAGTATTCTTGTACAAAAAGCTGTTGCTGTTGTACAAAAAGATATTTTTTAAAGATTGGCCATTACTAACTAAAGCCATAATGCTGAGCTTAAAGTCCATTTGTAAGAGCATATGGAAGAGGCTAGAGGTAGAATAGTGGCATTCAAAAGGTTAAAGGGCAAGGCATGTGCCCAACCAAGTAGTTTGCAGGAGCTTTGGATTATAGAAGCTGAATAGGGCCTATAGTGTGTTCAGTCTCACAGGATGTCAGAGAAAGAAGGTAAGAACTGTTACTGAGGCTGCGGAGAGGGTATCTAGCTGGCTGTGGATCAGTAGCTGTGAGTTGTGGGTTCAAGGCAGTACTACCTGGACACAGACTGGAGTCTGAACAACATGGGACTGCTTGTTTCGGCGAGGGTGCCTCATGGTGCAATTCCCAAAATACCCAGTGACACCAGGTTACATCACTGATGATGCAAAATATAATGTGGTCTAAAAATCATGTTTACTGAAACTTGAGTGTCTTTTTATTTTCCCTGCAATTTTTAAGAGGGATATTCACAGAATCTTGCAAAGTTCAGCCATAGACTGATTTTACAACGGCCTTATGTAATGCCATTTCAACACAGCATAAACCAAAACTTCAAGAAATCATTAATAAATGGGATGGAGAACCACAATCACAAATATAAAGTCAGCCCCCAAGCTAAGAATTACTGCAGTTTCTTGAGGTGAATCCTGCATGAAATGGACACATAACTGATCAGAGCAGGCATGTAATAGGAAGCAGCAGGCATACCTACATCTAATTTTTACTCTAAAAATAACATTTTTAATCATCTGCCATTACACTTTGGGATTACTTGCTGTTCTGAGCAGAAAATGTATTTTCTTGTTGTTTTTATAAATATCATTGACCCTCCCACATGCAAGTACCATCATTCTCTCACACTTGTACATTTTTACTAAATCTTAAATTTGCCAAGGAAAAAAGGGGAGCGAATGGGAGTCAGAGTGATCAAAGTTTGAATAAATGCAACCGATTGTGATGTAAGTTTTCTTCAAAACAGGCTTTATTTTTTCAAAGGAGGATAGACTGTGAGCACAGAAATAAATTCAGGGTGAATTTTGGGATTAAGGAAGAACCGTCACAGAAAGTTCCTTGTTAAGAGCTTAGGCAGCTTTATCTCACCTGAGGAGTCTATCCAAGTTCTCTGTTCTGCTAAAAGGATAGAAGCAAACTCTGGATTCTGTCCAGAAGTTAAAAGCAAATAAACAACAGAATTCATGGAGCAGGTTGATGCTGAATGCAGTCCAACTAGATCAACAATCCCTTGATTTACAGACATAACATTCATACATTTTTGTAAACCACTTATCCTGAGCAAGCCTGTAGCAGTCCAGAGCCTGCCCCAGACGGAGTGGGCACTTCCCCTGGATGGAGCACCACAGTACCACACATACTATGAGCAATTTATAGAAACCAGCTAACTTGAAACATGTCTTTTTTGACCGTGGGGGGAACCAAAGCACCCAGAGGAAGTCCACACAGACACAGGGCGAAGATGGAAAATCAACAGACAGTGAGATTTGAACTCCTTTCCAACCATCCTTCAACATCTTGAGGCAACAGCACTAGTTGCTGAGCCACCGCTACAACCAAAACACATTATTATTTGTGAGCCAAAAAATTGTAAATTGAAATGGTAAATCTAAATAGTTTCAATGATAATAATATTTAAAGGCCACAGTCAACTTGACAAGGGCAAGCACTTAATGAAAGTGAACAGTCCATCAAAACCATGTTACAAACTGAGGACATAAGAGATGAGAATGTCAACCTTATTTCCATATGGCACGCGTGACACATCAGCCTCAACTGAACACCATGACACACCAACCTCAGCTCTGTAACACACTGAACAATAACAGGACCAAATAGTTAAACACCTCTTTACACACAAATACAACAGCAAGGCCTGAGAGGAGAGCTTGATGAACGTTTCCATCATCCTTTGCTGAATACTGTATGTGTTGTTTTAGTTTTGTTTAACCAGTATTTTGGTACATTGTGTTAAGTCTCTAATATGTTGTTGCATTTTGTGTCCTTTGTGCAATTGTGCATTATTGGCAAACTAAGGGTTCGTATCAATGCTAGAGCACATGAATTAAAGGCACACATGAAGACAACCTAGCAAAATAGTTGCATGATCTGAGTGTGAAATTCAAATTGGTTGCTTGTTATTATGGAGAAATATATGTCAATGATGATGTATGCCTGCAATGATGTAGATACTTGTAAATTTAAAGTCTGGATGTTCAGCAGAATCCTTCTGTGATGCTTTATAAGTATCATTTCAGAATGGTTCTATAATGAATCGAATGGTTTTTGGTTGATTTCCTGAAGGTCCTGGATGGGACTAGTTCCCAGGGGTATTCATCTTTTGCTATCTGCTGCCTCTCCGCACCTATTCCCTCACACACCAAGGCAGATAAGCCCCCATGATTTACAGCCCCCCAGCCCTTAACTTGCCTCTGGGCAACTATAGCCAGGTTAAAGGATTAATGGGAGGGACGTAGTGGAGTGAAGGGCATGAAATATTTTCAATCCAAAGCAACTCTGCCTCCTCGCCCTCAGTGCTGATACACAGTTGAGTGTCCAACTTACAGGTGATCTCTCAAAATGGCTTAGATAGCCCTAGAGAAGTGAAAATTTTACATTTTATTAATAATTTACAATTTTAATAGATATTACTGATGGAGATATATATCATATTTTACAGCACATACTACACCTTGTTTTGTATGTCAGGTACTGTGGTGATTAGTGTTTCTGCATGTAGACTTGAAGGTCATGAGCCCCACCTCCTGCTATAATAACCTTGAGTAAAGTACTTACCATAAATTACTTCAGTTACAAAATTCCCAGCTGTATATGTAGGCAAAATCATTGCAGTGCTGAACAAAAGCACTGGCTAAATAAATACATGTAAACATATGCTGAATTTTTATATACACGTGCACACAATAGTATGTATACCAACACTACTTCTAGTCTATTGAAAGTGCATACTACAACAAATAACTATGGACACAAGGCACACAACTGCAGATGAACAGTTGGCTTTTTTGACATTGGTGTTTTTGCCAAGCACATTACTTGCATAGCTGCCTACAGAATTGAAGGTCTAATAGAAGAAGTGTGGCTTTAAAGCTATACTGGTCAATTGTTTGATAACTACCTGCACACATGCCATCCTTTGGCAGGCTAATACACACAAATAAATGTAATCAGTATTGATGTGGACAAGAGTGGACAAGGACCATAAAATGTATGCTGGGTTTGAGCAAGCCCCCAAAACCCCAGAGATCAGGTGTTTTCTCTCTGTTTGATTGTAAGCTTTGGTGGTAGACACGTATTCAGTAGGAAATACAAGATATGGCTACCATGAGCACAAGGAAGTTGGTACAAGTGAAGCAGGTAATACCAGAACTTAGATTAGCTGGATCTAACAGTGCCTTCATAATAGACTAAAAAAAGCAGCAGGATTATGTTGTGAAACGGCTTGGGATGCCCTTACCTAGCAAAGAAAGAGGCGGCAGCAGAGGTTCCACTGGAGGGTGCTGCAGGGACAGATGGTGCCTGGGGGCCGAGGAAGCTGTATGAGGAGGGCCGATCAGAGTTGTAGCGGTTCAGTGCAGCTTCCGTCAGCCCCTCTCGGCCTGCCTCCGAAACCACCTGGGAAATCTATTTAAAAAATACAAAAACAAAGATGAAGATATAACAGAAGGCTACATCGAAGAAATATAGGGTACAGCGAACTTTTGCAGTTATGACACGTGGATCCGACTGTGTTCATGACATTAGTGTACAAGGAAAACTGCAGGATCCAAACTGCAGTATGATTGAACGTGGCATATTTTTACTTGGCACACTGTGCAATAAATGCTAGAGTAGTGCAGCCCTTATTTCATATCTCAGATCAAACAGTCATCTTGACAAGTTAAACAAGATGCTAAACATGATACTCCCCAGCAAACTCAGTTGCATAAATTGGCTTTACAGTCCAGGATGGGGTGAGAAAAAAGGACAATACAAAAGGCAGAGCACCATGGTATCTGGAAGTCAGTTCAGAAGTTGCCGGAGACACTTAGAGAGGCTGAAAGTAATCACCACACTTACTGCTGCCCCAGGGCTGTAAATAGACAGCAGGCTGCCACTCGCCTGCCTCTGCTCTGCCCAAATAAGGCCACAGGTCCCACCAGAGACTAAACAGACGGTCAAGACAGCTCCGCAGGAGTCAGGACAGAGGAACAGAGGTCATGGTGGTGATTCAAGCAGCAGCTATAAAGGCAAGGTGTTTTGGAAAGCATCTGTGTCTGTGAATCATCCATAAGCGTCAGTTTAGAAAAGAGACAAAAGTATCCCCACAAAAATGTCGAAGGGTGCAAACTGCTGAGGCATCATCTTACAAGCAACTAAGGATATCTTGAGCATTAGGCAATTTGTTTGTTATGTTTTGCTGCTGGCATCCATTAGAGCAGAGTGCTGATACAAGAAAAGCATGCTGTCGCTGGGCCTCTCTGATCTCTGTCAGCAGTGTGTCACAGGGAGCAGATAGGAGTCCATCCAAAGACCACCCTGACCTCACAGACTGCCAGTGGGTCCAAATCACAGTAATGTAATCCCCTACCTATTGGATAATCTAGGTTTCCAGGACTGCCCTAATAATAACTTGCGCTCCACATACAGCCTCTGCCACTGCTGGCAGATGCAAGGCTACATGGACACTGGCCAAGAAAGTCCACAGCATAAAGGCTACAGTAAAAAGATCTTGTATAGACTTTGTCCTTTTCACCTCCATCCTTTCACTCAGTTTAATGAAAAACTTGTCAATCAGTCTCAATATTCATATTAAAAAAGTCTTATCTCTATTTTAGTTAAAGGCAATATTTTCAAAAACATTATGTGAAACCTGTCTCGCTGACCTCCCACCACCATTTTACTGTCACATTTCTCTAGTTTTCCTCAACTATTTTTGATGTCATTGACTTTAATACAATGAATCAGTGTACCATCTGAAAATTAAAATTTCAATATTAATAAGTTGACAAATTAATAACTTAGCACCCTCTCTGCCAGATTCACAACGGGTAGTATGAATGCTAATAACATCACAGACCACTCTCTATCGTCTTTAAAAAGAGTAATACCCTGCGTAACATTGAACATTTTGTGCTGTTTTGTTACAGCACACATACTGTAATATTATAACCCATATGTGCACAGCATGCCTCCTTTCTTTGTTATTAATACTGTCACAATCCTCATTCTCACATCTCTCTGGTGCTTGTGCCATGTACTCTGGCCTCTTCTCCATGGGGGTGGGACATTGTTGCTGTTTTTTGTCACGCACCACCCCCTGGCTTTGGTTTCAAGATTCCCTGCACACAACTTGCATACATGTGACTAGGGGCAGTCCTGGCACCTTCCCTTCAACCACTTTACCTGTGCATTGCATTTTTTGTTTTCATCTAAGGAGTCTTCCAAAAAATGAGTATCATCTTTCTGTGTATTAGTGCAATAAAACACAGTGAGGAGTGATTATAAAATGTTCAACTATTTTCTACTGTTTTTTTTCACTTATCTATTAAGACGTAGCGATAAAATGACCCTGTTTATTGCTGTTAGCACTCCACTTCCTAGGACCACATCCTAGGAAGTGGAGTGCTAACAGCTAACAGGAGTATTACTGTATTTTCTCTTTTTTTCCTCCATATAGTCTTTGATTCATGTGTATATCTCTCAGGAATTAGATCCCTCCTAAAATCATGAGTTGACAATGACTGCATCCTAGTGACTGGGGTTTGTGGAAGAAACTATTACAGTCTGGCCTCTATGAAATAATGCAGGATGGTCACTTCTTATGGGCTGGTTGAGAGCAAAGGAGGTGGGGTAGTGTCTGTGTTACCATCACCCATGTGCTTTAAAGTAATGATGAAGCCATGAGCTGGCAAGTTTTTTTAAATAAAGTATTTTATTATAATAAACAGCATTTTTTTAACAAAATCTCTAAAGAGAATAAGCATGCTTTGATGTGAAAACATCAACTAATATCCAAGAAGTTCTCTCAAAAAAACAGAGTTTTTTTTTAAACAGAGGCATTGTTCTCACCAATTTGAGATGCAGACTGTACAGCAACTGTGCAGCAGCTGATGGAACCAGCACAGCTCTCTGTCTACAAACTGAAAAGTGACAAGTCAAGCTCACGGTTGAGTGCCACTTTAACGGATTTACAACTGCCAAAGGGACAAACAGTATGTATCCGCTTAACCAATGTTGCTAACATTAACAAACGGGACTGGAAAATTTGGTCCAATAAATTGAATTTATTCCACTTGTCCTATGTTGTGTCTCTCTCAAGCAAATAAATCAAAATGGTACTCTGGTGATGGTATCCACTTAAGCAAATGATCTACTTATTCGGTATCCACTTAAACGGACTTGACTGTATAACTATGTAGTTATTATATCAAAGCTACTGGTATTGTACTGTGATGGACTGACATAGGATCCAGGATGTAGCCCTCCTAAATTAGCACTCGGGGATAGAGCATGTATATTTCATGTTTATAAGTAGTGGACATACTACACTCAAAACATTAAGAAACTAACTTTCCTACCAGTAGTAGCCTTAAGCATGCCATATTTTAACATTGCATAATGAAGAACTGGAGTGTTTACAATACTGCAGAGTGAGCTGAATCCATTATGGGGATGCTCAGTAAGTGACACTGTACTGTTAATTTTGTGTGTCCTTCATGTCTTCCCTTGTCTAACTGCACAATGGGGTGGTAGAGCAAGGCTGTCTTGGGCATGCCCACCATGGGGGCAAAAACAGTGGCTGGTTTGACACATGTGTTTGAGACGTTTGTCTAAACTGACTATTTTCATTCTGCTGGATATTTTTACTGGAGCGGTTAAAGTCATGTACCTTTGACAAAGGGTTCAAAAGAAAGGCCCAACCTGCAAATTTTAAAGGCTACAACCTCAAAAATCATGCACCCCCCTCTTCTACATGACACTATCAAGATCAACGTGAAGCCAAATTTAACAAAAATTACAATTTAATAATAAAACAAAAGGGATTGACATATATCGTGTTTTCATCATTAATCAAATAAAACAAATGATACTTAGATAACGCATCCATTCATGTCATGAATCATATTAATTTTTTATAATTAAATAATTACTGCTTAATTTTTAAATGTTCATAAAGGATAACAACAGCATCTAATTGTTTTCCTCTGAAGAGTTAAATGACTGAGAGCAAACAAGAGCAAGAGGCCATTTTTGCAGCACTTAAGTTGTGGCAGCAGCTAAGGTTCTGGATGCACTGTTGCAAAATTTTAAATATTGGGTAAAAAAAGATAAATCAAAGCATACCTAGCATGATGCTGAGATAGAAAATGATTCCTCCCCACGCTAATCACAGCACAGGAAACACCCACCATGACAACAGAGTGAACCAGATCATCAGGGAACCAGAAACTCCATCACCATCTGTTCTGCAGGAATGAGACTGGATGGTGGTGGGGGTGGGCCAATAAATAATGCTTCTGCCACCGGTGCAGACTGTTTTTTCTCACATGCCTCCTCACAAACTCCTCACAACCCCTCACACGTAAGTCCCAAAAAGATCTGAGATTTAGCTCTCTGACTGCAGCAGTCATTCATGTCTTTAGTGCATTGGCCTGGAATCTAAATCACCTTAGCCGTGACCTTGAGAGTCATCAACATTTGCCAGATGGTACATTCAGAACAATTAAAAGATCTGTATACTTTTATTGTGATCATGAGATAACGGATGATTTAAAAAATTTTTAGATGAAATAGATGGAAACCACATTTGCCATCCTTCCTGATCCTCAGCAGTTTGTTTATCCCCAAGTAAACAATGCAGAACTTTGTTATCCCTGTTCATTCTTCCTGAGTATACCAGAGGCAATGTGTTTCAAATTACTTCATTTTGAAGTAACTTAGCAGGACAGGCTAGCACACTCATATTTAATTTAAAATGTCAGAAAGAACCTTTGTAAACATTGTGGTCTATTCATGGGTCATAATGGTATGGGGATAACCCATTAGACTCCCTTGAACTAATTTAACTCCAATAATTCTATTTCAAGTTTTCACAGTTTCTGTTTCTGTTTCTAATTCAAGTAATTCTAAATATTCAGATAAAAGAAGTAGCACAAGACAACGATATTTCAGGATGAATTTGTTTCCTAGCAAAGTAATCATCACTTGCATACAGTATTTAGCCAATTTTGGACATGCCAAAATCATGGTTCTCCAGAACTGCCAAGCAGCAGGACTCAGATGTACATTTTAATGGCTCACATGAGGCAAATGAACTAACAGCATGGAGGGCCAGGCTCTTGTTGTGCGGTATTCTATGTCGTATTTATTTCCTGCTGTCTAGGGTCAGAATAGAAAATATGGTACCTAAAGCCATTAAATATTTATAGGTCAGTGGTAACTGGACTTTATGATCTGCTTGCAGCATACTATGAAACAAATCAAATGAATTTTTTCCATTAACAATAATAACAGATTATTTACTGCTCAAGTTTGAAATGTTCAACTGGAGGACTGTGAATTGGCGCTTGTCACCTTAAGGGTTCGTGTACTAATAAAATTGAGGCCAGCATAAAGCCAGTTCAGTGGGTTTGGATGTAATATCAAAGCAATGCATTAAAGCAAATCTAAACGTTTATGCCCAACAAGAATTTCCTCAACAATACAGCTGCTATACGATGCCATTTTCATTGTGTAATTCGTTTATTATACCGCCAGAATTCACCATAATGTAATTTATCAATGACATAAGGATATACATTTGTCTTTGTATAAAATTTACATGGACTTGTACTAGTAATAGCAGCTGTTGATTATGTGTTTATAATTTCTTTAAATCTCCAAGTTACTTATTTCGCTTCAGTTTCTACTTCTGCTATAGCACCACAGTAGTTAAATGACAACATATGTATTTTAGCAGGAAAATAAAGACCAAGAAAGTAAAACAAATGATCAGTCAACACTGATATTTGGCAACTTAAGTAACCTTTATGAGATTCAATATAATAATGAAATGGACAAATCAAATTTGAACAATTGCATCATATTTCACACATACTTTAATGTATTGTAAATCCTCTTAATGTGAAGTGGTATGCATGTTACGGCCACATGCAAATTTTGCCAGGAAATCAGTCTCATAGTACTTACACAGTATATGAGATAAATATGTATTACATTCACCTCTCCTTGAAAATAAGAGCATAGAGAAATGATGTGCTCAAAAAACCATTCGTATGACAGATTTTATGTATAGATACACAGAATCAAGTCCTGCTTCTTTATTCCTTAAAGACATATTGTAAAGGTAGGACAGGTAAAGCAAGAGAAGCAGGTAATGGGCCACCATTTCTGGATACAGCTTCCCCATTTAGGGTGCGATCACAATATTACCCAGGAGACAGCAGGAGTTAAAAATAATCACTCTGCAGGTCTGTTCCTCCTGGCCCCGTCACTGTTTCTTCTGCGCTCCCTGCTCAGGAGGGCCACTCATTCATCTTAATTAAAGAAAGGAGTACTAACCAAGACACCCGTGCCCTGTATTCCCTCCATTTTGCTTTCCCTAGGGATGTGATTTTACATATCGCTCTCCAGCTGCTGTTCCTACAGAGAGGGTGCTGAAATTAGCGCCTGTTGTGTGAGTGGGGTAGTTCACACCCACTGGGATCCTCACCTACTGCTGTTCCCATGCTTGTGATGTGAAGACATTATGTCATACGACCCATGGCACTATACCAACCAGCGACACGCGTCAAATGCCAATCTCTTGTGTACTGGTCAAATGGTGAACAAATTAAAAATAGAAATTTTGTGTCCCAAGAACTTCATAAGCATGTGGAGGTATTCAAAGTGAATATAAAACTTGGCAAGATTTTATGATTACTACCAATTTGCTTTAAAATATAAACCCAGTTATTTGCCAAACCATTTTTTAAAGTAAATTTGTAGCCACTGTAGATGTATTAGTTTGCTCTGATGGACTGGTGTCTCATTCAGGGATAGAGGTTAGCCTAGCACCCATGATTCCAGGACACACTCCGGACCATCGTGATTCTGCTCAGGATTAAGTGGTTAACTATTATGTATGGAAGGATGGATGGACGTATTAGCTTATTTTAATATTTATATCCACATGTAAAAATACTACCCAAAAGAAGAGAGGATACATGTGTAGCTGTTCGCAGCAGGAGGACTGCATGTTTGCTGTAATAGACTAAACAGATCAACTAGGTCATGCTGAATGGGAAAAGGCTTTTTTTGTTTGCCTGCATAGATGTTTACCCAACACCATTAATTTTGTTAATGCTTCCTAATGAATGTCTGGTATATAGGCTTCACTGCAAGGGTGTCCAGTTTATAGAGTAACATGCTTCCAGCAACCAGTACCTCGATTGCTCCTCACAGTGCAAATCTTGTGGGCGTGCAGGCCTGGTATGGCAGCTACAGATGAGCGTATAGTTCGTATTTTAAAGAACCGGTGGTGAAGTGTGCCACTTTTTCCACCACACATTAAGGGGGGGTCAGCAAAGAGTAATTGTACTCTGTGTGTGGTATCCATACTGTTTTCATAACAAAGTCCTACACTTGGGATAATTGTCCCTATCAGAGAGCTTTCTGATGCTGCTGCTTAAGAGTTTCCTGAACTTCAAAATATGCCCTCAGGAACAACACAGCAAGGGGGAGAGAGAAACCAAGAACAGAGCTATGGAAACCAGAAGCACAGAGAACTCGTTGAGATGGAGAAGATAGACTCTGTGTCATTCATGCATATGCTGAGCAAACAAAGACAAGGGTTTTGGGACTAGAGCTGCATGGGGAATTGAAGCCTTTGGAGAATGATAACAAAAGGAGACACAAACAGTCCTGGTGTGTCCAGAAAGTGGCTAAACATCCTGTTCATGCCCAAAATTTATGCCATCTGCTAAAACCAGATTTTCCAATCCCTGACAAAGAGGAAGACTGCATACAGTTCCACCCAAGATAAAGTAAAAAGATCTACAGTGCCTCATTGTGGATTCAAATATCTTTGCTAACTTTCACAAAATGACACAGAGCTTGTTAAAGTGAATTTATATCTGAATCACTTGGAAAACCCTTCAATTTAAGTTTATTTTAAGATAACTATAGCAAGAAAAAAGAAACATTAGCGCTTTTGTCCTTCTTGGGAATTGACTGAAACCACAACACAAGCAAATCATAGAGCAAAGAAATACAATAAGGAACATGCACACTGGATGTTCCGTTTGATATTTTGACTGATTGTTTCCCCCAAATTGAAGTATAGAGCTGCAAGACAGCACAACCATAGAACATTCTCTTCATTTATTCTTTTGTCAACGAGACATGCAAAGGACCTTAGAACAATAAGAATGCCTCTTTCACTCCAAACAAGAGCAGATTGTTCTTTTGTCTGCTGTTAGTTTTTTACCACAAAAACCACCAATTTCATGAACCTTGTTTATGCTCCAAGTTTTATTAAGGACAAAACAATTTGTGAAAAAAGTGTAAACCTGCTGGGGAACAAAATGGCATATCCAAGTTGTTTACTTGTTTCACCTCTGTAGTATTACATCATGGAAGACCATTTTTCAGCTTTCAACAACAAACAAGGCAGGAAGCAAAAGTGCTGGTATTGATTCATTGCATGCTTATACTTTCATATTAATTAAAGCAAAAAGAGAATCAAATGGTTTTCATGGAGGTACTGTAATTGTTTTGTCAGCAACATTAAACTGACTGTCCATTGCAATATTACAATGGTGACCTGGATCATAAAATAACAGTGATACAACCATATTAAAGGACTACTTGGTTCTTGGTGGCTAACCTTGTTGTGTAATTTATTATACAGTCCTGCTATTTCCCATGTGAACTGTAATTAATAAGCATGTCACACTGTATTGCAGAACATATAAAACTATTTAGGTTCCTCTTTTGCATTTTCCACCGACTTAGTTTAGATTCGTCAGCACTACTAACATCTGTCCAAGTATACAGTACCTTGGGAAAAGAGTTTGTGCACGTGTGTGTGTGCGCGCGTGTGTGTGAGAATCAGTACACACGTGTGGGGCGAACTTGTTGTCTCTCACCAGCTTTGGGTTTTAGGAATCAGCCTGGTTTGTTTTTCCAGGAGCACATCAGGGCATGGAGCAAGGAGAATCAAGATGAGAGAAAGAGAGTGAATGAATAGCTTCCAAACCATCAAAAAGCACAGAACCTGAATGGTGCACTTCCAAGACAGGCAATTTCAGCTCCCTTATGTCCTGTGTGGAAATACATGAATAAGCATTGGATGAGCTGAGCATTAGGATAAAGGGGAACAAGTGGCACAGTAACAGTACATAGCAGAAGAACAGAAACACGCCTCCAAAAGCATCAATGTCCTAAACAAGCCATCTGTTAGAATCTTATTACCAGATTCCCCAAGGACAACACAGATTAGCACACCTAACTTAATAATGGATATTTCTGCTCCTAAACTCTATCATCAACCTTATTGTAACTTCATCTAAGCTATAGTTTCACAGATCCTCCTCCTCTGTTGCAACAGCCAACATAACATCCAAAATTGCTCCAAAGGCTAAATTCTTTTTTTTTTTTTTTTTTATAAAAGAATGTGAGATTAGAGAGGCAGTCAGAGTAACATCTGAATAATCACGTTCTTTTCTCTGCATCTGTTCTACACCATATGGATCACTATCCACAGTAATAACTGGTTGATATCTGTACTTATCTTTGTCATACTTTTCTCAACTTTTTATAAACCAAATGCGGAAGTTGAGTAAAGGCCTCTACCTGTATAATAAGGATGGTAATAGTGTTTGCAATGTTAACATGTCTTTGCATTCCATCAATGAATATCTCTACAGAAATATGGTCATTAAATAGGTTTGAAGCCCACAAACACATCCCTTTAATCTTAAACTGTTTACAGTCCTTCACTGGGTATTCCTGGGTTTGGCAATGAGTATAGCTGAGCTAGTGGCCTACAGTAGAACCAGGGTCACACACAGCATGTGCAGTCACTGCATGGCTGAGGTTCTCCTAAGGGACTTCATTACCCCAATTAAAACTGGCACTCACTTATGAACAGTCAAGCTGAGATGAACTGAAAAAGGAAGGAAAAGCAGTCTTGGGGCTGGACATGTACAGCAATAGTCCTGGTCCCTCTGCTTTTATTATTTGCCATTTAGTTATTAATTAGCAACACTTTATTCAAGTTAGCTTATGAGTTTTAGTCATAAACTGGTCATTTTTACAAGAGCAAAGGTAATATCTCGAGACCCCTTCTCATGACTCAACCTTACAAACCTGGGTCCTTAACCATTACACTACCTACTGAGCTCAGAGTACTCTTTGTTTGCATTGCTTACCAGAGGAATGCTGCCCCTGTCCTCAAGCTTAAAGTTTTTAGTTAGAGCCTCTAATCCTTTAGTTAGGATTTGATTATATACACAATATATTTCCTCCCCATTCCATTCATGATCAAGGATACCCTTAAGCACAAAATTTTTGTGCCCTGACTTATAAATCTTGAAATCCACCCTTCAAAGAAGTTAATCGGTATTTTAGGCACCACCCATCAAGTCATTCTCCTTAAAAAGGAAAACACAGCATAAGACAGCAGTTGGCATCTATACAAGGCCTCTGGCCGAGGCAGACAAAAAGCTGGAACTAATCAAATAGATCCAGTTCATCTAGACATAGCTGTGTAGAGCACACTGGTTATATAATGTTAGCATTCAGAAGTTAGCTACATAAATAAATATCCCTAGCAGCCCTACAGGTAAAACACTGATAAATAACAGTTAAGATTTTCACTGTAGCTTTTAGCAATGTACAAGAGTGCTAGCACACATTGTGCAGAGGTGAGGTGAAATCACACTGTGTTGGAGCTGTGAACCAAGTGCTAATTAAAATGTACTTTTAAAAAACATAGGTAATGGTGAGGAGGTATGGGGATGTAGCACTAAAATATTTAGACACGTGCAGGGATGAGTGGTTCATGTGCAACCATTTCAGCATCAACTGAGATATGGACCTAAGAATCAAACTAATTATTTAGAGTTAGCAAACTTTTCTCTTATTGCTATAATTATTTTTATTACAGTTATAACAGTAATTCTAAGTTATGTAAACTGTAAAACAGTGCTGAACTCAGGTCCTGGATGGCTAATGGGTGTGCTGGTTTTCATTTAGCTGTTTTACTGAAGTAGTTGTTTTCTTCGGTGATTCACTTTTCCTGATACTTAAGGTGTGAATCAAGCTCTAATTAAAACGTTCTCCAAAAACAGCAGGACTCTGGCCTTCACAGGTCAAACCCCAACTTCCCTGCTGTAAAACATGGAGCTTGAATGAGGAGAAGTTTAAGAACTGCAAAAATCTATGGTGTATCACGTCTGTGTGTGGTAAGGAAACTTCGTGGGAACACAGAACACCCTCTGGCCAGCCTAACAACCCAGTTCCTGGTCTTTTATCAGGCTCCCTAAAGTATACTTAGACAAGCCAGATGTGACGCATTTACAGCCGAGACCTTATTCTGTCCGAAAGTTTTTTCTGTAGCAGCCTTCCAAAAACTTTCCTTTCAGTATACCATGGTAAACAACTTATGGTTATTACATTAAATCATTAGATCACAGTTTTATTTCATCCTTTTTGTGTCACAAGGACACAGGAGTATTCTGATGGTCAGCTGCATAACTATTCAAAGAAGTAGCAATATGTTTAGGTTTGAAGCAAGAAAAATTGCAGACGTTAAGTTTTCAAATTCCCAAATACCTACAGCATACACCATCTAGTCCCATTTTTGATGATTTTGAGTTAGATTTCAAATTTGTAAGCATGCTGTACCTACCTGGTAAGGATAGAGGGTAACCCCATTTGCACATGACATGGACCAGTTTCCATCCAGGTACTGATGCGGCTGTAGGGTGCTAGATGTGACGACGTTGCTGTTGCCATTGCCAGGGCTGCCAGGAAGGTGTGGCTGTTGTGGAGGGCCTGGCTTGCCTGCATGGTCTGGGGAGCTGTTTTTCTTTTCCCCTCGGCTTCCAGCACTTACTCCCAGACTGTTAGGCTTGGGCCCATGCTTGGGGTGGCTGCTATACAGGCTAGCAGCTGGGGCTGGCGCAGAGCTGGATGAGCTGGATGAGCTGGGAGGGTAGCAGACAGTGGGCAGGTAAGCCCAGTCACGAGGAGTGGAGCTGCGTGGCCCTGCCAGACCCAGTGGGGGGGAGCCTGGTGACCTATCAGCCTGTTCCAAGGTAAGGACCATGTGGACAGCCTCTTGCTTCAGCTGGCTCAGGTGTGTTCCACAAATGTCACAGCGACTGTCACGTTCATTCCAAGCTTTGCGAGTGCTGTTTGGCACCTGTAACTTGTCATGGAGTAAGACTGAGAATGAGGGGTCCTGCATAACAGAGAGAGATAGAGAGACAATGAGAGGCTGCTAAGGAGAGAACACATATAAATATTACAGGCCAGATTAATTACTGTATTACTTAATATGCCTTATCCATACATGTATTGATACGCATATATAAGAGTATTGTACTGTTGTGATTCATATTCAAACTTCCCCCTCTGCTCCAGCAGAATGCTCTTATAAATATATATTTAAATATTGTGTGTGTATGTATGTGTGTTTTATGTATATATAATTTTTTTTCATTGCAACAACACTTTGGTACAGAAACATAGAGACAAGAATGTTAAACTTTCAGGTTTAAATTGAATATAATTTTTAAACAAATTTAAGTCCTCATATCCATAATGATAACAGAATCATGAAGAATAAATTCAGCTGGAAACTCAGTTTTACTGCAAAACAATAGTAACCCCAGTCATACAGTCTGTTGTATTTTTGGAGTCAAACTAGACCATGCGGCCCACAGTGATAGAACAAAGAAAGGAGAGAGAAACAAGTACCCAAAAAGCTAAGTCAGAATATAAAGAATACCTCCAACAATATATGCATACATAAGTAACACGTGCGGTGTGAGAGAAGAAGAAGAAGGAAATCATTGCGGTGCCTTTTTCTCTACGAAGCCCATCATCAAGACCTGCAAATGGTGAGTGCGAGGTCATACCACAAACCCCTCTGCAGTGGCTCTTTCCTGTGCCACTCAAAAATTTTCCACAGTGCTTTTTTCAATTAATCTTCCCTAATTTTCTCTATATTACTCCATTTTCAATTAGCTTGGTTTAATGCTTCGTCACACTCTTTGGGTATGAGAATTTCATGTAGGGCGGTTCTTAATTACTTTCTTAAACCGCAGTAGCAGAAATGCAAATACAGCAGCATACAGTAAGCGGGCAATCACATGGAATTAAATGCTTGAGGGGATTCTAAAAGCCCTTATTCCCTCACCCCTCCACAAACCGCACATTACACAAATCAAGGTAAATCTCACCATATTTTGTGTTTCCTTTTCTACCATCTTGGGAGAGGATTCAGTGCACTGAGCAGAATGCAGCCAAATTAAATTAACAAACCCATGATATCCAAAAGCACCTGCAATTTCCAAAATGTTACCTTGGCATGTGTCTTAAAAAAAGTTTCCTAAAACTCATAATATCTGAGAGATTAAAGACAAAAAACAAATTTGCAACAATGAACACCCCTGGAGGATCTCACACTGTTTTTATTAAGCTCCAGAACAATGCCAAGATTTTTCTAATGACAGTGCCTTGGAAAACTTTTCCATCCCATAATATTCCCAAGACACCGAATCTGCCTTGCAGACAAAAGCAGCTGTAAGTATTGCTCAATATTATGCTTTGATATCTGAGATAAAACTGAAATGTGAAAAGCCAAGCACAAAATAGCTCATCCTTTTTATAAAGCCACCTCAACTGTAACACTGAAATACTGAGAATTACTAATTGTTTGTATTGCAAAACAAAAATGATTGTCAAAATGTTTGGACAGCATTCTTAAAAACAGAATATTTCAATTTATAACCTATTTAATTTTATCTTCAGTTTTTGAGTAGACTGACACGATGCATGTTTGGAGACCTAAGAGTATGTATACAGCTGGTTTTCACCAAACAGATGAACACACTTAAGAGTCTGGCAGGCCACCTCAGAAAGACTTCAGACTGGCCTCACAATCTCCAATTAAAGCTCCTATGGAGACAGACAGCCAGGTGTAAACAAATCAATAGCCGCTCACCCACGGAGCACACAAATATAAAACCAAGACAGAAAAGAACTGAGAAAAGATCTAAACTTCATATTAATCACTTAAATACATATTAAAGTGCTATTTTCGTTATACTAACAAGTTCTGTCCTGATTGCATTGGTTTTCACTGGGTATGTTTATAAATGATTTAGCACACACTTATGGATGTGAACCTGTCTAACATCCAGTCATGTTCTTGAACACCCTCCAAGCCTTTTGCATTGTAGCGTTGCATCATGCCTGACAGACAGTGTTGTACTTGTACATTTTCTTGACCAAATTCAATGCAAGCAGGAAAAATATCTATCTACAGTCACGCAGAAAAGCAGAAAATACTGTTATGTTAAATCACAGACCACATGGATGGCTCTCATAAGTATGCTAAATGGGCAGAGAGTCAGTGTAAGCCTTAAGGTAGCTACACAGTCTGAAGGTCTCTAACTGGTCGTTCTCATTTCTTTCAAACATAACTGTTCTCCATGATTCAAGACACTCATCAGACCTAGTAGTTTATAATATCTTTTAAAGCTCAAGGTTGCTGTTTTCTAGATGCACCTGCATTGCTTCAGTCCAGAAGATGTGACGTTAGCAAGGGTCCAAAGTTCTTATCTTAAAAGCATTTATTATTACATTACCTTTTTAGAAAGAACAATGATTTCAGTGACACAAGAGTGACATCATTTTGTTGCACAACACATTGTCATAAGTGGCAAATGCAGAAATTCAGGGTGATTCAACCCTAACCTTAACCTTGAGTATCATATGAGCACATAGTCTAAGCCAATTTGTAAAGAAACTCTCAAAGTTTTTTTTAACCTTACAAATGCTCAGTGCACTACATTTTAATATCACACTTAAGAACTAATACATTCATGAAAATGTTTTAAATCAACCTGTAGTTTCCCCATAATTCTGGTTCATCGATGCTTTTGAACAGCTTTGCTGTTTCATACTAGAAACAAAGGATGCAGTCCACACGTACATAAACTAATTCATTCGTTCAACTAAGTGTTTGAATTTAAAACATGCTTTCTTGTTACTGAAGCAGCAGACTTGTCCACTTTTTCGCTGGACCTGTAGCACGGTGAGAGCAAATAAAAACAAGTGTATAGCGTTCGGACAGAGGAAGGACTCAACAAACTGCTCCTGACATTTCTCTCTTATTAGTATGCAGGAGGTCGATGAGGAATAAATGGGGTAGGTAGCAGGACCGTAATTACTAGAGCAATTTATCCGTCATCTTTAATTATTGAATCAATGCTATCAAATGCTTACAAATCACAAAGTGCCTTTCTTACTGATTGAGTAGGATGTATTGAAACAGTGCAGACACACGCTTATACAAATAACCAAACTTGATTTATGTCTCAAAAGGTCCCTGGGCTTTTATAAATAATAATATTTATATAAATCCAGGAAGTTGGTCATTCTGCTCCAGGGAGCAGCCAGTCCACAGCCAGTGATTAGGGGGCCTGGGATATGTTTTGGGGTCTGAAATGACACATTTGTCAGCCCCCACCCCCCTACCCCACACCACCTCTCCACCAGCTATTGCCACCCTTTGCTTTCTAACGGAAAGTCACCGCTCGGGAATCCGTTTCCATAGACACCGCAAACAGGGCTGAGGATAGATGTTTGTCATTTTCGTCATTACATGAAATAGAATGTTGAATGAAGGCGAAACGTGCCCACCTTCATTTATACAGAGCTGTCTCATTTGGCCAAGCAGGTAATATTCCATGGAAAAAAACTGAATAATTCATAGGGCAATTGTTCCCCCATTTTCCTCCATGAGCAATGGCTATCAGAAGGGATCTGAATAAAAAAAATTCATGGTTTCACAGTGCGGAGAACCCGCTTGGGTTCTAATGCTTGTATCAGTGGAGATGCAGCACCATGATGTTTTCCTGTATGAGTATTGCATCTAAAAAGAAAAAACATCAAGGCAAATGGATCAGACAATAGCCTGACTCAGAGGCATACAGCTGTCATGGGGCAGTTCTTTGCCGTCCTCTCGAACATGTGGTCCTGTCTGCGTCTCTGATGAGGTGTGGCTGAGGCGGTGGTCCCTTATCAGCGCTTTCTGAAAGGCAAGGATGCTGTGCCTCCCGGTCCTTACACATCAAAGCAAATAAACATCCCACGCCCAGACCGCCTCCAGTCAGCCTACCCGTTGACGCTGGGTCTGCTTTTATTAAGATATTCCGAGGGGAAGTGGGCTATTATCAGCCTGGTTATGAAAACACTTAAGTTATTAATACTCCTCAGAGCTGCTCTGGCTGAATCAATTACTGTGCCCGGGAATGGGGCATCCCACTGGGCAATGCAACACTGCAGCATGGGTTAAAGTTCGAATGTCACTGAGCCTCTACTGAAACCAGATTGCTCTAACCTATTTCCCCAGCGAAAAATGCACAATAATGTTTGTGCAGTAATTAAACCTACATGTAAAGAGAGAGCGTGTTTTTTCTTAGATGAGTTAAATGGAATGTTATTAACCTGAGCCTATGTTGCTCTAAAGAAGAATCAAAGAATCAAAGAATTTATTTGTCACATACATTGTTACCAAGTATTTAAAAAAACTATAAAAAGAAATAACTTCTTCTTAACATGACTTGAAAATGAAATTACATTACAAGCTTTTATTTAAAAAAATGTCTAGCAATAGTGGTTAAAAATTAGGTGTATAGCCTTACTTCATTATTTATTCCCAAATGTATATGCTGTAAAAAAAAATTCTCTTGGAGTCTGAAATATGCACTATTAGGTTCAAGGAGGTTGGGAGAAAAAGCATTAATTGTCTTCCGGTCATACTGTATCTTGAAACTTGCTGGTCAGGTAGAAAAGCTTTTCCTTCTCCATGCCGTCATTTAATGCATCTCGATTCTATTCCATTGGCGTTACTGAGATCAATTGTCTGATCAGCCTGTGGTCAGGGCTGCACAAAGACTATTAGCAAACCAATTTTGTTAATATTTATCTCTGACTTCATATTTATTGAATTTCTTTTGCCATTCGGTATATTACTTGTTTATTTGATTGTAAGATGCATCTATTAGCCAATACATAGTGCAAATCTGCATTCTGTTCTCCTGAGTGTTAGAGTAACCTTCCTCTGTTGTAAGAAACTTGCAAGCAGGTTAGTACTGACACTGCTGAATATGACAAGTTTTTTGTTTTTTGTAGAAATACAGTATTCCCAGCAACAGTTAATCTGCCCAGCTCAGAGGGACATTTCCCCTATAGTACTTACAAAGCTCTAGTGGAAGCCTTTTCCACAGTCTTTTTCCCAGCCCCACATGACTGACTCTTATATCTAGCAGTTACACCTTTAAGGCTTGATGCCCAGTCCCCTTTGAGATCTGGGTACTCAAAGTTCAGAAAAGCCAGCCAGTGAGCCAAAGGTCTACCAGGCAGTGCTTTTGTGTGTTTTCATTTTTTTTCAATTTGAACATGTTTGTGGATGGAAAGAGTAGTCAGTACAATCCAGCACTGATTTGGTTGCATTCTTTCAGAGTCCTTCTAACACCATAGGCCATCCCTGTAGTGACAGGATGGCATTTTTGGACAAGCATCAAAGTCCTCCATACAATGCCCTTCATCTGACTCCATCCAGGGAATAGGTGGCCTTCATCCTGCACACCTGAGAAGTGCCATGTTAAATGGCACAGACGTTGATCTCTCCTTTGAACAGCAGCCCGAAGGAGCAACCTGGCCTATTTCTCCTACACCAGGCTGCTCCTCCTCTCCATTCACCTCATTGCACCATTAACGAAATGTGAAAAATGTCTTGCCTTGGAATCCCTGTATTTTGCTCCCTCGACAAACCAGACCTCCACCAAGGTCCATAGCAAATTAAGTACTGGCCCAAAGCTTCAAACAAAATTTTGTCTCTGCTCTGGAAAGGTGATGGGTTAATGGATTTTGGCATGGGGGGTTAGCAGTCTATATTCTGTGTGATCTCTGGCTGTAAAAGTCACACATTTTTATGTCCATGTCCTAGTTTGACCATCTACCCACCATGGTTAACATCTCATTTGACTAATAAAACTATACTAAAGCACATAGGCAATATCACAGGTAGCTCATTTTCACCAGTTAGTACTTTACAAACTTTGTTCAGTTTCAATAGTGTCAAATAGCAAATACTTATTCAAACAAAATGTACTCATAATATGTACAGCTATACATTAACTTTTAGCTCAACGATATGAGCTGTTTAATTTTAAAGTAAAAAACACAAAAAATGATGAGCAATATTTGTTTCTGAAACTCTTCATGAAACCAGTATTTATAACTTGCTGGTATGGTGCGTTAATGCTAAAAATCTGATCCAGATTGCACTAAAAAAGTGTCTCCAGGTCTGTACAGTAGATTGTTCTCTCACTTAAGTCAGTGTGAACCTTTCACCTTAGGCAATTATTTTAAATAAATAAGCACCTCAGGGGAGTCCAGCAGCTCCTAGAATTCCCTCCCTGTCAGCCTCTTTAACTATGCACAGAGCATTTTCAGTCATTTAAACCACCAGTGTTTATTTTTCTTAGAGATGCCCTCTCCTCTCCTCTATCAACTATGAATGGGACACTAATCATCTCTACAACTGCACCACAGACTAGAAACTAATGGATCCATTCAACTTCATGCCTTCTGAAATCTGGGAGATATGCTCTGGGTCTCTCACCCATTTCTCCACATTTCCAGCCCAGCATGGAGGTCTCTTTATTTTTTCTTTTCTGACTGAAATGCACATGAATATGTCTTGCTTGCTCCATCAAGCTTACATTCATGCAGTGAGACATCTAAAAAAAATCCTGTGTAAATACACCGTTTTCCCCATCTTCTCAAAACATAAAATGGAAAATATTCCAAGAAAGTATCTTACCTTCCCCAAACTCTGGATGGAATACAGATGAGACTAGAGTCTAAAAACAGCTTGCACTCTGGTGCATAAAGACAACCCTTGTTGCTGGCTAATGAACACTAACCAGCATGACAAATTGCACACAGGGTTTTAACTCGTGCCAAAACTGCAAGGACAACGCTCTCCTTTGGCTATGTGAATTACCTTTTCCCTAGCTTGTTTTTTTCCCCAACAGGAAAGTGGAACCAAGAAAAACACGACAAGCTCTTGTTCACAAAACAGCTAATATACTGAAAAGCATTGTATTGTGTGGGTCAAGGCAAAGAGTGAAGTCAAAAGCCCTTTTGAGAACATCCAAGAAGTCTTGCTGCAGATGCCATTCCGCCTGTACAACATGCAATGAAACATTTTTGTTTTGTTTGTATCATGATCCGGTTTTCCTCGGGGCCAGGAAGGCTAAAAACTTAACATGTATGCCTGGAACACAATAGAGGAACCCAATGTTCAAAATTAAATGAGAGGGCTGGGGACTGAGCTCCGCAACAGCTAAACAAAACAGAAAGGCAAGCAACTTTTTCATAATAATTATGCCTTACTTATACCAAAATAACAGAGGTGTACCTAAAAAACAAAAAAAATTAAAATTGATCTTTAAGGAACACTGCTGAAAGTCATGATTTCTACTTCCACCAAAGTCCTTCCCCAAGATGGCCCAGGACATGAAATCCAAATAGTGTACACTTTTTTTATTTCAAAAGGGTATTATCTTGCTTTTAATATATAGAATTCTTTACATTTAGTTTTATACCTCTTCATGTCTAAGCTTAACATTTTTTGACTTCTCATCTTCTGCATTGCAGTTTATGAATTTTATATCAAATTATTTTCCCAGAGATTATGCATGACAGTGTACCAAACCTCAAGTTCAGTGTTAAATAAAACTCAATATATTTTTTGTAATTTGCCTAATCTAACTTTTCCCTTGCCAACACATCAAAAAAATCTACATTAATTTATCTTAATACACCATCAAATGCTTTTCTGTTCAGTTTCATTCTTTAAGGCTATATACATTTAAGCATTTTATTAAAGATGAGCTGAAAACAACTATATGTGTTCATAATAAACCACACATCCATTAAGATTAATCACTTTAGGGACATGGTACTTTGGAGCCTAACCAAGAACCACTGAGGGGTACAGCCAAATAGGAGTCCAGTGCACCACAGGGTAGCCACACACATTCATACACTATGGACAATGTAGCTACCAATTAAGCAGAAATATCTTTAGACTGTGGGAGCAGACCAGAGATCCTGTAAGAAATCCATGCAGACACAGAAAGAACATGAAAATTCCTTACAGAAGGACCTGGATTCATACTGTATGAAGGATGGTACAGAATGCATGGGATGTCAGTCCATCAAAGGGTAATCATGTACCCAACTTACACTACTGCCAGTTTTGGATCACCAGTTTACCTGCAACACGTGTTTTTGGGCTGTGGGAGTGAGCCGGATTTAAACCCATGAGCTTTGATGCACCAGTAATTACTTAAGAATTGCATGTGACAAAAAAACATGGCAGGATTTCGGAGAGTAAAGAAAATGTCATCCCTCAGTAGATATTGTAACATACATAAGGGACTTCAAAAAAGATCCATCTCCATTATTTATTAATTTGACTGAATACAGTTTGTTCCGTGTTTCAGTGACACATTGTCATCTCTGTCTCAGAAAGTGACCAGTTCCAAGTGTTACGGTAACAGCAGATTATGACAATAAAGATTACTCTTTCCACAGGGGACATTAATTCTTTTTGGTTAAACATATTGGCCTTGTAATCAAATCCATATGTAAAAAATTCAGTGTTACACCAACTCTTTGCATTAACAGAACATCTGTAAAGAAATTTCTAGAAACTAGAAACCTTGACGTGTGTGTGTGTGTGTGTGTGTGTGTGTGTGTGTGTGTGTGTGTTTGTTTTCTATTACCCTGGCTGCATTTCTGTAGACACAACAGGACAGGATGTAGCACTTGAAGAAATGCATAAATGATTCCACCAACGATACAACAAATATCAAATATGAGACACATATGGCTTGTACAACAATAAAAAGTTCCATCATCCAGGGAAGGGAGGAAAATGGAAGGTACAACCCAGGAGAGATCAAAAGAAGTGTTTTTCTGTATGGTTTGTATGAAAATGTTGTGGAAAAAAGTCTATCCTTTGAATCTGGCTGTGAATAGTTCTATACTTACTACACATTGTTGAGAGATCATTTTAACCTGCCATAACTAAAAGTACTGACATATATTATCATTCTTTTCTAGCTCAGGCCCACAGGTCAATCTCAATCTTTCTTTCCTGATATGGAATCAATCCAGTATGACAGACAAACAGCTTACACTCCAGCATTCAGCACCAAGAATATCAGCAGTGCCTTTTTCCAAAGTTACGTTCGGCCAGAGCAAAAAACTAAATTGGTGATGGTGATCTATGCAGTAAAATGGGATCTTGCTGGCTGTGGTGAAATGAGGAAGAACAAATAGAATAAAGAAGTAGTTTTAAAGACATGAGTGAAGGTTAAAAATAGTCAGTGAAGTGGTGAACATCTTTGAAAACCATATTTTGCCAAAGTGTCTTGTTAAAACATAGTGTATATATAACAGTTATGAGTATGGTATGTATACTGGCATTTCTTTATATAGTGCAAAGAAACAATCCATCCTTCCACCGATCCATCGATTATCCTTACCTGCTTGTCCTGGTCAGAACTGCAGCAGTCCATAACCTGTCCTGGAATCACTAGATATTAGGCCTAGACTATAGACTGTGCGGGACACCAGTCCATCACATATGAATACAAACCCTATTATAGAATTTTTTATATTTCTCCATATTATTCTCCATTATCGTTTTTGATTTGTATTTGTTCTACAGCTGACATTCTTGTGTCCAGTAGCTCCCAGTGTGATACAGCTCAGTGCATGGTAAATTATTGTGCCCTCATAGTCTGCTTGCACATGCACAGGACTTTCATATTTCTCTCCTCTCATCTAAAAATGTAAGTTAATATTTTTCATTTATATTTAAAAGTTGGTTACTTACAAATTAATCAGATATACTTTTGTTTTTTTTTTTTCCAAAATATAGCAAATTGCACATTTCATTTACCACACCTATGATGGCTTTAGAAATCTTTTTACAGCAAATAATTAAAAATAATTAAAAGTTCCTGCCCCCAGAAAGAGGAAGTGTAGCTGTTTGAAATCGTATTTTTTTGCTGGAGCAGTAATAGTCCTGCTGATGTGCTCATGTGGAGGTCGTACACAGGTCACCTTTTCCTACCTGCCCCCACAGCCAGACAACATCTGGTTAAAACCTCATATGTATTTGAACTAGAGTGGATAGGCCACCTCAAGCAGGCACAAACAAGAACATTCTAGAAACAGAAGAAATAACAATGCAGAAATCAGACAAGATAACAAGATTATAGAAAATAATCGAAATATAGTATGTACTTTGGTTTCATATTAGGGCATCTGTCAAATTAAGTTAAAGTGGAAATCGATAATGTTGACTCAAGGTTCAGTAAACCACAAGCCTTAAGCTGCATGTAAAGTGCTGATAAAGAGCAGATATTAGGATTGTTTTCCAGTAAGTATAACCAAAGAGGATCAGAGAAAACAAACCACTCTGCTGCCTCAGGAAGGGGATCATGTAATCGTTGGCTAAAGGAACAGTAACCTTACTATTTACTCAGCTGGTGTACTTATTCCAAAGTATTTTAACTGGCCAATTTAAGACCACTTAAGCTGCACTGGATTGTATTCTATCCTTTTAAACCTGTGGCCCCCAGATACTTCTCTGAAGCCTTCTCCCTGTAATTTCAGTCGGTATTAGATACTGTTATTCCCTTCCGCAGTGGATCACATCGGACAATTCAGGCAAGTATATTTTTCCTGGTGACAGCCCAGTTTTTCCCTTAATCATGGCATGAAACTGAATGAAGTTGAAATATGAAGTCCAAGTCAGAGTAATTCCAGATGTACTCATTTATTTGTGCTTATATATTTTTAATTATTCTTACTTATGTATTTATTTTTACATCTTACACAGCCTCCCTAAGAGACTCTGTCTGCTACTGAACTGAAGGATGCCTGGCAGCTACTGTCGCTACAGCAGTAGCGTACATTAGACATGTGCCTTAGTGTGCTGTAAGCATGTCATAAGAAGAGCTCCTTATACCAAGTGGCATGTCCTTCAGGGATAAGTCAAAACAGCAAGTCCCTCGAAACCAGCAGCAACATCACAGCCCCAAATGGAAGAAGATGGTACACTGCTAGAGTAGACAGGAGGAACGCAAAGCATGTGAAATGTTCAGTGTTAGTTCACTATACATTGGTTTGCAGAAAAGTCTCTACCAAATGCATAAATGTATTTGACCTGGAAAAACGGTGTCATGTCAGGTTGGGGCTATTTTGCAAACTTTAACAGTATTTGATCAGTAATCTAATTTTTCTCCTTAATTGTTAAACCACTAGAGATATGTCAATAAAGGTTAAAAACACTAAGGAAGGATGCCAGTGAAGGGGGGATGGGCATAGACCCATTTGCACACATCATTCTCCCTTCTGTTGATTATACATTTACTGCTGTTTCCTTCCCAAACAAATGCCAGATTTCAGCATATAGTCAACTGTACAGCTAAGCCCCCCCCCACACCACCACCACTGCCAAAGGAAAACAGAACAGGAAATTGCTGGTCAGAATGCAGGGATCTGACCTGATAAATGGAGTTGCATTCAAGGAATCCTAAGATTGAAGGTTCATGATTTGGAAGTAATAACTACGGTGGTCAGCAGGTAGCAGAGTGCTTAGCACAGCTGTCTTTGGACTCAAAGGCCCCTGGTTTGGATTGAACTTTTTACCCTTAATCAAGGTACTTACCCTATATTTCCCCAGGAAAAAATAGCCAGCAACATAACTGGGTAAAAAAAATGCATGCAGATTTGCAGAAAAGCATTACATACAAGAATGAATGTAATAAACTCCAGCTAACTGCTTCAAGAAGGTATAAACTGCAGTGGTGTTAGCGCTGCAGTTTCATGGCAACCCACAAATCACACAAGATTCTCTAGGTTCTTCCTCAAATCCATATGAAAACACCATCCAGGTGACAGTAACAATAATTCTGCCTACCAGTTATGATGGGGCAGTGCCCAGGGGCTCAGAGACACTTGTGTATAACCTGCTAGCCTGCACTGCAACTAAAGCAGACAGCATGTCTCTTTAGCCCTCAGTGATACTACCGCCCCATCCTTTTCCCCAGTCACCGACACCAGTATGTCACAAATGCATGCTGACACCTGTTCTCCACAACAAACACCTTCCAGTGACACTCAGCCTATTGTTCGCTCAGCGCTTGACACTGTTGTCTTTTTATAAATAGACGTTCTTACTGTAACACAAAAAATGGAGGCGGCTGCTCCAGCGAGGGGTCTAAAAAAGCTCCTGCACAGCTGAGGCCGAAACTGTTCTTGATTTAAACAAAAAAAAAACAAAAAAACAACAGCAATTACCTGGGGTAACAGCAGTTGGTGCTCCCACCCCTCAACTAAAAAGACCCAGATTCAAAGCCCACTTCCTGCTCTGGTATCTTGGGCAAGGTGCAGCATTTACCCTAAACTGTGCTAGAAAAAATTACCCTGCTGTGTAAACAAGTAAATAATTTTAAGCTGCTTTGGCAAAAAGTGCCAACTAAATGAATAAATGTGACTATTTGGCTGATTGAAAGCAAAACTGAGAAGAGAGTAATGAACATAGAATTGTTCTCCTCATGGCACTTTCCAGGTGAAGGTGGTTAAAGTCTGTTCTACCACCCTCCTCCCCTCTGTATTCCTCCACAGACAGGTGTATCACAGTGGGGGCCAGATCTCCCAGGATTCCACACAGTCGGAGCAGACGGGAAGATATGGATTGGAGCAGCTGCTCAGGGGAAGCTCATACAGTGCAACCCTGTGTCACCGTTCTTGAGCCTGTCCTGCTGCGTTCCAAATGCGGGGTGGCATATCGCAGATTCCTGCATATATGAAAAGACAACACCCACACAACACTGTTGTGCCCAGCTGAACTGAGAATTGTTCAAAGTGCTCAATAATAAACTCTCAAGATTTATTTTTGTGCCCATAACATTCAAGATCCTCTTTTTACTAAGCCTCACACCTGAAAAATCATCGATTCTCATCATAAAACAAATGTGTGTTCAAATCTAACCGCATTAAAAACACATTAAATAGGTACACTACTGCACAAGGATATTTTTCCTATATCAACATTAGTAATCTATTTAAAATCCCGTTGCACTGTTTTTTTGTGAAAATAAAGTTTAAAAAATGGCACTTTAGCCATGCTTTTTTTGAAATGAGTGTTGCTTAATGACACTTCACTTTTAGTATAGACTCATCTCTGGATTTTTTACTATATAACCCCTCTTGTGGTCTCTTATGACGTATATTTATGTAACACAAATTTTAGAGAGTTATGATTTGGAATGGTAAGGCAACCAGGAATAAGTTTTAATGGTACTACAAATTGTGCCAAATTGATAGAGGTTCTCAGCAGATTACAACATCATATTTTGTCAATAAAAAGCTGGGACATTCCGAGCAACTCAAAGAGAAAATTGCAGTAATTGACCGATGGGCTTTGACCACCAGCTGGATGTCTCGATGCAACTGGCGTGTTCGGGACAGTGATGGATGAACACTTCAGAAAGCCATTCAGAGACATTGCACAGTGAACGGAAACTCATTTGACATGGAATAAGAAAAGAAAAAGGTATCGACAGCCTCTCATCGCTCAGTGTTGACAAACTCTATTAATAGGGAGATTTGTTTTGGTTGTTCTTACCAATCTCCATTTCTTAATCTTCTGAGGAGGCTATTGCTAATAGAATGGGCAGTGATGGTTTGTACCAAAAGCTTCAAATAACTTCTTTGTATGAATGGTTTGTTTGGCAGTAATGCAGTGCTGTATTTATTTATTCTGAATTGTTGCCATGGGAATGCATATAGCACACTGAAGGAGGACAAGTGATTTTTTTGATTTCATGTTTTGATATGTGGTTAAGCCTGTATCCTTTAAGCCTGCAATGGGATGCTTGACAATGGTTCAATTTTGCACCTGTAATTTATGACTCATCGTGATGAGAGGGAGGCAAATGTGTGCTCTACATATGCTGGGTGGACATAGCCAAGGTTCCCAAAATTCAGCTGTATGGCACTATTGACATTTTGAACAATGATACTGCTCACAGTAATGTTTCAATAGTAGTGGGGCAGTATTTTGATTTTTAAATCATTGTAAGAACCTGACAACTCAAGAGGCACCCAACAATCAGGCAGAAAACTGCAGAATTATTATTGAAGACGAAGCTGACTTTGTCAATTGGGATTAGTCCAACCCCATGTTAAGACTGTATGCTGTGTATTGAAGATAACTGCTCAGTAACAGTGAGGACAAATTATTAACATTATTAAAATCTTAATGTGTGAAGAGAGTGAGTATATACAGAGATTTTGTCTGGTTTCTACAGTTCTCTTGATGTCTTGAGGTAAAATTCTGTTTTAGAGGCTCTGAAATCACTATAAAAACATGGGAAGCTGCATTCTCATTCCAGCCCCTGCTGTGGCCCACCTGAAACACTGGCCCTGCTGTTCCTCTTCACGAGATGCCCCCTCCCCCACCCAACCCTATCCATCCTCTACATCCTGCTCCATGTGCTGCCAATTAAGAACATTTTTATTTCCGCCCTACAAGGTACTAGCCTCTTAGTTCCCCACATCGTCCTTCACCTATCAATATGAGTCGACAGCATTCTTTCAGTTCCCCTCCACCCCACCAAAAGGAAACAGGACACATTTAGGTGTCAGAAATGGCTTAGTAACTTTTGCTGTAAACTACTGAACCCCCACCTGACATTTTGCTTGGAGAACACAGTAGTTCCATACAGAAATGTCTCCATGTGTTATAGTCCTGCAGCCAGCAACAGATGAGCAGAATTATGTGTCCCAATGCCACATGGCAGGCTTTCACAGTAAACCCTGAATCCCAGTTGAGAGCAACTAAACAGTGATAACATGCCGGAAGGAATAAAACCGCAACATACACCATAGCTCTTCTGTTCCCTTATGTGTGGCATGGAAATATTTATTTATAAAGCAGTCACAGTGAGCTACACAGATTAGCACTCTATCCTGAGTGACGCACTAACTGTCAGATGGGAGATGGTAGCTGATGACTGTTCACTGATGTCTGGTGGCATCTACCCAAGGATTTTACATTCTTAGCTTTGGTGAAATTCATTGCACTTCATAGTACATGTCAGCGTTTACTTAGGAAAGGTTGTTATAAATAAAGGATTTTTTCTTTCCTCTCAGGAGGAACAATTTGGTAAGATGCATAAACTGCACATAACCTAACTGCATATAATCATTTTAACATGAAGAATGGGAAATAGCTGCTTGCAATCATTTTTCCTGTGTTCTTTTTTCCTTGGTCTTGGTATAATCACTAGTGGCCATATACAGGGCTGAAAGCATTGCCACAAAGCAATGATTTGGAGAATCATTCTGATAACATGTTTGATTCATCTTTAATTTGGGGAGGAAACCAATTTACTAGAAGAAAAATAATTCAAATTTCCAGTGCACAGCATTGCCTAGGCTGTTAGTTGCACATCACAGTAGCAGAGGGTGGGGGAGTAATGAGACACTGACTGTGCCTGATCCACACTGGACTGAAGACCATGCCCTTACCTTACTCCTTCACTCACTGGTCCATGTGTTTATTTACCTAGTGCCGTAGCGCTTTGACTTGGCCTCCCTTCTGCAATAACAGAGCGACCCCCCCCCAGCCTGTCACCTATCCTAATTGATGGAAGGGGCTCCAGGGCTTCAGAACGAAATAGGGCTTCCTTTGCTGTCTACCTTACAATCACAGGGACTTTGTACAAACACAGCCACTACCAGCAGTTCCTACCAATCAGGACTGAGCTGCCTAGACTGGTGGTGGGGAGTGGGGAGTGTGGAGTTATTTGCACAGAGTACAGTCTGACTCTTACCGTACACAGTGGGTTCAAATCTCAGGTCTGTACCCACCTCCCCTCAGCCCCAGTAAACCTCCTTTCCAAGCTAAGCCTTTATTCCCCAGGACCCAACCTCCTTTCCCTTTTAATTTTAAAAACGGGTGAGCCAATGCCATTTCCTCCGGCTTTCCTCCTTCATGAATGCTGCCGTACTCTGATGCTTCTATTTCTCTGCTCTCCTCCCAGGATTCAATCTAGCTTCTGTGCATGCTGGGTTTCACACAAACTTCTGAAAGCAACATGGAAAGAAGCCCAAGGTTCTCTAACAGTTCAGTGTTAAACAGTAGACTGTAGAGTACTTTCTCTTTGGTATTGCTTAACTCCTTGCCTGTCCATGTAGAAAATTCCTTCCAAAGGTGCTCATCTCACAGAAGCTTTCTGTTTATAACATTGAGCAGTGCAGCTATCCTCTACACCTTCCTTAATTCTGTACTATGTCCTGAACTGTACTGGTCCAGGCACAGCAAGACAGATCAAGGAAGGAATTTCATATATGCAGTTAAAAAATATTGCAAGTCTTTTGCCAATGGCTCTAAACATCATTCTTAATGTTAAAATCAGGAATTAGAAGTTTTAGACTCTCTGTGTGTTTGGACAGATGCTTTATATATTGTCCACTGGGGCTTAGAGTTTATTGAAGTACTTGCACCTGCTGTTGAGCAAAGTTGTTCAGCCCCACCAGTTGGGAGTGTTAGAACAAGAAAGAGGTACAGGTGGGGAGGTGGTGGTTGTGGGTTTATGAAAAAAAAAAAAACAGCACACATGGGACTGAAGTCTATGAGTGCTTATATGCATAGTGGTGTGAGCCAAAATTATGCTCTATACAAATTTCAGTATATTCAGACCATTTAAAATAATATGCTGAACAATAGATATTATTTCTTGTTGTCTATTCTTGTTGCATTTTTATCCCTGTTTCTATATACACTGTATAATTATAAAAAACCTTAAATGTCAGCTGTCATGAGAGGTTACGTTCTACTAGTACACATACTCCCAGTTATTGGTATTTACCCTTATTTTTGGTAGTTCTGAACTGAACTTTCACTGAACAGCAAAACTTATTACATAACTGTTGTTTAGCTTCAAATAAACATGTGAGGTAAATGCACAGAAAGAACTTTAAATCTTGCTCAGACATAGAAAAAAACAAGGACTGCAGACAAAATCCATCTGCATTAATTTCTTGCCAGCTACAGCGCAGTGTTCTCAAGAATCCAAGAATCCCTGAAGCTGAAATCTATTTATATTGCCTATGCCCAGCACATTACCGCTTTTACGTTTATAGCAAAACTTTTTCTAGAAGCGTTTTCATCTATTCCTCACTGCGTCTCATGATTTGTTATGGCCAACTACACCCATATAAACAAAATTTCCCTATACATAAAAACAATATATTTAATAAGAAATATATTTCAAACATGCAGTGTCAAATAAGAAAGAGAATGTCCATTTTTTATGACAATCTTTGCCTGTGGGAACAAAATGATAGAAAGTCTTGCTACTTTGCAACCTGAGTCTCTGTTTTGACAACACTTGAGCTGGGGCCAAAGGGTTACATTGGCTTATAGAGGAAAACCCTTTTAAATAAGGTTATAGGCCCCCATCTACTAGACAAATAGAGATTATATCCAAGTCCCCCAATTTGAAAGCTTGAAACAATCAGAGTTGCATTCAACTGATTTGGAATAAGGATATGTATAAATGATTTGATGGAACTCTATGTCTCATATATCATGAATTTTCACAGAAGCAAGTGCTTTAAACATGTATATGAAAACCCCAGAACAAGTCACCACCTAAACCCATGAAATTACCTTTCATAACAAGAAATGCCAGTTTGGATGTCGATTAAGACCAAGCCAGGGCTCCTCAGCACTCTAGCCCTAATGCTGTGAAGGGGCAAGATAACATGAACTTTCTACCTGAAATTCACAGGAAATCTTTAAAAATACATTAAGGCAGTCATTAGAATAACCTATATGCAATTATTTAAGATGTACTGCTTATAATTCTTCATGTTAATGACTTTTGGTACCGAAGTCTATAAGTGTCATTTCATTGTTGCAGAACTTTGTGATGAAGAGCAAAAAATACCACTAGTTGCAGTGCAGTATTTCTCAGTGCATTGAGTGTGATAGTTTATACTGCCTCAGGCAATTCCCCACCTCCATTCCAGTCAATTTGCTCTACTGACATGACATTTCTGTTGCAATATCATGTACACAAATGAAAAGAAAACAATAGATAAAATGCGCGCAATATTCCCTGAACGTGTTAAGTCAGCTACAGTATGTTAAAGAACCTTTAAATATAAGAAAGATACACACATTTTCTGCTTCCCTCTGTTGAACTGCTCATGTGTCACTTAAAGTCAATCCCCCAAGGCAAAAATATGCACAGAATTCTTAAAATGTGGTAATACCTTTTTTGTCCTCTATAGAAGATACGGTTATCCTTGGAATGCAGGGCAGTGTTAAGAGTTTTTTTACTTTGTATTTGGGAATTATTCAGATTTGATTAGATCACGTAGCTTTTTCTATGTCCCATGTAGCAGTAAAAATATATGCATAAATATAATGACAAAAGGCCTCTATATCCCCTCAGGTTGACGTTCTTCTGTCTCTCTTTCCTCTCTCTCCCTTTCTCTTTCTTTTTCCTTGTGACAGTGACAAATTACTTTTGAACAGCAGGCCATCCATCTTCTCAAACCACAAGCCCAAACATAGGAACCTCTGTGACTTTTCGTTTCATTCTTTCTCTTTCTGAATCCTTTTTCCTTGTCCCTCTTTCTGACCATCTCAAGGTCACAATGGGCCCTCAGAACTACCACTGAACCATGGTGCCTTTTATCTGCCTAGAAGAGTCAAAGCAGCAGACTGACAGAGGTATGAAATTATTAAGGGTGTAGAAGGAAAGAGAGCGAGTAAGCTTTGGGGAATTCAGCCAGCTTGGTGTCCACCACTGACTCACTGTTTTACATCTGCATATGCCATGTCAACAAATACCACTTACTGGAGGCAGAAAGCATAATGCCCAGCGTTGCTGCCTTGCAGTCTAAATCCCCAATTCAAAGCTCCACTCACGCTGTAGTATGATCAAGGTGCTTATCCGAAACTGCTCCGATAAAAATACCCTACAGTTTAAATGGGTAAATTATTGTAAAGTAGCTTATTTAACATTGTATGTCATCTTGGGCAAAAATGTCAGGTAAAGTTAATAATTAATATAAATAATATGATTATCAAACTGGCATGCCATCCAGGGGTTGTTTCATAGTCTAGCACCCAGTGATGCTGAAACTCTTACCAGGATACAGTAGTTACTGATAACAGATGGATGGTAGCAACCAAGTATTCTAATAATACTGTATATTTTCATGTTTTGGTTACCATAATTGATCCATTTCCTATACATATAATAAATTAAACCAAATAAATGATATTTTTTCCTATTCTTTTCACACAGCAACTGGAAAACTGACTAAAAATCTTTTTAATTTTTTAATATTTTTAAAGTATTTTTTTCATTAACCTTGCAACAAGGTAACCCCACATTTTACAAGATAGAGTTTTTTGGATCTAATTCATTGCATTATGGAGGGGCTTTAATGCAGTATGCTTATCACTAGGAAGAAGTACAAAATTGTTTTTTTCTAAGATAGCCATGATTAACATATACTCTACCTTACCTGTGACCATTTGCCAGTTTTTGCCCTTTTGATTTGAAGGACAGTTATTTTTATTCCCAGTGCTATAATGTCAATGCTTTTAATATTTCTGTGTGATCTCATGCATAATTAACCTAGTGGAACACCTGCTACTTGCTCCAGAGGAGGTGGACCGGGTAATGTAGGCCATTATGTTGGGAGATTGTTTACTTCTCCTCTGCAGGGCCATTTTGTGCTTGCCTTGGTGGGCTAGGACACCCAAGGTGACATTGACCTGTCAGCATTCTAAATGCAGTTCACCATAGGAAGCCCACCTCCACTGTCCCATAAAGCTACACAAAAGAGCGGGTTCTATGCAGAGGGGGTCAGCTGGCATACAAGCTGTAGATGGTGCACTCCCATTTCATTATCAACAAGCAACCATCACCATTAGCGCATGACTTTGGTATTTCTTACCTGACAGCGATAGCAGAAAGGTTCCATAGCACCATACAGAAAATGAGATGGAACGCAAAAGAAAAGGATAGAATATTTTGATTAGTTTGGAATTCTGTAATTCTTCACCCAGGGGTTACAGCTTATATTTTCTACACAATGATTAACAATACAGCTGCGAGCAAGCCTTAAGCCTTTCCTACAGTGATTGGGAATACCTAATGATGGACTTTCATTTGAATAAACACTGGATTTTAAATTATTGAGAAATACAATACAAATACAATATGATGGAAATATAGAGCAGATTCAGACAGGGTAAAAAAAATTGCAATATTTTTACCAGCACTTGTCCTCAGAATGGGAACGATGACAAATAGTATTTCATCAGTCATGCCTCAACTGCTTAAAAGCTAAAATATTAACCAAGAAAATGTATCAAAAGGTATTTATAAGAATCAACCTTGCAAAATGTATTAATATCATGTAGAGTAGTAACAGTGTCTTGCTTCCAGTAAGAACTATGAAATCGCTATAGATTGAAGTCAAGCTTATTACTATAAAGGAAAATTGCTGTTCAGACCTATTTCATTGATTTCACTGATAGCAGGGATTCAGCAAGGATCAGTTGGGGGGTTGTGCAATTTGTGAGTCCCAATTGAACTTTCTATCAGGGTCTATTGGACTGCTAACACCTATTCATTGTATACTGACATTTAGCCTTTTTCAATATAGTTTCTCCCCCCTGGATACCACAGATTGAACAAAGTTGCGAATGCCAGTTCATTCAGAAATTGCCTTCCTGGTGTTTAAGAACAGGCTGGATGAGGCAGTGAAAATGTGAAAGTGGTGGGTTAACTGTCCAAGGCTCACTGTCCATCTTTCCTTTGTTCAAACGCCACCACCCACCTCGTTTTTTATGATCCTTTCCTAATTCATGTCATACTAAGCCTCCTGCTGCTATGGTTAGAATCACACAGTCTTTTTCACCCTCTTAACCCTCCAGATCATGCAGAGGAATGCACATGAACAAATCATAAAATATGGCATCTGAGAGCAACAAAATTGCTTCTCGTTACATCTTCTTTTTTAAGTTACACACAAACAGCTGAAATTCTCAGCACTTGTCTAATGCTAAATATTTCTGCTGTTCTTCAGAAACCACTGCTTACAAAGTATTCTCCCTGGCAAGAATTGTGAAACTAGACAAAGCACAGTCCTTGAACAACAATGCATAATATTTCAAGGGCTGTGAAAAAGTCATGCCTACTTTTTTAGGTAATACAAGGATACATCTGAATATATTTTCCAGTTTTAAGAATACAGAGTATATTTACCATAGCAGTTATTTGCTATTCAACAATTATTCCTCTACTTTTTTCTTCTTATTTTAAAGAGGGAATAATATACAGTACTTCAATCTAATATTATTCAGGAATTGAACAAACTAAAAAGTTAAAAATCAGGCTACATAATGGCAAGAATGTAAGTGAAGAGCATTGCAGCCATTAGACTGTTGTTTGACTGAATCTTCAAAATGCCTCATTGAGAAGTGCATGAAAAATTAAAATTCAGTGAGCTCAAATTATTAACCTGCTTGTTCTTGTCAATCATGCACAGTGCTATCTCACATATATTATTAAAATATTCATCTATGATATTAAATTAGCTATGCATAGACTCATTATCTTGCTCCAAAAACACTATTTTCTGAAATACTCAAAAAGTTGAATAAGCAGAGATTGCTCAGAAATACAGCCACTTTGTCATCAGGGTCCTACAAAGCCATCAGCATATCAAACTGTTATACGTTCCAACCAAACATAAATATCAAGGGAAATGCAAAAGTTTTAAAAACCAAAAAGATTTTTTTTGCATTTAGTACTTTGGTTATATCCTGCTGTGTTCAATGTGCTTTAATTGCTGGGAAAAATTTTTATAGAAAAACTAAGCACCAGCTTCCCTGCAAAGAACCTTGGAGGATGTGGGATATACCACAGTAAATGTTTTGTGGACAACATCATCTAATCATACACCCACCTCCCACAGGTATATCCACATCACTGGTCTAAAATTGCAAACTGTTGTAACTTTCTTTCTGAGTAAATTATAAAAGCAAAAGAATATTGCTAAATAAATGCGAAATAAAACTACCTCAATTCACAACATCATACAATAAATAATTAATATGTTATGTTCAAGCAAGGGTTTTTACAGCTCCAAGGAACAAATTACATGTCCTGGCAGGAATATTTTCATGAAAAGGCATAGAACTGTGGCACCACCCCCACTTTGGTTTTACTGACAGACTGCTCAGCTTGACATTATTTGTGTGTGTTGTGTGATATCTGATTTTCAGGCATCTTTCATTGTTTGCAGCTCAGGGTCAGACATGACACAGATATGTAGAACACTTTAACTCATTCCTCTGACCAGAAATCTGTAGTCCACAGTTAATTAATAATTAATGTTATCATATTTTTTTATTGGTGATTCAGGAAAACTACCACTTGCAGTAGCAGGATTTTAACCTGGTATCTTCAGACTGTAATGCCAGGCCATAGCCCTAACCACAACCTGCTAGCCCTGTTTCCCATAATGCCTATGTATTTTCCTGAAAACAAAATAGTTCACCTCTACAGTTTTTACCTCTACAGGTCTTTCGGGAAATAGACCAATGTTTCAGTTTAAATAGACGATTGTTTTTATTTTTCTAGTCCAAAAAAAATCTACTTCATTATGGTACAAATCATATACATCTTGCATACACAGCATGTGTCATTAATGGACTTCAGTTAAAGTTCAGCTAGCTATCATAAGTTGCATCTGAGAACTGGAAGGCATTGCGCTTTTCACTAGTACAGACAAGCTGACTGTAACATGGAAGCAATGCCTTTGACCTTCCACAGTGGTGTTTTATGCAGAAAGTGGAGTTTTATGCAGAAAGTGCATAACAAATCTCTGTTTTGAACCCCAGCCCCATCAAGATCACAGCCTCCTAGTCCATGGGGGTCCATGAAATTAAATCCACAAAGCCTTAACTTTTCCTGTTGGATCTTTTTTGATTGGATTATAGCTCTTTATGCTTACAAAAGCTGCGGTTCAGATAGCAATACAGCGACTACCTCTCCTTCCCAAGCCACCAGAGAGAAGAGGGAAACTGTCCCTGGCTGAAAATGATCCCGTGGTCAGTTGGATTAAGTTACAGAGTTAGTGCTTGAATCAAGTGAGGTTTTTCTGGAACAAACACAATTAGGCAACTAAATATAAGCAAAATTACTGATCACATATGAGTAATTTTGTTTTGCAGACTGTCAATTGGTCTTTGTGTACAAATAATGGAAGTACATTGATGCAGTCTTGCAAACCGGCAACAGTTTTGCAGAAACAGTGAAAATTATGTTTTGTATTCTGTGAGGTGTTCAATGACAACAGCGCATGTGTGCGTTTACTGTGTGAGGACTTTTAAAATAGGCTTTGAATCTCCCTGCAAATAGTTGAGGTGATAGCAGTGCTGTACGCATGTCAACTCAGCCAAAGGCAACATGACTGCGGAGGTGTTAGCTGAGGTCTCAAGCACTGTATGCTACACGAATAGGTTGGTGGATACAAGATGATGTTATGTTAGTTCTTCCTCTGCCACCTCTCCATTTTTTGCCTTAGGTTCCTCTCTGTACAAATATTAGCCTGAGGTTCTACTTTAAGTTCAAACCATGAAAAAATAACAATGTATACTGAGGTTATGTTGGAATTATTATATTCTTCATCATTATCTTGCTTCAGATATCATTGTTTCTATACTGTCTCTTTCTCACCTTACTTTTTAACAGTCTGAGTTTATAGGAAAAAAATAGTAATTCTGTTTTAAAAAGGATTAGAGCTTGACAATTAAGGCATGTTTACAAAATGTGCTTGTACCGCTTCTTATTAACACCACATGCAGAAAAAAGGGAAATTCAGATAAAGCAAGAGGCACAATGCACAAACACACACACACACACACACACACACACACACCAGCTGAGCTCCACTGATCTATATAGGGGCCTATGGGTAGCGTGTATGTAGGATGTGAACGTAGGTGAAAGGAGGCATCAAGGGATGTATTGCAGAGTGTTGACTGTTATAAAGTTGTCAGGCAGCAGGGGTGTTTGGAGTGTGGCATGTACAAAAGACTGTGGATAACTCTGTGGTGAGTTTCTGGAGTGTGTTAAAGGGTGTGGAATGTTAACACTGTGGGATGTTGATAGGATTGTGGCTAGAATGGTGGGGAAGCTGTGGCTTGTAGCAGAGGGTGTAACATTGTGTGGGACATTGGCAAGATTGTGGGCGGGGGCCCAGGGAAATTTTGAGGTGTGCTGGAGGGTATAGAAGCTGCCTGATGTTGGTGGGTTGTGAGTAGGGTGGTAGGGAAGTTGTTGCTTGTGCACATCAATTAATAGTGTTGGGGGCTCAAAGAGTGACAAGGGTCTAAAATTAAAAAAGACATGTTGTTTCATATGCCAACATCCTAATGGCATGTGAAAACTGAGTAGGTGAATACCGAGTAAGAGTAAATTTTTAAATATACCTGCTGAAAAATGTGTCGGGGGGCAAAAGAAGAAGTCTAAATAAAAAAGAAAATATTAATTGCCCTTCTGTAAGAAATGGAAAGGATACCCACTTCTTTGTCATTGTTACCATAACAGCAATGGCTCTGCATTTTAAATGGCAACAAATTCAAATCTGAAGCCAAGAGTCCAGACACCAGCATATGTTCATTGGATAGTCAAAACAGTACCGGTGCTTTTGTGTTTTTATCACATGTATTGCCACATTAAAAGTCTGATGTTCTTATGAAATGGGAAAAATAAATAAATTGTGGTAATTAGGCAACAGATGAATGAAATAATATGCTTCTGGCATCTTCTTTTTTGCAAAAGCTGAGTATGCAGAAAGTTCAGGATCTGGAACTGTCCCCCACTTTGAAAAGAAAGCTTGGAAAAACCGATCTAAAAATTTGTGAGAGTATGCTTGAACTTACACAAGTAACACATCAGTATTGTACAGACAGTGGTGTGATTCACATTCTTTAACTCTCTAAATCAGAAACTTTGTTAAGGTATGATTACTTGGTTTTGGGAACTCAAACACAGCCATTGTTCATCTTGTGAAGTCTGGCTGTTTAAAAATGTTTACAAGCTACCCTTCAGCATTAGAAAGATGATTTCTAATTTAGGGAAAGTGGGATTTTGCACTGAAACATTCCTTCTGAAATTCTCTTAATTTGCTATGAAGAACTTAAAAAAGGCACTGGAGAAATTAATGCAACTTGTGCCATTTTTGAAACACAGCACAGGATCATTAAAGGAACAAAAATTACCTTTGGCCAGCACTAACATTAGATTGTATAATGATCACAATCCACATGGGCTGTCAGCAGCAGATGTGATGTTGAAGTAGGGGCTCATTCTCATAGTCACCACCCCTTAATCTATCCCAATTTGGTCTTTTCAGTATTTACTGTGCGGCAGATATAATAAACTGCTCATTATAAATCCATTTTATAAAACGTTTTGCTATACAAAATCTCTGGAAGAGTGCGGCTGTTCCACAATGACAACATGTTGATATGGCTCTCAGAGAGTAAGAAAATAAGTATTTGTTCCACCCCATTTAATGACAGATAAACATACTTCAAAACAAATAAGTTCTTTTTAAACAATACCAGAATGCACTGCTGTGCTGTTTTAATTGATGTCATGAACACTAGTATCTAAAGAGTCTAGATTGTTCCCATTCAGATTATGAACTTCCTAAATTAGAAAGTTAATGTGTACCCCACAGTGGAATCTCATTCTTTGTGAGGGAGAATTGCTCATCGGTGGTAATGGTGCTTCATCACCTGCAGTCACACTTAGCCAATGAAATGTTAAATTTATGTTATGCAAAATATGTTTATTTGTCTCCTGAACCATTAACCATCAGATTGGCACATATCCATATCTCTTTAAGAAACAAGTTTAAACTATGCAGGAGCTATTAGTATATATTAAAATTGCAAGTATGGCATTGATCTTCATGAACACAAGCAATTTACCACCCTTTCTTCAGCCCATTATGTGAAAGTGAACCAAATGTTTTGGCAAACAGCTTGCAAATAATGACCCTAAACAACTCCCACTGGTGCCTAGTGTTATAATTAACACACAATAGGGGGAAAGTTTTATTATCACTTATGATGGGGCTCCTGTGGAATTCTTTAGCCATCTAATCTGTTTGGGTCTTGATACTCAGCACGAAATGGCAGAGATCACTAACTGTGTTTTGACTGCAGCATAGAAAAATTATGAAAGGAAGTCTCACCACAGCGAAAGCCTACAAGGACCTTCAACAGATCAGTAAAGTGCATCTGTGTTTTTGGATAAGATCCTACACGGTGGCGTGTTAGCTGGAGCACATTAACTAATCGAAGCAGTCTGCTTATGCAAAGGAAGAATGCTGAGATTTAGACTCATGACAGCACAGCCCAACAGGAAAAAACCAACACGGACAGGTGGAGAGACATAGCCCAGGAACAAAAAAAGGAATACATGCAAACCTCCAAAAACACAAACACAAGATGGTTAAAAAATGAAAGAATAGTTACTTGATACCTTCTTTTATCAACAGCTCTTTCCAGGGGTTTACAGGAAATTCATATCAGGCAAGTTTCCTTTTAAAAATGAATCACTTGGCATGACATTTTTTCTTAAATTACAAATTGCAATAATTATGGTTATATGTGGTCTGTAGCCTATCCTGGAATCACTAGGTACTAGGCTAGGAGGCAATACCCTGGATGGGTTGCCAATCCAGCACAGGCACATACATACAGTATACACCTATGCACACACTCAGGGGACATTCGAGTGACCAATACACCTGGAATCTATGTCTTTGGACTGTGGAAGGAAACTGAAACACCTGGACAAAACCTACACAGACACAGAGAAGGAGAACATGCAAAATCCACACAGACTAAGCTGGACTCAGCCTGATGCCTGAACAACCCAGGTGCTGAGACAGCAGCAGTACTTGCTATACCACGGTGCTGCCCTTGCTTAGGAATTGATATTTCACATTTCCTCCAGCTAAAATAGGTCTGGTCCCATAAACAACACACAGAGAACACAAAGGTGAACACTTCATAAAGTAAGTCTTCCAAGCACTGCTGCATTCAGGATCAAAGATTAACATGATGTCTTCATAATTCTTGAACAAATGAATGTTCTTTATCTAGAAACTGGATCTGTGGTACCCTGGCACAGTCAGAGAAATTGATAATTAGGTGAGAGTAGGGAAGGTAAAAACACTGTACCAGCTCATTTTCACAGATAGGAACTTACAGTACAGACTTGTAATTGAGCACCAAGCAGTTACAACTGCGCTTTTAAGATAAAACCACATATTTAAATTACATAAGCACTGATCTAAACCCTTCAATATTTGTAACATTCAGGCCATGAATGGAATCAAATTGGAAAGAAGGTGCAAGGATCACATAATGTATGTAAAGATTTTGATCACAACTGGTTGTTATAAGAAATATTCCGATAACCATACTAACCTGTGTCAGTGCAGCACATTGCTAGGGTTCTTTGCCAAAAGCTGCATGTTTTAGGTGTTATCAGTCCTGCATGTGAATAGTGTTGATCACAGGTGTTGGAGAGATTGCTGGTGCTGTCCAGATGCCTTCCCGAAACAACCCCCAACATTGTGCATAGCAAGTGAGACCATGCGAGAGCTCCATCTTGCAGGAGAAACTATGAGTGCTGCTCACAACCCCACTGCTGACAAGGGGAGGGAGAGGAGGGAAGCACTGCAGAACCCCAGCAGAGAGCACTGCTCGCACACCACTGCGTAATAATTTTGTCACATGTGAATTGTTTTCTCCACTAACAAATACACGAGAGGCTTTTATAATGTAATTTCTGAACAGCTAAATTCTCAAACAACCCAAGTTTTGAACTCAATAACAGAAAATGTTATCTTCACATCACCTCTATAACTACATCCTTTATTTGACTATGTTTAGGACCTTCCAAGTTTTACAGTGAGGTAAGGTTCAGGAAATTTGTTTGAGGATGGCCACATCTGCTTTAGAAATGCATAAAGCAAAATTTGGGATGTTCAGTTAATCCAATATTTGTGTCTTAACCACTCCGTGTCATCACTCACACACAACCTGTGTTACTGGTCACAGTAGCCATTGGTGCATTTCATAATCTAAACAACAAACAGGACAGTGGTCATGAACAACTACACAGCAAAGTGTAAGCAAACCGAAAGACACACAATGTAAGAATGGCAAAACAAATGAAGGTGTTGTGACCTTGCTTGGAGTAACAAAGATCTATCACTGAAAGGTAAAAAAATGCACATCTCATCTCATGAATGGCAAAGAAAAATACAAGCACACATTCCATATTATAATACATTACTTAAAATTATGTTGTTGATGTTGAATTCAATTAACACCACATTCACAACTGAACATTTTTTTATTACTGTACTATACTACATGCAGCCACATTACCCAAAACTCACCCACAGCCTTGAATTGAAATCTGTTCAATTAAAATAAAATAAGAATGTGTACTATCTTCTTCCACAAATAACACATCCATTCATAAATTCTCATGTTTACCAAATCCTTAGATAGGTTCTTCAGCCGCCTATACATTTACAACCCGGCATTTTTGCTCATCTGCATTGAAGTGTCCTGTGCTCTGAGACAACTTGTGGGCCAAAGGAAGGGAAATAAATTTCAATAAAATATATGATTCCCTCTATTCTAGTCCCATGTTCAATTTCTCATGTGGTTGTGAGTTGTGAATGTGGTTGTGCTTTCAGTCTGTCCCAGTGACACAGTTCCACAGCATGGGAAAGACAAAGCCTTACTCTGGACAGAAATAAATAACAATACAAGCAGCAGATGCTCAGAATTCAGCCACCATCAGCATCCCAGTGCCCATCCATTCAGTGCCCCATGCTGATGAAGCGGCCTCTTTATATGATAATGCCTTTTCCACCTCAGAGACATAAAGAGCACATAAACGTGAAATATGCATGCTGCTCACGTCTGGCCCTCACATTAGAGCCATACCGATGGAGCCTGGCAGGCGTGATCTGAGAACAGACCGCAGTTCTACTCACTGTCTGGGGTACTAAAAGAACATCCTCAGTGGGGCTTCACCGTCAGTCCTAAAACATCCTTCACTGGCTCCCACAATGCAAAGCTACACTCAACATCCAAATAAATGCTAAGATTGGTGGATTTATGTTAGTCGGTCTCTCTGGGTGATCATGTTGTGGTTAATCTTCTAGCGGATTGCTAGTACTGTTAATGACAACAAGACTGCAGATTAACACTTGGATCTTGGAAAATATTCAGGCACTGTTTATATATAGCATACATGTACAGTATATGTACATACATATATTGTACATTTGTTTTGAGATATTATAACCCTTTAGTGTGTTTGTGTGTGTTTCATGTATTATTACCTATTAATTTTTACATTTTATTCACTCCTTAAATCGAACATGCAGATAGCACCTACAGCAACAAGTCCACCAACTGCAGTGACATACACAGTCATAAATAACATTTACAAAATGTATTACCTTTCAATTAGTGTGTGTGTGTGTGTGTGTGTGTGTGTGTGTGTGTGTGTGTGTGTTTGTGGAGTGAAAAACATCACTAATCCTACTTTTCCAAGACCTGTCAAAGACTAAAAGAGTAAACAGACTTTTTGGAGTTTAATGAACTTCACTACCAAAAACCTCACTGATGGTGACAAGCACCTGCATGCCAAATTTCAGTGTATGGCATAAAAAACAAAGCTGTGCATAAAGAACTGACAAACAAACAGACAAACAGAGGTTGACCTTTATAGATAGAGATTCATACTAACAACCAGTGAAATTCAGCAATTGATTTTCATGAACTGGAACACTGTATTTAAGTGGCTGCAGTGGTCAGAAATTTGAATGTGGAGGGTTAGCTGTGAATGACACCATTGACCATAAGTAACTGAAAGCTGGAAACAGAGGCTAAAATGACTGCAACTGAAGGACCAGGTGCCACTTTTGGCCTTTAGCAATAAAGCCCCACTATAAACCTGCTCTCTATTGCCTTGCTCTCTGCTGAGCTACCCTATCGCACACTTCCCTCCCACTCTTGGTGTTCATCACCCTTCTCCTTCCAGTTTAATCGCCAACACCCCTTCTGCACCAGCTGCCACGACTTGTAATAAAAGGTGCAGGCCAACATAATGGATGAAATGTGACCCAAAGCAGAACTAACTTAAAGCTGTTGATCAAAGGAAGGGGGAAATCCCATACAGGAGGTGGGGACAGTAAAACATCTGTTTGTAAGCCCAAGAAAGTAGTTTCTTCTTTACAGGCAATTGTTCTGCTGCTTTCTCCCATTTATTTCCTCTGTAAACCGAAATTAAGTTTGAGGAAGTATAAAGGTAGTTGCTGTTTTTCTTTCTTTCTGGAAAGTGAAGATATTTAGTATATTTCTTTTTTAATAATTCAGTCTTCAGATGATTTATTTCTGTATGCAATCAATACTTTCTCAAACGCAAAAGAAAAAAGGTCATAATTTGCATCAGATAAAAGGATTCCAGATCTCTCTGAGAGTGAGGAACATAAAGTGAATGTGAAGTAAATGGAAGCCAGGCAGTGATCTTTTTCAAAGTAAACACACATCATTTGGCCCTGTAATTACCTGGACACACCTTCCAAAAACACCAACACCCACACATGGGAGACGTAATACTTTGGCACAAAGATGTCTGCTGTGGGGGGTCAGGAACTTTCATTTGGGAGACTCAGTGTGGGAATGATGACCTCTTCGCTGTCATTTCTCGAAACAAAACCAGCTAGCAATGCTAGCAACAGCTGGGGAGTAATTATGTTTGGCACAACATGCACGTCACATGCAGACTGAGATTAAGTCCCTGGGCTGAACTCCAAAACAGGCATCAGTGCCTTTCTTACAGGGGACCTGGTCCTCAGACTCTTCACATACAAGTGGCCAAACATGTCCATTAGCCTCATTCTTTGTTTGATAGGGATTCTGCAAACTCTTTTAGTCTAAATAAGCATCTAATCCAGTGATAATACAGTTACAGATTCTAGGTAAGATAAAATATGTGATTTCAAAGGCATTGACTTTAGAATATTCAAACAACCAAGTGTAAACCTAATGCAGAAATCGACCTAATGCAGAATTAATGAAACTACGCAGCAAATCAAGGAAAATTTCATGAACAGCTACTCAAAAATAGACAAGTTTTTCTCCCGACTAAAGATCATCTGACGTCTAATATCAAAAGACTTTGCGGCACAACCACTGTTATCACCCTGTCGATCAAAGCCATTTGCAAAATTCATTAGTCAAGAAAAAGTACATTATAATGTATTTGCATCATTATCTTCTAAGGGGAAATTAAACACGTACTATGAGCTATACCGTAGTCTTACATCCAAAAAGATACAGAAATAGAGAAAAAGCCTGAGTAGTAGTAAAACAAATTAGGAAGAAGTGAGTTGCTGTGAAAGGTAAGGCAATGTGGGCTCACTTGAGAGATGTTTCAGCAAGCAAGCAGGAGCCGGCTCACGACCCCCCCCTGTCTGTGGAGAGATTAATTGCTCCCCACGCATCCTCCCCACAGCACTTTAAAACACAGCCCGCTCACACACACGCACACACACACACTGACACGTTTCCTGGATGTCCAGTAAAAGAGCTGCAATGCAGCAGTGTGACTGCGAGAGACCACCAGCAGCCCACCCACAGATGGAAGCACTCGTGTGGTCCTGCGCACAGGGAGGAGATTCTCCATTACCAAGGAATTCAGTCAAAACTTCAGATGAGATGCAAGAAACACAACAAACTGCTCTTTCTCACGAAAAATATATCAATTAAAACACATCTCGTGGAAGGTTTCTTCCCAGGTTTTCGCCAAGGACCTTCAAGAGAACTGCACTTCTACAGCAAACTGTAAAAGCGACCCTCGCAAAAAAATGTGCCGACATTAGCAGGTGTCGTTCATATGTGCTTAGTTACATCATGAAATAGATGATATATAGATTGGTAAAACGGGTTCTTCAGCACAATTCTCACGGTTATGAGTGTGAAGACAAGAAACTGGTGGGAGTAAAATGCAGGGAAAAGACATAACTAAATGAGCCCGGTGTTCCAGACACCGACAAATGTGTCTGTAGAGCAAAGTTGTAGAGTAACTGGCAATAAGGTCAAAATGAGCACACAAAGGCACGCTGAAGAAATCCTCCGTCTCTATAACCACGCCGCAATGCCTCACGCCTCACTGGGATTCCTGCACAGGGAGTCTCCATGGCCGACTGCTGGCATTTTAGCTGCCTCTTTCTCGAGTATATTTGCCCTCTTTTGAGAGCTGTACTTTCACCGTCTTCCACTTTTTTGCTGTTACTATACTGTACAGATGCTTGTCCTCCATTAACCCCAGGACCCCAGTGGCGCCCCCCTCCACAGTCTCACTATTATTAAAAATTTTACACACTAATACAGCAGCGTGCTTTACTGTGGTAATTCGGGTTAAGTACTTTAAATAAGGGTACTACTGCAAAAATGGGACTGGAACCGGAAACCCTCCGATGGTAAGACAGTCTGAACCAGGACTGCTGGACACCTCAAGGACAACGACACACACTGACTGGTTGCGTTTACACGCTGATCTTTCATACACTGAAACGTGCGTTACAGCCGAGCTTCTCTGCCTTGGATGGCAGCCACAACAACGGCCATAACCAACACACCCCCTGCTGTCCAGCTAGGGGACATAGCCACGCACTAGAACGCAACATCATTGCATCAAACACTTCGTTTAAGTGACTTTTCCTTCATCCCGCCAATAAAATTACTGCCCATGCTGCTCATGATCATTGTCCTCAGATGTATTTTTGTCCCCCATAAGACAGCGCAGAAATGTCCAGCATAAAAATAAATGCGACTTTTGCAAACAATTGCTTTTTTCAGCATGAATGAAAATGACACATAGGTTTCATGTTTCCGCCTTCGTTATTATTATTATTTTTTTAAAATATGAAATACATATATTGCTGTGGAAAACAACTGCGACGACTGAATTGAGCAGAGCCCACTGAGAGCTGAATTATCAGTTAGGAGTCATATTGTTAGTAAATAACGCGTGCGGGTGAAACATATATTCTTCCCTGGTTAAAGGCAACTATTCAACCACATTATAAAGTACTGTCAAATGTATGGTTTATGAACCTTAAATTATTGATTACTGAACGTGTTTTCCCTGCTTCCTTTCCTGGCAGTGGGTGGGCTGATCATATCAATAAGAGCATTTGATGTCGCAGTAGCTGCATAACAGCTGACACGCGTTTATTGCGCACGGACATCTTCGCCCTTCCTAGTATCCGGCGGTAAACCCCTCAATGTCGGTTAAATCTGATGGGCTATAAATTGTGCTACAAATTCTATTTTCTCGGACATCTTAATTTGATGGTGCTTGAAGGATTTCCTGTTAAAATGATTACTCCAACCATCCATACAGTTAGTGTAGACAATATCGGAGCAGCCCGGAGGTGTCCTGGCCAAGGTTGTCCCCTCTATACAGTAGGTTCTTGGTGCGAATCTCACACCGGCTGCAGCAGCACGATTCACACAAAACTGGAACAGTAAAAAAAACTGCTCATCTGGTATAGACAACAGCAATCGCGTCCATTATTTATGGACTAAAAGCGTGAGAAAAGCAACGATTTGAGGAATCTAGGAAAGTAAATGTTTCAAGAACTTGTTGAACCCCCTTGAGGAGAGAGCGGTTCTGCCACAAAATAAAGTTTGCTGTAAGTAAGGCAGCAGCCAAAAGCTCGCACTGCGAAGAGCGACGGTTCCTCCAGCTGCTTGGGACCACTGGGAACGAGACGTCCGTGCGAGCAGCGCCCTACCTTGCTGGACAGCGGCCCCGGCAGCAGCAGCTTCAGCGTCTGTCTCTTGAGCTCCACGAGTCGTGCGCTGCAGTTCTCGCACCATGCGCCGCGGTCGGACCCCGGAGAGCTGCCACTGCCCGAACCGGGCGAGCCCGTGCCGAAGCCCGGGGACCCACCCAAAGACCCTGGGGAGCCCGTGCCAATCCCTGGCGACGGGGTGCCCGGGGAGCCCGAGAAGGAGCCGGGAGAGGAGGTTCCAGATCCAGGGGACGGCGTGCCGGATGAACCAGGAACGGAGCCCGCGCCCTCTGGCGCAGGTCGACCCCCGGTGCGGGACTCCTCGTAGGCTTTGCGGTACCACGTCTCCGGGGAGAAGGAGGCGGATTTGGTGGGAGAAGAATCCGTCATCTGCGGAGGAGAGCAGCGGTGTACAGGACTGACACTCGCCGGTGTACAGGTACACACCTCAGCAGTCCATTACAGCGATATTCTACAGCGCTCATGCATTATTATTATTATTATTATTATTATTATTATTATTATTATTATTATGAGAGAGTCGGACGTACCCCGTACTTGCGGCCCCTGGTGCTCGCAGACGACCTGTCTTTACTCCCGGTTAGTGAAGTCATGCTGAGGCCGGCGACGGGCACCTTTACGGGTTTACATCCGAAGAAGGGTTCAGTCGTTCCCGCCGGGCTCGGCGCACATCCACTTGGAGCCCGCGGGACGAGCGTGGAAAAAAAAGAAAAGCTTTCTGCGGCAATTCCACTTGCCCTGCACTGCCCAACCTCGCTAGTTAGGTCCTGAACGTCCCGCAGCCTCCCGCGACTTTTATGAAAATCCACGGCGCCGGCATGTTGCTTCCGTTACAGGGCGCAAAAACGCCAAGAAACCGCGGTTTCGCCTCAAGCCCACATCTCTCGGCGGGCGCGAGCCGTGGCCACGCGGACGCGCGCGCTGCGCCCAGCCCGTCAGCGGCTTCTGTCCGCCGCCGCCCTACGCGCGCGCTCGCCACCTTCCGCGAGGCGCTCCCCTCAAAGTGCGTGTGGGCGGGGCCTCGCGCCCCGCCCTTCTCCAGGGGCCGCCAATAGGCGAGCGACGCACGGGTGAGCGACGGGTGGGCGGCAACTCTCCCCTTCAATTCCGCGGTGCTTGCTGCTCCGAACGAAAAATGTTGAAATACGTTCTGCGACATAAAGTTTGTAATTGCTTAGGTACACAGGTAAAAAGTTAATATTGTGAAGAAAGCGACTGACAGAGATTACAGTTATTAGTTACCATATAACGGGTTCTGCAGGGTAAAAGTTACGTCTTGTCATTATAAGTGCTATTTAGATGCGGTTAAAGTAGCATTAACGTACAGCTTTCTTTGGGACACCATAGTAAGGTGTCAACTTGTTTGCGTTATTAAGGAATGGAGACGTAACTTTGGCAGCAGCTCCAATTGCTGTACTGACCAGTTTTTCGCAGGGAAATATCGCCATCAGGTGGTACCCATTAAAATCTATACTTATTTCACTTATTTCGTGGCTCACCCCTTCAAAAAATCTAGGCACCGGTGAAGATGGGTACGAGATAAGTAGAATAGGTACATTGACTGTTTCCTTTAACTTGGGAGTGGAAATAAAAGGGTGTTATTTCAAATATAATTCATTACAATCACCGGATTCTCCAACCAGTGACTGTTAGAACATACTACCTTCAAGAAATAGAAATGTCATATTTCAGCTTAACTAGGTAGTAAAATATGCAACATATATCTTTTACTTGCCTTTGTATGTTTCACAGATTGGTACCTTTTTAGGGAATATACAAACTCTTGAGCTGCCCTTTTACTAGTAAAATATTATGGAAGCTCTGGTTTTACATTCCAGTATTATTGCATAGTACAGAAGGTTTCACTACATGTGGGGTCTGAAGTTTACTTGAAGACTAAGAATTTTTGGTAAATTAACCATTTTATTGTGGTCTGTGCCGGTCCCAAGCCCGGGCAAAATGGAGGGTTGCGTCAGGAAGGGCATCCGGCGTAAAAATCTGCCAAACCAAATATGCGAACGAGCCGATCCGCTGTGGCGACCCCTGATGGGAGCAGCCGAAAGTCGGTTATTGTGGTCAGATAATAATGCAGCATGTTTGATGACACAAGCTGTGACACTGGTACTCCACACCAATGGAAATTGATGACTGCAGGCCATGATCACACCTGCATACGGAGCAACCAAGTTTTTATTGATAATAGCAATGTCATGGCTGTCAAAGCCCACATTAGTGCCAACCACTGTATAAAATTCTTCTCTTAGCTGTAACTACCAGTTCTCTTTTTCTAACCTGAATACCCAGGAGGAGTGGACAGCCACTGCCACTTGGACCCCAGATGTTTATTTCCGGTCTTGTCTTTATATTTGGGAGTTTTTTTGTCTCCTTGTCCTCAGTTGTTAGCTGCCTTACTTTAAAGCTTCATTAATTAGCACAGTTCTTATAGTCAGTAAATATATTGCTAACCTCTTATTTATAGCCTAACTTTGTTATCAGTTATATCTACTTCTGCAATGTCTTTAGATCCTATGGTCAGTTTTGTGCGTCACTGTGTGAGAAAAGAGCTCTATAAACATAAAATGAATTGAAATAAAATTAATTGTCAAAAAACATAAAGGGACATCGTGGCATTTGCTTTTCTCCTTTCCCAAGAAATGGAGTGATGGCATTTAACACGGCAGATCATATGCAGACATCACATAGTAATCCCAGGTAGAGTAACACATCCAAAACTAAAGGTCCTCAAACGTCATCTTGCTGACAAAATCCTTGTAAAATATAACATTTTCTTTACTATCAAGTGCAGCAGACAGCATCTCCTCCATCTCCTCTTGACTGAAGGGTTCTCCTATGAATTAGAAAAAACATTTAAAAAATCTGCAAATGTACTGTACTGACAATTGGGCTGACAAGACTGCTGAAATAAATTCCCTATCAGTTTTCAAGTCCATTTCTAACATCTATCATAAACAAAACCTTCTAAATGATAATTGTCTGTAAAACCATTTACATGTCAGTTCAGCGCTCTGTGTTACTGCAGTGAGAAGAGCAGAATGTAAAAATAAAATTGAACTAAATAATTAAAAACTTAAATAACTGAAGTCCAGTTTTCTTCAACTTCACATAATCAGTTTTCTTCTTGAAAGTTAATGCTAGAAAATGAATAAACTGATACTATATCAGTATCCACCTAAGGTACTCTTACATGTCACCTGTTTTCTATCAAGGAAAACTCCAACACAGGTTTGCAAGGTACAGTGTTACATAAAAAGTCTGTTTAACAGCAGAAATATAATAGTCTCATAACGGCAACCAAAATCTTTAAAATGTTTGCACATCTAAGCCCTTATTCCAGTTTTCTCAAGTTAGAATCAGAGCAGTCTTGTTGCTGGGATGCTAAGCTGTGTGACATGCACTTTCACTTATTTTGGGGATGAAGGGACAGACAGATAAGGAGTGTATAATCCCCTTATCATGGAGGGCTACAGTGTGCACATGTTGTCTCGACTTTCTTTAAATAACTGACAACCTCTGCACAGAAAGACAGTTACTTGTTCCACTGTGGGCATAATATCTTCATTTGTATTTTTCATATCACACACCTTATGGTGCACCTGGGGAAATTGCCACTCATGTAACTTGTGGTCACTTGATGTTTTGAGTCTTTCAGCATCAGATACCTTTACCCAGAAGACCAGAAGAGGGTTGATCAGACCCCAGCCTGCATCCAGGTAGGACTACCTTGAACCTGTGGCTCACCTCTCCTGATCCACAGCTATCCAAATGCTCTTCCCAGTTTCAGTAGCAGGTTTATTATCCTTTTGTAGAACATTTCTTTAAGCAATATCTCATGATACACTGATTTCATGGGAGTAAATCTGAATAACTAGTTATTTAATTGTGGTTCCTTAGAAAAGAAGCATCATGTTATTTATTATTTTACCTTCTTGAGTCATGTATTTTTTAAGTTCTTCCGGATCCAAGTATCCTTTCTTCTCTTGATCTAAAACCTAAGAGGCAAATATTAGAGAAAAAGATTCGCAAGCAAACCTTATGTCATAATGTGACAAAGGGGTTACCATAAAAATGCATATTTTACAGACTTACAGTATGTTACAAGGAAATTAATCTGTACCTCATGATGCACCATTACACTGCAGTGCTAAACCATTTATTATTAGAAATGAAAACTGAACACATCATTATGAATCTCCTAAAATGGCTCATTGTCTCACAAGTAGTGTAAATATCATCAAGATGAATCTCACTCCTGTGGTTTTCAGAATAAGAGAAGTTATAGCTGCCTTCTTCTACATGTCTTAAGACCTTTGACCACCATGCAAACTTCATACAGCCTGAGTTGGGTTTATACCCAAGCAGCTCAGGCACAAAGGCATTAGTCCACCACATCAGACATCAGTTCATACACATACAAATGTATACTTTAAACCTGGCATAAATTTGAATTTTTTGTCATAGCATTTCTGCTTTGTGCACATTTATATATATATAATCAACTCAAAAAACAAAACTTAATTTTACAGACTTGTGCTGAAGGTCACTGTCATACCTCCGTCTTTTATCCTATTCAACATTCTTATTTTTCTGTTTGTACAATTTTATGTTTGTTTTTGCCATTGTATTTGTTGGATGTATTGATCTTCTACAGGAACTGTTTTGAGTTGAGTTATGAAACATGCTATAGAATTTAATTTCCTCCATGTAACACTAACCTCAAAAGCCTGGATGAGAATGTCTTCAGGGATGGGTCGAAATCTGCAGTGGGGAAGGACGCAAACTAGGCATGAAATTTCTTAATTGTAACCATAGTTATTCTGGTTATAGTGCTGTGTTCACTTTGGGTCCTTTGTGGTCAACAATGCTACCCACTGCCTATCTGTTTTTCTTTGTCTTACAATCATCTGAATGCACATTAGGTTTATCAGATGATCAATAGACTGAAGTAGCATGGTGGCACAGTGAGAAGCACTGCTGCCTCACAGCACCTGGGTTGTGAGGGTGAGGGTGTGAGTCTAGCTCAGTCTTTGTGGAGTTTGCATGTTTTCTCCGCATCTTCTGTGGTTACTCCCCATGCTCCTATTTTCTTCCACAGTTCAAAGACTTTGCAGGTCAGTTGCCCACTTCAATTCACCCATTATGTGCGTATGGTCACCCAGTGATGGACTGGCATTATATTCATGGTGTACCTTCATAGCCTAGTACACAGTGACTCAAGGTTAGGCTCCAGACCATCAGGACCCCGACCAAGACAAGCAGTAAAAGATGACAGATGGATAACTAACAGATTTGTGGACACAGAATGAATTATTGTCATATTAAAAGCCTAGTCCTCCCAACACTCATACTTGGCCTTTGTAACACTGAATGCATCTAACAAAAAGCTGCAGGTCAAATGGTATCTTTCATGCCTTCCTTTATGGCAGCATTTCACTGGCTGTGATCCTCAAAATTCACCTGAAACACACATCTTTGGATTGTGGGAGCAATGCTAGTAATATGTACATTATTATAAAAAACATAAAGGAAAACATTTTCTGATAATGATATAAAATAAATATAAAATTTTCCCTTAAAATGATCTACTGCACCTCTGCTACAGAATGCTGTTTGGCTTATTGAACTTATGTAGAACTCACCTCACCAGTTCTACATTTTTTACAAACTACAGCCAATTTATCAAGTGCAGACAGATCTCTTCCACTCTTGTATAAATAATATGGGAGATTATAAACCAAATTCCATCTCTATTTTTTTGTTTTCCAGAGACATTTGATCAGTCTCATCATGAAATGTAACAAAATAATGGTTCAATAATATGACTTTTCACAAAGGAAATCATGTGTACCCAGTGGGACAGTCGAATGCACACAATAATCGTACCTAGAAAGAAATCCCTGAAAGAAAAAAAATCAAATAGGAAATTCTTTGACATTATATAATGGTACTAAACGTGGAAATATTTTTATGTTAAGGTTTCCCGCATTGCAAATCTTTAAACTTTTTGAATATCTTTTACTCTTACCACAGAATATATAGCATCAACAACTCACTTGCGTTCCATTAGCACCTTTGTCATCATTGGGAGAAACTTCTCAAAGCGGATATAGCCTGCTAGCTCCTCTTCCTCAACCTACAAGGAGAATTAAAATACAAAATGAACATATTAGCATTCATTGGCATTTCATCAGACTAGGAAAGATTTTGATAGAGAACAGACCTGAGCCATTTTCAAACCAGAAGATGAAGGAGGCTTTCATTTAGACTGGAATGAAAGCTGCTTTTCAGTTTCGGTCTTTACTTTGCATTGTATTACAAGTTGTTCAACAGTATTCAGCCAAGCACCACAATCCAATTTGCTTAAAACATTTTTGAAAAGTTACTTTTCATCCTAAAATTGTACTCCCACATATATGATTGTGTATTAAAAATACTAATAATGTCATACCTCTGCAATTATTTCATGCAATTCTGCCTCTGATGGAAAGCATCCCAGTGATCGCATGATGGTTCCCACCTCTCTTAATAAAAATAAATAAAAATCCAAGTCAGTTTTAGCTATTAAAGATCATTGTGTACTGGACCCCTATTCAGATTATTTATTCATTGGTCTTCAGTAACCACTATACCAACGCAGGGTTGTGGTGTCCACACTTTATCCTGGAAGGTTGTGTGGCAGGGTTTACCCTGGATGGGATGTCAGACTGTTTCTGGGCAACTCACACAGGTACTGACTTACATATACAAACACTAAGGACAGTTTAGAGTCACATGAAGTGCATGTTCTTGGACTTTAGGAGGAAACCTACAGTGGCATGCAAAAGTATGGACACCCTTGCTTAAAATGTCTGTTACTGTGAATAGTTCAGTGAGCAGAAGATGAACTGATCACCAAAAGGCATAAAGTTAAAGATGACACATTTCTCAGCATTTTATGCAATATTACTGTATTGTTTTTGTTTTGTACAATTGTACAGTGAAAAAAGGAAAGGAGAATCATGCAAAAGTTTGGGCACCCCAAGACATTTGAGGTCTCAGATAACGTTTACCAAGGTCTCAGACCTTAATTGGTTCACTAGGGTTATGGCTTGTTCACAGTCATTGTTAGGAAAGGTCAAGTGAAGCAAATTTCAACGCTTTATAAATACTCTTGACTTCTCAAACTTTGTCCCAACAATCAGCAGCCATGGGGTCCTCTAAGCAGCTGCCTAGCACTCTGAAAATTAAAATAACTGATGCCCACAAAGCAGGAGAAGGCTATAAGAAGATAGCAAAGCATTTTCAAGTAGTTGTAATGGCAGTTAACAGGAATGGTGGAGGTCAAATTGAGGTCTGGAAGACCAAGAAAACTTTCTGAAGAACTGCTTGTTGGATTGCTAAAAAGGCAAATAAAAACCCCAGTTTGACTGCAAAAGACCTTCAGGAAGATTTAGCAGACTCTGGAGTGGTGGTGCACTGTTCTACTATGCAGCAACACCTGTACAAATATGACCTTTATGTAGAGTCAGCAGAAGAAAACCTTTTCTGCATCCTAGCCACAAAATTCAGTACCTGAAGTTTGCAAATGAATATTTAAACAAGCCTGATGCGTTTTGGACACAAGTCCTGTGGACTGATGAAGTCAAAATAGAACTTTTTGGCCACAGTGTGCAAAGGTAAGTTTGGAGAAAAAAGGGTGCCGAATTCCAGGAAAAGGACACCCCTCCAGTTATGAAGCATGGGGTGGATCGATCATGCTTTGGGCATGTGTTGCAGCCAGTGGCACAGGGAATATTTCTCTGGTAGAAGGGAGAATGGATCCAATTAAATATCAGCAAATTCTGGAAGCAAACATCACACCATCTCTAAAAAAAGTTGAAGTTAAAAAATGGATGGGTCCTACAACATGATAATGATCTGAAACATATCTCAAAATCTACAATGGACTACCTTAAAAGGCGCAAGCTGACGGTTTTGCCATGGCTCTCACAGTGCCCCAACCTAAGCATCATTGAAAATATGTGAATAGAATAGAATAATAAGAGCTCAAAAGAGCAGTGCATGCAAAATGGCCCAAGAATCTTACAGAATTAGAAGCCTTTTGCAAGGATGAATGGGCAAAAATACCCCAAGTCAGAACTGAAAGACTCTTAGCTGGCTACAAAAGGTGTTTACAAGCTGTGATACTTGGCAAATTGGGTGTTACTAAGTACTGACCATGTCGGGTGCCCAAACTTTTGCTTCAGGCCCTTTTCTTTTTTTTGGTATTTTGTATCTGTGAATGATGGAAATAAAAAATGTCATCTTGCTTAAAATATTAAAGAAATGTGTCATCTTTAACTTTATGCCTTTTGGTGATCAGTTGTTCTGCTCATTTAACTATTCACAGTAACAGACATTTTAAGCAAGGGTGCAGAATCTTTTGCATGGCACCGTATAATAACATGAGCAGAACATGCAAACTGCACACACAATGAGCTACACTGGAACCCACAGACCAGGACCCGAGGGAACAGCACTACCTGATGCAACACCACACTGCATTGTGACACACGAGCACTGAACAGAACATTGCATATTGGTTTCCATGACATGGTGTGGATGGCCACGTTGTGTGTTGGAATTTAATAGTTTATGATGTGATAGTTGCTCTTAAAGAAGTCTGATGTGGGGTAACTCTGTTAGATCTTATCTATGATGCATCTCCACAGAGATGATGAGGTAGGAGCAACTATTACCACTATTACTATTAGCCACTATTTAACTAATAGTTTTCTGCAAGGCAACTTACAATGTTAGTTTTGCAGTACAATTACAATTACAGTATTTACCCATTTATACAGTAGGATATTTTACTGTAGCAACATTGGATGAGTACCTTGATCAAAGGCCTTACACCATGAGTTAGGATGCTATAAATGGGGCTCAAATTCTGAAAGAGTGCTTCAGGGAGCATGAGACATCATTTTCACACATGGATTGGCCACCACAGAGCCCAGATCTTAAACCCACTGAGAATCTTTGGCGTCTTGTGCTGAAGAAGACTTTACACAGCAGTCCGATTTTCCCGTCATCGATACAAGATCTTGGCGAAAAATGAATGCTACTCTGGATGGAAATAGATGTTGTTACATTGCATAAGTTTATCGAATCGATGCAACGGCGAATGCGTGCCGGAACCAAAGCTAAAGGCGGTCCAACGAAATATTATGAGTATATGACTTGTTTTTTGGCCGGGCAGTGTATATTCAGTACAAAAACAAGTTTCTCAGTACATTATATACACTGAATCTTGTTAATGCTTTAATATACAAATATTTGCATGCTTGCAAGTCATGCTGTCATGCAGGACCGTGGTACGTGATTCTGTGTGTGTTGCTTGTGTTCGGTCATTTCTCACCTCACATCTACAGTCTTGTTGGACTCATTGTCAAACACATTAAAAGCAACTGTGATTCTTTTGTGTATCTCACAGATGATGGCTTCTGAAATAAAAAGTAGAAAAATTAAAGAGATTTTATATATGTGCAGCATCTTAATGGAGTAAACATCTCACTGGGCAAACTGACCAAAAGTAACAGAATCCCCTGCCTCATCAGTCAGCTAAACACATCCAGAATGAAAGCGTAAAGATCGGATACTTGGATGGAAAGTAACAACGGACTGTTAATTTGTAATAATATTTGTTATTTGTTATTATTTGCTGTTATTTCTGTTTTTTTTTTTTAATCATTCTTTACCTTTGTCTTCCTCCTCTGCCATGTTTAGCGTCTGCTGCTAACTGATTTCCAAAGTTACAGAACCCCTACCTCGCCAGACAGCTAAAACACACTCCGGAAGAAAGAGTAAAGATCAGTCACAGATGTGTACCTGCCTGTGTGGTTTAGATCGAGAGCAATTTGCTGTCCATGTGTATTATTATTCCTTACCTGCGCTCTTCTTTTCTGCCATGTTTAGCGTCTGCCGTTGCTAAGAGACGGGGTCCTCAACCACAGCTCACTCACGGGGTGAAGGGGATTTATCCCTGAGCAGAGGATATGGGCCATCTCCCATATTCATTATTTTATATTTTTATTAGTGTTTAAGTAGGGTGGTTTATTGCAGCAGCTCAGGGTTGTCGTCGCGTTCAAGCAACATTGGGGCTTAAACCAGTAACCTTCAAAATCTTTATATGAGCACCAACATCCAGCTGTACCTGGGAATATTTTAAAATAAACAAAAAAATATGTGTCATACGGTCTTTTATTTGATTCATTTCTCGTGTTTTATATCAAGTAATCTCTTTATGACACTTTGCTCTCACTTGCTTTCCTTTTACACTAGTAAAGGTGCACATTCTTGACGTGATTTCGGCAATCGTAGCTCAGTACTAGCACTTGTTTTGGCTTGATTGTAACACAATGAAAGCGGCTGATTTTGGAAGTATTTTCATCAGAGAGAGAGAGAGTAAAGCGATATGGGGAAGCGAATTGTTGCGCACAAGGTTGCCATATTTACGGTATCCTTTCGCTACGGTGGGTGGGAGCCTAGCAGCTGCGCGTGTCTTAGCATGATTACGGTAGAGACGCATTACGTTCGACTGGCACTCGAGAGCAGTGCTGTTGCCAGCCGCGGAGAGAAGCGGGGACAGCATTGTTTTGGCGCAGTAACATTTCCAGGCGACTCTCTGTGCTTCCCGTCGGCCACATCGTCCACACACGGAACGCTTTCCTTGTTTCTTTCATTTCTGGGATTTGAGGGTTTGTAAGATCTAGTGCTTTATTGGCGGTTCGAGCGTTTAGTTAAGCGAAACGGTTAAGTCGCGAAATAAGGAGAAATGAGTTCGATCAACGTTAAGAAGCTGAAGGTAAACGAGCTGAAGGACGAGCTCAAGAAGCGGCAGCTCTCAGACAAGGGGCTCAAGGCAGAGCTCATGGACCGGCTGCAGGCCGCGCTCGACCTCGAGGCCCAGGCCGGAGGAGACTTCCCGGGGCCCGACGCTGAGGAAAATGGCGCGGAGGGCGGCTGCGACGAAACGGGCGGCCTCAATTACATGGGCGAGGAGGAGCTGGAGGACGAGCTCGCCGGGGAGAGCATGGAGGCCGAAGAGGAAGAGGACGGGGACGGAGACGGAGCGGGAGACGGTGAGGGCGGCGAGGAGGCGGCTGAGGACGTGGGTCCGGGCGACGCGGCCGATGTGTCGGAGCAGCAGGACGACGAGATGGGCGACGAAGAGGAGGACGACGACGACGACGACGCCGGTGTGGAAATGGATAAGTACGATGAAGATGAAGACGCGATTCTGAAAGACGACGACGAGGAAATGGACAAATGTGAGGATGAAGATGGCGCGGCGGGCGCCCAGTCGACGGAGGGTGAGTTTAAAGGGGTTTTTACAGCGTCCGTCCGTGTCGGCCCTCGAAGCGTCCCTGACGGCGCCCCTTTTGAGCGTCCCTTCGTGTCGCCCCTCGTGGCACCCCTCAGTATGGCTCCACGGCGGAACGACGGTTGAACGGACAGATGTGGCCGTTTTTTCATCTCTTCGCCTTTTGGGTTTTTCATAAGGAGCTTAGCTGTGCTTATTAATTTTTAAAGAGATCAGATAATAAAAATGTTTGATATGTTGGCCCGATAGGTAGGAAACCAGACAGCAGAAGACAGATGTGCACATTTATAGAAATATGTACTGCATTTAGATCTTCAGGTGCATACATAAACATGCATACACATGTATAGATATATCTATACATAGATATCTAAAGCTGCATAAATGCAGACACACATGCTTGTTCTGTTCATTGCTTGGTATTGTGTTCCCATTTTTACTGTTCCCTGCTCCTCTTCATAGTCCAGAGTATTGAAGTTCCTTGCGACTTGTTCAGCGTTTCCTCCTTTGCTTTGGCTGTCTGTCCCATGCTTTCGTTTTAACATGACCGGGCCGAGCTAAGGGGGTACAAATGATATGTAGACAATTTATTGTGTCTTTTTTTTTTTTTTTTTTTTTTTTTTTTGGTTACTTTTTGGAAAATAGGCTCAGATTTATTTTTTGGCAGTGTGTCGTGTCTAGAGTGTTGCTGGGGTGGGGGATGGGTTGCACTGCAAAATAATTTGCCCAAAAAAAAAATGTGTGTTGCTTCCCGCACATCATGATCAGTAATAGTGCCGCTCCGCCTTGGCACAGTGAGACGTCTCCTAACTGTGGCCATTTGTCATGGGAACCCCTATGGGGCTGTACTCATCCTCTACAGATGCACCTTCACCGGCATGCAGTGAGATTTGCTCTTTCTGTCTTATGTCTTCAAAGGCGCAAAAGACTCTTCATTCTGTTCAGACCTTGATGTTAACCTTCTCTCTGTGGTTCATGAGTTGTAATCGAATGGAAAAGAGTTGCATCAGAGTCCCAAAGTGGACTCCTGTGTGGGCCTCCATGTTAACAAGTGGGTCCAACACAGAAGAGCACCTCATTATCTGTGTTTTTATTTCCAAAGGGGATGCCGAGAAAGACACGAAAGCTGAACAGAAGAATAAGAAGGGTGTTAAGAGACGCCGGGAGGAACATGGAAGGGGCTACTTTGAATTTATTGAAGAAAGCAAATACAGCCGGTAAGGATGCGGCAAGTCTGGCCTTTGGTATTCCTGAAGTGCCACCGTACAGTGTTGAGTTCACCTGTATTGGCATACTAAGAGCCAATGCTTGAAGTCTCCCATATACCAGTATAACAGGAAGTCCTATGAAGTGCAAAGAAACACACATTTTAATTAATGAAGGCTGACTTTAAAAATGGTCACATAAATGCCAAGTGAAATTGCTGTGACAAGCAGTAGATTTCTTTTGAAGATGCTACAAATTGATGTGGATGAGTGTAGATACAGGAACAATGGGATAGGGCTTTTATTATGGGGAAGGACTCAGATTAGTTTTTGTGGTTGAGTGATTTTTATTTATTAATTTCTTCATTTTTTTTTTCCCAATTAAAGCTTAACCATGAAAAATTTCAGCAGTAGTGGTTCAAAGGTTTGATGAGGTTTTTAACCTTTTTTGGATGATTTTCTTTTAGCATTTCTTTCCAAACTGCTCTCTTCTCTGCAGTGCCCTGTAAAGAAACTGTTTTTATTTTGTTCATCTCAAACCTGTTGTTCATTTTGATTCCGCTCTCTTTTTTAAAGTGTCTTCTGGAAGTGTTCTTACTGTTGATGCAAACCCCTGACCGGTTAAATCCCCCCCCCCCCCCCCCCCACTTGTTGCCCTGTCAAACCAATTGTAAGACATGTAAATGCCCATCTCATGTGAGACTTGTTGTATAGTGTCAAGTATCACAAGAGCAGCAAATACCCACAATCCAGGCCTAATTAAGTGACAAGTTTAACAACTTAAATATATTACTTTATATTTCACCTTTTGACATCTACAAAAAAGGTATTTATTTTTTAACTTATTTCCCTGTAGACCACAAAATAGACCACAAAACTAACCTTATTATACGTGGGGTCCACACTCAACACATGATGCTGATAACTAAAGTGCTGCATATACTGAAATGACACACAGAGCAGATTTCCCTCTTAAAAAATAATGGTCACTAATACAGACATATTCAGATCGTCTTTTGGGGATATATTGTATTTGGACAGATTTTCAAAATGTAAGAAATATTTTAGAAAGTGTGGTTGTGCTAAACAATATATATCCACACTTTGTGTAAATAAGATGTTTCTAATGTTATGCAATCTTTGGATCTTTCATTAGTAGGATTTACATATATTTTAGATATTGAGGGTGTAATGTGACTTTCAGAGAGCCTCTCACTTAGTGGTACAGTATTTTCATTACAAAGATGTTTTCTTTGAGGGGGGAAAAAACCCTTACTTTTGTTTGTAATGTTTGGTGTGGCAACATTGTATCGCTCTCACTTTTACCTGCCAGTCCAGGTCAGGGTGGCAGTGGTCTGGAGCCCACCTAGGAAAAACAGGGTGATAAACCAGCTAGAGTGAATCCCAGAAAGGATGCCAGCTCAAGCAACATTTGTGTCCTAAAGTGTTTATGGAGACATGGTCACAAATTTGGAGTGTTTCATTTTTAAGACAATCTATATTAATTTAATTCTGCATGTAACTTGAGAACCTCACTACAGTGCGTTTTTAAAACCAGACACTCCAGATGCTTTTCCCTTTAAAAAAAAAAAAAACCTTCATCTAGTTACATGAGCATTTCCTTCTTTTGTGCGTGCGTGCGTGCGTGCGTGCGTGTGTGTGTGGTGTGCCCACATGTCCTGCATTGGACAAACTACCACGTACACAGACCTGGGCTCAAATGCGGCTTCCCTGGGTGTGCCCATATGTTCCCGTTGTACTGTTTTTGAAGCTAAACAGTGCTTACACAGCTGAAATTGTGCATGAGGATCTCTCCAGCAGCACCAGTACGTATAAAGAGACCGTTGGCTCTGGTCACAGGAGTCAGATTTACCTCTGGATTTTGAAATTGAGGATACCTAGTTTGGTTCAGGGGGATCTATGAGTTGTGATTTTAAGGCTGCTTTACATAGGTGTTTGAATGCCTTTTTTTTTTTTTTTTTTTTTTTAAACTTGGATAGAATGTGTTCAACTGTACAAAGCAAGGCTTTAATTGTTTTGATAAATCCATTTTATTATTAGCTCATTTATAATGCTGCATTGTCACAGTTGATATGCATGTGATAGGATCAGACCAGGATTTTAAAAATGTGGCATAAACTCGTAAAGGGACAATACATTATTCAAAGGGTTTTTGAAAATCTGTCTTATGTATTGTAGTTTGCTCTTCATGTAGAAATACCCTCTGAGACTGTGGGGGATGGAAGCATTTGATTGGGGGGGTGACCTTTACCATGGTAGGGTACATGGGTAGTGCACATTGTGAGAAATGCCCTGTTTTCTGAGAAGTTTTCCTGCCTACCTGCTGGATATTAAAACTGAACCATTGAGAGTGGAGAGGAACTAAACCAATGGCAGTACTGGTGTCAAGCTGTCATTACTGTGCAGCTCATTGGTGATAGAAGATTGAACTATTCTGCATGTACAAATGTACAACTTGGTGCGTAAAAGCTCTGTTGCTCATGTTATCAAAATGATGCCTTCAACACAGTGTCTCCTTTGTTAATTATTCTCAAAAATACTAACATTGTCCTGTTTATTTTCTGAGTTTTCATTTTAAAGGTTTTACGTTCATATTTTTAGGCTTACAAAGAATTTGTTATAACTGTAAGCAGTGCAGACCATAACCTGTAAATAGATCAGAAGATGTTTTACTTAAAAGCTTGCATTGAATGCACCAAATGTAGTGGTAAAACTGGATCTACAAACAAATGCTGATCAGATCTCCAGTCCCAGTTATGAACCTGAAGATCACTGAAAGATTTCCCAGCTTGGTTTATTCTGGTTGTGATAAGTTAAGTATTTGTTGTAATTTTGAAATGCACCAAGCAATAATTTGAGTAATCTTACACCCAAAATTCTATATAATGTGAAGAGTACAGTGTAGTGAAACCCACAGATGTACAATGTGTTTATAACGTGTGCACAAATATTAGTGACCACGTTAGCAAGTGTGAGTTGAGATGCTGCCGCCGATCTTTCCAGGCTACTTCACGTGTAACTGTCCCTGTTTTCACAGCTCTGCACTTTAATGAACATTTTATATGCTAAAATGTGCATGCAGGCAAAAGATTTGACTGCAGGAGAATTTTTTTTTTTTTTTGTAGTCATTGTAACTGAAATAATGGTGCCATCATCTTCTGTTTAGTGCATTTTCTTTTAGATACTGCCACTCCGCATCTGTCTTGACCTTCACTAGCATGCGGCACCCATGTAGTTAAATATTGCAGAGGCATTTTTACGTTGTGGCTCTGAAATGACCTTCTTGCTGAAGAACAACAGCTTTTTTTCAGGTTCACACTCTCAAAGCCTTTCATACATGAGGTGATTTCATCACTTCCAACTCATTGGTAGACCCATTTTTGGTCCGGCCAGTTGTCTTCTGGAACTGGTGAAGGTAGTCTGGGCTTTAGTGGTAGCCCTCTAGATGGTTGTGCTCTGCAGGAGCAGCCGCAGAGCTGACCGGGCTGAACGCCTGCTCTCTTTCAGGGCTAAGTCTCCCCAACCTCCCCTGGAAGAGGAAGATGAAGAGTTTGATGACACGACTGTGTGCCTCGACACATGTGAGTGCTACCTTAAAACCAAATGGAATGCCAACTGCGTTAAACTAAAACTTCAGCATTACATCTTCTGTTTTTCCTCTTTTAATTTTGTGCATAAATAATTAGGAGGCTTCCTAGAAAGTGTTTTTGAAAATACTTAACTAAAGGACAGCAGCTTATTCTGTATTCAGAGCTGTTTTGATACCGCGGGTGTGAAATCCACCTTCTGCTGTAGTGCCCTTGACCAAAGTACTTACCCTAAGTCATCATTCAAATTCATAAATGGGTAAATTGTTACAAGTTGCTAACATTGTAATTCACTTCATAGAAAAGTATAAGTGTAAAAGTCAAAATAGAATTGTACTAAATTCTGGATTGTTCTTCTCCAAACTGTTCAATTCACTTCAAATGAGCAATTCTCAACAATAATTTGATGTAGAGTTATTACAGCATTCATAAGAATAGTTAAAATCCATATACACACTCTGTCTTAATTTAAGTTGTCAGAGGGAAACTGTTTTTGGGTTAAGTGCCAGTCTCTGTGGAATCAACCTGATAAACTAGCACACTGATTTAGTTCTGAAAGCACTGATTGACTTCTGCACTTCTTCTCTTGTCTGTCACTCCCAGATAACAGTGACTTGCACTTCAAGGTGTCCCGTGACCGCTACAGTGCCTCCTCCCTTACCATGGAGAGCTTTGCATACCTGTGGGCAGGGGGCAGAGCCACATACGGTGTGGCCAAAGGCAAGGCGTGCTTTGAGATGAAGGTAAAGCACTTCTGTTTGATTTCCCTAATGATATATCAGTCGTGTTTTACCCACTTAATTTCATATGCACCTGTGTCTATGTGGTTGGACAGATTATTGAAAAGATTCCAGTGAAGCACATCTCCAGCAAGGGTATCGAAATCCATGAGGTTCTTTTGGGCTGGTCGCTGGCCAATAGTAACCTACTCCTAGGTGAGTGTCTTCACTTCGGTGGATTTGTGTACTTATTGTGAATGCTAAAATTTTTGTTAGCTACAACATGGGCTTTAGGATTAGATCTAGTATTGATCCTTGCTCAGTTTGTGTGGCATTTGGAGCTTCTCCGAATATTCTTGGGGAATTCCTTCAAGTGCTACTATTTCCTCCAACAGACCAAATACCAGGTCTCTGCGTGTACGTAGTATGTGTTACATTGCTCAATTGTATACATACGTGAATAACTAGGGAGTTTGCTTTAGTGTGTCTTAACACTACAAGCCAATTTGTATAGCGTAAAGGTGATGGCTAAACGCTACACATTGATTGTTGTGCCTCATTTCTGAGAAAAGTGTCTGAATAAATACATATGTATGTGACTTAATTCCTACATCCGTGGGTGATGTGGTGGTTAAATTCTCCAAATGCTTAAAAATTCATTTGTGACTTTTTTTTCTGCTTTAAGGGGAAGAAGAGCATTCTTATGGTTATTCTGTTAAGGGGAAGAAAACCACCAACTGTGTGACTGAGGACTATGGGGAGAACTTTGATGAAAATGATGTCATTGGCTGTTTTGCAGTAAGTCTCCTGGTTTTCTCATTTAGCCATTTCATTCAGTCAGTAATAAAAGGTTGATGTTTGTACGTGTCTGTGTGTTGTGGCAGAACTTTGAGGGAGATGAGGTGGAGCTGTCCTACTCAAAGAATGGCAAGGACTTGGGCGTGGCTTTTCGGGTGAGCAAGGAATCTTTGGCTGGACGACCCCTCTTCCCCCATGTCCTCTGTCACAACTGCACCGTGGAGTTCAACTTTGGCCAGCGAGAGGTCCCGTTCCACGCCCCACCCGAGGGCTTCACCTTTCTGCAGCAGATCCCTGTGGATGATCGTGTGCGAGGGCCAAAGGGACCAGAGTCCAAGGCAGACTGCGAGGTAACCATGGCAGTCCTCATATGGTCAGCCTCTGAATCTGTCTTTTTGTACCTGCTGTATGTCACATTCAACTATCCATTCAATAATGCAGGTGATTGTCATGGTTGGCCTTCCTGGTGCTGGGAAGACAGCCTGGGTTACAAAGCACACACAGGAGAACCCTGGGAAATACAACATCCTGGGAACTAACACCATCCTGGAGAAAATGATGGTAGGTGTTTTGTTTTATATGTTATTATATCATTTTCCACTTGTAAGATACTTTTTTTTTTTAAACTAACAAATATGTTTTTTGTTTGTTTTTTTTACATATATGAATTGTTGCATAAAGCATGAAGTTATGGGAAAGAGTAGTGGAAGCTAGGTTAAGAAGGGAGGTGATGATTAGTGAGCAGCAATATGGCTTCATGCCGAGAAAGAGTACTACAGATGCGATGTTTGCGCTGAGGGTGTTGATGGAGAAGTACTGAGAAGGTAAGAAGGAGTTGCGTTGTGTCTTCGTGGACTTAGAGAAGGCATATGACAAGGTACCTAGAGAGGAGTTGTGGTATTGTATGAGGAAGTCTGGTGTGACAGATAAGTACATAAGAGTGGTACAGGATATGTACAAAGACAGCGTGACAGTGGTGAGGTCTGCGGTAGGAGTGACAGATGCTTTCAAGGTGGGGGTAGGATTACATCAAGGATCAGCTTTGAGTCCTTTCTTGTTTGCAATGGTAATGGACAGGTTGACAGATGAGATCAGACAGGAGTCACCATGGACTATGATGTTTGCGGATGACATTGTGATCTGTAATGAGAGTAGCGAGCAGGTTGAGGAGACCCTGGAGAGGTGGAGATATGCTCTAGAGAGAAGAGGAATGAAGGTCAGTAGGACTAAAGACAGAATACATGTGTATAAATGAGAGAGAGGACAGAGGAGTGGTGAGGATGCAGGGAGTAGAGTTGGCAAAGGTGGATGAATTTAAATACTTGGGATCAACAGTCCAGAGTAATGGGGAGTGTGGAAGAGAGGTGAAGAAGAGAGTGCAGGCAGGGTGGAGTGGGTGAAGAGTGTCAAGAGTGATTTGTGACAAAAGGGTACCAGCAAGAGTGAAAGGGAAGGTCTACAAGATGGTAGTGAGACCAGCTATGCTTTATGGGTTTGAGACGGTGGCATTGCGCAAAAGACAGGAGGCAAACCTGGAGGTGGCAGAGTTAAAAATGTTAAGATTTGCATTGGGTGTGACAAGGATGGGCAGGATTAGGAATGAGTATATTAGAGGGTCAGCACAGGTTGGACGGTTTGGAGACAAAGTCAGAGAGGCGAGATTGCGTTGGTTTGGACATGTGCAGAGGAGATATTCTGGGTATATCGGGAGAAGGATGCTAGGGATGGAGCTGCCAGGCAAGAGGAAGAGAGGAAGGCCTAAGAGGAGATTTATGGATGTGGTGAAGGAGGACATGAAGGTGGTGGGTGTGACGGAGAAAGATGCAGGGGACAGGAAGAAGTGGAAAAAATTGATCCGCTGTGGCAGCCCCTAACAGGAGCAGCTGAAAGATGAAGATATGAATTGTTGCATAACTGTTATATGGTTATGATAAAAGAACCTCCTGTTAAGTCTTGTTTTCTTCCTTTTTTCAACCTATAAGGTCATAGTTAATTTTCAGAACTTTACACAGTCCTTGCATGAGTATGTTGTTCTTCTGCAGATTGCAAGCCTGAAACGCCAGATGAAGGACACCACAAAGCTGCAGGCTATCTCTCAGCGTGCACCTCTATTTCTTGGCAAATTCATCGAGATTGCTGCTCGCAAGAAACGAAACTACATCCTGGACCAGGTACCGTTAACCACATTGAGAGAGAAAAGAATTTTGACCATTATAAGTGATTACAGAAACTATGAGAATTGCCTTCTTTAGGTACAGTATTGAAAATGTATTACGTTTTCCTTCTAAACTGCAATGAAAATATACTATAATGTATACATAATTTATGAAAAGAACTAAGCAAAATATTGTCTTCTATTGTCATCTAGTCCTCTTAAGATATTTAGATGTATTGTTATTTACTTTGGCTTCTCTTGCCAGACCAACGTGTCAGCACCAGCCCAGAGGAGGAAAATGTGCCTCTTTGCTGGGTTCCAGCGCAAAGCTGTAGTGATCTGCCCCACTGATGAAGACTACAAGCAGCGAACACAGAAAAAGGCTGAGACTGATGGTAAAGACGTTCCTGAGCATGCAGTTCTCAAAATGAAAGGTACATCTTCACAAAATCTCATTCTAGTATATGGTATACTGCTTCTGTATGGGTGTCTTTAGTTTGTTGTAATATGATGATGATGATGATATCATGCTGGTTTGCTGACCTCTTGACACTCACTTCTCTCATTGTGTAGGGATTTACACACTGCCAGAGGAGGGTGAGTGCTTCAGTGAGGTGACCTATGTGGAGCTGCAGAAAGAGGAAGCTTCCAAGTTGCTGGAGCAGTACAAGGAGGAGAGCCGCAATGCCCTGCCACCAGAGAAGAAGGCTAACCAGGGAGGTGCCACTCCAAAGAGGGGCAATAGGGGCAGAGGAGGCAAGAACCAGTTCAGCAGAGGTGGCGGGCCAGGCCCCAGAGGAGGACGAGGCAGCTTTCAGACCCGAGGCAATTTCCGTGGAGGTGAGACTGCACAACTTCATATGTTTTAGAGATTGTGGTCTTTTTGTCATGTCTTTCTTTTGTTGACCACCATGGAGTTAGCTTTAAAGTGGAAATAACCTTGTCATTTGGACAGAAAACGCTTTTAAACTGTTTTAATAGCCGCACATTAGCGGGTTTTCAGACACTATGTTAAAGGTCAAATGAGCTCAATAAAGACTGTCAAACTGACTGTAACAGGAACCTCCAGGCTAGCAGTTAAATAGCCCTGCTGAAAACTTGTAACTTCAGTAATCAGTGCTGAATCATGCTTAAGGTTCTTGTGAAAATGTAATAAGTTGCTACTGTCTTCACAGTGCCTGGACCCCGTGGTGGATTCAACAGGCCTCCCAGGGGCTTTTTGCCGCCTCCGGCATTCCGTGGGGGTTTCTCTAACCGGGGCAACTTCAGCCGGGGCGGTGGTGGTATGCCAAATCGAGGTGGGGCCCCTCGTGGTGGACCCGGAAGGGGCAACATGGGAAACCGAGGTGGCTCCATGCAGAGGGGTAGCATGAATCGGGGAGGTGGAGCCAGCCGCGGCAACTTCAACCAGGTGAGTTTACATCAATAGGCCAAATTGTAAGTTGTACAACTTTTGCTGCTCTGGTTATTTTTAATATCAGGTAATTGAAATATTTGTCGTTGATGGTTTTTTTTTTTTTTTTTTTTTTTTTTTTTCCCCCCAGAACTTCAGGGGAAGAGGGGGAAATAACCGTGGTTTCAAGAACGGCAACTTTGGAATGAATAAGGCCCAGGCTTTCAATCAGAGCTGGCAACAAGGGGTAGGTACAGTTTCTCAAACACTTGTGTAGGTGATCAGGGTCAAGAGACCTTGAACAAAGTAGGTGAATGGTGTCCTTTTTCAGACCAACCGCAAACTCTGTAACAGTAAATCTTTCAGCTCCTGCTGAAGAGCTGTGAGCCAAAGTGGCATACAGGTTCAACTGTTCAATCAGAATCAGGATTGATGCAGAACTTTGTGTCAGACTTCTTTTTGGGGGGATAAGTGTTCTGGCAAGTTTTTGCTTGCTTACTGTATTCATCATCTTTCCTGACAGTTCTGGAACCAGAAGCCCTGGAGCCAACAGTACCATCCCGGATATTACTGATGCACTGGAGAGAAGACGGGGACTCTGACCACCCCCCTCACTGCAGGCACCCACTCATTCATCCAGTTTTAAAACAAAAGAAACTAATTTTAAAGAAAAAAACATTCCACAACTGAGGAGAAGTGCCTGGGGGTTCTGTCAAAAAGCTTTATAGGCTTACGTATACCTTGTATTTTTTTTTTTTTGTATATTATTTTTGTTCTTTTTTTTTCTTTTTTTTTTCTTTTTCCTTCCCCTTTGATTTAAGTCCCATGTGTTTTATTTCAGGAGCCTCAGCATTTTGTCCAGAGTGGGATGTTTTTTTTCTTTCTTTTTTAATATTTTCAGGGTTCTATGTTTTATCTGTAAAATGTGATTTTTACTGAAGTAGAGTTTAGACTTCTTTTGCATAGTACAAGTCGTCCTTATGAGTGTTTCACTTGGAATCGGGAGGAGGGTAAAACGAAGCACTCCTTTTAGAAGCATGCCGTTATTGTTAACAGTAGTCCTGCCACCAGAAAAGTCTCTAATCTAAGTGAAAGTTTGTTAATATAAAAGGCTTCATTTGATGGTCAAATAAAAATCAAGCCTGTAATAGCTTAACTTAGGTTTACAATAAATTGGTTCTTTGCCTTTTTACTTGTACCGCTTGTGTTTTTCCACAATTCATTTCAAAGGTGTTAATGAACCTTTGAGGTGGAAAGCCTGCTTGTTGAGAATGGGGAGTGCTGCCTGGTTTGTCTCAAGACCCGGCAGAATGTGAAAGGAAACACTCTTTGGCGACGTCAACAGCACTCTCTTCCCGCAGTAACCGTCTGGGAAGCGCAGCACTCAAGGAGGCAAAGATGTCACGTTCTGTGATTCTCCAGGGGTAACAGCCTTTCATTGCATCATTATGATTTATTGGTAAACTCACGTACCATCTTAGGTTTTGGGGGAAATTAAAGGAATATGAGCTTATGTAGCAATTTTGGGGGATGCTTTTAACGTTTTTATTGGAGTAAATATTTTTAAAAGTTGAAGACAACATTCCTTGCAATAGGGCACATGAGGCTGCTCAAGGACAAAATGGTTAATCTGTCACTGAGGGGGAGCTGACATTGGGGGGTTGTTTTTTATTATCAAGGTATTTGAAATTGACGAAGTTGACTTGCATCAGTGCTTTTTGTGGAGCTTTGCCTATTTGACTGTGCTTGCAAATGCTATAGACATGTCCTTAATGTTCAAGTTTTAGGACTCAGATGTGCTGGACCTTCTTGGTGTGTACAAGTGTGTATGCGGTGTTTATTACATTTTAGTAGACATGCAGAATAGAGTGGCTGTGTCAATCACAAAACACACTGGGTAAAATCAGATACACCCAGCGCTGGTTCCGTAAATTCACTGTAGAACCTTTCACACAACATGCCGGTTAATACCGATGAGCTTTGAGAGTAAACAGTGCTTGTTGGGCACAGTGGCTCTCAGACCTGGTCCTGGTGGCCTGGTGTGTACACAGTGCTGAGTTCTACACTTTCCAACTCCCACTTTTGCTTGAACATTACTGAAATATTAGTGTGAATCCATGCTGGGTTTAAAGTGATTTGAATTGTGCAAAATATACTCTTAAGCAACACAATACCCCTTAAAGGTGGTCACGAGAAGCAGGCATGAAAATCTCTGCTGTACTGAAATGAATTAATGGCTGGCAATGGTGACCCCCATACTGTTAGAAACTGTAAACCTGAAATATGATGTCGGGCTGAATTTCACAAGTGACTTATTGGCCATCTTTAGTGGTTTTAGTGTATTGGTGGTCTGAGTGGGGTTAGGATCTCCACTTCGGGTGGTCTCATGCCACTCTGATCAAGGCAGCTGACTGGGGTCCTTGGGCTCATGTGCTCTTTGTTGTTTGCAAGGACCTCTAACCACACTCCCATTTTCATGTCCCCAGCCCATCGGTGTGTGTGTGTGTGTAATGTGGAGGTCTGTCTTTGTGTAACTTTAAAGTCACAGTTTAAAGGATCTATTGAAATGCAGGCATTGTACCCCACCTCTGCATGCTCCTTCCAACAGCTCTAAGTGTTCATTTTAGTTGAGCAACCCAGTCTTTTTCATTCCCAGCAGCACTCTTGTCTCCTTGTTGAGCTAAGTGCTGTGTAAGAATAAATCAAAGATGTCCAAGTACAGATTGGTCAGTATGTTCACAAACAGGTCTGATGCAAGAGCAACAATCCTTTTTTTATAGTTTAAAGTGTAAAGTGGTTTTTAAAACAGATTTTATTGCAGATCAGATATATCTGTGCTAAGTGGAGTTGGATGAAGGCAGAATGTTTTGTATGAAATGGGTAAAAATACAGCATGCACTGTAAAAATCTGCAGGTGATCTGAAGTGAAGCTTGCTTGTTCTAGTGTTTGTGGATGTACTCAAGTATTTGGTCAGGTGATGCGTACCACTATTATAACATTTTGTATAATAAACCTAACTTTTGTTGTTTTTCTTTTTTTATATATACCTTGCTGTTTTTGTATTTTGGTATGAGAAAAAAAAATTTAAGGACAATAAACTGACCAAATACTTAATTTATTCAAGTTTTTCCCGCAGATTTCCACAGGTGGGAAAAAAAAAAGCAATGTCCTTTTCAAAAACATAATAAACCAGCAGATTTGATTGACATGCATTTTGATCATGTGCTTAGCTCTGAACTGAAAAACTGGCGCTTTTCAGCTGTCATGGAATATCTGCAGTCATATCTCGTGTGCAGGATCAGGAGATTTATGATGGATATTAATGGAAGGTGTCCTCAGTAACCCAGTTACATAAACAAGGTTATTGTGCTTAGCCAAGTTTACCCATCACTGAACCGACACAGCCTTGTAGCTTTGGTAATGTAGTCAGCCTTAAAACAACCATTGGTTTCCACACAGTCCAGATGTACCAGAAGACCGACATCTGCAGTGAAAATGTGACCTTCCCTATGGTTTGCTTTATAGTGGCATCCTGAAAGCTCAGTGCAGTTACTTGCTGAGATTCATAATTTGTATGGAAATCCAAAACCCCAAATCCAGGGTCTTTCACGATATACGTATGAAATTTGCTCACAAAATTGTTTCAGAAGCTTAACAGACTCAAATATTGAATGTTGCCAGTTCCCCCACAATTTTAGCAAGTTGTGGGTTTGAGTGGGCATCAGGATAATATGGCCTCCAACCTTTGTTTTAGATGACCCAGCAGTATTTTACTTGGATTATATGAGGCCAGAATGGTTGTTCTTGGCTTGTCTTGGTGATGGTGTAGTTGTATTGATGGATATTACTGTCCAGCACTATTTTCCAATTTCTAAATTAATACGCAAGCAGTATTATGACTATCCCTAATGCCACAATAATCCATTTTTGAGTGTACTGTACTGGGATGTACTGCGCTGAACAGTTGTGCACAACTGAATCTTTCCCACAGTCAAAGCAATAGTAGAAACGGTGATAATGCTCAAGTGTTCCCTGTGCAGGTTATGGCTGCACCGACTTAATGTGATTTATTAATACTAATGATTTCTGATTTAATGTGCTTTTGGATATGCTTAAAATATGCCTATGACAGAAATCGTCTTGCACTTTGACTGAGAAGCATTTACCTGAAACCTACAGGCCTAATGAGAGAAATGTAGCGCTTTTTCAGTCTCCTGAAGTGCTGCAGTTGAATTGTTCTATGTATTAACACCCAGATAATCTGAGGAGGCCGTAAGCAAATCATCGCCAATGTCCATATGTGTGGATTTCACACCCTATCCCCCACGTTTCAAAGAAAGAGGTATTAACATCAAACACAAGCCACAGGCTTCGAGCATCTGTACACATTCTCTGGCCAAGTCACTGTCTAATTCAACATGAATCAAAAGTCCATTGATGGAGACATTTGATCATATGAGCATGGCCCTGGGTAGGTGTTAGCATATTTAGCTGAAGCTTTTGTCCAAAGTGGCTTGGAGTATAAGCTTTGTAAACTAAGCTACATTTGGTTATTTACACAGTTATACAGCTGGATAATTTTTACTTTATTGAACAAGGTAAGTATTTTGAAACGGTGTGATTTAAACTCGTAACTACTTTGCCACCCACTGCCCAAATTTATTTGCTACAAGTCTGACCTCAAGCAGTTTGCATCTGTAGTGTTAAAAATATTACTGGTTTAAAGAATATGTATAAGCATATAATTTGTAATCCAGGAAATACTGATCATTTTTGAGGGGTCAGTACTTTTGAAAGGCACTTGATGGTGTGTAAAAGGGTCTATGAGCTGGGTGTGTTATATAAGGTAGTATGTTTGCGTGTTTAAATGTGCCTTAGCAGTTCCACTGGATGTGATATTTCAAATCACTGACATTTCACTGTTGGTGTCGTTTCACAGAGATTTTTTTTTTTTTTTTTACTTGTACTAAGCAGTTGTTTTCCTGTGAAGTGCACGACTCGGCGTCTCTTTATTAAGCGCCTGCGAAACCTTTTCTTATAATCACTCGGAACCGCAGTGTGAGAAAACGCCACTAGATGGCGCCACTTCTCTGATTGCCTGGACCACTGCAACCCTTCACTGGGTCAGAGGTGTATGTTTGATGCACGTCCCCATCACAGCTTCTCCTCTTACAGACAGGGTTGATCAGGGGTCTCACTTGTACCCTGTGGTCATCTTTGTCCCAACCATCCACATTTCCATTATCTCCACCGCAGCAGAGGCCTTACCATTTCCGCTGTCTTCAGAGCCGATTTTGTCCTCGTCATCCTCCTCCCAACTGATGTATTCAAAGTTGACTTCTCCTTTGATGCCATCACCATCATCCAGGTGAGAGGCACTGAAAAAGGTTGAAGTCCTCTTTGTCAGCCTTTAAAAGTGCTGTGTGAGGGCTATGGATGGCCTCTCCTGGAAAACTGCAGCCAAAACCCCAAGAAGCAATTACACGGTATGCAGCGGTCAAAATCGCACTTGTATAATGAAAGTTTATAACCTCAAGTTTCCCAGTTTGAATTCCGTTTCTGCCACTGTGGGATCTTCACTAAAAAATTCACTTTCCCTGAGCCGCTCCATGTGTACTGTAGATATCCATTTCTACTGATGCATAAACCATTGCACATCATGCTGGACAAAAGTATCACATAAACTATATAAATCCACCTTTGTGAACATAGGCCATTCTTATCGAAGTAACTTAAGTAGCTTGAATAAGAGGTGAAGTTAAAGTGTAAGAGTTTCAATTTGATATTTTGTTGGGTGCGAAGTGGGTCTACTTTAAGGTTGAATGCGGAGGGAGCGTGAGTGGTGTAGCAGCGAGAGGAGAAAGCGGGAAAGAAGTGCGAGGGCGAAATGTGTGTATATATATATATATATATATATATATATATATATATATATATATATATATATATATATATATATATATATAAAATGTGTGTGTGTTTATTTGATTTTCTTTTAACAATTTTAATAATTTATTTTAATAAATTAGAGTTGAGCGTGTTCCAGTGAGACTCCGGCCTCGAAAAACTTTTATTTAGACCCTTAAAGCCGGACTTAAGGAGCGCTAAAAAAAAAATGGAAAAAATTCAAAAGTAATTCTTAGACAGAGAAATGCTGCTGAATAAAAGTACAGCTTGTGTCTGGTGTATAATAACGATGACAGGTAACTTAACCCTGTTGTAGGTACCGTTTTATTTTCAGTTATTTTCCCTTCTTATTCATCACTGACTTTTGCAGCTAAAGCTTGAATTTGGGCAACAAAAATGAGAACACATAATGAACAGATATTTTTGCAGCTGTAGGGATTTTCCATACAACAAATACTATTGTACGTGGAACCGAACTGGAGAAGGCGGGGGAGGCGAGACGCCGAGCGGAATCTGGGCCCCCAGCGACGGACGGATTGTGCGGGATCTCAGGCAAAGCTGCTGCGCGGCGCATTCAGAAGCGTCGCCCACGAACAGAAATCAATGGTTTGCATTTGTTTCCCGCAGAAAAAGAGTGCGGGGAGCCCCGAAAAATCCCGCTCCGATCGCCGGACGGTACGCGACTTCCGCTTTGCTGTCACTTCTTGCGTGGGTGTCGGTACTGAGGGGCTGGACTAGAACTTCCCCGAGCGCTCGCCCCTACCCACGCACTGCGCTTCACTGTCTCCGCTACCCGAGCAGATGGCGATGGCGGCCCGCTTTCCCCTGCTGAAGTTCGGCACCGCCTTGTCTGCTGTAGCGGTTTTACTCGCCTGCTGGTACCAGCACCAGAGCCAGTACCAGTCCAGCAGCATCCGAAAGACGGGGCTGGACGGGAGACTCGAACCTATGCTGTCCTCCCTGCTGAGAGCTGAGGGAAAAGTGGGCATGGAGGGCACTGCCAGACCGCGAGTGGCCGTGGGTGAGCAACCGCTCTAAATAAAACCCATCTTAAAGTGAAATTTTCTTTGAGTTTCCCCCTCTGAGCCGTCTGAACACAAAAATGTGGACCTTCATCGATCAGTCGGCAATGTTTGTGAAATAGTGTTTCGTGTATATAATTTATTGTATTTTGGTTAATAAATGACTGAACTGCGCTGACCGGGATTCAACCGCATGCACACGTGGACAGCATAGTCGCGGCTCAATTTTATTATCGCAGCCTGCAGTTTGTTTATTGCTGCGGTGCGTCAACACAACCAACACGAGTCCTTGTCCAAGGTTTTAAGTGCCGATATTTATATTAACATTTGCACTGCTGTAATGGATTAAAACCCAAGTCTCTATTACGCTGTGTACTTTTTTAGGCAAAAGATCTTTGTTCTTTGGTTTTCAAAATATTATTTCAAAGTGCCTGATTTTTGCTGCCAATTGAGACTGAACTACCGGATGATTCTGTTGGACCTTGGTCACAATCCACACTTTATTTGCTCCTAAAAAATCCAGACTGTTCAAGAAAACTCATAGTATAATTGTGTTTTTGTTGGTTTTTTTACTTGTATTTAACTGTATTGCTGCATCTCTTTAGTTCAATAACTCATCTCTGATAAATGCTGTTCATGTAGTCTCAATGGAAATGTACACACCAATGGTCAGCACTAAAATAAGACATTTTTTGTTTTTGGATTTAATGGTAATTACATAGGATGGTCCCGAAGGCAGGAGTTCCAGGTTTCTCAGGATGCTTACAGCACACTAGTGCACCATGGCATCAGATTAAAGAAGCTAAGCGTGAGAAAAGGGACTTACATGTGGTGTTTCTAGATCTGGCGAATGCCTTTGGCTCTGCATCACGTTCTTATCTGGAACGCGTTTGACTTTTTTAGAGTTCCGGGCCACATAGCTAATTTAGTGAAAGAATATTTTCGAGATGTTAGGATGTGTTTTACCACGGTGGATTACAATAACAGCCTGGCAGAGGCTGGAAATGGGGATTATGGCGGGCTGCACCATCTCCCCACCAGCATTCACTATGGCAATGGAAATAGTAATTAGGGCTTTGCATTGGGTGGTAGGGGGAGATGAGAGGAAGAAACTCGGTTATAGTGAGCTGGTGGTGGAAGTAGAGGGACAGGGTTTGAGCGCGAGAGTGAAGCCGGTAGAAGTGGAGTGTAGAGACTTTATAACTCGATCAACAACAGCGTTGTTTCGTGAACTTGGGATCCGAGGCCAGAACTTGCGGCAGGCGGTGAGGGAGATGACAGAGGCAGCAGAGCATGGAAGTTTCTGAATATGGAGGAAAAGGACCAGCGTGGATGGAAGTCAGGCAACAAAGCCGTGAGCCCTGGTAAGATTTGGCTGGCCAAACAGTAGTGGTTAGCGGTAGACAGCATTGTTTGTGTAGTTAATGCAAAGTGTAGATTTAATGGAGTAATAAAGAAGGTAGGAAAGGAGTTTCTTCCTCATGAGTAGTGAGTAGCAGAATGGGAGGTAAGCGGGTTGTTAGAGGGGGTGCTAAACCGAATAGCATGTGTTGCTTTGGGTTACTGGATAGCACAGTGGTGTGCACGGTGGTGGAGGGGAGCGGTTCTGGGACGCCTGAGCTGCAGTTGAGCCTTCCAGAGGTGTCGTGGGCCCAATTCGACGAAACACAGATGAAGGAAGGTGCCCACTTGAAAACCCCAATGAGATACTTCACCATCACTTTGCTATGCCATGTTTGGGTTTGTAGTTCGCTAGAATCGGTTTTAGGGAGATACAAACCATTGCATAGCAGCTATTTAGGCTTGCTGTGGGTTGACTGTGGGGTTGCCGTGGTGGTTGAGGGTTAGTACAAGGTAAAACTTGGCTTAGGGTAAAGGTTAGGTAGGTTTTGGGACCCTTTATAGTGCGAGTCCTTTTGTTAGCACTACGTGTTTGATATGAATCTGAAACATCTGTACACACTTATTATTTTTATTTGTTTTGATTATCATGATGACTTTACTGTTATTGATGCTACATGCAAAAACAATCTTACACTTAACACAGATTTGTCCTGTAAGGACTATTAGGCAACTTTGCTTTAGTTTACAATTCTCCGATATCTTATGTATTGATAATATGTGTACATATTTAGCAGAATGTTTTAATGCTTAAGTCCAGCATGGTCTCCTGACCTTGGGACAGCGCTACTTGCTATGGTTTGTTTTTGTCATTTCTTGCATGGATTCTGCTAAAGGCTGACCTCACATTATTGAGTTGAGTCCATGTCCTCTGCAGCTGCTGGCTATGAACATTGACGCTTAGGGTTAGCAAACATATAGTAGCAGTTAGGGTTAGGGGGTTATGGGTGGGTTGACCATAGTAGCGGTTACTTGTTGTGAAGAGCAAAGTGGGATCAGCCCTCCAATAATGTGGCTTGCAGGAGAAAACTGGAGTAACTCTGATTCTTCACAGGTTTCGGGGGCTGTGTGGACATTGTGGTGGATGGCGTCACGTTGCTCAATAAGATGGGGGTACATCCCAGCAAGCAGCCGATCCACCATGACTTCATTGAGACCACCGAGCAGCTGGCGCAAAGCTTTGCCTACTTCTTTCCACCGGGGGCCGCGTCCGAGTGAGTGAGGCTGCACCAGTAATGGTCATCTGGGCTTGCAGAGAGGACTGGGTTAAGATCTGCAATGTGAACTGTGAGGGCAAGAGTCAGATTTTTATTAATTTGGCGAAAATTTGATTTGTTTTGAAAGATTTCTGGACCAGTTGACATGAACAAAAAAAAACCGCATAGTATAAGAAAAGGAGACATGTTTTAAGACTTTGTGAATAAGAGATCAGTGCACATTTAAGAAGTGATTGTTTTCTTCCAGCAGCACAGAAAAGTACACCATATGGTCAAAAGTATGTGGACCCCCCTTCTAATGACTGAGCTAAGCTGCTTCAGCTACACCCATGTGGCATACAAACACATTCTAGATAACTGGCTGCTTCCAGCTTTGTGGCTGCAGTTTGGGGAAGAAGAAGCTCCTTTTCTGCTCCAGCATGACTGTGTCCCCATGCACAAAGCAAGCTCCATAAACACATGGTTTGCTCAGGTTGGTGCGGAAGAATTTGAGTGGCTGCACAGAGCCCTGACTTCAACCCTACTCAACATCCTTGGGATGAACTGGAACACCAACCGTGAGCCAGGCCTTCTTGCCTGATCTCGCTGATACGCTTGTGGCCGAATGAGCACAAATTCCTACAGCCGCGCTCTAAAATCTGGTGGAAAGCTTTCCCAGAAGGAATTGGAGTTGCTGTTACTACAGCAAAGGGGGACAACACTATATTAATCACCATGGGCTTGGAATGGAATTTTTAAAACAAGCACATATATGGTGATGCTCAGGTGTCCCCATGCTTTTGGCCATATAATGTATCATAATGCTTAGAGTTTAAGAATATGTTTATTCACTGAGGAATTTGGTTGTTCAAGGTAAAGACTAAAATATGGAACATTACCTTCAAGAAATAGGGCTTAAATAACACGAGAACAAAGGCAAATGGAGTTCTTTTTTTCAGCTCTTTCCATATGTAGTGGAAGTAAAATAGTTGTATAATGGCAAAAAGGTATTTATTTTAAGTCACTGTATTAAGTTCTTCATTGCACACAACCCCATTATCAGAAGTCTGTGTGTATTGATATCCCAAATGTTACCAGACTGAAGAACAGATAAGCATGAAGTCGCAATTCCCTTTTCTCAGCCAAATGTACCGACACAGTAAAATATCCCTGCTGGCTACTGTAAATTAGAGCCTTACTAAAACCTCAGAAAACAAAGCTCTTAGAACTCATAATTTTGCCCACTGGCAGTAAAGTAGTTAAGCACATTGCAGGTTTGAAAACAAACAAGTATGTTATGCATTTAACCTTTGAAATGAACATAAATTTTTGAGAAAGTCTATACCATTATTCATTTAAATTGTTACTCACTCATTATTGTGAACCCTTAGGATCCAGAGCTGATCACGGAAGCTTAGGTAACTCAGCTAGTGAGTGTGCACTCAGGATGGGGTACTAGTTTATCAGAGGGTTAATAAAAGTTTTATTATTATTAACTCATACTCATCTGTCCAAACCAACTTACAATATCAGGTAGATTTTACAACCTACTGTTATTTACCCATGAATAATAATAATAAGCATGAGCAATGTACACTCATTCTCTCTCACACACACACACACACACACAAAGGGCAATTTAGAGTTACTAGTTCACTTTAAATGCATGTTTTTGTACTGTGGTAGGAAACCAGAGACCCTAGAGGAAACCCACATGAGCACTGAGAGCATGCAAACCCCAAGAAAACTGAGCCATATTTAAACCCGGCAGTTCAGAAGCTGCGAGATACCAGCGGTCCACTCTCTTCTACTGAGCTGCAAAAACTCATCTGAGCTTCCACTGATCGAAATGAAACATTTTTGTTTATCAGTGTGTTGTCCTTTTAGTCAGGTCTGCCTGCATGGGGCACATTAAGGCCACTCTCACGTATTAGGAGAGCAATGGCTTATTGTGTAAGTTTGTATACTTAGCTTTCTGCATTCCTTGGTCCCCCACCTTTTCTCTTTTTAAGAGGCATTTACATTCTGTACACAGATTAACTGTTCACAGCGAAGAAATCTGTTATCTTGTGATGTTCCATGTGAATAATTATTTGCTTTTGAAGGACCCAGTTGGTAAAGTTTGATGATGGGTTTCTCTCTGTTTTTGGCCTTTTCTTCACCAACCTTTCCATACATTTAGGAGATACGTAAAGAACGACACCCTGTTCAGCCAGCTGGTGGAGGCTTCCCGAGAGTTGCCAGGCAACCGGTGGTCAGTGGGAGGCAACGCTCTGGTAATGGCAGGCCGGATGGCGATTGAGGGCTGCGACGTGCTGCTGGGGGTCAGTGCCAACCCAGACCTCTCTGGCGTTCTTTCACAGCATATCACTGGTAAACACACGGCCAAATTTGCTTATGATCGATTTAAACTTATACGGTCATTCGTCTGAAAATCAAAGCACTTTAATGTTTGAAATGTAAGGAGCACATATTTGATTAGGTGTATAAATGTAACGTAAAAAAAATAAGAATACCAAGACATTCGTGATGTGAATTTCTAATCCTGTTGCTTAGTCTTCCACCTTATGCATTTTTGCAGTTTTCCGATTTGCTTATGTCTTGCATATTTTATTCACATCTTTATTTTTCATTATATGAACTAGTTTTTATACAGTAAAAACTTGTACTTAAAACTATATAGACTCAATGTTCATTAGCAAACCACAGATACCACCTGAAGCAGGACTCCTTGTTTTAGTCAGTTTAGAAGTACCATACATTTGCATTTATTCTTGTAATTCATTTACTTTGCAATAAGCAGCTGATTTACAGCTGTAAAAAAATCACAATTTCACACCGCTGTTCTGAAATGTAGCCACCGGTCTGCCCTCTTGGACGTCACACATGGACACATCACTTCAGCTCATTACCTTTATCCTTCTTCCTACACCTCATCGCATCTTCACCCCACTCCCAGTGGCAGGTAATACATTGGAAGAGCCTGACATCCATCTCATTCTGGAGTACCCGTCAGGAGCCAAGTGGGGCCAGTACACCTCCAAGCGGGCGAACAGGTTGGTTCATTACTTCTGTAGTGTTTCTGCAACCTGTGCAACCTGTGTACGCCACATATTTCACAGAGTCCATCAGGAAACATGTTTTCCCTCATGGACATAAATCCATGTCGCTCTTCTATCAGGTTGATCCTTAACATGACATTGTGTTTATGACTGCTGCAAGCTGATAGCAGTGGAGCCCAGGACAGGAGTAGTGTTCAGCTGTTGAATCCAACAGGTACATCATCCATAGTGACAACCACAACCCGTACCTGGCCTCCATGCATGACTTTGAACAGAAGCTGCAGGATTTCCAGCCAGACCTGCTAGTCATTGGTGGCCTGCAGATGATGGACAACTTCCCCTTCAAGCAAGGTAACACCGGTGATACTGAGTTAGCCAATGCTTCCCGGGTTAGAAAGTGGAAAGTTAAACAGTAATAGCACATTATAAATCACCAAACTATATTACTCGTAAAGTGGTTGTATTTAGCACACAAATATTGTTAGTACTGCCAAACAGGAAGATGCCACAGACAGTGACACTTGGGTCACAGTACAGGGGAACAGTGGAAAGGAGAAAAATAATTTAAAATATTTATTACCCATACAATAGTAATGTGTACACTACTGTGCGTCATGTATAACTTCATACCATTCCTTGTCACTATTTTCTGTTGTTCATCCCATCATCACTCTCTAATGTGTGTGTGTCTGTGTGTGTGACTATGCAAAAACCTCAGTTAGGAGAAATGCCTGCACACCAAATTTAAACCCTGTGGTTTGAAAAACACAGGCGTACATGAAGAACAAACAAACAAGCTGAACTTTTTATATATGGAGATGTTGAGTATTTTACAGCTGTAAGAGCACTACAGCAAAGTCCTCCTGACACCAGTAACATACAGGTTACAGATTTATGACCTTAACCTCTGCACTTGTTGCGAAGTGCTAGTCAGTCAGTGTCAACTCCTACTGACCACATAAATAGAGTTCCTTCCGGAGACTTCTGTCCTCTGGTGGCATCCTCAGTGTTGAAAGGGGTGTGTGCATTTTTGCAATGACAAAGCAAGGTATAGCAGTTGCTCAGCGTGCAAGATCTAATCTCACATGTTTGCACAAACATGGCCTTACCAGCAGATAGCGTGTAAAGCAATGTGAGGCTTGTTCCCATGCTCAGAACGGAAGCTTTGAGAGAAGGCCACAGTGCAGCAGACCTCACTGTTGCACCAAAAACTTACCAAAGTCACCCCAATAAATGAATTTTTAAAAGCCATGAAAGCAGAAGAGTCAGGTGGGCATTTTCTTAACAGTGCAACGGTAAGGTCCCTTCTGAGTTTAAATCGTCAGTTAGCATGTTCCCTGTTTTTATCCCTCCTCCTGTTTTTGCCCCAAACCTACTTTTCTGACCTGCTCTCTCCAGGTGAACGCAAGGCCCTGCTCCATCATTTGTCTCAGCTGCTGTCCTCCACATCTCCAGACACTGATGTGCACTTTGAGATGGCCAGCTTTGTGGACGAAGGCCTGCTGGCAGAGCTCCTAGAAGTGGTGGTGGCCCATACTGACTCGCTGGGCATGAATGAGCAGGAGCTGCCCAACCTGCTGAGCCTGCTGCGAGGTGGCAGTGTCACTGTCCTGTCAGATCCCACCCCACGCGTGGCCACCGTTTTGGACCAAATGCGCGACCTTTACCGACTGGTGAACGAGCAGCGCACTGGGATCCCGGGCGCTCGTCCTCTTACACGCCTGCATGTTCATACTCTGGCTTTCCAGGCCATCGCCATCGCCCGCGGCTCAGTATGGAAGAACACCATGTCAGCTGCCGCCAAGGCCTCGCTCACTGCCAGCCGTCACGTGTGCGGATCTGCAGAGATCGACCCCAACAAGGCCAAGCTCATCATGGACGAGTCTTTCTCCATTAGTCGCCAGGAGGGCAGTCAGCGAATCCCTCTCCTGGAGAACCGGCCTGTGGCCTGCTGGGAGGAGGATGACTATGAGATCTGTGTGGCACCTGTGCTGGTGTGCACTGAGGTCTACCAGACTGCTGGTGGAGGGGACAATATCTCCGCCGCTGGCCTGGTCCTCCAGATTTGATGTGAGCAGACAAAGGCCTCTCATGGCCACTCAGGAACAGAGCAAATTCCACGCCAGAAACAACATTCCTCTCTGATGTGAATCAACTGGGTGCTTTACGATTAGCCAAGTGATGTTTGTACAGTATAAGATGGTTGAGCCATGGCAGTAGCACAGTTTCTAGGGCATTGTCTTCAGACAGAACGTATGTTTTTATGCCATTTGCTGAGGATCACCATATCATTTTATGTACTAACAAGTCCAGCTGGAATCTCTCCTAGGGGCCTTCATTTTTAAAGTGATGCATTAATTTTACTGTAAGGGGGATGTTCTGAAATCTAAACCATTATTGGCGATAATTCTTAGCCCAGTGCAAATGAAAAATGCAAACATTTATTCAATGTAATACGGTAACCCGCTAAGTACAAGCAATTGCTTATCAGCATAAATTACACATTTCTCACCACGTTCCAGACTTCCCATTTCCAAAATGGACCTAAAATTTTATAAAGATGTCGTCGGTTACAAGTGTCCTGTGACAGTGAAAGGAAAATTAAGGTCTACGAGGCCTGCAGCAAATCCAGTGAGAAACGCAAAATCGCATTCACCGGATATGAAGGGTGGGTTTTCAAACTCCGAGGCTGAAAATCTAACAGAAATGGTGTTAACGAAAGCTTTCTGAGATCATAACATTGCAAAATATAAAGATTATTTTTTTCACCACGTTCTATAGCCTTTCCAGGGTACGGCTGCGCCCCCTGTAAAGAAACAATATTTCCAGGGAGCACATCAGCAGCCTGAGCCATATTTAAAGTTTGACCGTAGAATTTAAAAGTATTATTAGCATCTCCATTTCATAAACAGTAAATGGTGCAGCAAGTTACAACGTCTAAGCTTGAGTTAAAATCTTTGTAAAGACATAAACAGCTTCAAGGAGAACTGCACAGCGCTGTACCTTATATATAGTACACAAATAACAATCTAAAACAATATTTTTTCAGCTCAGTTTATTTTCATAAAGCACCAGGGTTTCACCAGCATGAAAGAGAACAGCAGTGAACAAAGTTGCAAGGAATCTGTTGAGAAGAACTAAATGAAATAAAACATGCGCTCCATTTCTAAAGCAGCATAGTGAACTGGCTGAATAAGCCAGCTGGCAGCCAAGGAGAGGAAAATAAGAAACACTCCCAACTGCAAAAAAGGGAGAGAAGTAGTCCTCTCGGGGTCCATGTACCAGTGGCTGCCCACTCCTCCAGGACATTCTGCTGTCACAGAGGACCTGCCAGTGTGTCTAATTTTTATACTTCATGAAGGTGCTAATACAAATATACTGTACACACAATACCTGCATATTAGCTATGTTAAATATACAGATATCAATGTTGCCAAAATTTTGCTGTTGGTGACCTCTGGATCTTGAATGTTTTTACTCTGACCTCAGTTTCTAACTGGTAGCTGGTTGCTGTACTGCACTAACATCTTTTTTTGTTTGAAAGTGGTGGCATGTTTTACTTTATTTTACATGTATTTCTGAAAAATGTGTGCTCCCTTTATTTGAAATATAGTAAAGAACCATTTTAATGTTGGCTGTTGTAAAACAAATGCTTTTCAACAACCACAGTCAGCACAATATTATGAACAGCAAATCAGTGTTTTAATTCAATTTATTTTTTTACCCCATTTGTTCTTTTCACAAAATATGAACACTTGGCTGACTTAAATTAAAAATGAATGAATGGATCCCAGCCCTCCTTATGTTTTTGCCATAATGCCATCTTCTCGAAAGTTATGTACTGTAAGTACACTTAGAGTCTCACATACAGTACATTTTCGTCTAATAAGTCAGCATTGCAGCACTATTAAATGCTGAATAAATTGTTTGACATATGCACTGTGGTGGACTACCATCCTGTCCTGGATGTACCCCAAATAGCTTAGCATCTACTGAGCTGTCCATCCATCTATCATCTTCTTCTTTCGGCCGCTCCCGTTAGGGGTCGCCACAGTGGATCAAAAGCTTCCATCCAGCGGATCAATTTTTTACACTTCCTCCTGTCCTCTGCATCTCTCTCCGTCACACCCACCACTTTGCATGTCCTCCTTCACCACATCCATAAATCTCCTCTTAGGCCTTCCTCTCTTCCTCTTGCCTGGCAGCTCCATCCCTAGCATCCTTCTCCCGATATACCCAGAATCTCTCCTCTGCACATGTCCAAACCAACGTAATCTCGCCTCTCTGACTTTGTCTCCAAACCGTCCAACCTGTGCTGCCCCTCTAATATACTCATTCCTAATCCTGCCCATCCTTGTCACACCCAATGCAAACCTTAACATCTTTAACTCTGCCACCTCTAGCTTTGCCTCCTGTCTTTTGGAGCTGTCCATCCATCCATCCATTACAAATAAACTGCTTATCCGGTGCAAGGCCGTGGTAATCTGGATTCAGTTTCTACTTGAAATTCTGCAACTCATTTAATTGACAACTACAGTATAACTGCAATGTTGTGTTTTCTGAATATATACTTTATAGGTATGAAACATGATGTTACCCTCTAAATACATTTCTTTATTTTCTCAGTCAGCCTCTCACTGTCACCCTGCTGCTTTGGTTGTCCTGTGGATAAATGGCACTCTTATTTGTTTCTGTCATTTTTGGTTAAGATAGAATAATCAGACATCCAGTAATGTTTTGGTATCATCATGGCACCGGATACATCGCCATGTTGTGCTTGGTTATGTTAGGGAGTGTACCAATGTTTGTACTGGTAATTGTGAAAATCATAAAAATAATTGTGATCAAGAGAATTTTTTATGCCAATGCTACAGAAAGCTATTCAAACAAAGCAATAAATAAAAATTCCATGAATACATTAATTCTCAACCAGCGCTTTGATTTGTGGTGGGATGCTTAGTAGCGACCTGATGTATTAAGTTAACCTGCTTTAGACTTCAGGGGAGTTTGTCTAATGCTGACAGTTACTGTGGAAAAAAGTGACCACGTGCAGAACCTGCTGGAGAGCTGCCGTACCTCCAGAGGAACACCTGCTTTATCGCTGATGTTTGCCCTCTCCAGCTGTGCCCGCGATTGTCTGAACTCCTTCCTCCCACCATGTTGTCCTGTTTGTCCCCTCTCTGTTGGCTCTGTGAACGTGCAAGGGTGTAAACAGAGCTGTAGTGGGCAAGCATGCCGCTGTCTGCACCCTCGGTGGCAAAAACCTCATAGCAGTGCTAGCTCTCAGGCAGCGGGGCCAGGGGGTCATATGGCAGGGGGTGGCCAGGAACCAACCAGCTACACCAGCAAGAGAAAGACTTTGCTTTAAATGCCAAGCATTAATCTTTTGATACCTGATAACAGTAACCAGTAATCTGTATGACTTAACATATTTGTAAATATACGCTATCAGATGTACATATTTGCCACTTTACAATTTTTAGGTAATGTCACAAACCTAGATACGCTTTATCTCAAAGGAGATAGTTGCAGAAAAGTGCTAATTAATGCAAAGCTCTATGTTATTTCTTTACATTAGTGTTACATCAGATTTACACCGAGCCAGTCAAAGCTCTTGTGTGAGAATGCCTTTCTGTAAAACAGTTGCTATAATTTTCCTGTTTTATTTCAGGACTAGGTAGTGTGATATACGATGAATTATTTTTTTATAAATAAACTTTCATTATCAAAGTCAAGATGTTCTTCTTAAATCCTTCGCGTGTATCAGATGGTCACACCCTGAGCAGTGTTTGCATGCAGTGTAAGATAACCAGCGGTTTTAAGAAGGTGCACAAAGGTGGTCTTGGTTCCAGAAGGCCTGCCCCACAGACAGGTTCAACTACCTAGGTGGAAACCTATGCTAGATACTTTAGAGTAAACTCTCTGGAATCATTCCCTTGTCCATACTACTGACACACATCTTTGGACTGTGGGAGGAAACACACGCAAACACAGTCAGAACATGCAGACTACACGGACTGAACAGGATCCAAACCCACGACCAAATGTACAGACCAGGTGCCATGAGAAACCAGTGCAACCCACTGCAACACCAAATAACACTGAAAAGTAATGTACTGGATATTTCCATTTGCCCTTATCCTTAACTGTCTCTACTTCCTATTCTCATTGCTATGTTTATGCTGCATATACTGAAACTTTCTCTTTGGAAACATCAGAGTTAATTATATTTATATCACAGTTAATTTATTTAGTGTTTAGAAGTAAGAAAATATGTTCTGATTCAATACACAAAACAAAATATAACATCCTACATTCATTTGGAAACTCTCCTGTGTCATGTCATTCAGTGACACGTACGCAAGTCACTGTCTACAATTAGAAATTACATTATTTACAAGTATAAGTGCTCCAAAAACAAGTGTAGCAAAAAAAAAAAAACTCCAGTAAATATAAAAGTACTGTAAATCTCTCTGTGGGTCGGGTTTGGACCGATTACATATTTCAGACGACCGCAATGTTGTCTGTTGTGCAGCCGCACTTCTCAACTATCATGTTGGGAAATTCGGCCACTTCGATTTCCGTGTAATCGCCCTTCTTCACCAGGTACATCACTGGCAGAGGTGAGCTCTCCACGACGGCACACGTCCTTGCCCCGTATCCACGGTAACGCTCTGGCTGCTTGCACCCTCCCGTGCACCGGAAGGCCTGGTAGCCCGCAGGCTCGATGATCCAGTACTGCGTCCACGTGAGCTCTCGAAAGTTTATGAAATGCTCCTCTCTGCAGCAAATGCCGTTGGTTTTGCTTGACTCACAGTCACCTGGAGAGCTGCGGATGAATCGCTGTGTTTATTGCATGCACGACACCAAAATGCAGCCATTATGACACAGAAACAAACAACATTTGGTAGAAACAGAGGTCTCCACCTACCCAAATTCTTCAAGATCAAGTGTGTAAAGGATGAGTTCAGGTTTTCCCACGGTCTTATCTTCTTGGGGGGTGAAGTGAACCAACTTGGCAACCTCGGCCGCATAATGACCTGGCCTCTCCCCCTCGATCCACACCTCCAGGAGCAACGGGCCATTTCTCTTGGACTTCAGCCAATAATGGACCGCCTGGGTCACATCAAAGCTCTTCCAGCCAGTTTCATGGATGGGTACCAACCTATAATGGAAAACAGAGATGATATCTTGAACTGCAGTCTCAGGGAGGAGTGTAACTGTAGTCACCGGGTAACGCCGTGCAGCGTGTGTTCACCTGGAGTCGACAAGCGATGTGTGGTTGGATCCGCTTTCAAGGACCTCCATCCAGTAGACGCTCACTCGAGCATTGCTGACAGGTCGATGGTTCTTCTTGTCAGGTACAGAGGATTTGCGAGGTGCCTTCTTGAACAACTTCAGTTCTGCCATGGTGACTTCGCTCTTATCCGGAATCCGGGCCTCCATGTCGAAGGTCAGCAGCTGCCGGGTGGCATCCGAGTACAATATATTCCCCGATATGTCTGAAATGAGCAAAATACACTGTTATTCAAATAAAGCCGTAAAGGCATTCGAGCCAAACAAATATAAATGTAAATCCCCACAAATCCAGTTATACAAACTAAATCCATTCTTTTACCAGAATTACACATTTTTACATCAAAAAACGCTATTTTTATTACCCCTTGCAAAACTGTAAACCCAGAAAATCACCCACTTTTCACGAAATTTGTTCTTTAATGATTTCCTTTTTCAGTTTGGCTTTTCAAACCAAGCAGCACATCTTTTGTTAAGCTCCGTTTGAAACAAAACAACTACAACAACAAGAACAACATGTTGGGACGTACATGTACATGCGTTGTCCTTTAAAAACAAAAATACACTTCGTCCCTTAAGGTCACCTGTAAAGCACGAGCACATATTTGGGGCGGCCGAAGTTTACCTGCGTTGCCCGGAGCGGCCCTAAGGATGCCGGCCAGGCTGGACAGAGAGCGGCGTCTCCGCTTGTTGTGCGCTCTCACCAGGGCGCCGTAGTGGCTCCTCAGCCGCGCCGGGACCACAAGGCTCTCCAGGTCCCGCTTGTCAACGACGGGCACCCGGGTGAGGCCGAGCTGCTGCAGCACAGCTTCCCGCAGGTCCTCCTCGCCGTAGCTGTGCGCGAACGACAGCAGAGCCGCGCACAGCACCGCGTGTATCCAGCGAGCCATTCGTGAGCGGAAGATCGGAGCGACGGCCGGCAGAGATGGAGATGCAGACGGAGACGCACGGACGCTGGACTCAGCCTCAAGCTCACGCCGCTGCCTTTAAATAGACGGGGCGGGCATCCCTTGCCAGTTGAGGGGGGGGGGTTGAGCAGAGTCAGGGGGGGGGGATGCTGGAGCTCCAAGACGACGTGATGCTCTTGAGTGTCGCATCCCACCCTGGAGATCGTCGAAGGCTTTGGATCCTGGGAAAAGGTACTCGTCCAGTTTGTGCGACTTTTTGTTTCGTTTGTTTTCCAATCTTTCATTCAAAATCGTTTGGCACTTCAACACAACGCAGCATTCCGAAAGAGGCTAAGCTCAGACCCTTTGATAATAATGATAATAATAATAATAATAATAATAATAATAATAATAATAATAATAATAAATCGCCTGTTAAAACACCTGCATTGTGCACGTACACTGCTTTTCAGGAAATATACTGCAAAACTGCATATACCACAACACAAATATAAGATTGAATCATTACGTTTCTTTTTCTCTGAAAGAAAAATCCGAAAGCCTGGTTAAAGCTCAACATTTAAATATACTTGGCAGATGTACATATTTAAAGTATCTCAAGTTGTACGTAAATCGGTGCAAACTGGCTTTTAGAATAACGACAGCTATTTCTGTTCATAAGCTGGAGATTTCAGCACTCTGGCATGACGACCACCCCCGTGTAATAGATCAGTGGCGAAATCGACGGCATAACTTTATCCTGAGGAGGTCATTGAAGGAATAGTTGATAACAAGCAATAAAAACCTTATTTGTTTTAGCAGTTAGTTCCCCATGCAAAGAGGATGTTGAATGGGTTTATATTCAGTAACTATTTTATTATTACAAGCTATAAGTCACCATTTAGCACATTTGTAGTGCGATTTTCTCTATTAACGGTAAAATAATACGCACCATCCAGGGTATAATCTCCTAGCCTAGTGCGTTCTGGCATAGGGTCTGGACCACAGTGACCCTGACCAGCAGAAGCAGTTCATGATAACGGATGCATTGAGGAACACATAAGAAAGGAATGACTTTGCCGGTAAGACAATTCATCGAAATGTTTTACAGGAAAACCTATGCATAATGCAGCTACTGGCACATGGCACACTGGAATGTGTGTAACCAGACGAAATGTCCATTTCACAGGACCAGAGCAGGGCAAGGGTCTACCAGGTGCCCTTTGGGAGTGCGGCTTTTTGACACGACACCTTAGCCGTTTGTCACTGCTGTTTAAACTTCACGCGGTGCAGTGAAGCTAAGGCCGCCTGCTGTAAGCCTGCTGGTGTGGTAAGGCCTCCTCAGCCCTCTCCCTGGCTTGTCTGACCGCCACTGTGGTAACATCAGACTCTGCACTATGGTAATTACACCATGTACAGAATGTGTATTGAAAAATAAGCTCCCTCAATCCCAGCTCCACCCCAACAAGGGATCAAGTTATTAAACAAATACACGATCAGTCCAAAAGTATACGCGGGATGTGGATTGGAGTGTGTTTTCACAAGGAGGTGATTATCTGTTTGGGGTGCAGGATTCGCTGTGCCACTTTTTGTCAGACAAATACTAGAAGAGGGAAGCCGGTGGGTCCGAAATTACTCCTGTCTGTGGTTGTGTATTGGAACTACAAGTTGCCCCAAGATGTCAGACGGAGAAGACACAGCTAGAGCTGATGACAGGTCAACGCCAGGCAGACATCAAGCCAATCGTGTGTTCAGTCCCACTTTCCTTAGCAACACTGAAAAATTAATAGTTGCCTTGTGATCGCACACACAGCAGAAAAATTATATGAAAAGCAAATAAATACAAGTGATGCAGAATTTCCACATGACACTGTGTTCATCATAGCTGTACAAAATAGGAAATGCAAATAAGGTTAGACCCAGGGTAGTGTATCTGTGAAAATGGAAAATATGTATTAAAAAATGTATGACTGTTAAATAAAATAAAAACTTATGGAATGCAAAGGCATAGCTACTGGATGCATAAACATAGAACATGTAAATTTAGTGTAATATTCATTAGAATAAATAGAAGAAAAATATTAAGCAGAAATATTACCCTATGTCTGTGTGAAAAATGTTTTTAGGTTAATTCAGATATTTAAATTTCAAATATTTACTTTGAATTCCAGCATTAAAAGTGCTCTGTAATTGTAATTGCTCAGCATTTAGGGTGCACGCAGTTTTGTGAAGGACATGAACTTCCCCATTTCTGTGTACAAAAGTCAAGTAATATCCTTTTTTAAGTTTTAAGAGGTATTAATTGTATTTAAAAAAAATCATTAAGAAAAAACACAGACTAAAAACTGTTACAGACTTGGGAAACACAACTGGAGTCCAGAATACGCTATATTTGCAACCTTCTGCAGAAATGCTTTATGTTCATCATAATAATTTAAAAAATAATGTAAATATTTAATTGTTATTATACTATTATATAATGGCAAGTAAAAATGTTTATTAATTTATAGAGGTGTACATGCTTCTGTTTAAATAGTCAGCTGCAAACTAATATTCAGCCCAGAATTTTACCAAAAGCTGAATATATGAAGTTATAATATATGTGCTTGTTTTTGTGTCGCATTCTTGAATGACTTATTCTACTGACAAAGGAAACACTTGTTATTGGGAGCAAAATGAATGTTTGTTCCTGTCAAAAAATACAGATACCCCAGCAAACAGCAAGTGAAGCAGCTAACACTGCGATTTGTTTTGACGTGGGGGGCCCAGCAGTTAATGCTTTGAGAAAACAAAACCGGGCGTCAGAATTTTTTTCCTGCTGTGTTTATTGATACTCAATACATTGGTCGTACGTAACCGACACCTCTCCAGTCTTGTTCATCCTATTACATGGCGACCTGAAGGCATCTGGCTCACACTGGGGAAGCTGCTCATGCTGATGGCACGTGGCAGCAGTCAATTAGAGGCTTGAGGCCTTATGTGAATATTGCCGGTCTCTGGCGTCCCCTCCTCTCCCAATTCCATTAGGAGGATCTCCCAGGGTGAACGCTAACACACACACTGTTTCCTGGGTACCTCCTTTATTAACCTCTTACAAGCAAACACTCGACAAGTGCCTGCGCTTCACAACTCAGGTGCTAATGAACACTTAGGATCTGCATCACAAAAATTTCTCTCTTTTTACCTTTTCCCTCTGAGGAGTCAGCAGCAGTGATGTACTCTACCCTTACATTTTAGAGGCCTTTGTGCGGACCTTACAAACAACGTGTAAAACAGTACTTTATGTAATTACCTGTTGCTAGAACGATACAACCAATGTAACTAAAAAGATGCTTTTATTTGTAGCGTCAGCTTGTTGTATTCCGCCTCACAGGGATCAGGAGTCTATCCTGGAAAGCATGGGGCACAAAGGGGGCTACACTCTGGATGGGAAACATGTGGTGTGTTAGTGCATGCCAGGAAAATATGCCCCACACCATCACACTGCCACCACTGAATTGTACCGTGGACACCAAATTCATGTTGCTTGTGGGAAATTCTGATCCCTCCATCACCATCATGCAAAATGAACCAGAATCTAATATGACAGCTTTTCTTCCCACTCTGCAACAGTCTAGTTTTGATGTGCTTTCTTGTTTTTCACTGATGGGAATGTCACTTAATGGAAATCTGTTCTCACATAGCTGGTCTTCTGCTGGACCTTCTGGTGCTGGATGCTATGTGAACGCTTTAACTGGTAACTAATTTATTTTGCCTTGCTGGGTGACAGAGAGGCTCAGACAAATGCCTGGGAATATTAGACCATAGCTGAACTTTTTCAGAGGTTTCAGCCTTAACATAAATTCCTGGGCATTCATGACACTGAAGAGAAGATGAATATTTATTTTCACATTCAGTGAGCTGTGAAGAAAAAGAATGGCAGACTGAGATAACAGTATCACACTCTGCTGAGTCAAGCCAACAAGTTTATTTGCCGTTGGTTTGCACACCATGGGGTTTATTGCAGAGAAAGTTTGAAAAGCACGCATGGAAGTGCTAGTAACTCAACTCAGTTTAGCAGCTTATAAAAGCAGATGAATGAAAGAACTAGGGAGAATGACACTTCAAAAAGTAGTATAACTGTACAGTTCCCACTGGTGGTTGAAAATAAAGGGACGATATCAAATATCAAATATATCAAAGTTAGTGGCAAAGTTAGTGATAAAAATGCTGCATTAATCGGTCATGTTAGGTCACCCTCAAGAAGTTCTGAAATGAAAAGAAGTTGCAGTCCTTAAGTCATCACAAGCACAGTTCATGCAGAGATCCTCAACTTAACTGAGATGCAGTTGCAGAATTCTAACGGCAGGGGGCGTCAACAACAAAGCGTAAAAAAAACTTGGCAGAGGTTATTAACTGGTCAAAAGACTGCAACCATTGCCGCTCGTTTGGCCATCTTTTCCTTTAAAGCTGATCGTGGTTTTCTGTACTAGTGGATATGTAACTGATCTGTGACTAATCGTGTGTTGTTTTCAGTTTCCAGTTTCTGAAATACACTATATAAAGAAAACAGCAACGCAGACAATGCGGGTACAGTGTAGTCAGCATGTTTCGAACCCGTACGGTCCAACGTGGCGGGCCCAACAAATACAATACGTGTTGACCCTTATCATTTTTTTAAGAAATATTTTAAATTACACGAAAACTTGAGCCTTGCTGTCGGCAACACCTTGCCGTGTATCTACATCTTTATGTTAAAGTGGGCACTCTGGACAAAGGAACACTACGCGCTGCACGTAAAGCCTCACTTTACATTCACTGATCAGGCCTTGTCTTGTATCAGAGCATAATGCAAATATTTATTTTATTTGGGTTCCTTCAATGTAGCTGACATGTCTAAATCTGGTGTTCCTATACTTCTCCTTCACAAGGTGCGGCCTCGTGGTTTTCGGGTAACCATGACAACGGATGCTGCCAACCGCTGATCTCCCTTGCGAAGCGAGTGTTTCAGCTCACAATTTTAAAATATGGAAGCTCGCTTTCAGTTGCACACTGGGCCTGGTTATATGGGGCACACGTCTAAAATGGCTCTTTTTAGTCGAAACTATGAAATAGCCTCAGTGAATCAGCCGTCGCTTTCTGGAGAATTAGCAAGCTAATGGGCCAGGACCAAGTATATTCACAAAACGTGCAGTTACAACATACTTTAATATTGTGCCACCTATAGAATTTTAAATATATACGCACCTACTGTACTTCGCATACTTTTCTTATTCACTGCGCGCACCCGACAGAAACATAGTATTTCATATATGTTTTCCGCTATAAATCATAGCTATCCAAATGACTCAGATGTAGAAACACTGGAGAACGCGTACAGAAAGTATACGGCGTAATTTTGGAACAAAAAACATCACGCATTTAAAGTTGGCTCGTTGTAAATGTATTGTTTATTGTCACATTTTACACAAAAGTGTGTTGTTCCAGCAAGCATTAACGTCTTTCACAGACAAATCGGGGAACATTTAAACACGTCTTAAAAGTTATTTAATTTTTTCCCCCCTTATGTATTTTCAGTATTACAGATCATTATGAAGACCGGCAGTGTCATCCGTTGTCGCAGGTTTACGAGACGTGTGACGCCCATTCATAACCTTGACCATTCTTCCAGTATCCCAGCATTCCCGGCGGTTGCCGGTCGCCATATTGGACTGAAATTCGGGACGGAACGGCTCTGGCTGAGCGCAGTGTCCGACGAGTGGCCGAGCGGCAGCGCTTTTCGCACGGCAGCCGCGTCGGGTCGGAGCGCCGTCGTCCGCGAAGACAACCGTGGCGCTTTCGGGAGTACAGTCTCTAACAAACGTCCGGCGAATGGACGAAAAATAAACTGGAATTTTAAAGCAGAAGAGGGGAAAAAAACAGAACAGAACAGGAGGGGCGTTGGGGGCTGCACATCGCAGGCATGCAGGGGTGGTTTTAGTAATAACTCTTAACTAGTACTGAGATAACTAGTTAGCTGACAGAGAAGCACTTGCTGCTGGGTTTAGTTTTTTGTCGCTCGGTTGTTATATTCGTTCTTTCCTGATGTAGGTCGCTTTGCTAAAGTAGCCCTACTTGAACAGGACCGTATAAGGTCTTTTTTTTTCTGGTCATGGGAACAAATTGACATTTTTTACAGGAAGTATTTTGGATTTGTTGGGAATACCGGGGACTGCTTCTATTTTAAGGGCACTGTGGAGCTCTCCGGAGGAAGGGAGCCGCTGCCGGTGTCCACCCCCGGCGGGCCGGGACAGGATCCGCGGCTGCTTCTTTCACCCCTGGAGAAAAAGAGCTGACCCGGCCACTGGTCAGCAAGATGGGGGAACATTAACTTGTGCTGGACCTGCGGGGCCTCGGCCGCTGCCCGCCCGCCCGCCTGCCTTCCACAGACATGTAGGACGGTCTGTTCATCTGCCGGAAAGATGGGGAGCCACGGTCCGCCGTAGGTGTCGCATCAGCCGGGTGGTTGCCCTGCTGCGGTGTGTTCTCTTAGACTCGCTCCCTGTCGAGCCGAGCTGCTCAACGCATTTATTCGTTTACTGACGACGGCGGGGAAAAAGGCACCGAATTTGCGGTGATTCATTGGCGTGCGGGACGATGGCCGGGGAGGTGCGCCTGAGGACGCTGGAAGCGCTCGTGCTGGACGGGCCGGCGCGCGCCAGCGGCCCGTGCCTGAGCGTGGAGGCGCTGCTCGACGTCCTCGTGTGTCTCTACGACGAGTGCGAGCGGTCGCCTCTGCGCCGCGACAAGAACGTCGCCGACTTCCTCACCTGGGGTGAGTGGTGCCACTCCCTGACCCTCACCTGGGCTCAAACGTGGTGGTCGCACAGCTGTCATCCTGTGTTTATCGGACATCCTTGTCCAAGAGGGTTCAAGTCGTAAATTTACTGTGGTTAACGTATGTGTGCAGCACGGTATTGTTACTGTATCACTTCTGGGTGGGTACCTTGATCCGGGGTTGAACATTGGGATGTGGGGTTTGAACTACTACTCTGCTGGCTGCCTTCAGTCATTTTTAGATTTGTACAACTAAGTTTTTCTTTTCTGGGCAAAGTCGGGGTATGTACCTTGCTCAAAAGGTATGGCAGCAGGAAGTGGGATGTGAACCTGGATCCATCAGGCACTGGGCAACGGTTTTAGCCTTTATGCTACCTGCTGACTGTTGTGATGGGCTATAGCAGGGGGTTTGTTCTGTCACTGTAGGTGCTGTGACCCCAGTTCCACAGGAAAGGTGGATGTGTGTGCACTACAGTTCCTTATACTTGCTCAAAACAAACTTTTTAGGCCATTGTTTAAATTTGAAATTGGTGGCGATTATCGAGATACCGCATGGTTGTTTTGGGGGAAATGCAGGCCAGATTAAACCTGCACTTAGCTAGAACCGTCAACGTACAACTTCCGCAATGATCAAATGCCATTTTCACTGAATAACACTGCATATAATTTAAAAAAAATTAGTTATTGACTTTATTCTGAATGAACCGGGAGTTATCTGGCAGCCACATTCATGTTGACCTTTATCGCACGGGTCTTTCTGTGGCTTTTGAGGTGAATTGTCAGGTTTAGCTACAGATGCCAATGACTCCGATTTAGTGGGCTGTCCAGGAATCATCCGAGGTAAATCTGATCGGACCGTCTCACTTAGTGCTAACCAAGTCACACTTAATTTATTTGTTGTTTAGCTGATGCCCTTATCCAAAGCTGTGGGTAAAACTGGAGTTTATAGTCGCTTCATTAGAAATGAGTTGCTTAAATGTCCACCCTGTCTTCAGTGTTACACACAGATCAGCGGTTAATGAGAGGTTTATTAGATGAACTTTGTATCTCGTGTTTTTGTATCATATGAAGCTACTAAATTGAGCATTTGGTGGTATTAAAATCCCATTTCAGGCAGTTAATTTGATCTGTTGGTGTGCATAGTGCTAATTTTGGTTTATCTGTACATTGCTGTATTCCATGTCGTAAACACTAATTCCTGTTGATAGTGAAACAGGAGATGAAGTGGGTTGTTAATTGAAGTTATTTCATATTGTAATTTTTAAGTTCCATTTTCTGAACAACTGTGTCTCAGACACCATGTGGGTTGCATACTATCCTCCCCATCCACTTGCCACCACTGCTTGTTGCTGCATGCTAGTTCCTGGTGTTTCTGTTTTGCTTTTAAATGGAATAAAATAAAAATAGTTGGATCTAGTTAGCTGACATGCAGTATCATTGCATTGTCTTTTTTTTTTTTTTTTAAATTAATTAATTAATTTTTTAAACTTGTTCAGCTTCCTGTTTGGCAGGTTGTTGGTTCGATTAACTCTGAATCTCAGAGTACACTTAGAAGGTAGACCCGAGTGCCCTGCAGCTATTAAAGAAGTCGGCTGATCCTGTTTTCCCTATTGTCACAAATGTTGGTTGAAAGCTGGTAAATATACAACAGTGGGCCTTTTCCTTCTGTCATGCTTGTTATTTTTTGTCAAGTTGTGGTCTGTGATGTTAATGAAATTATGTAATGTAAGTAGTCTGCCACATATGACCTTTGTGGTGATGAGTAGTATCTATCTAGCCGTTATCTTTAAACGCTTGTCGTGATCGGTTCCGGCAGTCTGGAACTTAATATGGCATCACTGGGTACCAAGCTATGAGACTTTACTCTGGATGGGATGCCAGTCCATCACAGAGTACTCATACACTATGGGCAGTCAACAGGGACCAATGATCCTAAAATGCATATCTTTAGGCTGTTGGAGGAAATTCACACAGATCCACCTTGGCAGTGTGAGGCAGCAGCACTACTTGATGTGCCACTGTGCTGTCCCTGGTAATAATCAGAGAATAATACCGTTGATCATATGCAGAAATGCAATGTAACTGTACCCGGACTAAAAATGCCAGAGGTATTGCTGTAGTGGTAGTTTGTCTGGGTGTAAATTTGAGTTTAGCGGATTCTTCACTTCAAGGAGCAGTTAGGTCTTGTGCAAGGGGGTTCAGCATTACTGCCTTATCCATAGGCCGTGGTCCCAGTAGTCTGTTCTAGGGTTGTTTAGTCAGCACTCTGTTTGGGCCTTGTTTAAAATGCTGACTTTTCTGTTTAAACAGATCAAGTACCTTGTACAACAAATCACTCATGAGGGGAGGTATGGTGTCTGATGCAGTGACCTTAAGTCAGTGAATCCCCATCAGGCATCCTGACTTTGTCTAAGTGATCATTTTGCACCACTTTTTCAGTTCAGTTTTTTTTTTTGGGGGGGGTCAGCAGCTTAGGTGATCTGAATTTGGCATGACAAAAGTTTTTGTGGATAACAAGAAATTGGAAGCAGTGACAGCATTAATTTGAAGCAGTAGTCTTGTTTGAAAAAGAAAAAAAAAAAAGCCAGATTTTGGACAATCCTTCACCCAATAAGTTAAATGGATAGATTTATCTGATAGCCAAAGAGCAGGTTAATAAAGTTTGTGGTGCAAAATGTAAAACCTTGCTCCAGAGAAATTATACAGCATTAGTTTTTCTTTACATAGTCTTACCCTTATTAGGAAAGACTTAAAGTATGAAAGAAATGTCTCATACTAATACTAGCAAACCAGTTTTGATAAGTAACTGATTATCCTGATTTTATTTTAGTTGGTTTACCTAAAATTTCCACGTCTAGTGTATTTAGATGAATATATATTTTTTTTCCATTTTGCATGATTTTGTTTTAACTATGGCAACAAATAGCATATTGGTTAAGAAGATGGACAGTTATTATTCTTAACTACTTCAGTAATATTTACAGATTTATAAGTAATTTCTGATGTTAAAAATATTCATTATATTTAGAAAGTCAGGTAGTTTGTCCGTTTTCTTCCATTTTGTCTGTTCAAGAGTGTTAAGAAAATGTATAATGGCATAGTCCCAAAAAGAGAAGATACTGTATGATTAAACTTGTTTTTTCATCTCTACTTTTTGTTCTTTGAAAAACCAGCTTCCACCTGGGTGCTGTGGTGATCATTTTAAACCATGTGATGTCCTTTGTTTTTCTGGTTCTGTAACATTTTTCTTTGCAGTCTTCTTTGGCTGTTGATCACTAATACAAGCTGCAGGTTTATTTTAATTCAGTCAGCTATGATAGTTAAAGGTTCTAGTATGCAGTTATATGCACAATGTTTTGTGCCATGTAACCCCTTAAAGTAAATGATGTTAATTTGAAATGTATAATGATTTATAAAAATGGCAAGTTCAAAATATTTGACCACATGCTTGACACTGTCTTCTATTTGTCAAAGTTAGTTTTATTTGTCTTTTTGTTGATTTTGGCTAATGTTGATCTTCATACAAATTGAGCACTCTGTATCAGACTTATCACAACTGAGCAGAAAGAGAACTGGATGAAATGAAAGAGTTGTTTTCCCCAAAGCCAAATGTAAAGTGGTAATGTTAGAGTAACAAAAGGCCAAGTATAACAGTGGTTCAGCGCCAGGTATATAGTGTAGAAGTATATGCCTTAACAGACACTGATAAATAATGTAGGTGTATTGTTAGATGTGGAATATAACCCAGTACTAGGAAAATGCATAAAAGTTTGTTTTCCCACCCCCTCCCCCTAGGTGAAAATACAAATGGGGTGATCTTTGCTTGTGTCATGTGCTAGTCATCTGTGAGTGGTAGCCACATACCTTGCATGCTTTTTGTTTTGTAAGGTACCTTTTGTAGTTTTTTTTTCCTGTGTTTTGTTGTCATGAATGTAGCCTAATATGTCAGTTTTAACTATAATATTGCCTAGGAAGTCTGGTCTTTTTTTTTTTCTTTTCTTTTCTTTTCTTTTTTTTTCCTCTTTTCTCTTGTCTGTTGGTCAGTTCATATTTGCCAATCTGAGCACATTTTTCTCAGGTTTCCTAAACAAATCTATTTCTCTGTTACTTGCAGTTTGATTTGTAAGAATGAGAAATATGGACTGAAGTACATGGATGAAATCTTGGTCTTCTTCTGAACCTCTGTTTTCAAAACATGCCGTTGTGATCAGAGAGAGTGTGGATAAGAGAGGTGTGTGTGTGTGTGTGTGTGTGTGTGTGTGTGTGTGTGTGTGAGAGAGGGTGTGACTGTAATGGTCTACCACCTGTACATGATCTAATCACTCTGGATTGCAGAACTGCAAGTGCTGGAGAAGAGCAAACCTCATTACACTGTGTAGTGAAGGTGTGCTCCCAAATGTTTTGCATCTCTCTGGACATGACAGAAAACTTCATCTAGATTTTTTTTTAAAGGTGGTGTTTGTCTAAGGAGGTGTATACTCATATCTGCAGCTCCCTATGAACTTCCACACTTACAGTTGTATAGCTAACGTGTTCTCACATGTCATTCTTGTGAGTTCTTGTGGGCTACATCTACCCCCAGAATTAAGATTTTTTTTTTTTGTATATAAAGTTTATTATATTCTGTCTGACAACACATTATTTTTGGTCCTGACATTTTGCTTGCACACATTAAGTAGCTTATTATAGAAGTTGTATTTAAGTACTGAAAGAGATGTGATTTTGAAACTTCTGGAGTGCTTGGAGAGAGGAATTCAGGAGTTCTGAGGTAGTATTCACATAGGGGTGTAAACTGAGAATTGATAAATCTGAGCGAGACCACAAATTGGCCAGAGGCCGAGGAGCATATTGGTCTTAGTGGGTTATAAGGACTGATCTGAGTTTGTAGGCATTTGGATTTTGATCTATCTTGTATGTTCTAACCAGTGTTAAATGTGAGGCAGACAGACACAAGATCCCAGTTGTGTGAGATGAAGCGGGACACAAATACTTTGGAAGGTTATACCTAACTTCCACTGCAGGATTTTGGATCGGCTGGAGAAACATGATGGCAGAGGCTGGAAAATCAAATGGCAGTTGCAGAAGCTCAAGTGAGATCCTAGTCTGAGCTCGGAGCTTGGTATAGTGTGGTGTGCGGTATGGGTGGATTCCACAGATGTTGTAGAGGAGGTGTTTGCATAATCTAGTCATTGCTGCAATGTCCATTCTACATTTTGACAATTTTGAAAGTGGGAGAAAGGAATGGAAAGAGCAGGCAGCAGAATTAGGAAGTTTACTGAATGCTGCGCCAGTATTTTCCTGTGTTTTTCCACAATGTGTGTGATTTATTGTAAAGGCCTGATCTGTAGTGTTCTAAGGGTTTTAGTGAAAGGGCTTATGGGAGTGCCTGGGTTACTGTGGTCCTGTTTACTTTTGATTTTCACTCCTGTTATTAGCATTCCTGTCTCTTCCTTCCATGTGCGATGTTCCGTCGGAAATGTGCAATTCTTGGCAAAAACGGCAGTCTTGTGTAACTCTTGAAGCATGCTTCTAAAGATTTATCTGTGTGCTTGACTTCAAAACGGCACTAGTTATAACAGCAGTGTTTTACAACTCCATTTGGACATTTTAAAAAATATCTTAACAAAAAATAGTGTAGTGCTTTGTAGATTGTAACATTTTGGGAAAGTCATTGGACTTAAAAGTAGTAACTTGGTAAAATATATAATTTTTTTTTTTTTTTTTTCCCCCCCTTTTTCCCCATTGAAGCAATATTTTGTCACAACAATATACACAGGAGGAATACGACAGCACAGGACACTATACTCATAACAGGAGTACCTCAACTGAGGAGGCCAGGAATGGGTTTGGGTACCGTTGATTACCCAGTTTTTAGCAGCATCATAAAAATTTTTTGGATGTCTACATTCTTTTTCTTAATGCCTCCATGGTAGATTCACTGAGCAGTTATCCTGTCTTTTTCAACGTGCAATTCAACACATGAGTGAAGAAATAGATAACATCCTCAACTAATGCATTGCATTTAATGATGTGAATTCTCTCGATTCATTCAGTCAGCAGCTCGATTGTGGCTAATTAACTAAGCCCGTGCCGAACAAAAATTGCCAAAGCCTTTGTTTTGTGAGGACAGCAGTTGCCAACCCCAGTTCTGTACAATAACATTTCAGAATTTGACCAATTAATGCAAGACTGAAAGAAAATAAAACCTGAAATAAAAAGAATTCCAATACCCACAGGCCCTTTAAAAGTGATCTCGACAGTAGCTCAGCTCCAAAATAGGCAATCTTTTGTTTTTTCTTCTGCGACCCCCAAGGTTTTGGCACAGTGCCATGCTATTTGAATAACTAGGGGAAATGGTGTATTTTCTCCCCCCCCCAAGTATCGAAGCCCCTAATTGTGCATTCAGTTGCACATCCAGGAAGATTCCTTGCACTCCAAAGAGAAAAAAACAAGGAAGCGGGCCCTCAGATGGGGCGACCGATTACATCAGACCCTGTGAATACGCAGCGTACTGGGAGCCCTCGCCATTCAATTCCTCATCCTCTACTTGCTCACACAGGATGTCTCTCTCCCAGAGGCCTTGGCACAGATGACCCAGCTCTAATAGTATGGTTACCTGCCAAGAGTTTGCCTCTGCTTTCAGTCCTTGGTCTCACAGCCTTTGCCTTCACCCCACCCATCTCAGGCCTCCTGTTTATGTTATTTCTTTTTTTTTTATTTCATAGTAAATGAAAACAAATATCCTCAGTTTTTAGCTTTGCATTTCTTACAAATTTCTGATGATTCTATTGTTAGTCTGTAATCTTAAGCTTCTTTCCCCCTTTTTTTGATGGACCCCATTTAAGATGGCCTTTTCGCATGTGAGCAGTACATTCTGAGGCCTGATTCTTACTCAAGCAAAAAATTACCCCAAACTCACAGGAGCAGTAATGGATATAGGAATGTAGGTCATGCAGAAACCATTAATCTTTTTAGCTGCAGAAGTTTATGATTTTTTTCAGTAATCCAAAGAGCTTCAGTAGATCGGTAGATTAGCTAAAATATATTTATGGGGTTTAAGTCACCATATATACCCCACCTCCCTTTCCATAATTTTTACCACAGTTTTTATCCTTAATTTGTTTTCTATTCAGTAGTGGACTTGGTCTTTTGCATCAGCCTTGTCCTTACACTGAGTGGATTGATCAGCAACCCCCCAGGGTGTGAGCTGTGGTAAATCAATATCCCATCTACTAATTTAAATGTACATTGGCCTAGCTATTGGTGTTGAAAAGTGTAGGATTTAGGTAAGAGACCTTTAACCCTGGGTGAAGTATAGCAGCTGATGGGCCTCATTTAAGATGATAGTGTTCCTTTAGACTCTCTCCAGCAGGGTAGAGGGGAATCAATTGTACTAACTTGGGCCCTGCCTCCTTCCAGTTGTCGGTCTGGCCAGTCCATCCCAGGAAGTGCAAGACCCCCCCTCCCCCCCACGTGACCACAAAATCAACTCAAATGGTCTTTAAGCTTCTCCATCAAAGTCTTTTAGATGGAACTGGTGAGAGGTTGAAGGAGCACCATTGCATTTGATTGTGGTGAATCTCCATTTAAACGAAGTACACCACTGTTATCTGTCCCTATTGATGTCAGACTAGAAATCACTCAAGAGGATGGCTGACATTGGGGTGTGACTGAGATTGGGGTGTGACAGATGGGACCTATGGTGCATTGATTTTTTTTATTATTAAAAAGCAGGACAGTGGTGCCGACGCTCATCTGTGTAATTGCGGTCCCTTAAGGTAGCTCATTGTGCTTCGTAATATCAGGCTTACATTTCTCCATGAATTTCTGTTTCAGTTGTAAGTTTAATAACTTTAATTGCATGAAACATTTCATGAGCTTCAAGTGCACAAAATGAAGAATGGACTAAATACTGAATATTGAATAAGCCTTTTATAGTTTGTGTTCTAAGGACTTTATAAATAGTTGCTTTTGCTTGGTAAATTTTGATAACTTGGATTGCTGTTTTTTTTAAACCACTCAGTGTTTCACTATTTGAACCCCTTTTGTGAGTCAAAACATTGAGAAAGCTGAAGCATTTAAGGTATTGCATATGTTAGAGTAGCACATCGAGAAAGTAAACAGAACTTCAGCTAAACATGTCTGATATTTAACTTTATATAGGCACCAAATGAATGTACCAAGCATATAGATTTCCTGTTTTTGAGAATATCTGGAATATAATTTTAAGATTGATTTTAGGCATTTTCATGTATTTTCAGTTTGTTCTTTGACAGACTTATCTTGAGAGGGCAGTCAATATGTACATGCTTTTGAGATATTAGCACTCTTATAAGGATAACAGATGGATTAAAGTGTTTTAAATCTTAATTTGGGACATAACACTGAAGCCTTGTGGAGTTCATCAAAATGGCCTTGCTCCTGTTTTCTTGAGCAGAGCAATGATCTTAAAGCACATGGGTAACACCATACAGTTGGATAAATGTTTTTAATTGTGAAAAAATTAAACTAAGCAGGTCCAAGCATATCCACATATGTATTTATTAGGAATGAATGAGAAGTGAATGAAGTTGTATTCATTTTTCTTGTGTGGTCCATGTTGATGTGGCACAGGGCTCTTTGGCCTTTTAAACTTCTGTTGCAAGAAGCTGCACTGCCTGTTGACTTGGGCCCAGGAAATCCTGAGGTCAGGGGAACATTACATTTGGTCTCTGACAAATCTCTACAGTATCCAAATATAACCAACAATGTTGCCCTGCTGTTTTCTGCACTGAAAAACGGTTAGTGAGTAAATAATCGTAAGTAGTTTAGTGTATTTAGCCTGTAAATTGCATTAGAGGAAAAGCATCAGCTTCTGACATAGCTGTTGACCTCTTAATTCTTATCCACTCCTGTACTCCAAGTAAAGGTTTTTTTTTTTTTTTTTTTTTGGCATAGTTAATAGTACAGCTTAATCCTACCTTGTAGTTTTTCTAGTCTTCCTGCTTCAGTAATTGAGAAGCCCAACGTAAGTGAGCATGTTTAAGATGTTATGCAAAGCCGCCGAGCATTCTTTTGAATTGTTGTTGTTTTTTTTTTTTAGAAATGTCTTCTTTTTTTTTCTACATGTTAGTGCCATGTTGTTTGTAGCACAACCAGCATTCAGTCTTTCTCTGTTTTATGAAAATGTGGTCAGAATCGTTAGGAAAGCAAAAAGAATTTAACCCCAATTCTTTAAGCAGCTTGTAACAATGACTTGTAACAAGGAGATCTATAAATTTTATTTTTGCATTTCTGCTTAGGTTGTAAATGATCTACTTATTAAAGTCTTGTGTAAATAATAGGACTTTCAGGTTAATATGTCGTTTTCTTTCAAAGCGTTTCACAATAATGTTGCATGAATGAAGAAATAATTGGAAAAGCATCACTGTCTCAGTAGGTCTTGAAACACTAAACATGACTCCTGGCTTATAGTGACTTTTGTAATGCTTGGTGTGTGGAGAGACTTCAAAGTAGGCTTGTAACAAAGGAGTGTTTCACGTGTGGTCAGTAAGGAAAGGCAGACACTTTCTCATGTTTTATTAAATTTCCAGTCCAAGGGGTAAAATTAAGTATTATTTAGAATATAATTACTACTTTTTTCCTTTCTTCCCAGAAGCTATTGATCATGGATTGCATTTTTTCTCCCTTTTTGGCACAGAACACTCATTAGCTATTTTTTTGCCTTGCATTTGTATAGCTTTCTTAAAAGTGGGTTCATCAATTTGCATTTTATTCTTTTAGCTTTGGACTGTGAACTCCTTTTCACATATAGCACACAATAATCTGTGGAACCTGCAGGACAGATGCTGTTATATGGTTAGTTCGTATTTTTTAAGGAAGGTACCACACCTGTGTAAGGAAGGATGCTTTCACTGTATTTGCATTATTATTGGCTAGAATGAACTGTTTTGACATAGAGTTAATTGGTGAAAAACGTGTTCAGACCATTTAACAATTAAAGATAAAGAACTTTTACTGGATAATTTGAAGAAAAAAAAACTGCCATATAAAGTTACTGATGAATATATTATTGAAGCAATAATTATATGTACCAGGCATGCTTGCATGTGGTGTACCAACTTGGCAAAATTTTTATAGATCAACAATATAGATCTCGTTGATTTCCTGTATCTGTAAAAATATAAATAAAATTAACATGTAAAATTGTCCATGTTTATGTTCAGTGATGCACAAATTATAGTAACTTAACTTTTACTTTAAAGTGTGAATAGGCTACATGTGCCCTGTTTCATTAAAATGACTCAAACTGCAAATTATTCCTGGGTAATCTAGATTAAAAATATTAACCTTAAATTTAAATTTAAAAAAAAAAATGTATTTATTTTTATTTTATTTTTATTTTTTTTTTTATATTTCCTTGTAAGACTTTTTGTCAGAAAATAAGTATCAGGTGACTTTAGGAGGACTTATTTGAACCAGTACAGCTGGTGTTCTTGCTTGCACTTGTGAAGGTTTCAGTGTTTCGTATGTGCTGTAGAAGAATTAGTTACATCTTAATTGTGCCATATGTCAAATATTCCAAGATCCCAAGAGCCCTGAGAGTCAATGCTGCCTAAATGCATTTATGTTCTCCTTGGGGAATATGGTTGTTTTGGCTGGGACCGATAGCACAAGCATGGCATGAGGTGAAGGTTGAGAGAATCTGGTTCCACAGAAAGGTCACTGTCATTAGAATGCATGTTTGTTTTTTCTTTTTTCTTGCCTTCCCTTTAATGAATAGATTGGTGTTTTAGAAAGGCAAAAAGCATGTGTGTCTTTTATTACAGATGTGTTCAAATCCATCAAGTAACAGTTAGCTCCCTGACATTTGATGTAATAACAATGTTGGTATTCGGCAGTATTGAAACAGTTTGGTGGTTTGTCTCATAAATGGCCTTCACGGAATGTCTGAGAGTACCAGGCCTGGCTCTTCGAGTCTGTGATGCATTTGCCTCCCATATTTCTGCTGTTAGAGGCCCTGCCCACTGTGTGCTGCTGCACCCTGAGCAGGTTCAGTCCTAGATCAACGTGTCTGACAGGACACCCTAATTACCACCCCAAACCGACGCACCCAAAGACAGCTGAATCCATTATAGTAGCATGATGTTGTATGCATCCTTTTGGGCAATTAGAAATTATATTTTTTGTTCATCTCCAGCAGTATAGGGTCTGCAGATGTATCACTGCTAAAATGTTGTTGATGGTGTTTGGTGACTTTTTCTGGCAGTATTTTTCATTCCATTCTACATATGAGTATCATGCGCTGATGTAGCCCCGAGGTACTTATTTAGGCAATAGTGTATATATGTGTTCAATTGACAAATTTAATTGAACAAGGAGAACATAAATGCATTTAGGCAGCACTGGCTTTCAGGGCTCTTGGGTCAGTAAGGGTACCTTTTAATACCATACCAGCGAATTTGTTTTCAGACCTGGGTCTTATAAAATGTATTACTTGGAGTAAATGCGCCCTTTGAAGAAATATTCATATGCTGTTCCCTCCCTGAGAAGATTGGTGAATAGAAGGCTCTCCAGAGTTGCATGGCCACAACTATCAATCATCATATAGTAGTTTCCAGTGTACTCTGGAAGTGAGGAAACCACCACCTATGATGCTGTCCTACCAGCCCGATCCCAGTGGCAATGATGTGCTGCTTAACCATCCTGCCAAGCCCCTCAGCTGCTTCTGACTGTGACTGTATGAATCACTGATTGAAAAACCAGTTGACACAGGGTCTCGCCCCTGTAATCCTGCAGTTAGCGAGGGATTGTCTAACCGCTCGATTTACCTGTGTTGCAGTGTAGTACCTTTACAAATTTACACTTCATTTTGGTATTTTAATAAATGTTAAACATGCTGTAGTTTTTTCTTCCTGGCTGTCATCTTTTGCTGTTTGTGTGTTGTAATGTTGTCATGGCCTGGCTGTCCTGTTTAGTTTCATGAGTTTCATATAACCTCTCCACTATTACTTTGTTAGTGGACATTTCTTTGGGGATGACAAAACAAGCAAGCAGTTGTTTGCTGCCATGAAGCTATAGATTATGTATTATTGACATATAATAGATTTTTTTCTGCATAGCTTCCAACTTTCCAGGATTAATGTTTTACCTTTTACCTTTGATTTTATTTTTTTGAAGTCAAAATTTCTAAGCTTTTTATTTATTTTTTTTAAACTCACTGCCATTTAGATTGATGACAAATGAAATGGTGAGGAACGTTCATGTTTGAAGTTGATCACCTTACCTTAAATGTGCTTTGAAGCACTTGCTGGAACTTGTAGTTTTTACCCCCTTGTGGAATGTGCACAGCTACCAGTGCGGACACATTTTGCGCTGAGGTTGTCATCAGAAGCAGCCGCATCCCTGCTGAAGGGACCGATTTTGGCTTGGAGACTTTCCACTGTGCTGGAGTGTTTTTCTGTCTTGCTTGCATTCTGCCATTCACACATAGCAGTTGTATCATTTTGTAGCTTTCCTGTCTAGTTACTTCATCAGTTCTGACCTTTTGCTCCTGAATATTATTTAATATATGTAATGATGAAAAACAAAAATAAATTCCTGTTGTCATCTGTCCATCCATCCATTCATTCACTTTAATAAACTAGTAGAATTTTTCTACATGACTTGTGATGAAGTGTTTTCTTATATAAAATTGGTAATATAAGGCATCTGACAAAGCATTTCTAGCTGAATACAGCTTGAAAGTTGAATACTGAAGCAATGTGAGAGTGGGGTCTCGGCTGACCTTGTTTAATTGGGGAACAGATCCCAAGATGAGGGTGTAGCACCTGATGTTAAGCCTTGCTGTAGCTGAAAGCCAGACCTACATTCTGGTCAGTAGTAGCAAGGCGGAGCTGGAGGGTCTAACTAGCAAAATTTTAATTTCTTCCCCTTACTGTACGTCTACCTCTGAACTAGTTAAATCATATATTTTCCATAGCATGTCAACATAATTCTTACAGCATGTCTCAGAATTCTGTGAAGGCTTGAAAAGTTAGTTTATTGTAAATACAGCTAAGCATTACAAATATCCAGTTACATTTCAGTATTTCAAAATAGTGGCGGTTATTCTTCTGATTTCTTTACTGTGGAACTGCAGGAGTTATGCATAGACTTATTTCTCAATTGGTGATTGCATGCTGAGCCATGATAGTATCAACAAGTAAGTGTAATATCTTTTTGCAGGAATAAAGTTATCAGTTTTTGTGACAAATTACTGATAAAACTCAATATACTAATCTCAAATAAAAGTCCTATTAGGTGTTTCGATTGACCCCTGGTAGTTTAAGCAGAAATTCAACAGCTGTGTTTGGTTTATGTACTGCTGCAGAATCATTTTACATAAATATTCTTCTGAGGTTTCCAAGGTCTATAGATAGAATGATATCTTAGTTAAGATCTATAGTATAATGCCCTGAATGGTCTGTATTTTTTCTTTTAAAGAAAAATGGTGCAACCTGATGTATGAAATTTGATCTGTACCTTGACATAACAACTGTTGCTATGTTTACCATACCTGTGTATTTTGCCAAAAGAAGTAAAAAACACAGTACTGTGGGCCCATTGTTCAGGGTATTACAATGATAAGTGCATAACAGCGGAAGGTATGCCTTGCCGGTGTAAGACAAACCACCCTTTGTGCAGTCAGGGAAACAGGCGGTCTGTTCCGCAGAGACGGTGCTGACTGCTGTGTTGTTGCGTCTGCATTTGGTTATGGGAAGAGGGAGCAAGCTGACCACTGCAGAAGCCTGGCAACTGTTTGCTTATGAAAAACTATTAGTCCACATATATTAACTGGATCTAGTGTGTACAGCCACACACGTGAAACCCGTGCAGTTATACTTTTGTATACATTACATTTGTAATTCAAGTTCAGCAATTCAAGTCACTCTGTCTCCCGTAAGTGGCTGGAATCGTGTAGTGAGACTTTTACCCATATCACAAATTGAGGTATTTTCAGTGGGCGATAAAAGTAAATATGATTGTTTTATTTTTAAACATTTGGATCCAGAATGAAATTGCACACCTTCAGCCCATGAGGTGTTTATCAGAAAACTTGCTGCTATCGGTTATGTCAAACCAGAGTGGTATCCACTTCTGCAAGGTTATTAAGGTCTAGGATATGGGCCTGCACTAAAATGTTTTTCTGCCTCTGTTCTTGTAAAGGTTATCAGTGGGTGAGATCTGATTTAATGTCATTTGAGAATGAATCAAAATTGTTGTGAGGTGTCAAATTTTGCATGATGCTACGGGCTCATGTTATGGCCTTTAGAAAACACTTTTCACGGTATTGTAGGTCTGTCGACGTCTCCCCCGCAGCCTACCCGTGGTCGACAGACTTTTTACTACCAAGGCAGCAGGTCGTGTCATGTTTAAGGAATCATTTGTTTCTAAGAACTGTTTGTGTCACGTGTCTACATTTTACTCCATTTCTGAAGAACGGCATACACGTATGTCATAACCCGGGTTTGTTTCCTCCTGATAGCTTATCTTTTTTAGTAATTTATTTATTTTTTTTAAAATAAATACCAAAAACAAGTTCTGGCTTCTCCATATAATGTTTTTTTAGCTTAACTGTGTGTTTACAGACTATAAGTTTCAAAAAAGGTATAGAGGTGATTAAAAACAGTGGAAAAAGAAGGTATGAGGGTGAGAAGCTCTCACTATGGTGGGAAAAATGACTGATCAAAAAGTTAGAAACAGGAGAGTGTAATGGATGTAGTTTGTGCTTTGAGTGTGCTTTTGACAGCGCAGTGCGCACCATTATTGTTAATCAGTTCATTACTGTGAATTGCATTGTAGGTATTACCACCACTAGGCCCACCTTTCTCCTAAAGCTCAAACTTTGTTCCACTTCACTGTTTGTCCTGGCATGTAAGAGCACATAGGAGCGTTTAACAGGAAAAGTCACTGATGCGTTTCAGTGGCGGGGTGAGCTTGGGGGTTGGGGAGACTCCGAGCTCTTATAGCTGAGGGTTCAGACAGCCGCTTAATTCTCTCTCCACAACAGTCTCCTGCTTTTCCAGCTGAGGGTGTTTGAATTAAATGCAAACGGTCTATGTGAAATACTACTCTGATTTATCACATGGCTTGCTCTTTCCTTGTTTTTTTTTTTGCTGAACGTTGGCAAACAGTAGGAGCCAATGCAATGTAAGAAATGCTAAAAAGATCTCACAGTGGCAGTCCCAACTACTGTGTAATTTAAGCGTTCATTGGCGGCATGGGAAGTCCTGACAGCGTTGCACTCCAAATCTATGATGGACCTGCCAAGTACACTAGGCCAAGTGCTTTTTGGTTGGATGGAAAAAAGAATGGTCTCCAGCTGCGTTTTGAGCCTGTTTCCTGTTGTTTTAGGCCACCAGGGAGTGTAGTGGTTAAGGGTTGTCCGTTTGAAACGAAATGCAGTCAAACTCTGACACACACCCATTCAAATTATGAGAATCAGACCATATAAAGGATTTCATTTAATACTCTTGCTTTGCCTTACGAGGCATTTCTTTGCAGTTATAAGGGCTGAATTTGAATTTCACACACCTCCTGACCTGTGGACAGTAAACTCTGCCAGGCATTTCCATTTATTCATTTAGCAGATGGTTTATGTGATGTATGTACATGCAAATACTCCCACCAATTCAAAAGTCACAAATTTCACTTGAAACACCTTTTCAGACTACGAGAAGAAATCTATTCGGATATGGGGAAGATCTGAAAACTACCAAAGACTACGAAACAGTTTTATTTACTATAAGTTCTCATGGTGACTGGTTGTACACCAGAGGATAACGGGGCAGGGCAGCCAGCATCAGACTCAGGAGGTTTTAATCCCAACTCAGATTGGGGGCATAGTCCCTTTAAAGCCAAACACAATATGCACTTCCAAAATAACTAAACGGGAGAAAGAAGAAAAAAAAAAAAAAAAAAACCTAAGAGCTGACACAGACGGCACCCTCGTCCAGCCTGGGGAGCCCTTCTGCTTTCTGCAGGGTTCCATGTAAAAGTCTTCTCAACAATCCTCTCCCCAGTCGTCATCTATACTGCTTAAAAGCTGTCAATGATGAGGTGTGAACTATCCTCAGCTGGTTGTGGTTTTGGGTCCCAGCCAGGAAGGGTTGGGCAGAGAGGAGCTGTCTTGTCAGGTCAACCTCAACTCTTGTTATGGTTGTACTGCCCACCAGCTCACACCACGTGAATCTGTTCAGTGAGGAGAGCTTGGTCATTTTCCAAGGCTGTTTGTTATTGCCAGTTGGCTGCTGTTGGATGACCCTCTTGTTCTCAGTATCTTGAGTGGTATTTTGGACAAGAGGAGGCAAATGACTGTCTCATGCACACTAACTGTTCTGGGACAAGTTGTTTTTCTCATATGTTCCAAAGACATGTACCTGCATATTTCTTGAGTGGACAGATGCTATGAATAACTTGAGGTTTAAATGGCAGGAAATTGTTCTAAGATTCAATTGACATTCCTTCATCATGGCAGAAGTTGTCTTGTGATCTTAGCATTCTCACTTTTTTTCTGTGCTATAGCTGTACTTATTGCTATTCATTTGAGCCAATGCTGGCTCAAACTGGCTACCCCCCCCTTTTTTTTTTTTTTTAATTTCAGCATTTTTTTTCCCTGATAAAATTAGTATTTTATTACATTATCATAATATTTAAAACAAAATCTCACAGCTAATACAGAATCACCAAGCCTGTATGTGACTGCTGCTGCTTCTGCCCATTTCAAGGTGTAATTCTAGTGAAGCTGGGCTCCTGTAACTGTCAGTGCATCTCCATTGCGGGTGCAACCTGTCACTTGTTTCCCTGTTTGCCCTGACCAAGAATGATTTGGCTTTTGTACAGTTCTCACCAGTACAACCCATTCCCTTTTCTCAGCTTTTCTGAAACCTGATGCTGAAAGTATATTCCATTTTGTTTCTAATGACAACTTTCTCTGTCTTCTTTCTCACAGCCAAGCCTTTCACTTTCAAGGTGAAACAGATGCGGCTCCAGAGGGATGACTTTGAGATCCTAAAGGTTATTGGCCGTGGTGCATTTGGAGAGGTAAGGAGTTAGGGCATTATTGGTTAAAAAGCACATGTGACATATAAGAGATACAGGGAAACATATACCATCTGACCAGCTGAGTGTCAAAAGCATTCTTTGAGATGAATGGTGTTTGAAAGAATGCTGCCTTTTTCTGCAAGCCAAAAAAGGTAAATGAGCCTGAAAATATTTCTGGGTAACAAGGCAGATTATGTAACATTTTTAAAATGGAGTGATTTTTACTTATGTTTGGTTTTTATTGCACCATTTAATTTTTCCTTTAAAAATAATTTTTTAAAATTTATATTTGTGGTGTTTGAGTGCAAGTACTTTTTTTCCCTTTATTTCTGAAGCATCATGCTTTAGAAACCAGTGTTTTCCATCCTTAGGAAATTCATTATTTTAACACTAATTTGCTTCTGTGTTGAGAAGATGGCACTCACTCTCATGTCAGTGTGTTGGAAGCAGACAGCAAGCAATTGGCCCACCCTCTGAATCTGTCTATTCCAACACTGGAACTTGGTCAGCTTCTTTCCTGCCCACTCTCAGTTCCCAAGTCTCCAGCAACATTTCTCTGGTGTCTCTCTCAGGTCATTCTTAGCATGTACTTCATTCTTTCAGACCTGTCTCCTGTACTAAAATCAGAAAATTGTGTGAAAAAGCTAATTGTTGTGGAACCCTCTATGTTAGTGAGCAACCAGGTTGCATGTTTTTTAAGAAACAAATGTAAAGCTTGTGGATCATATTACAGGAAGTATGTCGCCAGACGCTGTCATCTTCATTTGGTTTTCTTGGGGTTGCTTTGTCATGGATCTCTGCGCACACATTCCTGGAAGGAAGTGCTTCATAATGTGGCATTACTTTGTACTCTTGATGCTCTCCCTACCACAGTATTGTGTAAAGGACCTGAGTATTTGCTCCAGCATGTAACATTTATTGTGAACAGGGACCTTTATGTCTGTGAGGCCTGATGATAATGATTAATCATTTAAATAAAAGGAATGGTGAAATAAGGCTTTGTTGGCTAATATCAGTGTACTTAAACAGATATCTATATTATAAAATAAATAAATGAAATACAAATCCACGGCTATCCACACAGGAGATTTTAGATGTTGGTTCACTCTGTGCTGCCTGACTGACTCCCATGCTTTTCAAGCCTTTTCCAGTAAGACATAGCTATGCCACCTATTTTAGTTTATATATTTTTGTACTTTTGTATCGTGCGGCTTTCTGGTTGGTTGCCATCCTTATATACTATGTAGCTCTAAACGCCATACTGCTTGCTGACTGGTTGCACCCTGACAGAATGCCTGTGCTTGATTTTAGTAAGGTTTGGGCATCCCCATTTATGGGAACTGAGTTATAACAGAGTGAAAAAGATCTTGATAATACTTCCCACTGCTGTCAGCCTGAATGTTTCTTGTCGTTTCATTTAAACAGAGACAGAGCTCTTTTTGGTATTTCTAGATAAGAGTTTTTTGGCACCAAAATTAAAAATTCACTCTATTAGCTCATATTGCAGAGATTTCCCACATTCCTTACAAACAATTGTTCTCCTTCAAGTCTGATGATGTTGGCTATGCCCTTCTGCAGCTCTGTGTTGATCTGTGATTTTCTTCACGAGGTCCTTATTAAGGCTGCATTAGAGTTGTTGTATACAAAAAAATGTATCTGCTGTTATGTGGCAAAAATTGAAACCCCTTGTTTCATTTATTCGATTTATTCTGTTGTGACGCATCTTTTCTGAATATTCAAAGAACATGGCCAAATTAAAAATAGGTTGTACTTCATGATGTGCATGTTGTTTGAGAGCAAGGGCAATTGAATCTGTTACCCTCATGTGTTTCAGGTGGCTGTGGTAAAAGTGAAGAACACAGACAAGGTCTTTGCTATGAAGATTCTCAACAAGTGGGAAATGCTGAAGCGTGCTGAGGTGGGGAGCAAGATGTCTTATCGACACCTCCCATTTGGTCCTTTCTGAGACTTTTCAAGACCACAAAATACACTGCCCAGCCAAAAAAAAAAAAGTCAAACTAATATTTCGTTGGATCGCCTTTAGCTTTGATTATGGCACAAATTTGCTATGGCATTGTTTTGATAAGCTTATGCAATATCACAACATTTATTTCTGTTCAGAGTTGCATTCATTTTTTTTGCCAAGATCTTGTATTGATGATGTATTGATGAAGATTTTCAATGCGGTTAAGGTCTGGACTCTGGTGGCCAATCCATGTGTGAAAATGTTGTCTCTCTCATGCTCCCTGAAGCACTCTTTCACAATTTGAGCCCCATGAATCCTGTCATTGACATCTTGTAATATGAAGAAAAAATCCATTGATGGAAAAACCTGGGCATTTAGCATATTCAATGATGGTAGTCAGCTGAGCTCATTTTTTGGGCACATAACATTTCTGAGCCTAGACCTGAGCAACTGAAGCAACCCCACACCATAAGACCAAGTTAAATCCAGGTGGTAACTTTTTTTTGTTGGGCCAGGCAGTGTAATCAAAACAATAAATCATGCACGTGTGTAAAACCTTGTATAGCATTTTAAGTTGCTTTAGATAAAGCCATTTGCTAACTAATGTAATTTACTGTTCAGATTCTGAGGTTAATTCTGTGAACAGTTTGACAGTATAGCATTGTGGTGGTTCAGACAACTGTGAAGGATACAAACCACACCATCCTGTCAAGACTGCAAATCAGTCTGAGCAACATGCTTCTCTCCATTAGAAGCAAATCCACTCAGCCATTTAATGTTTTTACAGAAATGTACAAGTGTGACATGTTTTGTAGTGACTTGGTTACATTTGTAATGACAAATGCTGGCCAGTGTTTAGGATACACGAACTGAAGTTTTTTAAATAAGTGAATTAAAACTGTAAATTACTGATTGAGGTAGTAGAAGATTTTCATTAAACAGATTTGCATGTTCTTTTGTTTTAAGTTCTGTATGCTAGCTCACCCCATTTGGTGGCCCACCTCTTCTTTCAGACGGCATGTTTTCGGGAAGAACGTGACGTGCTGGTGAATGGGGACAGCCAGTGGATCACGACGTTACACTACGCCTTCCAGGATGACAATAACCTGGTGCGATTTGGGGAGTCTCAGTGCAACGTTTAAGTCCTGGGCCAGTCTACATCACTACTGGTTGTCGTGATCTGTGTTCATGTTTTTTTAGGAGGACATCTGTGATTTGTGGGGGTTTTGGTTCACCATGATTACACTAGTGCGGATAGTTAGATCAGTGACTAGTGTATTTTTCTGTTAACCAGCTGTTCAATTGATAATTCATTGTACTAATTCTGAAATGTACTCGGATGCTGAACTATACAGATGTGGCTGTTACTTTAAGGTGTCTCTGGAGAGTATATTTTCTCACTTTTTTCTTTTTCTTGTCTCAGTACCTTGTGATGGATTACTACGTGGGTGGGGATTTGCTGACACTACTCAGCAAATTTGAGGATCGGCTGCCAGAGGACATGGCCCGCTTCTACCTGGCCGAGATGGTGCTGGCCATCGACTCGGTCCACCAGCTGCACTACGTACACCGGTGAGATTGTGCAGTTCCTTTGCGTGCTTGTTGCCTCGTATGTCATTCGAAATGGTTTTTATTTGTCTTTGACATTTTACGTTTCAAAGTAGTGATATAAATGGAGAGATAAGACTTTGTTTAAAAAGGTTGAATCTTTAATTAACAGAACTAAATTTAGCTGCTTTTTGCTATGATTTGGTTTAATTTGTCACCACATGAAGAAAATAAATAGCTCCAACTTGTGTTTTATATACTTGTTGTTCCAGTAGTTCCTCAGTGTGTGGCACAGTGGTTTAGGGTGTGGGATTATTTAATAGCTGTTAAAATGGTAGGAGAGAATGTTCAGCTTTACCCTTTACCAAGGAATAAAAGTATCAGCTCTTGAATTTGGCTCTGCAATGACCTACCTTCAAATCAGTGTACATCAGCAGTAGTCAGTGCCAGCGCCACCTGAGAAGAGACACAGCTGATGGACACAGGTGTGTCTTTACACCAGCGGTTAATGAAATGGTTTTCATAGAAACATGCCATGTATGCAGATGCGTGGGAGTTCATTGGTAACAGCTGCTGAACCTGTCTTATCAGAAGTGTTTATCTTAAAAACAGAGCAGCTGCTCTCAGTTACAGTTGATTTCTTCACATAAGTAAACTCTTTTTTTTTTTAAGGGCACTGATCAGTTTTTGTCAGTTGGAGTAGTCGCTATTTTAATACGCACCATCTAGCAATAAATTTGCCAATTAGTCAGGCTCCTTATGGCCTTTGACACTGGCAGTCACTGTCCCTGGGGGTCAGGGTCTTTTTACTCACAAGACTGGAATTTAGAAGGCGACCCTTAACTCAGACAGAATTTTTAATAAAAGCTGAATGTTTTATAGGTGTGTGTGTGTGGGGGGGTTCCATTCCCTGTGTGCCCTTTTCTCTCTTTCATGGAGAAAAGAGTTTATTAGAGCAATTGTCACCAGCTGGTCAACTCTTTCTTTTTATGGTGAGGGGAATTAATTAAATGTGTTCCACAAAGTGTATTTGAAGCCGTCTGAACCTCTTTCCTCCATCCACCACGTGTGTGAGAGAGAGAGATTCCAATAAGTTATGAGATGATGCATGTTATATTACTATGTGTGGGTAGGTGGAGTGCCCAGGTGTAGCCTCCATTGCAGTTTGAAAGGAAACCATGCCATTCAGACCATTCCTCAGTTATGACTTCCTCCCATCACTTCCATGGCTCACACCCTGCAGCTGACCACCAGTCCCCAGTGGGGATTTAGGGGTGTGCGGTTGTTTCTAACAAAATCATTACATTTCCAACAAAAGCTACATCATATCTGGCACTTCTGGTGCTGTGCTGTTTGATGTGCACTGAGACCTTAATTTGTTTAGGGTCCTGTTACTTGGTAATGTCTTCCGTATTAAATGTATTTTGTTTAAATAGGTACATAGTTATCCCTCGATTTACAAATATCTGAAATACGGAAACGTGCTATAACGAACAGTCTCATGTAATTCCTCCATTTCAATTTAGAAACATTTATCTACAATAATGATTGACTGACTTGAATTTCCCACTTAAACTGTGTTTGAGCATACTTTTTATTCATGTGCTACAATGAGCGGGGGAGTCACACATGCATAATTGTTGTCCCAAACACATAAAGGACACAAAATATTTATAAAAAAAAAAAAAAAAAAAAGCTTTACTGTGGGCAGACAACTAAGTATTACCAATATAGTAACCCACCTCAATTATTAAACCAAGATAACATAACAGACAGTACACTAAATCTCTTAGTAAATATAACTAAAACAATACCTACAGTACATGACAAAGGGTAGGGTCAATTATACTGGATAAAGCTGATAATGTACTGGCACTGTATACATTTTGCTCTGATCCCCATCCCCTTTAGAGAGCAATCCAGTCTTTTCTGGCTACCTACCCTGAATTAACATAATAAAACTTAACAAAGCTGTATGAATGGTTAATTCTTAACACCATTGCTTGTTTTGGAGAAACCAATCAGCTAAATGTAGTAATTGTTGTAATAATGCATATATTGTTTAATTTGTGATATTTGACATTAATATATAGGTGTGATTGTCAATAAGATTTTTCACAAAGCAAAACTAAGTTTCTGTACAAATGAATTTATGGTTTGTAAAATTCTTAAATATTTCTATAAGTATTTAATTTCCCATGTTTATCCTGCTGTTGTATTGAATGACTGAGCTGAAGTCATAACCAGGGAGGAGAGTTATCGTGTTGTGAACAACCTATGTGGGGTTGATTGAATATATGGTTGGACATGTCTCACAATATCTGCTGCACATGTAGCCGTTGATGGAGAATTTCTGTCCCAGCAAGAAGCTATGCTACCCCTGTCAATCCCTGTCTTTCTCAAGACTGAGGCTAACACCCTGCTGAGGGCGCACTTCACATTGATGGATAAATTCAGCATTTTGTTGGGTTGGGTCGGGTGGAGCTGTGGTTAATGATGGTGTTGTGATCTGAGTCCTGCTGGTATGAAACACAATTGGCATGGTTAAATGCAGTCAGAAGTTTTCAAAATTCGGGAATCCTGCTTGTATACAGCTTGTATGTATGTATGTAATGTTTTATTCACAACTTGTAGGACCAATTTTAATTAAAATTGATCTATGCAGCATGAGAGAATTTCACTTCCTGTGTAATGAATCGTGTTTAAGAAAAAACATTCCTGGATTATCTTATTGGAACCTTTTTTAAAAAAGTAAATATATTGACTATAAAGAGCAGCATGAATGGGATGTTTATATTGATCTGTCAAGCACCCTTTGTGGTGGGTGTGAGCTTGCAAATGGAAATGGGACAAGGGAGATATTTTTAGGGAGGTTGTCAGTCACGGACTGGTGAACCCTCCACCCCATGGTGCCCTCGAAGACCACCTGTCCTGCCTATCCTTTCTCCAACAGCTGGTCATCTTTTCATAGTCTTGTCTTATTTCATCATACAAAGCCAAGCGGATGGCATACATTCTTAAGTCATTGGTTTGCAGGAATTTATTCAGTGATATTCTGATCTACTTGATTCTTTTTTTTTTCTTTCGTTCTAAAAAAATAGACTAGATGGTTTCATCCACTTGTCTGATTTTTTTTTTTTTTTTAAATCAGTCCAATACATTTCTACTTTAAAGGGAAAATTGTCATAAATGTCTCCATTAGAGTGATCCTGTTAATTTTATGTCTTTTGCATCTTCAAAATACAGCTATGGACTGTTGATGCTTTTACAGGGCTCGGAGGATGAATTCCTGATGGATACATCCTGTTTTCGGTGGCATTGCACTAGGTGTCCTGCTTCGACAGCTGGGTACTGAAAGAACAACTGATGAATCCTCAAGGTCTTTGGGGAAACACAGGGACTGCTGAGTCCTCAGGGAATCTCACTCCTTCCATTGTTCTCACATTGCTCCATGTTGCTGCCCAGGGACAGATGGCTTCTTTACAAAGCAGCCAACTGGTTAGTTTGAGGCCTATGTGGGGAAACTGAGATGAATGACAGCAGTCTAAAATTATTTTTTTTAACTTAAAAAATATATTGTTGCAGAATATTATCCAAAACTACTTAAGGTTGCACATTACTGCAGGGTGAAGAATTTTTCTTGATAGTTAAAATGTTCAATAGTAATTTATTCATACATAAATGAAAGGAATAAATGAATGTGTTTTATAGGCTTCATAGACCAATATGTAGTAATGTATTATAATTCTGATACAGGTTCTCCCAGTACAAAAAACAATTAACATGCATGATGAAAGTGAATTATGGAATCTTGAGTCACCCTTTTATTTCTTACATTTATTTTCTTTTGCCATTGTATTGTGAGTTTTTCTGTTTAATTAAATAAAAGCTGTATCTACAGTATAATAGAATACTATTTCATGGAAAAGTACCTGTTAAATCAGAAAATTCAATTTTTTAAATCAAATTTATAATTGTAAGAGGTTGCCTTTTAAATTTAATTAAAATATAATGTAATGATTTTTTTTCTCCTCTTTTTAAATAAGGGCAGGAAATGTTGATGAGGATAATGCTCTGCCAGTCAGCCACACTAGATTTGTGATTGTCTACTGTGGAAATGGCTCCCCATGGTGCTGTTCTACTAGCCTCAGTAAAAGGAGGAGAGTGGGCCAAGCACCTGGAAGCAGGGTGACTCAGATCCTGGCACCTGCTGGCAGGGGAAGCAGTGTCGCCCCCCCGTGACCCTGTTCAGCATTACTACTTCCTGTGGGCCAGTAGTGCCCAGACTGTCAGTGGAAATCTGCCGCCCACTAGTGTAATTCTGTGTTTCCATATGTCTGCATGTTTAATTGCTGGTTTTGTAGAGGTAGTAATGGTGATGCTTTATGGTTATTTCTGTTATCTTAGTAACAGTCTTTTCACAGGTCTGTGCTGCCATAAAAAACTTCATGGACCCAGCAAAAGAATGAATTAGTGAAACAGACACAAAGCAATGTAATCTAACCTTTTGTTTAATTTCCCTCAAGCATTACTGTTCTCCCAGCTGCACTACTCAACTCTGGAATGTGGAGCCCTCTATGGTCACTGGGATTATTATGAAAAGGAAATAATCTTTAGGGGAGTGTGTTTATATCTCCCTGTATGTGTGGATTGCTTGTTGAGCACATGCTTCTGTAGTGTAAGCACTGAGCAGCAGCACATGTTCAACACTGAATCCATCAGCATGCGTCAGACTCGTTCACGCCTGCTTTGCCTTGCGTGTCCTTCCTGGATGGTTCCCAGCATGGAAATAGATTCATATCCAAGTGTTTCATGTCCAAGTACCAACTAGTAAGTTGGAGTCATTCAGCAAAGGAGATTCAGAAATTTGTATGGATTAAGGCTTTAATCTTTGTGTAATTTAGAAGAATGCCATGGCTTTAGCATCATAGATTTTGATAACAGCCTGAAACTACCGGAAACCACAAAATCTTTGATGTCTTCCTCTGTAGAACAAAATAGAATGTAATGCGGCTGTGTAGCTTAAGGCTTAATTATGTTGTATGAGATATAAGTACAAATAGTTCTTTATATGAAAAGCATGACTATTGATCTTGAGCTTCACTGTAAGACCTAAGATCACAGTAGATGACACAGTCCTTGAAGTGATCACAGCAGCCTCTAGAATCCCACAACATGAAATAAAAGTGATGTTTAGCATTTTGACAGAAGTGAATCTGTCTGCTGAACAGAAATAAACATATAAACTGTGGTCTGTAGTTGTTACCTCAGTAGATAACGGAACAGTTTCGGGCCTAGCCTTGGGTAGCTGAAGGAAGGATAAAGGAAGCATATACAGGATTTTGTGGCATCATATGAGCCCTCAGGCCTAGCTGTGTATAGCTCTAATTTGGGGGTGGGGGTTTCAGTGCAAAAGCACCGAAACTGTCAGAGTATGTGGTTTATCACTTTTTCCCCCCTGATGCCACATTTTGTGGTTGGGCCACTTCAGTTTCTATTTTATTGTTTTTCTTTAATCAAGTCTTGGCTTTCTAGCATTCCCATCCACTGATGTTGTTTTATACTTTGAGTAACATTATTGATGATTGTCGTACTGTATGCCAGAGTGCAACAGTGTTGACTTTCTGATCGCTGCTTCTGTACCCATCTCCAAGAATCAAGTTTTCCCCCTAAGAAACTTGGCGTGTCTTTCTTCACCCACATATTCACTTCTGAGCCATCGCTTTTTTCCTTCAGGGATATTAAACCAGACAACATCCTCCTGGACATGAATGGCCACATTCGTCTTGCGGACTTTGGCTCCTGCCTAAAGCTCATGGAGGATGGAACGGTGAGTTCAAACCAGCTGAATATCATGAGGGGCTTCCAAAAATACTTTCTCAAAACCTCCCCATTTCCTTTGAAGTGTAAAAGGACTCCAACATGCAAATAAGCAGAATAGTTTTGCCAAGTAACTGTTTTTATATGAGCCGTAAAATTTCTTTCAAAGCCCATAATGAAAATGGCTCCTGTTTAGCAAATTTGTGTCTATGTTAGGCCCTTTAAATACCCCCTTATTTTACATGTTAACACAAAACTACAGAATTAAGGCTTGCTTGCATTCTTACTCTGTATGGGCTGCTTTTCCTCACTCCGGTATTTTAAGCATTGATTCAATCTGTTTTTCCTGCAATCAGGACTGTGGTGTACCACAGAACACATGGGTGTGAGTCTGCTGCAGAGTAAATTATACACTAGGACCAGAGAAAGACCCCAGTCAAAGCAAGTCTAACTTAGTGTCCCTAAAAGAGGGGAGAATGTTCTACCCTGTAACAGCTACTTTGTGGAGTTCAGTAACAATGAAAGGACTGGGCCCTATGAGGAACACCAGTTTACTCAAGTGTGAATGCTATGCTGTGGAAATTTTAATATGTGATACTCATATATGCAGGAAATAAATTTATTGCAGGTTCAGAACAGGAAATTTTTTATTTATTTATTTTTTTTAAACGCTGTCTGTTAAAATTAAGCAGAACTCTATTACAATGCAGAAATTAGTATGTTTTAAATGCATGATTTCATGTTAGGAAATACTGTGCATTCTTTTACAACTGTATGAATGAAAGGTGCTTTAGTGGTTTTATGGGCCCATTTCCACCAATTCATCCCTCTGCATACATCTGCAGCTTTGCTTACATCAGCTGCTGGTAGCCCAGTCACCCCTCTAACTGGCCCCTCCCATTAGTATCTCAGGGTAAACCCAAGGTGTGATGTATCCCTCATAGGCTTTCTAACTGAGAAATAGAAATGTAATCTGTTCAAGAGGTATTAAACAGTTAATTGGGAGTGTATAGATGAATTATGTGGCCATAGATGCTTTATTCATAAGATTAATTAAATTTATCATATAAAATTTTTCAGCTGTTTCAGCTTAGCTCCACTATTTTATAGCATCCATTTTTGGGTTTCATCCAGTTGAGTGCATGGAACCAGTACAGAAATCATCAAATTCCAGAAGGAGGGATACTATACCTTGTCCATCTGTCTACTTAATTACATTCTTGACAGCTGTAATGCAATACATATGTATTCTTTGTATGTGGTAGCTCTTAGATTTAAGATTCATTAAACCATAACAGAATAAAGAAAATGGTGACACTGGCTGCAAATTGACATCCACATACGTGCATGTTTTTGTTTTGCTTTATTTCATAAGAACGGGAGTTCAGCTGCTGAACATTAAAGAGACCCTGATTGGACAAAATCTCTGCCAAATGCATAAATGTAAATAGTTCCAGCTGTGATGATTTTCTGTGTTTTAAACTGCTTTAAGCCATTGACAATCTCTGTTAAAACAGGCCAGTTAAGCAGTGATTACTTGCAGGAACATTTAGAATATTTTACAATGCACACGCAAGCACTAAAGCTTTCATAGCTCTTTGTATGGCTTTTCTGAGCATCGGCCTGCCTCTTCTAACCTTAGGTCCAGTCCTCAGTGGCAGTGGGAACACCAGACTATATCTCACCAGAGATCCTGCAAGCCATGGAAAATGGCAAGGGGAAATATGGGCCCGAGTGCGACTGGTGGTCACTGGGTGTGTGCATGTATGAGATGCTGTATGGCGAGACACCCTTTTACGCTGAGTCTCTGGTGGAGACCTACGGCAAGATCATGAACCACAAGGTGAGGAGGAGTCAAATCCCTGAACATGGATAATTCAGTAAACGCTAAATGTGTCTGCGTTACAGCTCTTCTACCATAAAGTGCAGAGCATTTTTGCCAGCAACGTGTGGGGAAATATTTAACTTGTTTACTGTAAAATATATTGAAAATTTTGCCCAGGATAACTCATTGTTTTGACAGATATTTTGTGCTTTTAAAGAACTTTATAACATATGTTATTCTCAGCAAAATGATACATACAGTATGTGGTCTTGTGTGACCTTAAATAGTCTTGAGGGGATAATCAAGTGATGCATTTGTTTTATCATTCTGTACATTTTCTTCATTGTGACTGAAGTAACAAACTTAGTGTCTGTTTATTCACACTTGTATTACTGAAGCATCAGATGTATACAGTTGACAAACTAAGCCTTTTCATGTGGTTTCTATACTCCAGTCTGTTTTGTTTGTTTAGCAGTGGGATGTAAATAATCACCAAATTCCGTTCTTTCTCTTCCTGTTTCTAGGAGCGCTTTCAGTTCCCTGCACAGGTGAGCGACGTGTCTGAAAGTGCAAAGGATCTGATCCGACGCCTTATCTGCTCTCGAGAGCACCGGCTGGGCCAGAATGGCATTGAGGACTTCAAGCAACACCCATTCTTTTTGGGCATCGATTGGGATAACATCCGTGGCTGTGAGGCACCCTACATCCCAGAAGTCAGCAGCCCATCAGATACATCCAACTTTGACGTGGATGATGACTGCCTTAAGAATTCGGTAGGGTGCTATCTACCAGTCCCTAGTACACATTTATAAATGGCTTACCATTTTGGTAAACCGATCATAAAAGTTTTGCAGTCTGACTTCGTATTGTATTGTTCTGCTCAACTTTCACTCCTGTGCAATGCATATAACAATGGGGACCCCATATTGCCATGTTTGCAGGAGACGATGCCTCCTCCTTCTCACACCGCCTTCTCGGGACACCACCTACCTTTTGTGGGCTTCACCTACACAAGCAACTGGTGAGTGCTCAGATGCTGTGGCTCTGTATCATGTATATCATGTGTATTTCCACAATTAGTAGCAGTAATTTAATGGCAAGGGAAGCACTAGCTCCACATCTCCAAGTGTAAGTCTACATTTTATTATATGTGCCCATAACAGATGAATCAACTCAATACCATCTTGGTCAGTATGCCTTACTATTATCTGTTTTCATCAGCCATCTCATATATTCTCCTCAGAAGTACTGACTGTGTCTTGTTATTGCTGTCTCCCACCAGCACCCTGTCAGACAGAGGTTGTTTGCGTGAGTCTGCAGCACCTGCACAAATGGATGTGCACATGCAGCGCCGTCTGGAAGAGAGCTTGGCTACAGAGGCGTATGAGAGGCGTCTGCGGCGCCTGGAGCAGGAAAAGATGGAGCTTAGCCGCAAGCTACTAGGTATGGAATTGGCTCAGTTAAGCAAAAATGTGGTGTTTACTGTGTATTGGCACTTTGAAAATCTGTGCATGTGTTTCTCCATAGATACAGAACATTTCTCATGACAACAAGCAAAACTGTATTCTGCATATAATTAAATCTTTATGGACAAGTGGCCACATTATTAACATGGTAGAAGATTGGCTTGCAGTAGGGATCCTAATAGTGAAAGCTCACTTTCCAGTATGTTGTTTTTTTTTTCAGAAAATTACTCTATTAAAGGTTCAGCATTATAAAATAGAAATATTTTAAATCTGGTTTAAATAAAATTAATACTAATACATATTTTGATAATTATGATAATTTTATTACAATTCGTTATACAACGTTCATCTAGTCTCCCTATTCCACCTCACTGTCAGTAACTGTAAACACTTTTAGAAAACATAATTCTTCCTGATCCCCAGCAGTTACTTGCTGTCCCCCACAGAATCCACACAAACTGTACAGGCTCTTCAGCACTCAACCACTGGAAGTCCCATTGCTGCCAGCAAGGAGTCTGAGATCCGAGGTCTAAAGGAAGAGATTGAGACCCTAAGGAAGCAGCTTGCAGGTGCAGAATCCTGTTTTGGCCCAAACTACTCTAGTGGAACTCAATCAGTCAAAAACCCTGACTCTGTCTTCCAGCTATACATTTTTGTTTGGCATGTTTAGAAATGCCCTTAATACTTCCTTCCTGCCCTTTTTTTGTGTGTGTGCGTCAGACTCTGGTCAGCTGGAGCAGCGTTTGGAACAGACAAGCTTAGTGCACAGGGACTTGGAGGAGTCCACCAAGCTCGTCAAATCCCTGGAGAAGCAGATGAAGAGCATGAAACAGGAAAGGAATGATATGCAGAAGGTGACCTACTGGCCTTCACATCTTTACTTTTACCCTGAGTCACTGATATTCTCCCATGTTCCCCCCTGAAATGCTTGTGTCTTTACAGGAGCTGGTCTCTATCAGGAAAGTCATACTAAATTCCTAGATATTTAATTATCCTCTGGCTTAATTGCTTTAAGTCATTAATTATTGGTATTATTTTTATCAGTGCTTTTATGCCAAAGTGCTGCACTTAAGTATCTCCTCAGTCGCAATCTTTGAATGTATTACAGAAAAGTAACTGCCAGATTGATAGATGCAAATATGTTTAATTGCAGTAAGGAGAAGACAACACCTGTGTGTTACACGTGATACACATAAGAGTCAGTTTTATACCCTTGGACTACTTGGAGTTGATTTCTTTTGATTATTTCTTTTTGTGTCACGCTTACATTTTAAGATACTTTGTATAGAGGTGTCTGCTAAATATTAATAATCACCATCCCCAATGTGTGGCTGTGATCCCTCAGGAGCTGCTAGAGGCCAGTGAGAAGCTCAAGTCTCAGGGCAAGGAGCTGAAGGAGGCACACAGCCAGAGAAAGATGGCCATGCAGGAATTCTCAGAGTTGAGTGAGCGTGTGACAGATCTGCGCTCCCAGAAGCAGCGTCTCTCCCGCCAGCTCCGCGACAAAGAGGAGGAGATGGAAAGTTTGTCCCAGAAGGTGGAGGTGCTGCGCTTGGATGTCCGCAAGGCCGAAAGGGCTCGGAAAGAGGTGGGTGGGCATCCTGGAAAGTTAGGACAACGAAGTGGGACAATCGTGTGACAAATAGGCTGTACTGCACTCCCTCCTTCTAGATGGAGTCTCAGACTGAAGAGCAAGCTGCTGAAGCTCAGAAGGAGAAGAAGCTGAGGGAACGCAGTGAGCAGTATAGCAAGCAACTGGAAGAGGAGCTGGAGGCACTCAAGGTGCTGTAGTCACACACACACACACACACACACACAGACAGACAGACAGTCATTCATTGAAAGGTATATGTGTACTTTTTTTTTACTCTTTTAGTTACAGCCAATTAAGAATCTCACTCATACAGTATTACCTCACAAAGATGGATAAAATTTGAAGAACAACTCAGGATGCCAGAAAAACCTATATAGATATGCATAGGAACAATGAGCCCCTACATAGTGTATGTGGAGTCTTTGTGCTCTGCAGGTGTGACTCATATCATGCACTTATCTTGTTCTCGTGCTCTTGAGTAGCAGAAGCAGGCTGGCCGCCAGCCAGGTTCCGGAGGCTCTGAGCAGCACCAAGAGCTGAGCCGACTGCGGACTGAGTTGGAGGCCAAGGCAACTTTCTATGAGGGTGAGCTGTCACGGAGAGAACTGTTGCATGCTGGTGAGCTCAAGGCCCTGAAGAAGGAGCTACAGGATGCAGAAACCCAGCAGGTGGCACTCCAGAAGGAGATCCTGGTGCTCAAGGACAAACTGGAGAAAACGCGCCGAGAGAGGTGGGAGCAGCCCTCATGACGTCAGAACACAAATAGCCCCCAGCCCCTCTTTGGATTACTGTGAGGTCTGAATTATAAAACACGACTCACGTTTAATTTACAGCCATAGTGAAAACGTGAAATGAACAGTTTTTCTGCAGTCAAAGTAGGGCATGAGGAAAACTATGTCAAGGCTAGTGAAGCGAAGAACTATGCTTCCTGTTTTTTATTACTGTTTTTACAGTGTCTGGTGTACTGTTGTGATTTGTGTCCTGCAGCCAGAGTGAGCGTGAGGAGTTTGAGACCGAATACAAGCAAAAGTATGAGAGGGAGAAGGTCCTCCTCACTGAGGAAAACAAGAAGTTGTCCAGTGAACTGGAAAAGGTGAGCGGTGCCTCCTAGTTGCCCTGTTATCAGGAGTTTACCACCTTCTCCTCAAATACTTTTCTCTAACAAAGGAAGAGAGAGATTTTGTGAATATTTCAATAGAGTGTAAGTGCTATTATTACATGTTTCAACTCTGGAACTCAACAGCACCTAACTTTAGTGGAAACACGTTCAGTGTTAAAATGTACGGTGATGCCCTTTGCCTTTTTATGGGATGACTTGGTCAAAAATCTGCATTAAAGTCTTATAAAGCCTCCCCCCCTGTTATAGTTATATCTGAAAAGCCTAAACAACTGGAAGGATATTTGTATTAAGCTTTTATGATTATATTGAATTCGTTGTCACGTGGTAAAAAGTGAATTTGAGGTTGAGAACAAACTGATTATGAAATTACAAACAAATGTATGGTTCCAGTTGTTTGTAAGCTTAGAAGAGTGTATTTTAGATATAAATTTGTGTTCAGATCTACAGTAGTCTGTAGAAAAGCAGGGTAATACCTTCTTTTACCCCTTTTTTTTCTTTCTTAAATTTTGCTGTGATTGGGCTAATATTTCACAAATATTCAATGAAGAGAGATTCATATGAACTGGACAGTAAGACTGTTTGAGTGACCTGATTTCCTACCAGTACTCATGACCTCTTGGTTTTTGGGAGTATCAACCTCAAGAAGATTTTTGATGCTGAAATGTACCTCTCTGGCAGGCTAGACCTGGACTGCACTGTTGGCTGTTAGTCATGCTGCTTTGTTCATTTGTACTGCTATCCAGTTGATCACTTACTTTCCCAAAGACACTCACCCAGGGTTTTTTTTTTTTTTTAAACTAGATGGCCAAGACACATCACTTGGCTCATCCTAATCTGAAGGAGCGTTAACTGTTTTGCTTACTAACCAAAGCTAGCAGTCACAAGTAAGGATGTGATGGAGACAGAGGTAAATCACAGGCCAAGGACTCAGTTTAGCTTTACCACCACACATCTACACAGTGTTGGAACATTGCTGTGACTGCACTGAGTTCTAAGAATACATGGGAAAATGGTACATTTGGAAAAGCAGGCACATGATTCCTGATACATTTTGTGTCAAGGACACTTTTAAACATGGTGCCTGTTCAGATGTGCCTCCATTTCTGTGGCAGCACAGTCATTCAGTTTGGCATGGAAAACAAACCAACCCTCTTCCTGCTGAGTCTGGAAGTTGCCATTTTCTCAGCTAGACAGAATAAATGCTTTTTTGGTACACTGCTGAGACCAACCAAATTAAAAAATCTCTGTGTATATACAGTAGTTTCATTTTGGTATATTTTCAGTGATAAACTCATTTAGCTATTTCTACTGCAGCTGCACTACAAATTCTCCATGCACATAGACAACACAAAGCTAAATCAGTTTATGGTTCAGTGCATTAGAGTGGGTTAAGATTTAAAAATGTGAAAAAATATGTTTCTGTTCCAAGCTATATATCTGGAAAGCATTAAAACAAATGACCACAGAATAGTGAGTCATTAATTGCAGTTTTGCATGTCATGCTGTAATTGGAAAAATAAACAGCGGCATGACTGAGTGACAGTCAGTCTAAATTGGATTGGCTTAACCCCACACAACTGCGTTTAAATGAGGTGGTGATGGGGGATCTCTGGCTGGTCTTTTTTGTGGGCTCCACCGTTGTGGCAGCCGTCCTCTGCAACGTGATTTATGCACTCTGCCACAGGACCTGCACCATTATTACCACACAATTAAGCCCCCCCTTCCAAGTCCCTTTTATTTGCATTTCATGTGTGTCTGAGAGGCACTGGGTTACATTAGGGTTATTGGGTGCTTAATAGAACCCCCCCAACCCATGAAAAGTTCCATTGACACATGGTTAACAGGCTGATGGTGACAAATTGGGATTATTTTCCACATCACTACTAAACATAATTAATGAATTTGTCTAAGTGGAACCAAGACCAGGCCCTTATCTGTTTGTGAGCAGCTGGGACAGTGTAGGAGATTTAAAGCATCTGTATTTTGTTTACTTGCATACTCCTGAGCTTTCTGATATTAATATTTGGATCCCATGTACTGAAAGCATTGGTCAGATTTTTTATTAATGTTAATAATTAATCAGACTGCAAATGACAGTTTTTGTTTGCAAAGGACATTTTATGTATATAATTTATTATAGCTGTATTGTAGACTTAATTCCTGGTTTGTATGTATCAGTATTGATGATGAAGAACAGCCAACATTCTGTGTTGCCACGCCACTGTAAGCTTGCAGACCTGCTGATAAGTAGGATTCTTGGCATAGATGATTACCAGGATGCTCTTTCCTGTTTGTTTCCATCTTCTGTATTGCTCTTTCCCCAGGTGACGTCCATGTTTGAGAAGCTGAACTCCACTAACAGACAGCTGGAGGAAGAGATGAAGGAGCTGGCTGATAAGAAGGAGAGTGTGGCTCACTGGGAGGCCCAGATAACAGAGATCATCCAGTGGTGAGTGGAATAGCCAAGGCTTTGAAGTTCTGGGGCTCTCTTTATTACACATTGTTGCATACTGCCACCTAGTGGCCTTATCTTACATGTACATGGGAAAGGCTGTATCTTGTATGATAATACTGTGTATACTACTTATGTGTATACCAGCAATAATTAATGTTTGTTTTAGTTACCTGTAAATTAAATCAGTTGACTAAAGTTTTTGTCTGTAAAAGAGTTTGTTAGCATGAAAAAACGGTGCAGGATTAATGTAGGCTAGAACATCAGCACTTCAGACTTTGATTGGACCAAGTGATTTTATAGTGGAAGTACAGTAACTGACAATCTCCAGTGCTTTAGTGGCTGCATGCCTGAATACCCTGTGTGTTCTCCAGAGTTAGCTAAAATTCAGCAGTGAAATTGCACGATCACCAGTCTTGCTGTGCTGTAAATGTGACTTTGTGCTCTTGTAGGGTGAGCGATGAGAAAGATGCACGCGGCTACCTTCAGGCGCTGGCCACCAAGATGACAGAGGAGCTGGAAGGATTGCGCAGTTCAAGCTTGGGCACTCGGCCTACGGTTAGTATTTGCCTGCCAAGGTTCACAGAGTTCAGGTCCACCAGCCACCCCACCTTTCTCACTCATTTTCCCCTGGCTTACCAGGATATGCCATGGAAGATGCGGCGCTTTGCCAAGCTAGACATGTCTGCCCGCCTGGAGCTGCAGTCTGCTCTGGATGCCGAAATCCGTGCCAAACAGGCCATTCAGGATGAGCTGAACAAGGTCAAGGCTTCCAGCATGTCCACTGATTGGTAAGGCTCCTCCACCCTATCTCCAGCATCTACTGTGCACACATGTTTACATATGTATTCCTCATATATCAACTCATAGGCATCTGTGTAAATAAGTAGACTTACATTTGCTTTCAGACTTTTCAATAATTTTTATTCCTGTGTTTACAACTGTCTTTGTGGGTATTTATTTTTGTTGTTGAGCGTTTTGGTTCTTCCACCTGGATATTTTCACAGTACAGGAGTAACATGGCATTTTTGTACATAGATTAAAGACCAATCAATATTCATTCTTAAGGATATTTCACCTAAGTGTGAATGTATTTGTTGTCCTCTTGTCCTCTTAGCAAACTTCAGGAGTCTGAGAAAAAGAATCAGGAGCTGTTGGCTGAAATAGAGAAGCTGAAAAAAGAGGCAGAAGAACTGCGAGCAGGGAAAGGTTAGGAGCAGTGAGATGGATTTTTCTTTGCACCTGATCTTTGCAACACTCTTGAATCTTATATCTACTGAGTCATGAAATAACAAATGTAAACACATGTTTAACGCCCATGTTTTGGGAGATCAGCTGGGCTATTATTCCCATTTCCAATGTCTCAGTTAGTTTGCCTGTTTTCTAGGTGTAAAGCACCAAGACGCTCAAAATTCTTTCCTAGCCTTTCTGAACACCCCCACCTCTGGTCTGGAGCAAGTTGACGTAAGCATTTGTTATACTTTTCCTGCAAAATTATTATTATTATTTATTTTTTTTTTTTTTACAGTTTCTGTGTGGATTTTTTTTTTATTGATGAATAGCTGAAATAATTATTTAAAGAGAAAGTCATCTTTCTTTTTGAGAATTCACACTTTGTGCGTGCATATGTGCGCAGACAGAGTTGAAAAGGTACATCTATCCTCCAGACAGTATGTTCTGCCATCATGTACCACAACCTGTAAAACTATACCAAGGAAATGTGAATGCGACGGTTGTGCTTGTTAGCCATAAGGCTGCTTCTAGCTAGAAAAACTGTCCCTAAGCCTTTATTTCAAGGAACCATTCACAAGGAGCCACCGCTACTCTTTACCCCACATAGATTTAACTTTAGAGCTCAGGCTCTGTTTCGTAGAAGTCTTCTTTGGTGTTTTTTTACTCTGGTTTTTACATTTGTTTTCTTATTATTTCTGTTTCATCCACTCTTTTTTTTTTTTTTTTTTTAAATGCTGTTAAGCTTCCCATTTGTCCCCCGCCCCCTTTGTTTCTTGCCTACACTTTTAAGATTTCAGCTTATTCAACATGTAGCTACACGTACTTTCACAAATATTCTCATGTTCGTTTTGCGGAGACTTGCATGAATTAGTTTCATCTGGTTACTTATGCAGTTTTAGTTCAACAGCACATGGCTATCTGACTTTTAAAAACATTTTTCTTATTTAGTGTGTTTAATCTGGTTTTCTTGTGTGTGTTTGATCTGTGTGTCTGTATCTGTCTCAAAGCGTTCCCCTGCCTATGGTCCAGGCAGCAAAGGCAGACGTGTAAGCTTTTATGTCGTAGTTGGTGGAGGTGGTGGCTTTGTGGTTTTGTTGTGGTTGGGGCAGTCGCATGATCATAGTTATCATGCTGCATATGGAATGCTTTGTGGCTGCATGTGCTCAGCAGGCATTGTCCAATGCTTGGGTCCTGGGTCCCTTTTAACCTGTATGAGGTCAAACAATCTCTTGTTTCAGCACAGAACACTTGAAATATTTCGGTTTCCAGATATTTTCTGACATCACACTGCTATAGGAACATTATCTGAAATTACTTCCCAAATGAAGAATTTTGTTATGTAAATCAAGTAACTTTTAGGTATTTAAGTCTTAGATTTGTAGACAAAATTCTTGTCAGTATTCTCAGGTATCAAGGTTGGGGACTCTCTTCTTGGTACTATTTCACACAAATCAAAGTTTAAGGTTCACTTTATACCTCTGCTTTATGCAGATGTATAAGAAAGAACAAAATGTGGTTTTGGTACAGTCAAATTGAATAGCTGAGTAGATGAATGTATAATCACATAGAAATACATAATGAATAAGAGGAAATGTATATAAATGATAAAGTATTCAGTGGTTGAATATGGGGGCCTGTCCTTCTGTCTTTTGTAGTGCATGTAAGGTGCCATAGCTTTTTGGTTATTTCTGTTTATTTTTATTTGAGCTGGAGCACCTGTAAACCTGTGTAGTCCAGTTACTGTGTTTTGTGGTGGTCATGATGTATTTTACAATGGTTACTATGCATAGACCTCATTTATTATCATTTTTTATTTGCCAAAAAAGTTTCTATGCATTTTATTAAACACAACATTTTTTAATGTTGTTGGGTTTTAACTGCTGTACATTTACAGCCTTCTTTTCCACCAGACATTGGAGGCCTTTGCACAGTAATCGTCTTATTTTCTTCCCTGTGTTTCCATTCAATGTTGTGACCCAAAATGCTGCAGGACACAGCTAAGCCTTTGGTCCCTCTTGTTTCTTCAGGGCGATTCAGAAAGCTTCAGCCTGTCTAACACACCTTCACGGGATGAGGAGACACGTTCTCGCTTAATGTCCCGTTCGCGCTCACCCTCCACCGCTAGCGACCTGGAGCCAATCGAGGTAACACAAAAACCGTGACAACCAAGCCACGTGGAGCTGTACAGTGCAGTCTTACCAGAAAACTTTAGAGTATCATATTTTTTCGTTGATTATTTGTGCTTTTTCCTATGCAGCTGATAAACCAATCCCCAAGCGCAGCACAAACTCCAACAGCGCGAGCAGGACACAGCCGGTTGTCTGGGTCACACAAGGTGAGTGCAGCCTGTTCCAGTGAATATGCTTCAGATTACAGGGGTAACCATTCCAGTAACATAACTTTTCTGCTCATGCAGCCCAAGGCCCATCAGTTCACAGTGAAGACCTTCAGCGTCCTCACCAAGTGTAACCAGTGCACTTCACTCATGGTTGGCCTCGTCCGGCAGGGCTGCATCTGTGAAGGTAACAAGGGGACTAATCCTCTGCACTGGAAATTAAAAGCTCACCAACTCATCTATGGGTGCTGCTTTGTATTAACATTAACAGTGTTCAGATGTCACTCCAAAAGTGTCATATAGTTTGAAACTTCTAGTAACTTGTCATAATGAAAGTAAGCGTTATTAATGGTGCAGACTTCATGTGAGCTGCAATTTCTTCTCTTTCCCCAGTCTGCAACTTCTCGTGCCATGTGACATGTGCGGACAAGGTCCCAGCAGTTTGCCCCATCCCCCCAGAGCAAACCAGAGGACCTCTTGGTATTGACCCACATAAGGGCATTGGTACAGTCTATGAGGGGCATGTTCGGGTATGTTCCACCACATTGGTAGTGATTGTTAGCTCAAGTATAGAAATGGCTCTACAGGGTTAACCACAGTAAAACTAAGATGTTCTAAGAAAACAGGTTTTGATTGTTTAATGGGTAGTAGTAAAGGCAATTCAAGTTAAATAATTTGTCTCAAGTATACTGTAGCCCCTGGGACTTGAGCTGGCAACCTTAAGGTTACAAGCTCCTGTGATTAGCCGATACACCGCCATCTACTGCACAACTTTGGTATAAAAGGTTGCTTTAACCTTCACACTCTTACTAGATAGCTACAGTTTCATATCCCAGTAGATGACACGTATAGCATTTTCTTGCTTCCTCCTGTAGGTGCCAAAGCCAGCAGGAGTAAAGAAGGGTTGGCAGCGGGCCCTAGCTGTTGTCTGTGACTTCAAGCTGTTCCTGTACGATCTTCCAGAGGGAAAGGCTTCTCAGGCAGGAGTGGTAGTCAGCCAGGTCATTGACATGAGGTATGACTCTGCCATCCCTTCCCAACGCCTCCTTTTCACCAGACTTCTGACATAAGGTTTAAATGCCACCCACACTTCTCTGTTTCAAATCTTCCAGAGATGAAGACTTCTCAGTTACCTCTGTTTTGGCATCAGACGTCATTCATGCCAGCCAAAAGGACATTCCCTGCATCTTCAAGGTGAGTTTGGGCAATTGTCTCTGTTCTCCCCATTTATCAAAGCTACTAAATCATCAGAGGAACATCCGCTGATTGTGGGCCAGGTCATTTCTTCTGGCAACGTCATAAAACTAAGGCTCCCCACAGGTGACTGCCTCTCAGCTGTCTACCTCCAGTCGCCAGAAGTGCTCTATCCTGATCCTGGCTGACAGTGAACAGGACCGAAGCAAGTGGGTGGGGCTGCTGAACGAGATGCACCGCCTGCTGAGGAAGAGCAAGCTGAAAGAGCGCTTTGTATATGTGGCTAAGGAAGCCTACGATAGCACCCTGCCACTCATCAAGAGTACACAGTCCGCTGCCATCATAGGTACCTCCCTCAGTCACACAAAGCTTCCCTTTTCCTGCACTCTGCTCTCACACAAGTTGACATGCTATGGTCCATCACATCTACAGCATGTAATTGTATTGCTGTTACATTCAACTCTCCTGTAACAGCATCCTGTACAATCAAAAACTGTGACAGGTTTATGAAAATACATACTTTTTTTTTCCTGCAGTAGTCTTATTATTTAGTGCTTACAATTTTGTTGGTTGTGCTGCCTTATTCTTTTCAAAGTGGGTGAAAAAAGTGTTGCTGTAACAACACACTGGTCACCTGGTTCTAGTGGTTTTGAAAACAGCTAAGATATTTTTCTGCTGCTATGTCTTGTTTCCTGAGAGTGTAGAAGTTGTTTCTCTTTAGTTCGTCAACACTGTGCTGACCCTGAATGGCTGCTTCAATAGCAGCCCTCAAGTTCTGAAACTCAGTTTGAGTACCTCACGGTTTGAAATATTTAAACAACTTTCTTAAAATATGAATTAGAAGGAGACTTTTAAAAAAAAAAAAAAAAAAAAAGGCACTTTTCTTTATGGTTAGCCCTGGGTGTCCCTAATGAAAAGCTCCGTAGTTGGTTTTTAAATGGTGTTCAAACCTTGTTTAAAAAAAAAAATCCAGAAAACTGATTGAAAATATAAAACATAAGCTTAGAAATAAGCTTATTTTTTATGTTTTTTTTTTTTTTTTTTTTTTTTTTAAATGATTTGCTTGGAAGTGAAGCACTGGTGATACCATTGTCTTGAATACTCTTTTAACAGGTTGCACAACCTGTTTTATAATTGTTCATTTTTGTATAGCAGCACTATTAACATTTTGATATTTTAATTTTAGGTGACACATTTTCCATTCTGGAATCCCCCCCCCCCCACATAGAAATAACAGTTCAACTCCTCTAATAATGGGAATTCATGTAATGGGATGATTTCATGTAACAAATTGATCTTGTTATGTGAGGAATGAGTGAACCTTCACTTCCAAGTTCTTGCAGAGTTCCCATGTCATTGTGTTCACTATTCTGCTTCCAACAAAGATTATTCTGACAGTTTCTTCTTCCCTTCAGATCATGAGCGGATTGCACTGGGCAATGAGGAGGGCTTGTATGTCATCCATGTCACCAAAGATGGTGCGTCCTAGGTTCAGAAATTCAAGGGTGTTTGCATCGTTAACCTTCTCACACGTCTCTGTCTTTGCCTAACCGTACTTGATCTTTTCTCTTCACTACAGAAATCATAAGGGTGGGGGACAATAAAAAGGTGCACCAGGTGGAGCTGATACCCTCTGAGCAGCTGCTGGCGGTCATCTCGGGCCGCAACCGACATGTACGTCTCTTCTCTCTGGCGGCATTGTCTGGTCACGAGTCAGATTTCTACAAGCTTCCAGAGACCAAAGGCTCCCTGGCTCTGGTGTCAGGCAGGCCTCGTACTGGTGGTCCCACCTGCCTCTGTGTGGCAATGAAGCGCCTGGTGATTTGTTATGAGGTGAATCGGGGCAAAGCTCGGCCCCGGAAGCTTCGCGAAGTACAGATGCCTGGTGGTGTGCAGTGGTTGGCACTGCTGGGTGAGCGACTGTGCGTTGGTTACCAAGCTGGCTTTGTCCGATGCAGCCCACTGGGCGCCGACCCTCCTGCACCTATGCTGCACCCAGATGACCGCACTCTGGCCTTCATATCCCAGCTGGAGCTAGATGCCCTATGTGCTGTTGACATATCCTCCAGGGAGTTCCTGCTGTGCTTCAGCTCTGCAGGTGTCTACGTGGACTGCCAGGGCAGGAGGTCACGACAGCAAGAACTCATGTGGCCTGCTGTTCCCACTGCGTGCTGTGAGTACCAAGAATGTCACCATCAGGGAGGGAAGCAAGGGGTGTCTTTTTGCGAGAGTTTGATTGCAAAAATATAGGATAAAGCTATGTTCCCTGAACAGTTTCAACTATTCAAATGTTTATTCTTTTGCTCTCAAGGGTTTCTTGTTTTTTTTGTTCCAGTGTTTATTCCAGTGTCTTTAACTGCTCTCTTGTATGCATGTTGTTGTAGCCTCAATTCATTTCCATTAGCATCAAGTTCTCATCTAGCTATTAGTCTGTGTTTCTTGTGCCATGTGGTTTTAGTTTTTGTGTTATCTTGCCTATTACAGTAACTATGCTAAGTGAGCTGAATATGTAACTGTTCAAAGTTATTGGATTAGAGAACTGTATGGTAGTGTAGCTTTCTCTACCTTCAGTTAGCTTTCTATTCCAAGGTGTTATATAGGAAAAGTTGATTTCTTAGGACATTTTTTGTTAGGCATGTGTGCTTAAACATTTTGTTGCTGTCATATTTTAGGTTACAACGCCCCCTACTTGTCGGTGTACAGCGAGAATGCAGTGGATGTTTTTGATGTCAACACAATGGAGTGGATCCAGTCTATTCCCTTGAAGAAGGTGAAGGAATGAAAGGTGTTCTCTACTTACAAAACAACATTCATTTAACAATGCAAGTAAGATACAGGTCAATTTGTACTGGTAGGTGAGGCCCCTGAACGTGGATGGCTCCCTCAACCTCCTCGGCTTGGAGACGGTTCGACTCATTTACTTCAAGAACAAGATGGCAGGTCTGTTTCATATGCTTACGGAGTCTTTTCCCCTTTTTCTCCCTTTCTCACTTTTGTTAAACGTAAGTGAGCATCACCTTCACCCTCCACAAACTTTCTTGTTCACATGGCACACATCGTATTTGAGCAGTTGCTTAAACATGTCAGAGTAATCATCGGTGATGGCCAACTCATGGCAAACAATGTAATGTTAAACACTATAGAGGGAGATGAGCTGGTGGTCCCTGAGACATCGGACAACAGCCGGAAGCAAATGGTGCGCAGCAACAATAATAAGAGGCGTTTCTCCTTCCGTGTGCCTGAGGAAGAGCGGCTACAACAGAGGAGGTGTGTACCAATACCTGTTTTGCCTTAGTTATGGCCAAGAGAGTACCAACACACAGTATAGATCAGTGACCATGCCTACATGCAGAAAGAAATGTCTAATTTGTTTCTTCCATCTGTGTGATGCTTTTGGCTTGTTTTTCTGTACAGAGAAATGCTGAGGGACCCTGAGATGAGGAACAAGCTGATTTCTAACCCCACCAACTTTTACCATGTTGTTCACATGGGCCCAGGTGATGGCATCCAGCTACTTAAGGACTTGCCCATGGTAAGGAAAGGGACTCTAAACATGACTTTTTCAGAGGTCCTCTTAATGCAGTGGTATTCTGCTTCAGCACTGGAGATATTTTTATAGTTTGAGTCTGTCTTGAATTTACTGGCATTTCTGTAACAAGGTAAATAGCTGTGTACAGATTTAGTTGCACCTCATTTGATTTGTGTTCACATCATTCATTCACCCTGCTGGTAGAACTCCACTGAGATACCCTGTGCTGTTAGTTGTGTGCTGTAGTAGTACTCTAATTCAGACAGTTCTCATGTTTTATTTTATTCTTTTTTTTTTTTTTTTTTTAAAGAAATGAAAGTAAACGTGTATGTCTTTCATCTACTGCCTCCTGGATCACCTGGGAGTTTTACACAAGGGTATTTTGTACATTTGACGTGCTTGAAAATGACAGTTAACTCCAAAATATGGTTGCAAAGGGCTGTTTCCCCATTTCTTGTTACGTTAGCAATTAACATGGTTAGAAAAGCAAACGTAAGATGGCAGAAGGAGGGGGTTTTACTCAGTTCATTTAGTGTTTTCCTTGAAAACAGCTCCTCTCCATCCATTCTTTTCACTGTGTCCAAAGCTTGTGTTGCTGTCCTCTCTTTCCCCTTTGATACACCCACTGGCTCTAGCCAGAGTACCACCCTCCCTCCCCCCACCTTCGCCTTATCTCCACCCCTTGCGACTTTGAGCACGTCTATCACATGACTGTCCACTCTGCTGAAATCTACCTGTCCCGTGACTGGGACAGCCCGCCCCTCCCCTCCTCCTACTCTCCGTCCCTGTGCTCTGTCCCTGGGACGCCAGCCTCCACCTGCTCTCGGGTATGGCACCACCCCGTCAGCCCCCTCTGGCCCTGTCCCATTTGCAGTATACTGTTCTACCCAGCTGCTTGCCGGCTCTCTATGCCTGGATTTGCGTGGGCATTGCATGACAGTTAGTCAGCAGGATCATGATTTGTATGCTGACCTAAGTGCTTTGTGTGAACTGCATTTTTGGGGTTGGACATGCACGTGTGTATGTCTGTACAATTCATACTCACATGTATGCAGCGTGTGCCTATAGTTTGTGCAAGTATGAGAATGCCAGTTGTTACTGCAGTTTCTGCCATATCGAGGCTTTTGGAAATAGCTTCACCTGTAAATGGGTAACATGATGTCTGAGCATTCTTTGCACTGCCAGCAATGCATGTCATACTGTTAAGTGCGGTTTACACTTAAGTGTTAATTGCTTTCAGCACATCCCTGAAATTTCTTGTGTAATCTTATTACAACTTGCAAGAAATACAGCCTTTCTCATGTAGGTTGATCCCAATTTAAGGTTTATTATGTGGTCAGTTATGCAACTTAACCTGCAGTAAGAAACTCTTTGGGCCATTGAAATAATCTGGAATTGCAAGATAACTGATAATTGCAGAACTGAGTACATTTGTCAGGGTCATGTGCTGGGAAAAGTTTGCTGAAGTTTATGGTTGAGAAGTGTTGTATGAAAAAATAATTTTATGTACACCCATTCCTCACATAATGGGGTTAATTTGTTCCATGAAATCGGTGTACTGCGATTGCGCACTTCTAATTGAATTTCCACGGTGATGGGGTCCGATTATTCATTATGAATAATCACCTGTTTTGTGTAAGGTCAGAGGTCTACAGTCCATCCAGGAAGCTCAGGGTACAAAGCAGTTCACACACTGACATTTTAATTTGGCATATGAATGTTAATTGTATAAAGAAAACCTAGTGTATTTAATTCTGCCAGTAATGAGGCCACTGTACCATGACAGGTGACAAATGGCTTAGTAACTCCTAAAAAACACTTTTGGCGATGAGACCCCAACTGTGTCTCTCTTCCAAATATTGTGAAGTGTGTAACATGACTTTAAGAGGAATGAGCAAAAATGCCATTGTATTAAATTATTTGTCTGGTTTCTGAAAATGGTATTTTAAGGTGTTCAATGTTTTGTTTTTTGCTCAGTATGACCCCATCATATGAGGACTGACTGCATACTGCACTATTTCTGTATCCATCTTGGTTGCTGTACTCCCAGCCATGTTCTGTTACCATGAAATCCACCTTACTTGTTTCTTTTTGCTATTTTTCAATATAGCCAGCTTATATCAAGATATCTCCAAATTTTACTTATTTGTGCAGCTTACTACTCTTCTTTTAAGTTCTTTACATGGAGGTATTTATAGGACAGATGTATTGAGTCTGCACTTTATGGATAACACCAGTGTAAACCTTGCTTTGGTGCTTTGCATGTTTTTCTTTTTTAATTTTGAAACTGTTGTATTGAGAATATGGAATTTTTGCGAAATAAGTATATAATGCAACATCTTTTCAGTAGTTGATTAGACACTGCAATTTTTTCTTGTATAAGTGCAGTTAAAAATGTGTGACTTTGCCTGTCTCCTCTTTGACCACGATTGCCCTGTCCCTCTCCAGATTGGCTCCTGATAATCTCACTCATGTCCATCTGTCTGCCCCTACCCATTCTCTTTTCCCTCCTTGTTGCCCCACCTCCCCATCACGTACCTTTCAGAATGTCCGTCCCCAGGAGGGCCGTGCATTCAGTGGCTCTGTCAGCATTCCCTCCATTGCCAAGTCCCGGCCAGAACCAGGCCGCTCCATGAGTGCTAGCAGTGGCTTAGGCACACGTGAGTACCTGGGACAAGGGACATTGGACTCTGGAACAAGTCCCCAATGAAGTAACAGACGATATCAAGTCTGTTATAACATTCCAGGCCTATGATGTATGGTGAACTTACTTAAAAAAAAGTAGTGTCCAGTTACACTTGCACTGATATTTAGTTCTCCCATCAGCAGTGGGGAGCCACATATACTGTAACTGTTACATTATGGGGTAAACTGTTTTTTGGAAACTATTATCAGTGTTCCTCTCTCCTACCCTTAACATTCATATATTGCCTCAGACACTGGTATCAGCTACATACTGAATAATAATGAACCTTAATTGTGACAAGGATCACATTTCAACCCCATTGCTCTCAGCAGCAACAAGGGAGCATAAACACAGAAGTGTGTTTCTGTCTTGATTGTGGACTGGATTTTCTTCTGGACATTACAGGGTCCAACTCTCAGAATGGCAATGCACTACGGAGAGAGCTGTCCAGTGGGAGCTATGGGTCCAAGAGGCAGGCTACCACCTCACCCTCCGAGGGCTCCTTATCCTCGGGCGGTGGAGGGGATGTGACGGGCGAAGCCCCGATCTCTCAGTTTGACAGAGAGGTATGAGGAAGGCACGTCACCTTGTACTGTAAGACTGCTTCAGGTGTGATGATCAAAAAGTCACTTGTACCATATTTTGATGACAGTGGTTCTAGAGTGGTGATTGCTGACAGCCACCTGTTTGCCTGCAGCATATTTTTTAACCCTTTCTACAGCCAGACTTTTTGTGATGCCTTCAGAACAAGTGTTGAGAGTGAACAACTCGGTGTACAGAAACAAAAAGAGCTACAATCACTATAACACTGAAAGGCTCTAATGGCGATGTAAACAGTGAATTGAGAGGGAAGTCTTTTGAAATTGTAAGATAATGTTTAAAACGAGCCTCTAACTTATTTGCCAACCCACCTATGAAAATAAGCATTCCTCCTACATGATTGCTGAGCAAACAAATCCAAAGCTAATACTAGTCAAATCCTTGCCACACCCTGGGCTATAACTGAAGCCCGGCTAGACCCCACCCATCAGTCATGGCCCCGCCTTTTTGGTTACCATTCTAAAGAGCGGGTGCTGAGTGTGACTTTCCTCTCCAGTGGCAGGCTGTATCGCCATCAGAGAAGACCCCCGATCTCAAAAGGGCATTAAGGACCCTGCTTAGTAAGATGAAGGTAATGTGAACACACAAATAAGTGCAAGCAACCACATCGCCAAGCCATCTTCCCTCCCAGCCATCTCAACCTGCTCACCCTTTTGCCAGTCCCGCCTCACTGAAACAGACCAGTGGAACCATTCCGGCTCTGGTATTGTGTCGTGGGCCCGGTCTCAGGCTCATGCCCATTACCTTGCTGCACTGGTTCTCATCCTCTCCAATAAGTTGCTAAAATGGAAAATTGTCATCTGCATGTCCTTTGGTGACATTGAAGCATAAGGCTTGTCCTTAATTTCTGAGGACATGGAGAGAGCACACCCAGTGAGGTGGAGAATGGGAGGAACATTCAAGGTTGGCCACACCCCTTTATCCCTCCTGGTTTGCATGTGATTAGACAGCGGTATTTCAGCAGTGAATGTGCTTCCCAGTTAGCCATGTCAATAGAATACAGTCGCAGCAGTCCCCTCAGCACCTGCACCAGCAGAACAGGTACTTGTGCAACTCCTTTGCATGCAGTAGAGCACCTCATAGTTTATTTCTAAAGCTTTTAGGAAGGAAGTAAATTAAACCATGCAATTTACTTTCAAGTGGCAGTCCCAAGACTTTAAGGAATGAATGTAGACTACTGGAGTATCTTGCTTCACTGGTTCCTCTGTCTTTTCTTGCGCAGGACTCTGACTCCCCTCGGCACTCGACCGCCTCCAACAGCTCCAACCTGAGCAGCCCCCCGAGTCCAGCCTCACCACATAAATCCAAGTCTCTCTCGCTGGAGAGCACGGACCGCATGGGCTGGGAGACATGAGCGCTACATCACCCCTCAGCCTCCGCATCACGCCGTCCCCACCCCCTGAGCACCGTCCTTTTAAGCGACCCAGGTGACCCCACACCCTGATCAGCCCTGCCTGTTCAAGTGCCTCTAGCATGAGGCCATGGCTGCAGCTGCAGGCCCCTGGGTTTCTAGTTGGAACTGTGCACCTTGTAGCCATCAAGAAATAGTTAAGACCACTGGGTTGGGTCAAGACGTCCCTCCACTTCAATCTAATCTGAAAGCTGGCGTGTGAGTGTATAAATGTGTCTTGTATTTACAAAAAGGAAAAAAAATGCAGTTGAACATTGGAAAAAAAAAGCTCACCTTGGCTACATCTGCTTCACAATCAGTTTGTCATGATGCAGAGGATAAAAATGCCACTGTTTGTGATGAAAGAGAAAATATTTTATGAAAGGAAAATTGAGCAATTGTACATGCATGTGCCATTTGTATGTTAGGTTTCAAAGAAATAATTTTTTTTTTTTAGTGGGTGAACATATGAACTGTCTGATCATATTAAGCTGGTTTTAGGAGACCCCCCAGAGTGGGGAAAAAAGAAAAGGGATTCTGTCTTTAAAAATCACTGGCACAGTTACAACCGCTGTAGGAAAAGAAAATGGTTTTTGAATACAGAATGCCACTGGCAGCAATTACATCATTCCTTAATTTTTTTTTTTTGGTAAATTTATCAAGATGGTGGGTTTTTTTTTTTCCCTTGTGGGGGCAAAAAGAAACACTTATGCCCAGCATTCTCCTTTAGGAATTAATATTAAATCATTCATTCTGTATTAATGCTAATGCTTCACTCAAATCTGTCCCAACCCACTGCATGACGTCTCGCTTCCATGTAGCGGGTGCTGCTTTGCCTTACGTCAACAAGAGTAGCTTCTTTATTAATGTACATATCTGTTAAGTGGAATATAATATATTATAAGGGGGGGCATACAAGAACAAATACTGCTCTGATGTGACCTTAGCTTTTGCTTTGTTACAGAATTGACCCTTGTTTTTATTTTATCTCCATGACCATACTTGAGGAAAAATGCTTTTTGGACCAGTTATGGTTTCCTTTTTACCTTGTTACATTATTTTAAGCTTTTAATTCAGTGTGTTGGTAACAACATGGATTAAACTTGTTTTGTAGCATTTTATGTTATCGATCAGTAACCCCTGTGCTATTAGTGGGAGTCTATTGTTCTCCTTTGTTAATGTCACACAGTACAATGTGGTTAAACATAGCAAGTCACCCATCTTCTGCCCAGAAATACATGCACGCACACACAAAACCCTGTGGTGTCACATCTTACCGCTTTCTGCTTCTTTTCCCATCAATGAAGTGATAATACTGCTTCCAAAGATTAATTTCTGTTGGCCTATGATTTTAAGCACACTGCCCCCCCCCCCATCCTGCACCACAATGTACTGTTCCCAGAAGTATTCCATCTGTAGGGCTTAAAATGTTCAGAGAAGTATTTTACTTCAGGAAAAGTACCATATTAGTAAGGTGTACGTATCTTTGCTGCACATGGTGTCTTACAGCTGTGTTGTTTGGTACTGTGAGTGTAGATCACTGAAGGGGGCCAGTCTAAAGCTCATAAGCAGTGCATAATTTTATTACTGTAATTGCTGTATTGACTTTCAGGGAGGTGTGCCGGGGAAGTGTCTGTGCTTTTCTCAGTTAAGCCCGTAGCTCCGGCCTCTGACCTTGACCACAATCATAATTCTGCAGTAGTTTTACAGCACAGTGTCAGCCTGTGTGTGTGTGTGAGTGAGTGGGTAGGGGGTGGGGGGTATCGCAGTGACAACCTGTGATACGCACCTTTCTTTTATCATTTGGTATTAAAGTGGCTGGGGAAATTGACAGAAGCCCATTACATAGTAGTCGGTAAGGATGGATGTCAAGAAGTTGTACTTCAGTGTATCAAATGGCATTTTTGTTTTTGTGTAAAAAATATCATTTTCAAAAAATGAAAGGACAATATTAATTTATAAAGAGGAAACAATTTGGGACATCACTACTCCTATTCAGTAATTGTATTGTATAAGGTGGTAAGGGAATGTATATATGTATTATCTAAGTAAAGGATCTAATCATTAAGAAAAAACTGAGACTCATTCCAGATTTTTAAAACTGATTTGTATCACAGAATGTCAAAATTATCTGAATGCATGAGGACTTGAAAAAATTAATTTGGGAAATACTGTTTATTTAATTTTTAATTTTAATTTTTTAGGAGTTACTAAAAATATTTGAAGCATAAAACCAGTGCAGCATTTGTATTGTGACTGATGGAAAAGATGAGTGGGTGGTTAAGTTGCCAAATGAGTAGTTATGTTAACACTGTGGTGTGAATCATGTGTGGTCTGAAAGGAGACAGAACTTTTTTTTTTTTTTTTTTTTTTTTAAACTCCAGCTTTGCGTTTTCTGCTCATAGATACTTCTCTCATATTTAAAAGTGTAAGCGGTGTATGTCAATATATACAATCTATGTACACAGACATATATTTATATCTGCATATTTTTCCCAAACTTATGTATACCTGCTCTCATAAAAGTAGAGTATATTTGGCTGGGGTTTCAATTAACATGCAGGAAACCTTCAAATGTTAAACTCAGGAAATGTATGAACCAATGATTATTTAATGCAATGACAACTAATTATAAAAGACACTACAAAGGAAAATGAATTTAGTGCAAAGGTAGGTTGTGGGCATTGCCAAGTCTAGCTGTGTTTAACATTGTAAAATAGCAATGCAAGAAAGTGGTAATTTTGGTGTCATTAATTCTCATTGATAGTGTTTAGGAATTGGGTCTGTGGGGCAGTTGGAGGTTAAAGTGGTTTGGTTAAGTTATACTCACAAACGTTTGCATTTCAGTGAGGTTTTACTTGCCTTTTGGCTAATTCATGCATTTTTTTTCTTGGATTTATTTTGTAACAATATGTACAGTTTTGCATGTAAGTGCTGTCACTTTATTTTTTTAGGATTACAAGATAGGCTTTTTCACCTTGTTTTTTATTTTCTTGTTTTCAAAGGTTTGAGGATACCCCACTACCAATGGTGTAGATTCTTTTTGCACAAAAAATATTTAATGGTGGAATGTCAAAATGTATGGGACTGGCTGCCACTTTTTTGTGGAAACTCATTATTGTATTATCCAGACTTTGATGTACTTCATTAAAAGGGGGAACTGTTACAAGTATGACTGTGTGTGTAGCTTTCATTTGGTTCTAAAAGTTTTTGTTTAAAAACTCATTTCTGCATGCAGACAGTTCCTTTGGACACTTCTTCTGAACATGTCGGTAAGTTTTTTAATCACCTATTAAAATCACCACATTCATCGTAATTTTAAAGGCTTTTATAGCCTAATATTTGTTAAAGCTTTGAGGTAACATTTTTTGACGTCTGTTTGCAGTCAGAATATTGCTCTCTTTTCCTCTGTTTTGCACCAGTTTCCCCAGTTCTGCTGGGGAAATACAAGCATGGCACACACCCTCAGCTTTCACCCGTGGTGCCTCTAGAGGCCTCCATGACTGAAGGTGGAGACAGCCAGCAGATCAAGTCAAGTGAGGTCAGTTACTTTCCTCTAAGCATCATTGGCACAGATGTCTAGTGAGGTTACTTAACAGTAACTGTTGTGCTTTTTTCCTTTGATTTTCAATCTTTTTGGTTTCTAGTTAATTTATTTAGCTGATCAGCATAGCTAAAAGGGTTGCATTTTAAGTAGTGACTTAAGCAGAAGCCAGTCACACATTTAACCTAATTGTGCTATTGTATTTCACCAAATATTTGCCACTGACAGCAATTGATCATGGTTGCCAAGGTAACAATTTATGAATAACACCAGCTATGTGCACACTGTATATTTTATTTCCACAATACTCCCCACTTGACAAAGCATTATACAGCACTTGCAGTCAACTACCGGTGTATGTTGTGCAACAGAATAAATGTGTACAGGGACCAATGCAACGCTTATACACCATACATGTTTTTCTCTCCCACTCAGGATTTTGGGGCAAGAACTTGCAGCAATTTCTGTCAAGTGTAATAGCAGTGCGGGCCAGTTCACCTTCGGGTGGATGAGCTCTGCTATTCAAGACATGGTGCGAGCACAAGATCAAAGTATTCCTCCTCCCATACTGAGATGCACATTTAATTATACATCACATCCTCATTCTTCAGGATGTGCAGTGAGAATTATTTTTTTAACAGCTGTGAGTCACAACTGCATCCCGAGTAAATTCCCAGATCTCATATGTTGGCTTAAGTAGCTTTGTACAGGTAATGTGAATGAAAAAACAAAGGCCAAAAATAGCTTCATTTGCTGCAACCCAAATTCCAGATTTCTTTTGTTTGTACAGCATAAGAAAAATAGACTAAACCCCATCTGATTATAAGCAATTTTCCCATATTCCAGCATCAATATATTACATTTCTATAGGTCAGGAGCATAATCTCTTCCATGACATCTGTCCCCTGTTCACTTCAACCATGTTTTATAAAAAAAAAAAAAAAAAATCATACTTCTGAAGTCCAGTTATCAAGGAAAGGACAAAAATGAAGGACTGACCCCACAGACAAGGTCAGTCAAGTTACAGGCTGTACCCTTTACATAACAGCTGCCTTCTGCCCACCAGCTTCCCTCAGCTGCTGTGATCAGGCACTGGCTCCATCCTCCTCAATGACACGGTTCACACTGGTACCATGGGTGATGTGAGTAGGGGGGACGTTGCTCAGGTCCCGCACGCTGCTGTGCCGTGATTGGCCGTCGAGACGTTGCATGCTGCTGTGGTGCGACTGCTCATTGAGGCGGGGCATGCTCCCGTGGGCCGGGCGCTCCTCTGCGCCACGATAACTGCACGGTGTGTACCTGGGTATGAGAGAATTATCAGCAACTGTTTCTCCAGTGAAGGGTCACCGCAGTCCATGAAGCAGTGTGTGAGGTAGAGTACCTCCTGCCATCCACTGTCACAGAGCAATCACTCATTCACACACAAATGTACCTATTTTTATAAACTAAACCCTCAGCAGGTAATGCCACTAAGAGTGCAGGGAACTAAACATTTTAACCTTAGTCATCAGTTTGTTTTAAACCAAGTAGGTTTTGTACTATTTAGTGAGAGACAAGTGGAAATTCAGTAAATTTGGAATAAAAAGATGACTAGAAACCATGTACTACTGTAAGAGTGAGTTGAACACAGTGCTTACCCGCCATCCCGTGATCGGTGTAAGCTGCCATGGTAGCTGCTCATCTTGCTATGCACACTGCCTGCCTTGCTGCGCTGCTCATCCAGCATTGCCAGGTGGGTGGAGGAAGCATGAGTGGAGGTGCCCTGGGTGGAGGTGCCTCGGGACTTGCGGACAATGGGCGCATTGGGCTCCCGTAGGAGCGACTGCGCAAAGTCAGGCTCCTGCAGCACTTGCCGGCTCTCGTTGACACCGCTACTGCGTAAGGCGGATGCAGGAGGGGAAGAGGAAGTGATGGCGGGGAGTGAGAGGCGCACGAGAGAGGGTAGGGACAGGGGGAAGGCCGAGGGTAGTGGTAGAGACGAACAAGAGGACAGGGATGGGAAACAGGGAGTGGGACATGGGGTCAATGCACTGTTATTGGGATGGGAGGATACAAGTGCAGAGAAGGATTCTTCTCACCATGGTGCAAATCCTTTACACTTAACATTTTAAAGAACTTATGCAATACACAGGCTCCTTGACTTACAAAGGGGGCAGTTTACAGCTAAAATCTCACCTTTACCAACTATCGCAGCATGTGCAGTGGACAAAGCCAGGTGCATCACAAGACAGCTACTTGCTTGGTAAAGGACAAACAAGCATAAAGTCAAGCACACCCAAGGAATAAGAGGCCCACATTGGCGCAGTACAGCTGGGAAAATGGAGAACTTAGACTAGACAAATGATAACAGAAAGCTAGCATGAAGAAACATCTGGCAACTGGAACCCTTGCCCATTCAGTTTCTTCTGCATTGAGTCTGAGGTCTTGCCAACCCCGAGCAACCTACACAAATGGGGCTATACCCTGTGTGGTATAAGAGGCAATATCAAACAATATCAGTTTGTAGTATGACAATGGAAACAAGGTACTTGGACCAGACCCTGAACTTGGAAAAAATATGGTTTAAATATAAAACCTCAGCCAACATTAGTTTCATCAAGGTGTGTAAAAACAGAACATAAGAAACATGTTGCCATCCTTCAAAGCCATTTCAAAACAGCCTAGATAATGGAGATGGACCTAGACAAACAACTTACTTTCCCATACCTACTCCAAAAAAGCCTGCAGAAAAATACTATAATCATCACAGTTCCTTAGGAAGAGGGGTGGCAAGCAGCTTTTGAAAGATGACAAAGTGGTGAACAACATCAAAAGGTGAAAAACCTGGTCATTTCGAGTTAATGTGGGATATCCTGGTTTCCTAGCTCAGTCACTTTGGAGAGTGTTGAGGGACCTGGCAATAATCAGTAAAAATAGACAACAGTCTAACAGCTGACAGAAGCAGCAGAGAACCTCAAGCTGACTCTGGTACAGGCATGATCACCGCTACTGACAAAAGGAGGACTGGGCTATGGGGCAAAACTTCTAGTGATAGACCTGGCTGATGATACCAAAGCAGCCTGCTTCATCTTATTTGTATTCAAGATAAGATATATAACTGAATAAATGGAAAAAAAAAAAAAATAAGATAAATAAAATAAAAAAGGTTTCTATATTTGAAAATTCATACGGAGTCAGCGAACAGGAAAATAATTCCTGCAACTGAAGGTGAAGCTAAAAAGGAAACAAAGGTTGAAAGCTCACTCTTTGCGCCGGCGGCCATGCAAGAAGCTGGCCCATTCAAAGCAGGTCTTCTTGCTGCCCACCCAGAAGACAGAGGGGATGCCTACCACCAGCACCATCAAGTACTTCATAAGGAAGAGGACCAGGTCTGGCCTGCTGGTCTGCTCTACCTGTTCCACAAAGTGCAATAGGTTACACACAGTCAAACACACACTGGAAAAGAACAAAGGGTAATGACACCACACCACTCCGAAGTCTAAGTTCCCAACAGGATAACACTACTATTGCTGGGGTAAGTATATTTTCATCAAATGCTTAACAAATATGCAATATTTACACACACATTTTTTACTTTTGTTCAAACCCCTACCCTATCTATGTTAGCAGAGTGTAGTGATTCCATCTCTATAAAAAGCATAAACTGCATTTCACATTGAGAGATAAAGACATCTGAAACATACAAAAATCTAACTTCTGTCTGCCTGCCTCTGTGTGTGTTTCTCAGGCTGCACAGCTGACTGCTCAGACATAATCCCACCTTCTCCCCAGCAGCCCACGCAGCATCCATTCCTGGCCACTGCTTCCCAGCTTTGGAACACGGATCACGTTCAGAAACACGTCTGCCATGCAACCCAGGCATATCGTGGCATAACACACTACATATCGTGTGCATCGAGGCGGAGCCCAACACAGGGCTACTGAGAAAGTGGGACCCTCAGGAAGGCCGATCAGGTGGCAAGGCTATGCCTTTGGAGGGACAGCGCAGGCCAAGAGGTCCAAGTGTCCGACGGCAGATCCGTCTCAAACATGCACAGGCTCATTAGCATGATCCCCATCGGCACAAATCACCGAATGGGATCCTCTCGGTTTACACTCCTGACCGCCTGCGATTTAAATTCTCACTCAGCTGAGACAGACATGCCAAAAAAACATTTCGATACGGTGCTTAACAGCTGCTACCAGACTGCAGTTGGCATCGAGAGAATGTGCAGGCAGAGCATGTAGTCTAGCTTCCCCAGTGGAAACCCTGGCCTTCACACACACATCAACCTGATCATGTCAGACGGCCATGGTGTGCACGGAAGAGGCCTGAGGACACCGCCTATGATTGCTCAATTCACTCCCTCCTTGTGTCTCTCTTAAGTCCCCTCACCTTGTTTTCTCATTAAAACAGCCTTCTGTAAAAACCCCTTTGGGAATCTCACCAAGTGACTCATTCAAAAAAAAAAAAAAAATCCTCTTTTGGCATCAGTCACACATTTGATAAGCAGTGAGAGACAGGTTGGGTAACACAGAAATGATGACGGCAAAAAAAATAAATTAAAAAAAAAAGAGTGTCTACACACTTCTGGCAGATATTAAGACCTTTCCACTTGTCAGACTGTAAAACAAATGTTCTCCTAAAATGTATTCAAGAAAATGGCCTGCCAATCATTATGATGGAGTCATACTGTCACCCTTCAGGATTCAGACCTCATCAAATCCACAAATAAAAAAAATAAAAATAAAAATGAAAAAAAAAAAAAAAAACAATTCTAGATGAAGAAATCTATGGAAACAACTTTCAGTCAGGAAGCTTTTAAACTAGCAGCTACAACAAGTTACTAAAAACTAGCCAAGTCATTTGATGCACTGCATTCAAAACGCATATGCCAACATAATCTCTCAATTATTGTTGGGAAAGTACAGTGTGCATACAGGAGTGGTGAAATACGAACCCAGAATTGAGGCGAGTACCTTGTACGGGCAGGGGATGTGGTATTCCCGGCATCGTTCATGCACCCATGTGGTCTCCCACACGGAACGGTAGCTTTGCTCGTAGAAGTAGCAGCCGATGACCACAAGCAGGGGGACCAGGTAGAGAATGGAGAAGACGCCGATGCGGATCATGAACTTCACCAGCTTGTCTTGATTCTCCTTCTCCAACGGGATCTCCATGCGCACGCGGTTGAGTGCTACGATCCCAGCCAATAGCAGCACGACGCCCACCAGCACATCCAGGCAGAGCGGGGCCAACAGGAACCACCGAAGAGCAGCCACGTCGTACAGTCCCACAAAACAGACACCGCTCACATTGTCACCCTCGATCTTATTCATGGCCAGCAGTGCCACTGTTAGTGCGCCAGGCACACCCCAGGCACTGGCATGGAAGAGCAGCGCCTTCTTCTCAATGGCCTCACTTCCCCACTTGGGCACTGCAGCCAGGAACCAAGTGATGGTGAGGATAACCCACCACACACTACCTGCCATGGTGAAAAAGTATAGCCCCATGAAGAGCAGTGTGCAGGCCTTGTTGTGGGAACCTTGGGTCACTGTGGACGCTCGATACTGCCCAGGGCTGGCAGCGTTGCAAGCCACACGGTCTCCAAGCAGGAAGCCCAGGAAGAACACCAGTGACACCATCATGTAGCACACGGCATAAAAGATGATGGGCCGCTCAGGGTACCGGAAGCGGGTGACGTCAATGAGAAAAGTGAGAAAGGTGAAGAGTGTGGCAGAGAGGCAGACAATGGAGACGACACCAATGAAGTAGCGGGCAAAGTTGAGCTCATCATGACGGAAATACATGTTGGGGCAGGGTGGCGAGCAGTCCCGCGCTCCCAAGAAAGAGTAGCTCAGGTCAGGCTCCATCTTAAGCTCCCTTGGGCACCAGAAACCATAATCTCGCTGCACTGTCAGGGATGACTGGTCTGTGGGTTCTGTGCTGGCAATCAGGTCTACCTCACGGGGGTAAGACTCATCACAGTCTGGAAACCTGCAGCAATATACACAGGAGAGCCAGGGTCCAAACTAGAACGAGAGGAATTTTCTTCCGTGTAACTACTTTTGTTTTCTACGTAAAGCACTGGTTAAAATTAAGTTTTTCTTCTACTTTCTAAGAACACATGGTAAAATTCTAAATACACCATCAAGACTGTGTCACAAAAATTGTGGCATTATAAATATGAAGTCTGCTATTCAGTTGTGATTTGTTGGCTCTAGATGTATACAGCAGATATAACAGTTATGAATATGTTCCTGTACAAAATGGCAGCCGCCAGGTTACCTGCTGCAGTCCATCTCCTCTGGCCAGGCCACGCCAAACATGTCCATAAGTTTCTGGCAGTCGTGCTGGGCGTGAAGGCACAGCTTGCGGCAGGGCAGGGACACGCGCCCGTACTCCGTGCAGACGGGAGCGTGGAGGGCACACAGGAAAGGCCGCAGGTCTGGGGAGCACTGCAGGTTCACCATGGGGTGGAAGGGCTACACAGAGACATGCGACGGAATCGGTCACAAACCACGTAAGTAACTGGGATTATAGTCTTTTAAAACAGTTATGTGGACTGTGACAAAACATGCACTAATCTTAAGTATTTGCTTTGATCGTCTTTATTGTAAGTACAGAGACGTTAAACTGGAAAAGAAAAATCTAATCTTTTATGCATCAAAAATGAAAAAAATAACACTTTGCATTTGGATCCTTTTCAACTGAGAGCTATGATAATGTAATCTACATGCCACAAAATCATCTGTATGCAAAAAGATTCATATTGCATACGGGGGAGGAGTAATGAGTTTTGTTCTATGGAAGAGCTGAACAAAAGCAGGCAGATTTAATATTTATGACCAGATGCCCATCACAGGTGTACTGCTTGAAACCCTCTCCAACGTTCCACACCTTCACAGCACTCATACACCAGCCTGCTGAGCTGGGAAGGACTACCACGTCAATCACCACCCAGGGTACAAGGGTACACAGATCCTTTTAGAGATTGTGGTGGAAGAAGTGGGATCACTCCCTCAATGCAACGTGCCTAACTGACATCTGAGAAGTGGATCAGAATGAACGTACAGTAGGTGTGTTGGTTCTGACACAAAGACTGTAAATTAAAAATAAGAAATACAGTCGTAAATGTAATCTTCACCCATGGTTCTGGATGTGTTATTCAGGCTGACAGTGATGAAAAACAGAGTAGATTAATCATGTTCAAACTTTTAAGCAACACCTCAGATGCTGGGTACACATGTCTGGGCAGATTTATGATGTCAAGAATTTAAAATTACTTTGTGCTTTGGGTAAATGTTCAATGTGTGCCGACACAGAGCGCTTAACCCGTGCTATAAAGATGAAGTAATATTATAGCAAAAAGACCTATGATGTTAGCACAGTAACTGCAGTTTTACCCATAAAAAGATTTGAATTTGCTTAGTATGATGCACTGAGTGGCAGAGTAGGCAGAACTTCTTCACAGCTCTGAGCCGTGTGTCCAAACCCAGCTTGATCTGTGTGGAATTTGCATGCTCCCCCTGCATTCATGTGAGCTTCCAACAATGTCCAGAAGCACATTTTGGGTCAAGTAGTGATTATAAAATGCCTGTACTGTATGTGTTACTGAGGACATGAGTGGTGGTCTATAGACTGTACCCTGCCTCCTGCATTAAACCTCAAGGTTAGTTTCCAGGGTGCTTGCGCTCTATGCCTCTGCACATCAATAACCCATAACTAGACAAGAGATTATTGACAATTAATGAAGAAATAATATACTATCAATGATAAACATGGGTAGTTAATCTTGAAAAATTATTTACGCACACAATTAAAAATAGAAAAGAGTCAATCCCTTCAAGATTAATACCAACTAAAAATTTTAATCACTTATTCAGGTTTCCCCTGAATGCATTTTAGTGCCATGATCACAGAAGTGATACGAAAACTAGGAAGCACTTAACATTAAAGCTTCTCGAGCTACTCCATGTGATACAGTTATGACAGATTTTGGATATGTGAAGGATTCTACATAAATCCCCTGTGGTTATTGCATGAGCATAATTTGATATATTAAATTAAGCAGCCTCTTATGAAAAATAGGAGAAATTTGTCATTTCCCCCTCAGGTCAAACTGTCAGCTCCTAAGCATGCTTTGGATATGCAGTTTTGTAGCTCCAGTACTACAAGCACGTTAATGAGTCCCGTCATCGAGGACTAAACTTGTATTGAGAAGCCCAGATATTGTTCTGCTCCATAAAACTAAAATTTCGGTGTCTCGCGTCAAGATGGACACATCAGCAGTGCTTATACTGATGGACGCCACCAAGTGTGTGGAGCGTGTGCCCTAGTTCACAACCTAAAGCCTGCAGCTGTGTGTATTCGCAAGACAAACGTCTCAAAGGGGTCTGAGCTACAAGAATGCGTTGGGGGGTGCTCAGCTGGCCTCTGTTACACCACGCAGCAAGACAATTTGTAGCCAGCTTTCTGCCTTGCTCCAGCAATCCCCCTCCCCCACTCAAAAAAAAAAAGCCTTTGACCAGCAGTCAACCAAGGGAAGAAGTGAGGTTTGTGAAAGTCTTCTCCATACAATAGCTGGAGGGTACACTCAACTCAACACACCAGGCCTGTAGACAGAACATTCCTTCTGTGTGAGTGTCTGTGCGCAGCTCATTCGGATGCTGAGGCTCTTTTATAAAAGAAAAAAAAAAAAAAAAAACATTTCCTGCAGTCAGGATACAACTCAGTTAGCTCTAAGGATGCTCTGTCAGAGGTGTGGAGGGAAGACAAAAAGAAGAGGGGAAAAGGGGAGGGAAAAAAAAAAAAAACCTTTTTCAGCTATGGACACATCTGCTGCAAAAATCACATGCTTTCAATCCAGTGTCTCAGAAGATGAACTACACCCCTCTTGTCAGGAAGGAGTCAATAATGAAACCTGTATAAACAAAAAAAAAAAAAAAAAAGGGGGTTGGTTTCCGACAGAGGTGAAGAGGATAAATATTACCTCTCCAAAGCTGCCAGGAGCCACTCCCTCCCAAACATTTCCACCCAAGTATAAAGTTTCACTCCATTTATTTCTCTCCTGCCTCATTATTTAGAGGCCCAACTAGAGACTGGAGGTTTCTTTATGACAAGCAGACAGTAGCGCAAATACCTGTGGTATCACATGAGCTCCTCTACACAGCACTACGAGACCAACATCTGTTTCAAATTACAACAAAACGGCAGCATACAAACATCTGCCCTCAACACTTTCCTTACTTTTCAACATTTATTCCTTTAGCCAACTCTTTTGTCCAGTAAAATGTATGGTGGGTTTGTACACTAAGACACTTAATTTTCCCATTTTTACAGCTGGATAACTTTCTGTAACAATACAAGCCAAGTACCTTCATCAATGGTACTACAAAAGGAGGTGGGGTTCAAACCCAGCACCTTTGCTTGCAAGGCCATGGCTTTAGCCACTACACCAGGAGGATGGAGAAGAGCATTGCCAATATTCTGCAGAAGAAGCTTTGGCTGGGATCAACGGTGTGTGTGATGAGGGATGGACTGGGTTATCCATACAGAGATTTATTCCACCCACCACAACTCCCTCACCTCTTCAGGTGCATGGGTTTGTCCTGCCAGCAGACTGGAGGCCAATGTGGTGACAGGGTCATCCAAAGCTGAATCACTGACATGTGCAGGTGTGTCCAGTTTATCATGAAGGAGATCAGCGGAGCTGTGCAGAAAAGCATGTACAGGAGCCTTCGACTGCAGTTTCCCTTTAGTCTTGATTCAGCAGCGAAAAAAATTTCACCAGAAAACCTAATAGGATCACTATTCACCGTGAGTTCTTCTTACAACTTAATGTTCATTATTAACGTTTAAAATTTAAGACAGATTCACCTCTGCAATAGCCTGAGTCCCAATCGGTGCGTTAATGCCTTATACCCTACAGTTCCATGATAGGTTCTGGATCACCAGGATCATAAATAGATGAAAATGGAAAACCCAGGTGTGTAACACAGACATTTACTGTCATGTAGGAAACAAAACTGATTTTCCTGAAGGACAGTTTTATGTAAATATGTGTGCACACTTTATTATGACGGTCAAAATTTGACCTTAACCCTTTTATTGAATAGAATGGTACAGCCCTCGACACAATAGGCATGCCGGCATTGTGAGTAATTTTTGCCAAGTGAGAGAGTAACACACCGGCAATCCTGCACAAACCAGCCTACTGCCTCTGCCGCTCACTAATGCAAGTCGCACTAAAAATAGCTGCTGTCTACTAGCGGACTGAGGGTGCTGGGTCAGTCCTCTCCCATCATCCTGCATCTCACCAGTACACACACATACACACACACTTAATTTTCATGTTCATTCGATAGAAATGTCATCTTCAACACGGCAGCTCTAAGTAAGTGGGGCAGGAGAAGACACTATCAACCATAATATGTTCAGGTTCTCAAATGCTAAATTTAACTAAATATAGTAATCTACGGAAAAAATGATTTACTGCACATTTTAAGACCATTTCAGCGAAAGTCAAAAATTAAACAATAAAAAACAGCATTAACACCACCAAAAGTCCTAGGCACCACGATGATGTCAGTGCAGTAAAATGAGATAATGTGGACACAAGGACAGGTATTTCTCCTTTTTTCAGTCAACTACAGGATGCTTCTGAGTCTCTTCCTCCATGTCTACTAACTGACCCGCTGCAGATCTGAAGACCAGTCGGGGTTACCTCAACATCAATTTACTGCTGGATTGCAATCATGCTCATCTTACCTTTTGCAGAGAGAAATGTGTGTATGTGGGAGGGGGTATTAAAGGGCACCAGGAGGTCTGCCACCTGAGAGTAATGCCTACCTTCTTTGTTGCAATGCAATCTGCACTCCATTTCCATGGCAACCCAACAAACCTGGTAAAGGGGCATGTACCACTGTGAGCAAGCAGGACAGAATAGAAAGGGGAGGAATGCTAAACACACTCCTGAGGGACCCAGGGTGTGTATCTGTTTTGGCCGTCCAGCATCACCAAGCCATGCTGTTTTTCAGTAAAGCAGCCGTATCATCGACAATATCCAAACTCACCCTATAGCTAACCTGATTTGTATTTAACAGCTTCTATGAAAACTTCTTTCCGGAATCTTGTCTGCTAAGGCCCAGAAGGCTCAGGACAAAGGGAGCGGAATAAGCCAGCTTATCATTACAATGACAATACCAGTAGAGAAGCTCTGAATAGAAGATGACTGTGTGATGTTCACTCTCTTGACAACCTTATTCAAAGACAAAGCTTGCTGTCATCTTGCCAAACTCTTCTTCCGTTCTTTATTTGTACACAGCGATGGCTTAATCTCTTTTTGTGCCATCGCTGGCAAGATTTTATTTACCGCATTACCGTTTGATCATTCCTAACAACATGGTGACATACTAACTGCGATATTTATAATTTCGGGTTTACAAGGTGGGCATTACCTCCACCTTCTTCAGCCTGTTTGGTAACGTCAAGAATTTGAAAGAAGCGGTTGGTTTAGGGCATCCATCACGACTTTAAGAAAAAGCATGAGCAAGACAAGACGACAGCCAAAAAGTGTTTGCGTCAGTAACCAATAGACTTTGAACTCAACAGATTCCCACGTTCTCTGAGATCACTGCTTCTGGGTGCCCAAGTTTAGATGTTTCTCTACAAAAACATGGAAGTGCATTTGGTCCTTCAGTTTAAATTGTGCTCACTGCATCTCCACTCCTGCTCTGGTTGTTGGAAGCCAGAGCTCCAAGAAACTCCCCAATGGCTCCAGAAAAGATGTTTTGGAGCTTTATCTCTCGATTTTGTTTCTGAGTTCTCGAGACAACTTTTTCTTGATCACAGCCAGAGAGCACAAGAGACAAAGTCCCATGCAAAACTTTCTCTGCTTTTCAGAATCAGGACATTTTTATAGGTTTCAAAATGTCAGCTGTGTAATCCATTGTGTGTTTGTAGAGCAGTCAGGGAGAGGAATGTAGCCAACCTTCTTCTAGACAGGTTCCACTCTGATGAGGTTCACCAGGTGGCAGGATGGCCTAGGGCTGCACAGAGGTGCTCCATCGTGCCCAAGCATGAGTGGCTGCAGTTGTAGTCTAATAAAACATAACTTTCCACATCAACGTAAGAGCTGTGGGGAGGGGCAGTAGGTAGCATACTATTTAGAGCAGTCCACGGACTCAAGTTTGACCCCCATTGCTCATCTGTCACCCCCATTATCTAGAGTACTATTATGACCTGATATGATAAAAATTACCCAGCTATCTAAATGGATAAATCACTGCAAGTACCTAGGTGTACAAACCTAATGCAGCAAGTCACCTTGGACAAAGATTTCAACCAAATGCTTTAAAGCTGAATTCTTGCCCCCATAAATATTTTTTTTTTCAATTTCCATGGCCATTATAGAAGTTTGCAGTATAAAACTGATTGGTATGAAAGCTTAGGAAACGGCGAAATGGGACTGAAACTGGGATTCGTACCGTGGATGGTGCCCAGCGCTCCTCCCCAGCAGCACCGTGCATTTTCGAGAATAAACTATGTAATGAGGCACGGCGGTACGTGGCTGCGAACTTCATGGGGCTGGGCATCCACAAAATGATGCATGGATGCGCAGGATTTCCACAGAGACCCTCAGCAGCCCTGACAGATGGCCTATGCCAGTAAGGCACCGTTACATCAATTTCTCAGCTGCGGTCACGTGACCGGCCACACAGTACAGCAGCATTCAGCAAACAGCCCAGCACGGCCAGCCGCTGCCGGGTTTAACTGGCTACACAGAAACAGGAAGGGGGGAGGGATGTGCTGACTCCTCTGCAGATTATCGACTGTAAGCAGTTAGCACCCGTTGACAGCGGCCTTCGAACTGAGGTAAAGCATCCAACTGCCAACCCTTTGAGCCTCAACACCAAACATGCCTGGTGTGTTTGGTGTTTCAGTGCCTCACTGCAGAAACGCTCGCAATGACCTAAGGATGCCATTTAGGATGAGCAGTGCTGCAAATAGGCATAAAATATTATAACAAACCCATTTGTATTCCATGTGCATATCTGCACAGAAGGATAAATAGTGCAGTCCGTTCAGCAAACTACAAAAATGCTAACTCAAATATTAAAATAAAATTTGTTATATTTACATTCGATTTATAAAACACTCATATGAGCTATTCTTTCCATTCTGAATGATTTGGATACATTTCTTGAAGTGAGTTGTGGGAAACGGGCCTACAATTCACCATTTAAATCTCCATGCAAATGATATTAATATCACAAGTAGGATTCATCCATTCGCCACATAAATGGGAGTGTTTATTCAATATGGAGAAAACAGCTGTAACAAAATCATGTGGCACAGCTCCAAAAGCGCATTCACTGGTATCGCACAGCTGTGTTGGGAATTATGGGAGGAGGAGGAGGGATTTCAGTTTACAAGCTTTTGTTCTCACTACGATTAATGTAAAATATCAGTAATATTAATGGCTCAGCTGCCGCTTATTCAGCCAGTTCAACATGGACTTACAAACGGCATCCTCAGCTTCCACCCACTGGAAAACCACACAGCTCTAGATTTTCTACACCAATTCATCAAAAACAATCTAGAAAAGGATTCACTTTTGACAGTAACTCGTCTTTTCGGAATTAAAATTTTATACGCACTTCTGCACAGATTATATTTCACAGCTAAATTACAGGCCTGAACAGCAGCATATGAACTTGTCAGGCACGGGGGGGGGGGGGGGGCAATAAATATTGATAATAATACTGAGAGGATATTTATACACAAATACTGAAAGGGATTCTTGAGGACTGCTTCAACACCTGGGGTTGGGAAATACATCACTTAACCCTCCATATTGCACCTAAGCTTCAGAGAGAAAATATCAATATCCAAGAATGAAGGTCAAATTACGACCCTTGCGGAAACACTTATACGTACAGGGTAATATAATTTTTGAATGGTAAGAACATGTCTGCAGCTTCTTAGTGCTGTATTGCTCTTACACATTGCAAATGCCTCCATTGCAGCATTTACTCCAGCAGATCAAGACAGAAGGAAGTTCTCAATTTAAAGGGAATGGCAATGGGAATCCCTCCTCCTGGACTTCAGCATTTACCTCCTGTCTAGTCTTGTAGCCTTATGGTTTAGGTCTACAGTTGTCAAGCCTCTCTCTCCTGATGACCCAGAGCCCTCTCATAATGGTCCCTTTCCACTCACTCCCTGCAACAGGCTGCATCAAGACCAAAACAGCCTACAAGAGGGTCAAAGGATCTGCACCCAGCCAGACTGCTACGCTCCTTTACCTTTGGCCATGTGGTGTCCCTGCTTACAAGGGGACCACAATCAAAAGTGTAGGTTTCTTGGATTTTGGCACCATTGTGGTGGAATGAACCCCTGTCTCCCTCAGAACAGCTGAATCCCCTCAAACTGTCAAAAGGAAGCTCAAAATGCATATCTTTCAGATCTACTTCTGTCTTGATGTAAATGCTCTGCACCTGTTATCACCTTCATATTTTCCATCAGTTCTATACACAGCTGCTGGTGGCAGCAGAAATGGTGCTAATGGACTAAGTGTCTGTGCTTCTGGAACCGTGGGTTTGCATCTGTGATTCTTTGCAAAGTCCCCCCCCCCAATCTTGCACTGAAGTCAAATGGCACCGTACCTCCATGGCCAGTGCGGCCGTCTGTTGGTCGTAGTGGTTCAGCAAGTTGGGCATAAAGGTGCTGTTGTAGGGTAGGTCCTGGCACATGCGCAGTGTGATGGGCTCACAGGCGAAGGCGCTGTGGCTCTCGGCTGACTCCATATGGATGGTACCGGCGAGCGGGATCATGGATAGGGCCACCCAGAGCACAGCCACCACCCTGGCAGAGAGCTCCACAGTGGACCTCACAGGGCTTGACCCCATGTTAGAGAGTGCAGAAAGGTGAGGGATGGATGGTCACCAGATGAGTGTGAGAAGACCCCCCTCAGGACCCACTCCAGCTACATAGCGCATAGCTCCGTCAAAGGTCCTTCGGATGATGGTCCTTCGGATGGTCTTCCTCACGTAACGATAACAGACTTCTTCCTCCATGGGCCTTCAGCCACTTTCAGTCTAACCCCCAGGCGTCCGTTCACTACCGCCACTCCTTCCCTCACTTGAGGCAAGGGTGATCTCTGTGAGGAATGGCCTCCCCAGGTTGGAAATGCTACTTATCACCACAGTTCTCCACAAGGGGAAGCTAATGGGACAGCAGGACCTGCAAGCCACACAAACAAAACAGAGCTCAGATGAGGCAGAACAAATACATTTTGTGTCTTTTTTTCCCCACAAATACATCAAGTTACCATGTTTTACTGTTCATCTATTTAGTATTACAAACTAGCAAGCATCTATTGTTTATATATACACATCATAGTTTCTATGTATTGAAAAACATCCTTGCAGAAACATAAAGAAGGGTTTTTACAAAATAAGTTTAGTCAAACTGTAGAGTAAAACATATTTGCCTATAAAAGTGGATCTGGACTGGATGCTACCACTTCAAAATATTCATTATTTAAAACACATTTCCATTATAAATAAGCACTTAACAATGCTAAGATACGGTAGTGTGGCGAATAACCTGGAAGCAGGAGTGGAGCAGGATGCCAGCACCAAAGACCAAGTTAGAGGGACCAAAGAATCTCAAGTGCAGGTGTTTAGACTGCGAGTGGAAACCCAAAAAGACACGAGGAAAACATGCAAGTTCTACACAGTGGGATTCAAACCCACAGCCGAACCTGCCCATGCCTTGTGCAGCAGCACCAGCCAAAGCATCCAACATACATACCACTTCTCCAGCGCTGCGCCCTGTTTCACACGTACACGCTGACGCTGAAGGTTTCGGGTTCGAACCCCACTGTTACCGTAGGACCCGCGGTCACGGGGGGGTACAGTGCTCACATTGAAACGATGCAGTAAGAATTACCGTGCTATACAGGGTAAATCACAGCAAGGCTGACCACCCAGCACTGCCGAAGTCGATACAGGTCAGTAAGGGTTTGCTGTGCAGACATGAACCGCCGCAAAGGGCGGTGTGGACCCCCACCTCCCCCCGGCAAACCGCACCTCAACGCATCCTGCCTACGACACAAACACGCACTGTCACACGCATTACACAGCGTTTAAAAGGGTCAAACTGGACCCCCGGCGAGGACGAGCCCTGCTATCCCGCGGCACGACCACGGGGCGTCCGGCGCAGGTTGGGTTGGGAAAACGTGCCGGCCGGGGAAGAAACGGGTGCGAAGAGGCGCAAAGCGAGCATAAAAGACGCTCACCTTCACCTTCGGCGGTGGTGAACGCGCCCTGCTCGTCGCCGTCACACCCCGGCGATCGCGCTCGTCCTCGGCGTCTTCCACAGGTTCGCACGCCTCCACCGGCCGCGAACAGCAGCCGAACGGGGGAGGGACGCGATGTCGCGCTAAGGGGGCAAGGTTTCAGAAAACGGGCGTCAGGACACGCGGTGCGCAACCCCACATCCCGGTTTGTGCGGACGGCGTGCGTGCGGCAGGGGGTCTGTCCATTACGAACTGCTTCACACCCCCCTCCCTCCTCTGTGCGTGCGTGCGTGCGCGTGCACGGCAGACCCCCGTCTCTCACTCTCTCTCTGCCCCCTCCTCTCTCTCTGCCCCTCCCTCCTCTCTCTCTGCCCCTCGCTCTCGGTCTCACTCTCTCCCCTCCTCTCTCTCCACCTCTCTCTCTCTCCCCTCCTCTCTCTCTCGCTCTCTCTGCCCCTCGCTCTCTGTCTCTCTCTCTCCCCTCCTCTTTCTCTCTCTGCCCCTCGCTCTCCCCCCCCTCTCTCCCTTTCTATCTCTCTCTCAAACACACACACATTCTGCCTGGGCAGTAATAAATCGCAATATCAAATCTGCACACCGCATTTTCCTGACACGTTTAACTGAAATATGCGCCGAGCTGTGACTAAATAGGGCATTCGGTGCATAATCCATATTTCAGTCTCGTTTGAAGATGAAATGATAGGAATCGGTTAAAGAAGAACCGTCATCGCTTGGGAGCCGCCATTACCTGTGGCGATAACAGCAACCGCGGGGGGAGGGGCCAGATGAGGGGGCGGGGCTGTGGGAGAAATGGGAGGGGCAGAGAGATCGAGAGAGGTGTGTTAAAAAGAACGTAAATCGGTGTGAACATTCAAGAATGGTCGTGTGTCTGATATTACAAGATGCTCCTCTTGCTGTTAGTGCTCACCAGCATTGCACAACTACACATACAATCTACATAGCACAATTGTTGTTTCCAGTTTTCTTGCATGCAGGAAGAGGTGATGTGTAAAGTTAGTAGTAAAGTTGAAGTAAGAAGGACTTTTCTTTCAGGTTTCCCAGAAGAGTTTGATCATCAGCACCATATTTCCTTCATATAGAGTTCTACCCAATGGCTGGAATGACTCAAACTGAGCTGAACATGAGCTCAGGGCAGATGAGCTCAGCTCTGCAAAGTCAACGTGGGAGGGGCCGCAGAGTGGCTCCTCCTAAGCAAAGTTGTAATGTGGTCATTCATCCTGTTTATCAGGTTCTGCAAGGTGGGGATGGGGGTGAGGGGGCTGTGTACAGTGGAACCCACATGAATGTGCCCATCATGTTTAGTGCAAATGCTAACGTTTTATTCACTGCCGTATGATTTTACATCATATTCTTGTTGAAAGGGTTCATTCTCCAAATGCTATCTGCTAAATGTTCAACAATCCTACCTTCATAAAAGGGTAAGAAGCAAATATTGTATTCCACATTTGCAAAATTATACATTTGCACTGTGTGCTGCTGCAGTGTAACTTCTGAAGAAAGCATTTAGGCAAATCCATATTTATATTTCCCTCAGCTGCAGTTCAACAGCTGGAATATGGACCTGCACGAGGGGAAAAAACTGACCAAAAAACAAGCTTTTCATATTCATGTCAGATGTCAAAGGTTTACATTGGCGCTGTAAAATGGCATCCATTGTGTGATTCAGCTGTGCTGTCAGAGGAGGAAGCACTGAGACAGTGGGCATCATCTAATATCTCCATGGTTCTGTTGTGTTTTGGGATTTGCTCCTCAGATAAGCTGTGTTCGGTGCCCATCTTCTAAGTTCACCAGGGCTGCACTTGTCCCATGTCCAGAATAAAGATCAGCACACACACCTCACATTGTATGCGCTAAAATCCCTCTGTACAGGTTACCATTTTCATGTATGAATTTGCAAAGAATGCAAAACAGCATTCAGGTGTGAGATTTACTATTTAGGACAGATATGAGCATCTGTGTGAGTAACCATGTATCGTAAACATTTTTTTTTAATCTGGAAAGAAAACTAGTTAAAACAATGTAAATGTTTTATGCTGCTGTGCTGAGTGTGGCAATGTCATTATGCAACATTATTTGGAATTTTACAGATTTCTATGCTATAACAGTACTTGACACGCATTTTTAAACCATAGTCAGGCACAGGTTCCCATGTATGGTTTTACATGAAATGGAACAGAAATGAACAGTTCTGTGAATTAGAATTTTCCCCAATGGTTTTGATCATGAAGAAATAAATATTTCCGCTTATGGAGACATGCATTCTGCACATTTTTCCAGATTTAAACCCTGCGACTATTAGCATCCAAAGTTTACTGTGGCTGTGCACTAAATTAATAATTTTCCATATTGTGAAAATAAGTCCTTTTGCAGACAATAAGTCAATTTTTAAATAGTAACATGGGAAAAATCACTCCCCTCAAAAAACATTTGTTTGTTGTATAGAAAATACGTCTGAGAAATGCAATTTTCTGGATATGCTTTAATAAAAGTACAGACAGCTGTCATTACATGTTTTATACGATCAATAAAATCAAGCAAATGTACAAAATCCTTCAAATGTATTCTACTTCATGAGACCTAAACAGTTCCCTACATTTGTAGAGCCACGTATGAAGGTCAAACAACAAAAATATCAACCATAATAATTTTGAATTTTATACCTTTGGTTCTTGCAGAAGAAACTCAGTTCAACAGCAGCAATAACCCAGCTGTAGATTAACCCCCCTGGGTAGTTAGTCTCACGTGCCAGGCTAAAGCATCTTATGAGCTGTACAGTTTAAAAACTACAATAGAAATACTAGTGAACTAAGGCTCCGACTATGCAGCGGGCAAAAGCTGTGTTTTTGCACGCAGATGAAAACCTCAATTTGAACAAAAGAACAGCGCTTCTGCCACTAGAAATTTTCAGGTGAAATTGGCAGATTCAAGGAGACAGTTAAAACATAAAAGAACAAATGTCAGCCTGCTGCTAAAGGGAGATGCACGTCACCATTTTAAAGTTCCAATAATTTAACACAGCATAAGCAACCGTACATGAAATGCAAAAACCATAAAATGTCGATGTGGCTTCACTGCCGGAAGATCTGTACTTAAGACAAGTAGTATATATGGATACCGTACAAGCTCCAGTATTAATACTTTAATAAAATAATACTTTATGGTCATCTCAAACCAAAGTATTTAAAATCTCAGAAGTATTTTAATGTTATTTTATGCATGGCAAAATTCAGAATGGCTTTTTGTAGAAGAAATGCTTCTTCATTCATCTGAATCACTTTAAGATTTCTCAGCCAAAAGAACCACTATGAAAATGTATAATGACCACATATTTTTGCCATGCATGAAAAACATTCATATAGTAATAAAAATCTTACATATAAAAGTATGAAGAAAGTCTTCAAGATATCGAAGAACATGTTGTATCAGTGGTTCATCAGTTCCTTAATGCAGTCAGCAATGTAAACTTATGAGCGATATTGAATTATTTATTTTTAAGTCTTTGGTATTAGTTGGTATTAGTCTTTGGTATTAGTCGGCCTCACTACCCTACTGTGCAGAACAGGGCAGGTTTATTGCTGGACAGATGTGCTCATATACTAAGTCAGTCTTCATGGAGCTGAGTCTGCCATTTGATCACAGTCCAGTACTTCACCACTTGGTTAAATTTTCTCATTTAACACCACCTGTAAGATTTGGAAGCATGTCACTGAACAATTCAGAAAAGTTTTATTTACTCATTTGTGTTTTACGTTGCTATCTCGTGAATTTCTTTTTACTGTGAAGTATATTTCCAATATGTCCTTAATTATCTAACAATGGCGATGGCCTACAGAAATTTTATTCTACGTTATGTAGGTTTATGGTGCTTGAGTTGTTGCCATGATGCTCATTGAGCTCAAATGTGTGCATCTTTAGGTGTAATGCCTATTCTCAGAGGAAAAATGCACTAGTATTTCACACTGAACTCGAGATTATTATTCCTATAAAAGTTTCATTAAATCCATCTACACAGTAAACACTTGTACATAAGAGAACCACATCACCTCAGACCTCAGCTGAAGGACAAACAATGCCTGTATGTCACACACAGTTAGAAAAGAGTAATTCACATTGAAACCACACTGATGCTGTTTAATTTGGGGTGAAAAATAAGAGTATTTTAACATTACACTCAAGATCGTCGCTCCTGAATACATCTGGTTAAAACAGAAGTGTGTGGGTGCCTGTTCACTTCAGAGAGGCTTTTACTGGTGTGATGTATAAATATTTTAGAGTGAATGATCTGGCAATGGATGTGACTTATTTGTTACATCAGTGTTCGGCGTTTTCACCTTCCAGTCCTCAGGCTTTGGTTACACACAGGCAGAATGATCTGCAGTGAGCTGCTGGTCCTGAACAGACGACTTTTCTTTTTTCCTCAGCCCCTCAGCCAGGGTCTCCTCCTCTAGCTGGGAGAGATGAGAAACAGCAGAGCTTTACACTCAGATCTCCAGAAACAGCAAGTGAGCAAATCACATTTTTGGCACTTGTGAGCTTAACATGTATTCAGAATAATTGCAGCTACCTGCATACAGAAAGGTATTCAAAAAGGTGTTTGCTCAACTAGACTAACTGCGGGTATGGAGAGAGACAAAATAAAGCAGAGTCTGATTTGTAGGTACATGTATGCAGAACATCTAAGAGTGCACCTACTCCTGAATGTGAATGTTTGCACAAGGATCCAGTAAAAAAAAAAGGGATCTATCTAGTGTGTGTATATATATGTGTGTGTGTGTGTGTGTGTGTGTGTGTGTGTGTGTGAGAAAGGGTATGGGGATAAAATAGGGAGTCGCTTGTGCACCTGTGTGTACGTCCCATTGGAGAAAGAGTTCCAGTGAGGGGGAAAGGGGAGACGGAGATGCAGGGGGTCCTGCACTCACCTGTTCTCTAAGGTAGCTGTGGCCACAGGGACCCAGGCCCCGCAGAGTCATTCCGACGATAAAGCACCACACAGACAGCCCTGACTCCACGGCCGCCATCAGCACACAGGGGAACCACATAGCCAGTGTTGTGTCCTAATTGGGAGGAAGGCACTCGGTCGGCTGTCATCGTCCATGCAGATCAGCACCTAACAGGTGGACCATTGCTGTGCCCAGCACAGTCTCTGGAGTGCAGACTTACTCATGCAGAGAGCCAAGATGAAATCCAATTTCATGAATCTGGTTGCACAAATCTGATTTATCTGGTTTACAGTCTGTTTGGACTTGCAGAAACTGTAAACATTTATTACAATGGCACCCATTTACGCAGCCAGGTGTTACTATACTCCAGGTATTGCAGCGGGGCCCTTCCTTGGACTCTACTTGACAACATTCAAATCCACATCCTTACATGATGAGCTACGCACGCTAATCTTGCCAGCCACAGTCTACAAACGGCAGAGCACTGCATGCAGAAAAGGCTTCCGGGTCCACCCTATGCCGACTCACATAGATGCGGGTGGTGTCGAAGGGGCAGTCGGCCACGATGATCGTGCGGACCCTGGCCGGAGCCACGGTGGCGTTGCAGCCTTGCATGAGTCCACGTCCTCCGCTGTGGATGGTGATGCTGATGGCCAGGAGCAGCCCCACCATGCATGCAGCTGAGAGCAGAGCATTCAGGAAGGAGTTCACCAGCAGGCCCACATGCTGTTGGGGATGAGGAAGATTGTGGTTAGGCATACTCCAACCTTCAACCATGTCCACGCTTCCAAGCTTAACTAATAATCATGCCATCAGAGAAATTAATTTTTAAATGTTTAATAAATAAATGTGCTTATCTTACCAGTTTAGCATTGAGAAGGTTTCTTGACACCAAAATTGCAAGTATGCCATTTATAATACTCTGAAAGGTTAAAAAAAATAATAATAATAAAAAAAAAGTTTGTGTTTGGCAAGTTAAACACTGTAAATTTCCTTGGACACTTTCATCAGCTAATAATGAACACAATCCAGAGGTGACGTTACCAGCAATCCTGATGTCACAGAGATGACGTTGGCCATTGAGAATTCGGAGGTGACACGGCCGTCCGGCTTGGAGATGTGTCTGAGGACACTGCCATGCACAATGGCCCCCAGTATGAAGTTAATGTGCCCCAAAAATATCAGCATGATGCCCTTTTTCATCAGCTGACGGGGGCCCTTCTCCTTATCTACGAAAAAGAGAACAATTTATCAGCAAAGAGGGAGTCATTTCAGAGCATCATTTATGGTCCGTGTTTCCTTCTCGGCTGACAGAGAAAAATATTAAGTGCAATAATAAGCCTGTGAAATTCAAAATTGTCAAAAGCTGGTTCATGTTATAATCGTTCAGGGATACGATACTTTGAGCTCAATGTACCCTGCCTTACCCCCCACCACCCATTCCTGGATTTGGCTCCAGACCATGGTGACCCTGCGTAGGACAACCAGCTAATGGATGAATGATGGATGGGTTTATTAATATAGATTATTAATATCTGGCTCATTATTAGCTCAAATGCTAAACAGTTTGGTCATGGGCCTTGTTCAAATATAGAAATCAATTATCCAAATTTTCCCTTACTTATTCATTAATAACTAGAGAGGAGCTGTGGTATTGTATGAGGAAGTCGGGTGTGACAGATAAGTACGTAAGAGTGGTACAGGATATGTACAAGGACAGTGTGACAGTGGTGAGGTCTGCGGTCGGAGTGACGGATGCTTTCAAGGTGGGGGTAGGATTACATCAAGGATCAGCTTTGAGTCCTTTCTTGTTTGCAATGGTAATGGACAGGTTGACAGATGAGATCAGAAAGGAGTCACCGTGGACTATGATGTTTGCGGATGACATTGTGATCTGTAGTGGGAGTAGGGAGCAGGTTGAGGAGACCCTGGAGAGGTGGAAATATGCTCTAGAGAGAAGAGGAATGAAGGTCAGTACGACTAAGACAGAATACATGTGCATAAATGAGAGGGAGGACAGAGGACTGGTGAGGTTGCAGGGAACAGAGTTGGCGAAGGTAGATGAATTTAAATACTTAGGATCAACAGTCTAGAGTAACGGGGAGTGTGGAAGAGAGGTGAAGAAGAGAGTGCAGGCAGGGTGGAGTGGGTGGAGAAGAGTGTCAGGAGTGATTTGTGACAGAAGGGTACCAGCAAGAGTGAAAGGGAAGGTCTACAAGATGGTAGTGAGACCAGCTATGCTTTATGGGTTTGAGACGGTGGCATTGCGCAAAAGACAGGAGGCAAACCTGGAGGTGGCAGAGTTAAAAATGTTAAGATTTGCATTGGGTGTGACAAGGATGGGCAGGATTAGGAATGAGTATATTAGAGGGTCAGCACAGGTTGGACGGTTTGGAGACAAAGTCAGAGAGGCGAGATTGCGTTGGTTTGGACATGTGCAGAGGAGAGATTCTGGATATATCGGGAGAAGGATGCTAGGGATGGAGCTGCCAGGCAAGAGGAAGAGAGGAAGGCCTAAGAGGAGATTTATGGATGTGGTGAAGGAGGACATGCAAGTGGTGGGGGCGACGGAGAGAGATGCAGGGGACAGGAAGAAGTGGAAGCTTTTGATCTGCAGTGGCGACCCCTAACGGGAGCGGCCGAAAGAAGAAGATTCATTAATAACTAGCAAATGGTTCGGCGCTGGCTGCCTGGTGGGTACCGAGACGCTCGTCCGCTGGGACTGTACTTTACACTGTATTGCACTTTTACACTGTTCACTACCACACTGTACTGCACTGGGCGATGAAGCTGTCGTTGTAGGCCAACCTCGGACCCACACAGGTGTGTATAAAGTCGTGTTCCCCATGGTTCTCCTGCCATGTAAACCCACCCGGGTTATTAAACCGAGCTTCAAAAAAAGAACCCGAGAAGATCGGAGATTTGACCTTCCGTCGTTTTCCATAAGGCTGGTCGCCAGAAACTGAAACCACGCCTTCGCTGATAAAGACGACCCATCGAAACCGTGTAAATGAACGGCGTGAACGACAACAAAACTTAACAAAGGTTCCTAAAAGGTTCACTCGCACTTCCACGAACGCTTACCAGTGTTTATTTGTTAAGCTCAGCTTCATTTTACGTTACGCATGTTAGAGCTTTTTTTCAGCGCAGCGTTTGTTTCGGAAGCGTAAAAATGTGACTCACCAAATGCACACATTTCCTACGCGTTGTGTTGGACAGTTGCGTTCAAACAGTGGATAGGGAATAAAGAATCCTCCCGGCCTCTCCTCACCTCCCTCCTCCGTTCTCTGTCCACCATTCCCTTTCTTCCCACCTCCACCTGGGCTCTTTGTGACGTCACAGCCCCTACCTGCGGGGCGGAAGTGGCGCTCGGGTAGATAAGACAGGCAAAGGTAACTTCATTTAAATAAAGGATCCAGTGACTAACCGATGCTTCACGATGGCCCCTCGCAGCCCAAACTGCTGTAAGTTTGGAAAACAAAGAAAAACGAACTAAATTAGTTATTTATATGATAAATCGGACTACGTCGATATATAGTATACATATAAATCATATAAATTTTATCTATCTATCTATCTATCTATCTAATGTTTACCATAAGGGAGTTTTATTTTTTCTCTCAAAATGGTATTTTATGATTGTAAGGTGTCTGTGTCTGGTTACCGCCGGCTATGTGCAAATACGCATAGTGTACTTACCCTTATGTTTATTTTTCACTATAAACCCACCCCAAAGTTTAAAATAACGTTTTCTCGGTCTGAAATAGTTGTGATTTTTAGGTAGCCAGTGACTGTAGTGCTCAGGAGCAAAAACTGATAATGTACCTTATTGTTTCTTTTATGGATTAATATTTTATATGTGCTACGCGCCTTTTTGTTATGAGACGCACTTTGCGGTCCACAGTAGCCCCGTATGGCGGGGACCTCATTCTTCGGAAATTTTACAAGGATCCACAGATGCATTTTTCAAATATATATCCTATATATGAGATATAAAAAAAGGAAAGGGAAAATTTCAGAAAAAACAATCATTCTTAATCCTTGTTAAATCACTTGGGAGATTTTAGTGGTTTAATTTTTTAGCAAAATTAACAACTAAGCAACAGACTAAAGTGTACAACAAATTCAGTGTTGTATGACTTCTATATTTTGTCACATAAAAGGGTTTAAGCAGTTATTAGTATTATTTAATGACTTAAGGCAAAAACTACACAGTGCTGTTCAAAAATGTTTTACTTCAAGATATATAAAACAAAAATCCATTCTTTGCATATGCATTTCAACAGAACACAAAAGGCTTTAGAATCAATGAATAGATTCTCTTTGCAGGATTCAAATGAAAAAATAATAAAATCCTACTGTTTTAACAGCTCAGTAGTGGGGTTTTGCATACCACTGGACTATTAGTAGGTGAACTGTGTCATTCAAAGGTGAGGCAGTGAACTACGTAAACTTCACGGGCTCTAGTTTCCAAGGTAGCTTGTAGACCGTACAACAGTCCAGTGCTATCCCAACATTTTTGGACTTAGACTTCTGGAGTCTTCCATCTTGGTTTGTTTACATTTTTTCCATGGAACAAAGGATGAGTACCTTGGCTCAAAAGTGTTATAGGAGGAAATGAGTTTTGAACCTACAACCTCATTATGTCTTTAGATTGTTGTTCACTTAACAACATGAGCATTGAAATGCCTAGATTTCTAAAGTTTGTGGGCAGAATATCCGGGATCCCTGCAAAATGGTAGCAGAAAAAATAAGCAACTCAGGAGAAACCTACTAGATATGAATTCCTCTGTGAAGACAGCAGAATGAAAGTGACAAACTGCCACTTATTACATACTTCTGTAAGTCTACATGACCTGAAATCTGGCATAACTGAAATTAACTTTATACACAAGCATGTTCGTTTATAAAAGAATATCAAAGACAAATTTGATACACCAGTCAATAACCACTGTCCTTAGATTCTGAGTTCAGAACTGCAGGTATGAAGAAACGCATAAAAAAATAATACAAAAAAACTTCCCGGCCTACTTGAAAACCCTGTATATTGTCATATACCAACTTCTCTTATATATCAACTTCTCTTGCTCTTCTCTTATTAGCTGACTACATATCTTCACAATATAGACTCAGACTAAAGCTGTGTTATCATAGTAAGACAACAGTAAACCTTATATTCTTATACACTGCCTGGCCAAAAAAAAAAAAAAGTCACACACATATTTAGTTGGACTGCCTTCAGCTTCGAATACGGCACGCATTCGCTGTGGCATCGTTTCGATAAGTTTATGCAATGTAACAACATTTATTTCCGTCCAGAGTAGCATTAATTTTTCACCAAGATCTCGTATAGATGATGGGAGAGTCGGACCGCCGCGTGAAGTCTTCTCCGGCACATCCCAGAGATTCTCAATGAGGTTAAGGTCTGGACTCTGTGGTGGCCAATCCATGTGTGAAAATGATGTCTCTCTCGTGCTCCCTGAAGCACTCTTTCACAATTTGAATCAGCCTGATGAATCCTGGCAGTGTCATCTTGGAATATGAAGAAAAAAATCTATTGGTGGAAAAACCTGGTCATGAATATACTGATATTCAGGTAGTCAGCTTAGCTAATTTTTTGGGCTTATAACGTTGCTGAACCTAGACCTGACCAACTGAAGCAACCCCATATCATAACACTGAGTTCAATCCAAGTGGTGACTTCTTTTTTGGCTGGGCAGTGTATTTTTCTATGTTGAAAAACCTCATTAAGTCAAAGCATGCACCTGATGACCTAAAATGAGAGAAAACTCAGTGCAGTCTACCATGCATATCACTGGAGATAACACAAAGCAGAAGTTGTGCTTGTGTACATACAGTTACCAAGTGGTTGCACAGCTAAGTAAAAGAAACAATATTCACAAGACAGTTTGTAATACTGGCTTTAACCATAACTGAATGTAAATCCTATTTTTTATAAAGAAATCAATCAATCAAACATAAAGCAGCTCTTCCATTGTTCAGATGGAGAAGCAGGTTTGAGAGACTGCTGTAGCCTAGGAGAGGTATCCTCCAACGTCAATGTTGACCTGTTCCATGATGCTGTGTGAGTCACCAAGACCCTTGCAGTTGATATGAATGAGGGAGAAACTAGCACAGGTCCTCCTCAGCATGTCTGCTATGAGGACACAGTAACTGGGTTGAGGGAACCGCGATTGTAAAACTTATTGAAGGCCTCTTCTAAAACAGAAGCCAGGCGAGGCTGATCCATCTGGAAAAGAACAGAGATGGAGAATGTATGAGTTACAGGTACATGTGTGAAGTTCACCACAGCATCACCAGCCACTGTGAGCCATGGCAAGCAGCATTATGCAACCTTTGGGAAGCTAGCCAGGTCAACTAGTCAGGTTTTTAAAAAAATTTTTTTTTTTTTTTTTTTAAATAAAATTTAAAAAAAAAAAAAAACAAAACTGTTTTTCCAGGTGGTCAAAGCTACTTTTTAAAAAACAGAATAGGTATGGTCTCTGGAGATGTTATCCACTGTTGATTGAAATATGTCCTTCATAACATTTTTGGGAGGTGGCCTCATAAAGAACTGAGCCAATAATCCACCCTAGGCTCTTGACACCATCAGTCATCCAACAACGCTTTCCATTTCTCTTCCCCCAGCCTAACCAGTACACAGCAGAATAAGCGCAACATTTACACTTCAGTTTTAAAAGAGCATTGTACATCTAAGCAAGCAGAGCATTATTACAGAGGTGCAGTGATGCACAGCCTTCCAGACAGCTCCTTTGCTTGTTATAATATGCTGTGGGTATAAAGAATTAAAAATCAGCCTTGTTGCTTCACTCACCTCACTGATGAAACCCAGTTGAACCAGCTCAACAGAAAGATCTTGTACATTGTCATCTGTAAGGACAAGGTGGGGGGGGGGGTAAATCGATCAGACAACATAGCACTTTCACTCAGCTGAAAAAGTGCTTTTGCTGAATGCTGAAAATAATCAGTTCATCTGTGGAAGCTGTAGGTGTTGGAAGTGTGCCCTCACTTTCCTGTACTGAAAAAAGTCTGCAGACCTACATCCTGTGGAATAAAACCAGCTCCCTGCAGCATCTACAGGATGTGTAATGAAGCTGTCACAGGAACTACCAATACAGTTTTACACCAAATTATTCTCTGTTCAAACGGCCCTTTTTACCATCTATGACATACCAATAACATCAATATTTTTCCCCAATGGCCCCATTCTTCTTTAATTATTATTAGGACTCGTGAAACATTAGAGTACATTAAATTCTTTCTAGCAAGGTGTTCAGGATTCATTAAAAAAAAAAAAAAAAAAAATATATATATATATATTTATATTAAAACCAATAAGGAGGGAACAAAAAAGAAAACATAATTATTATTGCAAATTCTTCTTATAAATAGTATAATCTCACAGCACAACGTCAAATAAACTGACCTCAAATTGCATTAATCAGACATCCCCAAGTAGAAACTAACAAAACAACACTTACTGGGTAATAGATCGCAGCTTAAATGTCTGTTTAACTTGTCTTCTAGCTTCAAGAGCAATGTAAGCTGTAAAAAGGACAGCTAACATCAAAACCACAAATCCAATAATGGAGCAAATAAAAACAAAATAATAAAGCCACAAAATCTAACATGTTAAGTCCACATCTGGTCATTCACCAAGCAACTTGCTAATGCTATTTCAGCAAGACATTATTCACAAAAAGATCCTGTACATTATTATCTGCAAGGGATATGAAACAAGCTCCTCTGAATTCAGACTTCAATCTGTATAACCTTATATTTAAACATTTTAATTTGAGTTATTAAACTTACAGAAAAAAGTCAGTGGTCTTATTGTCTTAAGATTTCCTTCCAGCTGACACTTAAGCACTGAATTGTATGCCTCTAGGCTGCATTTGATTATTTCCAGCTACATTATAAGAAACACAAATTTACCACATAATTAACCACCACCCAAAGTGACAAAACTAACTATTTTTCAGAGTGAACTAACTACTCTGTCCCGAGGTAACCTCTTTTATTAAAATAACGGAAAACCAAACATCACAGCCTAGCCAGTGAAGCTCTATAAAATCAGCTCTCATTGAGGTGACTAACTTACATGATGCTTCGAACCTTCTTCCACAGGTTCAATATTGCACTGCATTTGAAGTACCTTAGAAATAAAAAATGAGGAAAGTTATATAAACTGTACTGTGATCCCTTTTATATTAAAATTGATTATTGTTTTGTTCTTCATAACTGGGCAATTCAAGGCACACACACTTAAATGTGCAGAAGGTGGTACAGAACTATCGACTGCCCTGCTTTCTGTACAGCTGGACCAAAAAAAGAAGGTAGATATACTGTAATGCAAGGTGCCACCGTGAATACCACAGGGATTGAAGCCCATCTTCTACAGTCACCTTTCTCATCTCTATCTCTGCAGGTTCTGGGGTAGGAGTCTTCACTGAAGGGGTCACAGCAGATGACTGCACTGCCTCTTTCTGGGGCTGCTGGGGAGAGGACATCCGAATTGCAGTGAGGGGGTAGATCCCATTCCTGGCAGATAAATCATGGGAAATGCAAACGGCATTGTGACAACACTTCACTTTAAATTTACACAATTAAAACCACAAAATAAAACTGCTATAGATACGTACTAATAAACACTGAAAATGTGTTAAGTGCAATACATTTTATTGGAGATAACTAACAGATTTGGCCACAGGTGCAGTGGGTAGCACTAATGCCTCACAGTGCTTGGGTGTGTAACTGGATGTAGGTTCAAATTCCCCACTATGTATGGTGCTCGCAAATTCTCCCTGTGTTTGTGTGTGTCCCACAGTTTAGAGGCATGTTTCTGAGGAGAACTGGTGGCTCACTCAATCTATAAGCATGAGTAAGAATGTTATTGTGCTCTGTTGTGTGGATGAGTAGATACTTGTAAATAACTTGCGTAACAATGTATAAAGATTTGGATAAAGGTGTCAAGTAAATACTACACAGTAACCACAGTATGATACTTTGGAGAATAAATATAAAGGCATTAGTAAAATGAACACGTAGAATTTTAATAGGTGTCTCTAAGCCTGCAGTGCCATCTAGTGAATTTGCCTGTGGTCATCATTTTTGCTTGGTTGTGCTATCCTCAGACAAAGTAAAATCAAATTCCTTTCCTTACCTCACATCTTCCAGGAACTTGTCCAACTCAAGTGCAGGAAACTGAGAAAGCCTAAAGGTAAAACAAAAAGAAAAGTTATTTTCCTATTAAAGCCCTTGTGTTTTTAATTATAAAGAGTTTTATTGTTATGGAATATTTCTATAATATATCCAACATTGAGCATTGTCTGAAAATTATTTGAATTATTTCTTACTAAGCATAAAACATTTGGCAACAGAATCTCTTCGGAAAACTATGTATAGCACACACATAATGTAAATACATATATGCATAAAGCATTATACATACTGTACAACATTCTAAAAACAAACTCACTTCAGTTGTGTACCATCCTTTCTTTCAGTTATCACAAGGTTAGGGTCCATGTTCTTTGTGATGTCCTCAAGAGCATTTTCAGGAATCATATCTATAGAAAAAGATCAACAGTTATTCAGCTTAAGTGGGGGGGGGGGGGGAGGAAAAGAAAAAAAAAAAAAAGTACTTTGGTCATTGCTAAGCTATAGGTGGTATGAAGAACCATGCAATGAATGGGAAGTTATTTAACAAAGATATTTGGTGAGATGATAAATATCTTAAAAAGTCACATTTTAAACTGCCTTATAAAGGGCCATGAACATGCCAATTACGTGACAACATCAAAATCATTAATATGTCTGTTCATGGGTTCAGGAAAGATGAAAGATCACCATGTGCTGTGACCATGGCAACTGCGATGGTACTTACGCTGATGGGTGACGATGCAATGGGCGGCTAGCAGCTTCAGCTGTGGTACCTCAAACAAAGCCTGGTGGAAGAGCAGTTCCTTGGCAGTGGGTCTCTTATGGGGGTCTGCTTCCAAACACTTCTGAATGAACTCCTACCACATGAGCAGTAAATATGAATAGTGCACATCGCCAAGACCTACTTCCACATACCTCTGATTAACTGACATCCTCATGTACTGTATTTGCAGATCCCTGGACCCACAGCCAAACTACAGGAGTCAAAGCATTACACAAGTCAGCGAATACACCTCACTCATTGTGTGTAACCTCAAGTTAGCGGTAGTATTTACAGAAAAAGAAATGTTTTCAAATCAAAATTCAACACATCTTAACCTCCATTCTGTCACAATCATAAACATGAAAAAAAGCTGACCAATCCAACAACAACCCAACAAGAGGTCCAACTAGAACTCTGATCCATTTTGGATTTATGTGACTTCGATTTTCAAACAACCTTGGGCTGACAGTTTGGGATATAGTCCCTCTGGCCTAGACACACACTCACTCTCTGCAAGGGGTCCTCCAGGGACTGAATGGCACTATTTATAGCTTCCTGTGGCACATATGTTGACTCTCCGTTGCTCTGGATTTCCAACACAGCCATCTGCAAGGCAGGCAACAGACAGGGCAGGATTTATTGTGTGCCTCACTGCAGCTAATCTCCCCACCATTTTGAATGCAAATTACTCAGAGGGTGTATCTGCAAAATGTCAATTTGAAAATCAAATATGCATGAAAGAACATGAAATGCTAAATATTAAACTAGGACAGACTGGTAGTCACACTGCCACTTCTTTGACAGGCATTGTTTAAGTAACATTACTAAATAGAGCAAGTAAAAAAAAAAAAAAAAAAAAAAAAAAAAAAGTTTAAAAACATAAATCTCTTCATCCACAATTGACCTTCGATAACTACATATTTATACAAGTACACAGTATTATCTTTACAGCATCTTACCTCTAAGGCACACATCCCAAAAGAATAAATGTCTACTGCTGTGGTGACATCTGACACTGCTAATAAAAACAAAAATAATAAAAACGTGATTCAAAGGTTTTATGAACAAGAACTCATAAGGATTACTACATTTTTGAAAAATATTTATACAACATTGTTCACCTCCATATTCTGGTGCAAAGAAATGCAAGTTTTTTTGCTCTTCTCGGCAGGTCTTCACATGGTTGTTGATGGTGTCGGGGGCCACTGTAGTAGAAAGAGATACTGTAATCATTACCATCTGCACACTAAAGTCAGGTATCTGATGGGAGCTGTAACTGGTTCACAGTTTGACTTCACAGTCAGTACCATTATTTTTCAAGTCAAAAAAATAAGTGCAAAAAATGTGTAATAGCTACCGCTTTAAGATCATAACTGCATTCAGGGCAGTGATAAACTTTAGAATCATAAAGACTATAACATTTTATTCAGTATACAATGTTATTTTTAAACATGATGGGAGATTGCCAGGGCCAACTTAATATATACTAAGAAATGTTCTGCCTCCTAAATTAAAATTTTTTTGGAAAAATGGACCATACAGTACCAGAACCAATTTTAATGAGGCCATTGTGTTGAATGAAAATGGTGTCACACGTCAGGTTGCCATGGATGATTGGTGGATCACATGAGTGGAGGTAACTGGGGAGGAGAACAGAAAGAAGTTGCACTCCTGAAAACTGATTCTTCAAGGATGCTATATTGTAATAACATGGCACTGCTGCAATGGAAAAATTAGGAACACAGAAAAAAAACAGAGATGGACAGTAGGTGCTTTAAAAAAATTGCATTAAACATATTAAATAGTTAAAGAAAAATCAGTACAGATATACTACATCATTCAGTAACACAGTAAATATAGGCAGTATCTGGGTGAAAAAACAAGTGGGCATACAGTGAATAAGCTGCGATGCTGAGGACTACTCCACAGTTTCCATGGAAACATAATTATGTATTATAATGGAAGCTCCAAGTTTGTCACTCAAAAACAAAACAAAAAAATCTGCATGATAAAGGAACTCAACATTTACACTGTCTACAAAGCATTTTATCAGCAAAGGTGGATAGTTAGTGCTGGAGTTTCAATTTCTTAAACTTAAAACAACAAAGAAGATAAATAAACTGTACCTTCAGGTCCACATTTCTGAGGGGGATGTAATATTAATGAGCCCTGTATGAGCAAATATAGTCTGGACTAAAGCACTGATGCTAGTTCAGAGAAAACTGGGTGTTGCTGTGCTCTGAAAAAAGAATGAGTATGGTTGCCCAACCTGAGAGCAGAAAGGATCTGTGTGCACCATCGCTTCCAGGCCTGTCAGCAGGGCAGAAATATCAAAGTATCAACCAATTCAAAATATTTATATAACAAAATATTTATAAAACTCTAAGGACAATGGTAAAAACAGGGCATCTGTGACAAGTTCATCATGAGCATTATCATCACAGGCTCAAGAGATTTCACATACATGCAAAATTGACATTCATGTTCCAAAGCTGTAGACTGTATTTAAGCTGAATCTGTATTAACCAGAATAACTCTGCTCATATATATTAGACCCAATACCCCAGTAAAAGAATTAGGGACTGACAAAATATTTATGTTACGGACAATTTTAGGTTTCATATGAAACAAAATTTAAGAAACTGTACCTTTTCATTCATGGTTTTGTGATTTTTCTTTGTCTTCTTTAGAAACTGCTTCAAGCTGCCTGAAGACATGTACTCAGTGATAAATATAACCTGCAAAATAATAAATCACAAGAAGCTTTAACGTTTCCAAAAAACCCTTTTCCCCCCTAATTATTCATTTTGCTTGTTACTTCATTCTTTACTAAGGAGATACTGGCCTAGTTATTAAAAAGCAGCACAAAAAGACCATTACGTTATGTCCTCTTTCCCAGGTAAGTCTAAAGAAAGAAAATACACCATGATATAATTAAACATGCAGTTAAGCTTATAGTGATACTGCTGCCTCAGTACAGAACAAATTCACTGGCTACAATTATGAAAAGGGAATTTTTTAAGGGAGGAAGGAAAAAAAAAAAAAAAGCACTCACCCGGGCTCTGTTCTCTTTCACATCAGCCCAGTACTTGTGGAACTTCACAATATTGAGATGCTCTAGCTGGATCAAGTTATCAAACACAGCTTTGACTTTCTCCTTTTCAGCAGAGACAAAGAGTTAAAATTTTAAAAGAAAACCTCTTAAGACATATTAACACTGTTAACCAGGCCCCTTCAGTAATTTAAATGCAACCATAACTGCATGCATCTCAGTATAAAGTTCTGTTTAAGTCCACTCAGTGCATAACTCATAAAGTGTAACCCAGTTATGGCTATTAATACAATTTTCAACCCCTTGCATAGATTCAATAACAAATATAGATAAATTAATATGCCTGGAAATATTGAAATTTATCTTCACTAGTTTCCCAGGAAATATAAAAGGCTAAACAATACAACTTTTACTCAGTAGAAAGTTCCATGAAATTTGATCCATGTTAAGTTCAGAAACCCTTCAAATAGACCTTCATAATACCTGGAAATACCAATACAAAATAGCTGTAACACTAACAATAAATGGAAGAAAAGTACATTGTAGGCCTGGAACAAAAAAAAAAAAAAATAAAAAATAAAATAATTTAAAAAATAATAATAAAATAAAAAATAGAAATGGGCCTGTATGCCACACATCTCCTATCTAACAGCAGGTGACAAAAGTAAATAAGTGACTAGCCGCAGGGGACCAAGATCAGCATAGCTTTTATTTAAGACACTCTCCGGGATTTTCTAGCTTGGGCTACAGGAGGGATTATGAGTAAAGTATATCACACATCCAAATTAAAATGAGCATCATAAATAAAACACTCAAAAACCTAAACCTGACAAATAATTCACAGCTGTGCAAAAATGAAAATCTCATTTAACCTTAGATTTGTTAAATGTGTCTTGAGATAGCATTAAAAAGAGATCATTTTTTATGTATGCCAAACAAACTACCATTGAGCTACATAATAAATTAAGGTATTTAACAGTAGCAACAACATGGATACAAAAATATTTGTTAAGAGCTATAAATACAGAAGGGTTAATGTAATTCTGCCTTTTGTACATTGCTTGTCCCACCTCCTGGAGTTTAAAGTTCTTCCTCTCTGAGAACATGACCTCATTCCACACCACTTCCACTCCCTCCTCTGTGTCCATGGCCAAGTAGGCATTGTCTATCCCTGGGACATTGCGCTGATTAACCTGAGAGGGGAACAATGAAGTACAATCTGACAATCTGACACACTGCTAAATGTTCACGAGCTATTAAATGCAACAAATAAAATGGCGGCAGTGTAGTACAGTATTGTTTTGAATTGTATATAGTTAATAGTGGTTTTTAAGGGATTATCTCACTGTAAATACAAACAAGTCACTTGAGAAATTATATCACAAAATAAACTAAGGAATCATTAGACAAGATAGACAAGAAGTACTACTGTTAATGAGTGAAATGACAAACCTACAAACTGTACTGTAGATCAAATCATGACTGGATGTCAGCTTAATTAGGTGGTTAAAAACTGGTTCATGCTACTATACCTCCTCTCTGCGTTTCTGCCAGCGTCCACAGGGACTCTCCTCTAAAATCTCAGACTCATCCTCACTCTCCTCTTCATCCTCAGGAGCTGGGGCAGGGGGTCCTGGGTTGCTGGCAGACACTGGTGGGGAAACAGAAGACACCCCCTGGACACTGGAGACCGGTGCTGCTGACTCTGCCTTCCCTTCGGTGGCTGGGGCCATCTTGCCTTCCCCCTCAGACATTGCTTCCTGTGTACCTTCGGCTCACTTCACCTCCCTTTTAAGTGAATGCTCTCAGATTCTCTGGTCTCCCCCTCACACCTTGTAGCTGGCAGACAGTGTACAGACATGACACACATTCATGTACATGGACAGACAGACTGCAAGATTTTTTGAGGACAGCAGTGTGCAGGGTCAAGGGACATTAGTTTGTTCAATTAAGACCTATAAATAATAACAATCAAGGTTGGCAATTGGATTTTATTAATTAAAAATGAACAGAGACAGAGATGGAAGTACTGGAGTCAGTATATGATGGTAGCAAGTTAGCTCTGTAAGCCTCCATAACTGACTGTACATTACATAAGCATAACACAGTCAAATCCACCCAGACGAAACAGGTCAGTTCAGTCTATCATCCAAAGTAACTAGTCCAGTTAACACAATCCAGACTAATTTGGTCAGTGTCATCCAGACTGATTATGTCCATTCAAACTCATCCAGATTAAGCAAGCCAGTTCGCTTAAAGTTAAAACAGGTTAGTCTGGCCTACCTAGTAAAAACTATCAAGCCGAATGTTGTTTAGGACATCTCTCCCTTTTATATCAGTAAAAAAGGATCAGGATTGTGCTCTGAGTTCTGCACGTTTAGTTACAGTCTTGGATGTAATAACATTAAACCAAAACCGAACTCTTGCTTAGAGAAAAAAAAATTAGTCGGTAAAACCTGTCTTAATTCAATTTGACAGACGTGTGTTGGCCATTCCCAGGATGTCGGCTCGTAAACAGCCACCTGATCGGGTGGTAAAAAATAACTTACCCGGCTGGCGAAACCACACACGACCACATTGACTGTTCTTCATTAAAACATATCAGAAAGCAAGTTACTGCATACGACGACTTCAGCTCACTATGACAAACACAATTTCTGACGATGGCGACTAGGTACTGATCACGCAAGGTAAATATACACCATTTAAACGCTTCATGTTGACGTTTAAGGGCATCCGCGCTGCGCCGGAAATGACGACATAAACGTCATTACGCACTGGTTGTAACGGCGCGACGTCACGGGAGTGTCTTGTAAATGGCGCGGTTATACATTTGTTTAGCTGTACTTTTGTCTGTGCTGTGATGTTGGTGATTGTTGACAATGTTCATGAAGTTAAAAACGGAGAAAAAGGATACTTGTAAAGATACTGGACGCTGTGGTTTTCGGATAGCGTGCACTTTTACACAGTGCTTCCTACAGCCGTCGTTCAGAAACTCTCCCGTTGCAAAGAAATGGAAATACCGATTTATACAAAAATGAAACAAAATACCTAATAAACGCGTATGACATTCATTTGCCTGGTGGATTTTTAATGTAAATATTTGTGGTATGGTAAAGCTTTAATTTGAAATCAGACTTTTGTTATAATATTGGATGAAACGCCAGACTGTCACACTCCCACGATGGTCAGTTTAGAGCGACCAGTTAATTTGAAACACATATATTTGGACTGTGAGAGCAGACACGCAGAGAACATGTAAACTCCATTCAGAATGAACAGAACTCACACCCGAACAATCCAGGAGCACGACTTGCTTAATCCTTGCTTATCCTTCTAACATGAAATAACAGAGGCATTAACAATCATGCATGTAAAAATTGCAGAACTATGTAGGTAGACAAATATATATTTAAAAAAAAAATCATTAATTATATCATTTATTAAAAGCAATGTTTAATGCTGTGTAAATAAAATCATTGTAACCATTAAACTGTGAACATATGAAAAGCACATCAAGCACTGGTTGGTGTTGACTGGCATTTCTCAGTTTATAAAAACACGTACAGCACAGAGACAAACAAGTGTTTACAGATGACAGATGGTGAAGGTACAGTACTGTTATAACTCCGACAGCTCAGTTCTCCTAAAATCCAGTGGGTCGTCAGGGCGAGTCCGGACCTTGTTCTACGATCGAGAGGTTTCTGGTTGGAATCTCACCTCCTTGAGGAAGATACCCTGAATTATTACAGTAAGACGCCCTGCTATTTCAATGTGCACTGTACGTACTCCTATGTCGCTTAGTGTGCAAACAGTGTAAGGCGCCTTGGACAAAAACATGGGAAAGATAAACATACGTAATTTATTGTCACATCAACAACAACAACGAGAACAACAGCAATAATAATAATAATAATAATAATAATAATAATAATAAAGCGTAGCGTGAAGCGGTTTCAGCGCTGCAGTGGCCCCGCGGCGATACTGACACTAAGACGCTGGGATGACCGGACTCGATGGAGGGAGGAGGAGGGGGGTTGATGATGACGTCGCGGGAGCGGCTGCTCCGTGCGGGAGAGCCTTACGACGGCGGCGCGCGCTCTGGAGGGTCCTGGTGCGCGCGCACCGCCTCAGGCTCTAGAAAGCCGGGAGCGGCGGCGCCGAAGCTGTCGTTTTAAGCGGGAGGGAAACGCGCGTGGCCGCCGGTGCCCCGCGCGGCACCATGGAGGGCGCGCGCTGCTCCCGTTATTACGCCGCTCCCCGTGCTCGCACTGTAAATAGGAAGTATTTGGGAAGGGGGGGTCGGTAGGAAGGGAAGGGTCGACTTCCAGGAAAAGAAAGGGAGATTTTTTTTTTTTTCCAAGGGAAAGAGCTGGAGAGCTAAAAAAAAAGGGGGGGGGGGACGACGACACAGGGTGGCGGTACCGGGCTGCCGAGCCCTGCGCCGCGCCTGAGAGAGAACATGGCCGGGAACTGCAGCAATGTGGCAACGGGCTCCGGGGAGATTGTCCAGCTGAACGTCGGCGGAACGCGGTACGTACGCTCACGCTCGCACACGCTGACACCGAGTGACGGGCAACGACAAACCCTAGGGCGCTGCGGTGTGCGAGGGTCCTCGGTCACGCGGGCAGCGAGCAAGGCGGGCAGCACGCGCGCGGGCGCTCGCGAGGGGCCCTATCCTGACGGGGTTCCGTGGGACCGTAGCCGTTCGGGTCGACATTAAACATTTCCACGTTTACAGTCACTTGGCGAATCCTTCGCTATTCTTGAGAACTTCGTCGTTATCCTTTTTTTTTTTTTTTACCTCACTACCGTTCTAATTTGCGTCAGAATTTTCAATTTGACAGCGTTAAAGTTAAAATTGACAGCGTTAGGTTCGTTCACTAAGCGACGCACACCAATTTACCTCCCTGCACGGCAGGAATTCACGGTAAGAACCTTGAACCAGGAAAGGATTCGGACCGGTGACCTTTCGATTGTAATGCAGTCCCGAACCAGGACTCTTCTGTCCTGCTGAACACCTGAGGGACGACGATACCACACTGAAATGTGCGTTGCACACAAGTTTCTTTGCGACAGATGAAGTGTCGTTTCACTTTAAAACTGTCATAATTTACACTAAAAAGTCGCCGTTTCACTGTAACAATAATACTTAGGCCAGAATCTGCTTCATAAAGGACGTGCGACAGGAAAAACTACTAGTTAGAAGGGAAAAAATGTTTTTTTGGAAACGTTTCATTGCTCCTTTTTGTAGGCTTAATGACGTCATAAAAAAAATCCAGAATTTTAGTTATACACACTTGTGATCATTGTAATTTTTGCAGTGTTATACCTTTCTCACAGCTAACATGTTGCATGGATGAGCTGCATCTCTGTGAACTGGACAGTATAACACCATCCTGGGGAAGTTGTACTCGCAGAATTTATAAAACAGTTTCATACATTCACATTAAAATATTCTTGTGACTATAATGTCTAGGGGTCTATACCGTATTAGCAATAACAGCTATAAAGGAATAGATTGCTATATGATATCACAGTGTGCTTTATTTGAATTAATGGATATTACATTTATATTGTTGCCTACCTGATATCTTCAGACATATTACAGTGCATATTATTAGGGAATTTTATAAGTACTGGCATGCAAATGTGTGTTCTGCTCACTGCTTCTAGGTTCAGCACATCTAGGCAGACGTTAATGTGGATTCCAGACTCTTTCTTTTCAAGGTAACATCATCTGCATTCTTAATTTAAAGAATATTTTTAAAAAGCTACGATTTACTCAGTTCACTTTGCATTTAAGTTGTTTTACTTGACTCTTCTGGAAAAAGTTATTCTTCGAGTTAACTGTGTATTCTGAGTACTTCATGTTCTCTTGTTACAGTTATTAATATGTTTGAAAGACCACAGTGTGTAAATCAAATAAACCAATATAGCAAGTTCAGTTTGGACATAATAATAAGGATGACAAAGGTGCCTGACAAATCTCTGCTTTTAAACTGACCACACTGTTTTTAAGTCAGTCTATTTATGTCCTGGAAAAGACAAGCTTTTAGTTTTGTGCTTTCAAATTAAGAGGATGCTGGGAACTTGTGGTGCCTTAAGGGTACTGAACGGTTGTTTCCAGCACAGAGTCCAAGTAGTGTGTTGTCCCATTTGGATCTGAGTGGACATTGTGTTCATTTTCAGCTTGCTTAGTGGCCGGATATCAACTCTCCGGGATGAAACTGGCGCAGTGAGTATTTTTCCTAGGAGGAAAGGGGAAAAAGCACCTGTATTGACCATGTAATTTATTAAAAAAGGTAACTTTATAAGTCAGCTCTTCAGTAACATAGTTTGAATTACTGTTTTGAAATGTATGCTCTGACAAACACACAATACATATGTGTTATAGCAGCACTAACTTGCTGTGTTGCCTTTTTTTTTTTTTTTTTTTTTTTAACCAGTGGTAGCCTAATGGTAAAGCCAAAGTAATTCTTGAAGCTTCTGTTTGGGGAACTAACTGGAATTTATTTTTCCTCAAACTATAGGTTTTGACATAATGCTTATTCCAGACAAACACCCTGGCAGCTGTATTTTTCTCTAATATGTGTTTGTTTTACAGATTTTTATTGACAGGGACCCCACAGCATTTGCGCCAATCCTTAATTTCCTCCGGACTAAAGAATTAGACTTAAGGCAAGCATTATTTGAGACTTAGCTGTGCAAGAAATGTAAGAAAACATTAACACCAATTATGGTATGTTCATATATAAATTTACATTTCTTTTTTGCCATACAGAGGAGTAAATATTAACATTCTCCGACATGAAGCAGAGTTCTATGGAATAACACCATTAGGTATGCAGTCATCCGGATTTTTTTCCCCCTACGATTGTACAATATTACTTGAAAAAAGCAAAATAAAAACTGCATCATTACCAAAAGACAGAACTCCATATTTGTGTTTAATAAATTGTTCCTCAAATCTGCAGCTTTAAAAACAAGCCTGCATTTTAAAATGTTTAAATTGCGACAGAATATGTAGTCTCTTGGTAGTGCAAATGAACTGCAATTCAGCATTTAGGGAGCTGCTTCAGACAGGTTCTAAGTGTAGTGATAGGGCAGGGTTTTGCATCTGTTTTTGTCCTGTGGTGTCATCTGATGTATTTCGGCTGTGCTGTCAGTGCGGAGGCTGCTGCTGTGTGAGGAACTTGAGCGCTCGTCCTGCGGTAGCGTGCTTTTCCATGGCTACCTCCCTCCTCCAGGTACCACACTTCTGCTTCCCCGATTTCATTAACCTCATTTAACTCTGTAAAGCTTCGGGGCGTTCAGCAGAGGAAGTGGAGCACAGGCTGCTGATTCAAATCCCCCAGTGCTCCCTGAGGGGTTCGACATACTCCTGCACCTTTTGTTCATGAGTGTGTCTGGTTCTTCATTTGAAAATATTTTTTATAAAAAGCTCCTCATACTACCTAAATAGTAATGTATTTGTTTTACAAAATTAGCTTAAATTCAGCTTAATAGTGGTTTTTGTTGTGCTGCTATTTTTCTCCCTATTCTCATCCTGATAAAATCTATACAGTAATGTTGTTTTTACAAAAGACATTAACTTGAATAATGGTTTTCGGTATGCACCTAGATATTTTTTTTCCATTTTGTTAGATTAAATTTAAATCAAGTTTATCTCATTTCCTAATGATACCTGTAGAGCAGTGTTTTTGTTTTTACAAATAGCTGTTAAGTTTAAATCGGCACTAATTTTTGTGCTACTAAATATTGTTTTTCCTCGTAGTTTGCTTAAATTCAAGGAAATATATCATCTTTCCTCCCAGTTTCCCAATTTCTAAGCATTTTGTCAAGTTGTTTCTTTTGGAAATTACCATAAAAACCATTAAGCCTTTTAATTTCCGAACTGATATTAATTGTACTGTTTTAAGCATTGAGCATTTTACATACATTTAAATTCTATAATAAAATTAATGTTCCTGTCCCCCAGCCATCCCAGCTCGTAAAGAAAGCTCACCCCCCACAGCAGCCATCCTCACCCAAGAAGAACGCCTGGGGGCTGCGGGGGCTGAGGGGGGGCTTCCTAGGCCCAGCACTCACACTGCCCTTCCTGGCCCCTCTGGTGCAGAAACCCCTCAAAGGCTGGGTGAGTCTTCCTGGGCACCGGATGTTTAGGTTTATATGTATGGCACACATTATTATTATTTTTCTTGTTATATTATTATTATTATTATTGTTAACAACATGTTGCTGTGGGTTGTGGCTGTTTTGTGCTAACAAAGAAAATACAGCATATAATGTCGTTCTGTAAAAAAAAAAAAAAAAAAAAAATCAGATAAAACTACCCTAAAGCAAATAATGCAATGATCGGTGAAATATGAAGAAACTGGCGCATAGGAAATGTAGCAATGCTGTAAGAGTGAGGTCATATTTGGGTTAAATTGAAGAAACTTGACTGAAATTTATGAATTTGGTGATTCAGAGTTAGCATCATGTGGGTACCTACAAATGATGTAATTTGTATCTGTATCAGGAGAATTCCAGATTATTTTGTTTTTACGTGCCTTTCTATATGGTTGTCAAAAGCCTGCCTTGAACTGGAGTCCTGTACAGGGTGTATCCTGCTGTTATGCCCTATATTTCCAGGATAGGCTCCTGACCACAGTGACTCTGCTGTACAGTCATGGAAGAATGAATGATTTGATTTCTTTACTAAAATTTTTCTTCAGGGTCACCAGTAGATCCCAGGAAGGTGCTGATTGTTGCTGGTCATCACAACTGGATTGTTGCAGCTTACGCACATTTTGTCATCTGTTACAGGTAGCTGGTGAACTGTGCACTGAACTCACTAGATGTGTTCTATTCTACTGGTTGCTACATATGTTTGTCTGTATATTCATATGCATAAAATATTTAAAGATATGCTAAGATTAGAGATTCTACTGGCTGACTGTGAATGTGTTACAGGATTAAGGAGTCTTCAGGGTGGCAGCAGGTGTTTTCCAGCCCCTACCTTGACTGGGCTATAGAACGTGTGGCCCTTAATGCAAAGGTGGTTGGTGGTCCCCATGGGGACAAGGACAAGATGGTTGCTGCAGCATCAGGGAGCAGTATTATACTCTGGAGCATCCAGGATGGAGGCAGCGGAAGTGAGATAGGTACAGTGGGGAAGAGTTTTGGGTTCTGTGTACCATAACAGTCAAGGTGCAAGTTACTGCAAAGTATGGTACAGACTCTTGCAACTGGTTCTCAAACAACCAGCAAACTTCAGAAAAATGGCAATAATCTATCAAATAGATAATTTGACACCAAAATTGTACAGTTTATTATATTCTGTTTAAATATAATATATATTAACTTCCTGTGCTCGCAAGCAGATGTGCACCTGTCCAACGTGCGCTCCTGCTTCCGTGTCTTTTTAGGAGATTACTTAATTTTCTTATCTTATCTTGCATTTAAGAAAGAGTCATGTTTTGGTGGCTAACTCCAAGAGCAGCCACTAGAGGGCGATCATAGCGTTGTTCTGTATTCCAGTTCAGAGCTTAAAAACGTATTCTATATTTGTGTTGTGTGAATTGAAACATGAGACTATTAGTCTATTAACTGACAGTCTTTTCTGGCACTAGTCTGGTCGAGGTTTAACCAGATAAGAGAGTTTGTTTCCAGGAGAAATTTGGTTAACAAGTTTGGTCAGGAAATGAACTGCTATGTCTTGCTGTTCTGCAACAGTTCCCAGAAATGCATGTTGGGTGCTTTCTTCAGTCCAATTTTACCTGAATTTACTCAGTATGTGTAAGATTTACATCTTGAAGGGCATCTGTTTATAAAAATTTCAACTATGTTTCAATTATGAGCCCTTGGCTAACCTGGGTTCTCCTGGACAAAACAACATAAAACTGTGACAGAGGGTACCACTGGATACTTTGGATGTTTTCATGTTGAGGTGTTTGGATTGTTTTTACCTGTATATTTCAATGATGGACTTTGGTCCGAGTCATAACTCTTGCCAAACTGAGAAAATATTTATCTGTTCAGGTGTGTTCAGCCTGGGAGTGCCCGTAGACTCTCTCTTTTTCATTGGGAGTCAGCTGGTGGCCACCAGTCATACTGGGAAGGTGGGAGTGTGGAATGCAGTCACTCAACACTGGCAGGTGAATTTAGCTCACTTTAGAGCTTTATGGAGCTGGAAATGATGCTTGTTAAAGTTGTGTGTATTTTAATGTAACCCTATGGTTGAGTGGATTAAGGGATTTATGCAGTGACCCAATGAAGGAAGTATGTCAAGGTGAAGGTGTTACTCTGCATGACAGGTGCAGGATGTGGTCCCCATCACCAGCTGTGACACGGCCGGCTCTTTCCTGCTGCTGGGCTGCAACAACGGCTCCATCTACTATATCGGTGGGAGACAGTGGCTGTACATAGAAATGCAGAACACCCATTGGCAGAAGGAAGACTGTTTACCTGCGCAGAAGCCTTAGCCGCGACTGATATGCAGCCTCTTTTGAGATTCTTAAGTTTGTTAAAACATTGCATAACATTAACTTGCGTGCATCTTTAAACACAAAATATGCAACAGTGTAGTGAAACAATCTTATTTGATCAATCTGGTCAGATTTTAGATGCTAACAATTCTTCCAAGTATATTTTGTTGACTTGTAAATATATATATATATTTTAAATATTTAGCTAGACTACAGGGGTTTGTTTTTTATAGGGGATCGGGAATAGAACAGCTTGTTTGTTGGTCCCATTTGCAGACATGCAGAAATTCCCCCTGAGGATGAAGGACAACGACCTGCTGGTGACGGAATTGTACCACGACCCATCCAATGACGCCATCACGGCGCTCAGCGTGTATCTCACACCTAAAACCAGTGAGTGAGCTCCATCTCTTGACACAGTTACCCTCTCCACAAGCCTATCCTGATGCGTTTCCTGCCATGTTCTGCAGGTGTGAGTGGGAATTGGATTGAGATCGCTTATGGCACCAGCTCTGGGGCGGTGCGGGTCATTGTGCAGCACCCAGAGACTGTAGGCTCAGGACCACAGCTCTTCCAGACCTTCACTGTGCACCGCAGCCCAGTTACCAAGATCATGCTGTCCGAGAAGCACCTGGTCTCCGGTCAGTGAAGCGTGAACATGAGATCTGTTAAAGCCTTCAGAACAAAATTGTTCAGTAGTGTTTGCGATTACAAAGTGTGTGCGCTGATTGGTGAGAGCAGGTGCATGTGTCCCTTGTCCCAGTGTGTGCAGACAACAATCACGTGCGCACCTGGACCGTGACCCGTTTCAGGGGCATGATCTCGACCCAGCCAGGCTCCACACCCCTGGCCTCCTTCAAGATCCTGTCCCTGGAAGAGGCTGAGAGCCATGGCAGCTACTCCTCTGGCAACGACATTGGTGAGGAGGAACACAAAACGGTGTCGGTATCTGCCCGCTCTGTCTCGTTTCCATACATAAATTAGGCAACCATTTAATCTCTAAAAACTGTCCTTTCCCAAATCAACTGTGGCTTTGAAAACTGACAAAACACCTTTATTTTCAAATACAGCTCATGGTACTCATTTTCAAAGCGAGGATCGTATTAATGTCTCCCAATTACACTTTGTCTTGTACAGGCCCATTTGGCGAGAGAGATGACCAGCAAGTCTTCATTCAGAAAGTCATTCCGATAACCAACAAACTCTTTGTGCGCCTCTCTTCCACTGGAAAAAGGTACTGAGTGAATGTGCTCCCCTTCTGCATGTGAACCTGTAGAACATCCTGTAATCCTGAGCCGGTTGATACCTGGAAAAGAGCAGCATGGTGCTGTCTCGGATGGCAGCGCAACTTTACAGCACCTGATTTGTGGACTTGGATGTCAGTTCAAGTCCAGCTCAGTCAGTTTGTAGTTTATGCGTTTGCCCTACACACACTTCCTTCAGGGTGTCTGGTGTCTTTCCAGTGTTCAAAACTGGTGACCGGTAAACTGCTAGCAGTTTGTGTGAATGTGCGAGAGAGACAGTAGGTGAGTGTGCAGATGCCTGTTGACAGACGTGGTGTCATGTCCAAGGGCTACCCTGCTTCACACTGTACTCTGCCTGGATAGACTGGACCAGCATGACCCTGCATTAGACAGGCAGTTACTAACATCGAATGGCTTGCAATGAAACACGCAACCGTCGCCTGTGGAGCGGGTAGTGCTTTGTGTGCGCATCATGATTCTTGGTTCCCTGCAGGATCTGTGAGGTGCAGGCAGTGGATGGAACCACCATCACCTGCTTCACCGTGCGGGAGTGCGAAGGCTCCAGCCGCATGGGCTCCCGGCCACGTCGCTACCTCTTCACTGGCCACGGGAACGGCAGCATCCAGATGTGGGACCTCACCACTGCCATGGACATGGTCAACAAGGCTGAGGACAAGGCCAAGCGGGAGGCCGGTGAGGGTGCCGGATGAATTAGCTCGTTGCAGTTTCCTCAGCGTAATGGATCCCGAGGAGCTGTGAAAGCCATGGGAAGACGCACTGTACTTTTATGTCGTTTCACAGAAGTGGGCGGTCCCACTGAGGAGGAGCTCCTGAAGCTGCTGGATCAGTGTGACCTGAGCGCCTCGCGTTGTGCCACACCCAACATCAGCCCTGCCCCGTCGGTCCTGCAGCACAGCCGCCTGCGGGAGTCCTGCTCAAGGTCAGTATGGCGACTCACTGCTGCTGGCCGGCAGACTGAGCTAAAGCGAGAGGCAGCTTCTGAGCATCTGTGACCACCACCTCCCTGTGTTTGCACCCCTAGCCTACAGCTGCATGCGCACGAGCCGATTCCGGAGAATGCCACCTACGGCTCGCTGCGTCCGTACAGGGAGAGCCCCCTGCTGGCCCGGGCGCGTCGCACCGAGAGCTTCCACAGCTACCGTGACTTTCAGACCTTCAGCCTAGGGAGGGGCCTGTTGGAAGGTGCGTCAGGTGAGAGTGGCACCCATGTTGGGGACAGGAGGGCCTCCGCCATGGAGCTGTGGTCTGGTCGGTGTGTGGAGAGCCAACCGGAATCACCCCGGCAGCCCCCTGACAGCCCCGGGGACCCTCGCAGGAAGATGGCACATGAAGAAGAGGGCCAGGACAGCCGTAGGAAGGGGGCCTTCGAGGGGGGCTTCCTGAGCAGGAAGCGGACTGTGCCCGTGCCACAGCTGGCCTCTGTGCCATCCAGTGCAGATGGGGCAGGGAGTGACTCGTCCAGCACCGCATCTCCTTCCCCGACTAAAGTGTCCACCTCTCCCCGCCACAGGAAGGGCACCGAGCCACCCAACCAGGAGTACAATGTGTGAGTGCCCGACAGCCCGACTCGCCGGGCCAAGGTCGAAAAGCACATCGGTTATAACAGAAAGCAACAGCATCCGTCAGTCAGTGCAGCTTTCTCAGCTCTGCTGCTCAGGTCACAGTTACAGCACACTTGGAAGAGTGGTTATTGTGCACAGTGAGGCAAAAAGATGTCAAACGCTGACATCAGGCCTTTACAACAGCTAAGCTGTTTAGATGATGGAAAATAGTTACTAAAACAGTGGGGTTTGCCTAGCGTACACATCCCATGGTCACAGCCACAGTGGTCCACGCCTGCTGGAGCTCACAGGAAAGAGCACCTCAGGCCACAAAGGGAATGACTCTAAATGGTGGCCATTGTCTGTGGCAAAACCTTTCGTCATCTCTTTACCTTGACGTCCATGCATCTGTAACCCCAAATCTAGCATTTGATTAACCTTTAACTGGAATCTGACTTTTGCTCATTAAAGCCTGCAGTTTAGTGGTAGGAAGTATTTCAGTTAACAGCGAAGGCTGGCATTGCATGTAATGGTGAGTTGAGCTTCTGTGTGGCGTCACTCACTCTTTAATCGTACTTTTTAACGGCGAACAAGACGATGACTACAAATTACTGTAAGCTGAGCGTGAAATGCAGGCTGTCTCTGAGGTCAAAAATGGCCGGGCGTGAGGTGGCAACAGGTGGATTTGTGGGGATAAAGACTCATGGGCTCACCTGGGCTGTTGTCACAGTGGCAGTAGTTGTGCCACTCGTCACAAATCTCATTCTCAGGTGCTACTGTGTAGATTGGCCAGAGTGGGGAAGCTTCTGTTCTATTCTGTCAACACGACGTTCCTCATATTGAACAGGACTGATTCCAGATCACGAAGGCAGTTTCCTCCGGTTTCATTTTGAACGTTCAGTGCCTTTTCTTGCGACATGACAGCAGTTTCCTTACATAAATGTCATTGTTATCCGTTACAGGGAGGAATGAAACCAAAGCGAGCTGTAACCCTGCCTTGTGCTACAAGTCCCAGGAGGGTGGGAAGGTGGTGGTAGCTTAGGGTTATACGATTGCGAGGGATAACAGAATGGGAGAAAAAAGCATAATTCTGTTTTACAGCTTAATTTTAAAAGAACAACTCATATAGGTCGTATAGTATGGCTTAATATATGCATCATGTTGATTTTATTCTCATATATGCAGTTGTGGCTATGATGTTTATATTTCATTGTTCTAAAATGCATTTGCACTGTTATTAAGAGAATTTACAGAATAATAGTTTTAAAGGCAAAATATTTACCCGTTTACAGCCGTGTTACTGGTCCCAGGAAGGCTTCACGAGTTCTGGCTATGTTTACAGCATCAGTCTAGTCAGGATAAACTGGTTTGTACATAAAACATGCACTTGTGTTGCTGATAGTTTTGTACAGCACCTGTATAAAAGAAAATGTTAATATACATTTATGTTGCTCACTGTTACATTATAAAGTATTTGGATGCCGAGAGCCCTGAGCTGCTCTTTAGGTCTGAGGAACGTGGATGATTTAGTCGGTGTTTAGGGAACTGGTGGGAACGCTTTAAGAGGAAGTACTCGCACAAAATACATTTTGTTAGAACACTAATGCGGTAATTAGATTTCTATGATTGACAAATAAGGACACTTTATGCAAACTTGGCATGTTTTTCCTCCTACAGTTCATTCTGCAGAAGCAGATTTCAGTGCTGTGGTGCTACTTTGTTAAAAATGCCATTCGAGAACAAAAAAGCAGCAGCACAAGAGCAGAAGGCCCAGCTTATCTGCTGTTTGGAGGTGGCAGGCGGTACCAGGGACCACGGCCGCACATGCCCACACAGACCGTAGGTTCACCGGTGTCACAAAAGACAAAAGCTCTCACACTGTGGAGGAACTGAAGCGCATTTTTCATGATAAAAATAAATCAAGGCCTGTCCTGCACACGGAAGCAATGACGTGCATAGTCCTGCTTTGTAACAGCAAGGACCATTCCAGAAGCTTCTTAATGTGCAGCAAGCCAAGGTCATGCATCACTGCCTGCTAATACGCTATTGTTTTTGCAATTTTTGTGCTTGAAATTTAAGAGTTTCACTGACAACTGCTGCAATGCGTAGCTGCAAGCCAGAAGAAATGTCCTGCTTCTCACCTGTTAAACAGTTGCCGAAGCTGAAGTTTGCAAAAGGAGAGAATGGAAAAGCAGCGTGTGGGTTCAGAACAAAGCCTTGGTGCTGTTGGCAGCCCAGAAAGGTGGGCTGTGCTGTAAAAATACGTTTGCGTCACATCGTGTTCGGTAGTAACAGAAGTTCATGGTTGAATGTCAGCAGCTGTCCGGTGAGCTCCGCTGGTCAATGCAGAGCACGATGTAGATAGAACATGTTGGAGGTACTTTTTGGACCCGAACCTGGTACCTGGACCTGCCTCGCACAGCTAGCGGCTCTGTCGTTTACCCCTCATGTGACCAAGTAAAATCATTAACCTGGAAAACAACTTGCCTGTGTTGCCGTTTCTCTACAAGAAGCTTTCGCCATATCAGCTGTATTACATGTTTTATTAACTTTTCCATTAATATACAAAAACATTGCAGATTTTATACACAATGCAAAGAGCCAAAAGCATCTCGGACATTGAGCTACATTAAATCTAAAAGAGAGGGCAATTGCAATTTTTAATAGCTCATTGTGTTAATCAGCAAGGAACTACTGTGGGCAGGAGGTTGGGCTTGAGGACCAGCACTGAGGGACCCTGATTCACAGTACGGCGGGTGAGGGGTTAGCACACGGCGCTGTGTGGCTCCGCGGTTCCAGCGCTGTCGTCTACCTACCGGCCTGCAAAACTTCTGTCTCCCTGGAGTAATCCCAAAACCTAACCTCCATCGCTCGGATTATTAGCTGTAAGAAGACAACGGACTTATGTGCACAATACTGCTTGTAAAATGAAAAGCCTGTGGTGTTTGTGCTAAGGCGCCAGGAATCGGAGTGTTTAGTTGCTAGAAGCGACGAGCCAAGGTGGAGCTCTGCTTTCTCTGCATGGCGCAAGCAGCAAAACGTTGTCAGCGATTAACACCAGCAAGACCACCGTTTGTCCCCCAGTATTGCTGCTACTGTGCACTGATACGCTGCCACTGTACAATATGCTGGGCCGCTCGCCAATCACTAACTGAACACAATGGGCATTTCCGCTGACTCTGAAATGCTTTCTTTGCCGCTCCCTCTAGTAGGCACATAGATACAAGAACTGCACGTGAAAGGTAGACATTTTGGGCAAACGGTACGCTACACCTCAACCGGCACGAAACTACAACATTCCCTTGATTTCATATTAAATGTCATATATAAAAGCAGCCTTAAAAGCTGAAAAGTAGTAGCCTTCTAATTTGGAGCGGATCCGGTTTCCTTCTCGTTGTCAGCTAAGCCCTCAGCATAAACACCTTCTTCTCTCCACTTCTGATGCTACTCAGAGGTCACTTTCCCGGGCTCTAAAAGCCCCTTTCCTCCTGCACACACAGATGGCTAAGTGATGTTTTCCCTCTTCATTAAAAAAATCACTTCATAAATAATGTTCCCATCACTTGTAAAGCTTACAGGAATAATGTGAAGTTTTAATGCTCTTAAACATGCCGTTTTGTTTTATGAGCTTTCAGCAAGTCCACAAATCAGCAGAGTTGGGGGCGCTGCAGGGCAGAGTGGGTGGGACTCTGCTGCGGTACGAAAGGGGCATTTCAGCTCACCTCTCGCAGCCTGCAGCTACAAGTGTGTGTCGGTGAATGTGGTCTGCTCCTTCCTCACTGTACTGAAACCCTTCATTGCATCCACCAGCTCCTCATCCTCCACAGGCTGAAAACAACACAGCAGAAGGTCAACACAGCATCACCTGAACCCCAACAAGAGCTCTTAAATCACTTCTTTAATATTTAATTGCCTTGTGACTAAAAAACTATTTGTCAGGTAAGAAAAATCCCTTTGAGCGAAGGCTGCACAGAGCAGCTGACAACAAAGTTTTTGGACTAAATGGGTCCAAACAAAGTGAAGCGGCAGCAGCAGTTTAGAGCTGTACCCAATGCAGTGCGGACCATGACTCACCATGCTGCTGTCGTGACCCTGCGTGGCCCCAGGATCCCATGGGCCGTCATCTAGAAGGGACTTCTTGTCCTGTTTGCCAATGAGATGGCTCATGCTGCTGTGCAGGGAATTCTCAGAGTAAGCATGTCTCAGTGTGCTCTGGTTGGTGGCACGGAGCACGGACATGGCTTGCGAACTGCTGCCTGCCATCTTGGAGTCCGCCAGGCCCTGACAGAGGAAACACAAACACAAGCTGAAGACACTTCCCACAACATCCTGCCCAGTTGTATCCCTCAGTGAACAGTCCATGTATCATCATATCCTTCTCATGCAGTTTTACACGAGTACAGCCAAAAGGCAATTATATCTAAGTTGGCCCTCTCCTCAAAAGATATCTGACTGCACTCTGTATTGTTTCAAGAATATGTTATCCAGCCATCTGCTGTCAGTAACTGCTTGACTCGTGCAGGGTCTCGGTGGTCATGAGTCTGTCCAGGAATCACAAAGTGAGGATGGGTACCCCCTGAACAGGGTACTGGTCCTTCCCATAGCAAGATCACAGCAATCACACACATTCACACTCACAGGAAGTGATGTCATGCAGTGATGAAGTAGAAAACCTCTGAGGTCACCACCTCCCTGGCTCTATAGTGTCTTCGTGTATACATTTTACAGCAACTGTACATTATGTGGCAGAGTGAGCACAAGCCATGAGTGCAACCTATAGCTGTTTTACATGAGATGAAGTCTCACCAAAATATATTTTACTTTCCAGTCCTTTTTCTAATATCATTTACAGTTATTCATATAGCAGACTGTGAGCTGGGGCAGAACTACATGGCAGGGATGGCTCAAACAAACTGATGACTCCCCATTGCCTGCTCCTGTCCTGCCTTGAGAGGTGCAGCCACTTAAGAGGTATACTAGGTACAGTATGTAGGGCAGCTGGTCTGAGAACTGGGGGTGGATTGGAAGAACATGTTAGTTTCTGTGGTTTTGTGTTATTAGAGAGTCCTGAGGGTCTGGTGCCCTTTTTTCCCCTGTCTATGGCCAGCTCTGGGCTGAAGGTCAAAAGATGATAATATTCTACAGGTGTGATCCTATAGCTTCATCAAGTAAGTTCTGGAAAAATGTCAAGATGTTCCAGAGATACTTGTAGATCAAATAGTATTTTTTAGCAGAAGAAAATTAAATTCTTGAGTCATCCACATATTTGTAGAGGAAATCTGAATTACAACTGAAACATGCAGGAGGAAACCAGAGTGCTCAAAAAAAAAACACACACTAAAATGGGGAGATCATGCAATCTCCACACAGACAGCAGGGACTGAACCAACATCTAATCATAGCGTCCAGGTGTTGTGAGACAGAAGCGCTGCTACTGTGCTAAAAGAAGGCAAAAATAAATTAAAAACCAGGCCACATAAACCCACTGCATCAACAAGGTTTTGGAGCAAAGCAGTCCCACGGTCCCACCCATACCTCTGTGTGCCTTATAAACCCCTTTAGGGTGACACTGCTCGATGAATCTGTGGTGTCCGGCACCGCCTCAGGCTGGAAGCAGAGAATCAGTGTGTAAAGGCTTGCTTGCTACAGACACTAGTGGGGCTGTTGCTGCCCGATGGCTTACCATTGTGGGGATGTTGCCACCAGGGCAGAAGATTCTGGAACTCATGCTAGAGTGGTTGGCAGAACAAGGGCTCTTTGGCAGGAAGAACAGCACAAAAGAAGAAGACTGGTGAAAAGAGAGTCCAAAGAAAAGCAAACTGAAGGGAAATAAATTAATTTTATACAGAAGAAAAATGGAAACGAGGATGGAAAACTACATTCTAATGCTAGAAACTACTTCAGCCAGGTTATGCAACATATTAATTATATTAAATTATTTTACAAAATGTGAAACGCCACTAAATTGTTTGCACCCCACTGCACTACTGCATAAAGTACAGTAAATACAGCACAATAGAACACATTTTGTCAGGTGTGTGTTGCCTTTTCCACCACAAGGTGGTGCTGTTGCTAGCCAGAGGGAAGCCTCAACACCGCCCCCGTGTGTTACTGCAGGTACAGTAACGGACCAAAGAACAGCACTGACGACAGTAGACACAAAACATTCAAAATTATCATTAAGCGCATAAACACATTAAAATAAAATATGCCACATTCTGAGTACTTCCTACAGATCCTTTGTAATTCATGTGATGCTACTGCATAGAATAATATATCATTTTTTAAATAACACAAAATGTGGAATGTTTACAGTAAGGAATGTCCCTACCTGCTGAGATTATCGTGTACATTAGTATGTGTGAAGTGCAGTAGGAGTGACTTCTCTCACCATGTAGGAACTGGTGTGTGGGCACACCCCCATGGAGCTCCTCTTTTGCAGGGGCAGCAGTGGGGGGCGCTCTCGCATGAAGGGCTGCTTGTTGAGTGCCCTCTGCAGGATGAGACCCAGCAGGAGGGCAAGCAGGAAGAGGCCCAGTACGACCATCAGAACAATGAACCACAGCTCTGTGTAGAAGATGGGCCTAGACTCCTGTATGCCCGTCTTCCCCAGTGGGGTGGGGTCCACTGGACCTGCAAAACATCCAAGACTCAATCCTCTGTTCTTGAAGACATTAACAAAGACTCTGCATAGTCTGATGAACATCTTTTTCTACAACCATTTTGCCTGTAATATTGGCATCAAAATATCTAAGTGCATATCAAAATATCTAAGTGCATTAATATATTCATTAAAATAAACATTCTAAAACACGTTGAGTCACAAAACAGCCGAGTCACACACGTGACATGATTTAGCTCCTCTTTGTACATCACATATGTCTGTATATCTAGTTTAAGCAAGTATGTACATTATGAAAAACCTGAAAATGAAAAGTGAACAGTACATATTTTAATCAGCAATACGACTATCTAAACAAGATTCCAGTGAACTAAAACAGTCTATTCATTTTGCTATAAATCAAATGTCTTGTTTACTATAAGGTCTTTGGATGTTTGACTCCCAGACCCATATGCAGGAACGAGCTACAGAGAGATCCGTTTTAAAATGCCAGTTACTGAAACGTGAGTGATGTCGCTGTTGTCAGTACAAGCAGACAGACAAGAAGGACTCACTGGTGCCAGTTGCTGTATTGTACGTGATGAGAGGCGTGGTGATGCTCCCCACATCTGTGGTGCAGGTTACTTGGAACACAAAGGCTGAAAAAGTTCCATTTTAAGCAAACTGTTTTCGCCAAGGTGACGCCAATTAAACAATTTATTCTATTTCAGGTACCAGTAAATGGTTGCTTGAGATTTACTGAGTATCAATTTGACCCTCACTGAGATCATTTGTAAGAATTAGCATTAATGCTATATAAAAATGGTGAGGCTACATGTTAACATGTACAGTAATAATTAGCATTAATGTTATATAGAAATGGAGGAGAGCCATGGATGACACCAAGTGGATAGAGCGTACTTTTGTCAGAGGTGCGGGGAATGGATAGAGAGCTGTAAAAGCCACTGTAGATACGCAGCCCATTCTCTGTCACAACAAATTCCCGCAGCTCTCCATTCAGGATAAATGACTGGGTCCAGTCCAGGTTTACCGTGGTCAGGTTACTCAGCACCAGGAATGGAGCCCTGTACTGGGGGGCTGGGCAATAATAAGAACACACTGGAATCAATAATATAACAGACTGACCCTCATAAAACAATTACCTTAAACAAAGACTGCAATGTCAAAGGAGAGTGTTTAACACACAAAGCAATGATGAGCTCATTGGCAAGGGTGGAAGCCAGAAAGACAGAAAATGTTTTTTTGGGAGTTAACAAATTTTTTTGGGAGTTAACAAAAACAATTGGACCTGGGGCAGGACAGATACAGCTCTTACGTTCTTTTGGTGTGGCAAAGGAAGTCCATTCAGAGGTAGCGCTGCCCATGTTGTTATAGCAGGCCACACGAAGCTTATATGCAGTATATGGCTGCAAGCCTGTAATGTTGAAACTCCATCCTTTACCAAAAAAGATTGTCTCAACCAGTCCAGGAGTGCAGGGGGCATTCAAGGGCTGGGCTGTCTGCGGACAGGCAGTGTGTATGTGGAGCTCACAGCTGTAGGGGTGACACAAAGAGAGGAAAGAGACACCGACTAAACTTCCTGTTTTGATTTTAACTGGTTACCCCAAACAATATTTATATGAAAGACACCGTATGGAGAAGTAAAAGTAAAAATCATGTTATTGTGTGATTGTTTTATTAATTCTAGGCCTACAAACAAACCCATAGTATTAATCGTTGTGTGTATGGGTATTTATATGTATTTTACAAAAACGATATTGTTGGTAGGCAGGTTAGATGTGTATATTTTCCATCAATTTTTTTCAATTTCCTTAACAAAAACAGTATCAATTTTCTACAGAATTTTCACAGTCTAATTAACCGAACAATCAACACCATCAGTTTTATGGTAAATGTAATAACATAATAAGCAACTAAAAAGTCACTATATCCAAATGATAGGGTTAGGCATGATGCTGTGATAACCAACCCCGTAAGCACTGAAACGATCGGCCTCATTCGACCTCTTAAGATAACCTTCATGCTGGCTTCAGGCAACTCTGGCCTAGAAACTTAAAAATAAACTTAAATTAAACCTGTTTCTTTTTTATTTCTGACAGTTTATATTTGTGTATGTATGACTCCCAGTATATTATATATTTCTTTTTTAATTTGTCGGTTTTATCCAAAACAATTTAGAATATACAAAGCCAACTTAAGGCTATTACAACAGGGGCTGGCACTTAAACCAGAAACCTTCAGGTTTCAAATCCATGTTGTGAACTACAGCGTACTGATACTACCAATGTCATTAGTATCCATTCTCTGCACTTTAACAAGCAAGAGTAACAGAGTCTCTGAGACCCTCAAACAGGTTGTCACTAACCCTATTCTACATACATTACATTAAAAAAATATAAGCTACTTTCTTAATACACAGGCTAACATGTACATGAGAGATGAGAGGCGTGTCACGTACAGAGTGTCCAACAAGTGATGAGAGGAGTGTCACGTACAGAGTGTCCAACAAGTTTCTAGCTCCATTAACTTTTAAACTCTCTAATCCAGAAGAACCATACCTCTCAATGATGCCATTGGGTGAGAGTGGCTGGTCCCACTCTACTAAGGCAGAGCGAGAAGTCAGGAAAACAGTACGGGCTGGGGGCTGCTGGGCTGGGGGGGCTGGCTGGGTGAGCAACTCCTTGGGGGGACCACTGGTGCAGCAGAGGAAGCAGGTACAGGCCTCCACCCTGACTGAGTAGAGCGTGAAGGGACGCAGGCCATGAAGAGTCTGCTCACTTGAGGTACCTTCTGATAGCTGGGGAAGTAAAATATAACCGTGCAGGGATTCATCAGTTACCATTTCTATGGGTATTGTGAGTAAAAGGTGATACCATGTTGGTTAAGGACACAGAAATATAGCCTGAAGGTTGCCAATTCAGATTCCGTGAGAGGGCACAGATAACTTATTGTGCTGTCAAAGTCAGAGAGGATGCTTGCCACAGACATTTATAGCTTGAGTTAAAAAAAAAAAAAAAAAAAAAAAAAAAAAAAATCAAGTACATAGGAAAAACAAGGCTTCGATCCAAACATAAAACAAAAGTCTATAGACAGCATCTAGTATAATAGAAATACTGCCTATACTCTTTTACTCTGTGTTTAGATCAAAACCTGATTTTTTTTCCTGAAAAAGATTCTTAGTGGTGTTAAAAAAGTATACCAGAAGTTCTGTGTCTTTGTTTTCGGCAAACACCCTGTAGAGACTGATGAGTCCATTGGGCTTGACTGGAGGGCTGATGTTGACCACTGCTGATGTGGCACGGATAAGCAGGAAGGTAGGGGGCCCCACACCCTCAGGTGGTGCTGGTCCTGTCCTTCCCCAGGTCCAGGGACTACCAGAACGCCCCACTGAATTTACTGCCCAGACCTGCAGACATGGGCATAATGAGCAGACCTAAAAAATACCCTGAAGAGATGCCAGAGATTTCACAAGGTTACATGCACTCAGTTTTTCTCAAATACAGTCTTAGTGGTCTTACGCATCACCCTCATTGTCCTCAAGCAGAATACGTAGTCAGTAACTGCATAAAATCAATAATCAATAAGAAAACCAGTCCCTGTCTTAATTAATGCTAATTCATTACAAAATACACTCATGCAGAAATAATTTTAGGATGAAAAATAAAACTATCTGATCACGTGCTGCATGATCAGGGTTGGCAACCCTTGTGTAATGTACCATCAATCACATGTACCTTCTTTTTGGTGCAATATTGATACTAATGCAAAAGTTCTTTGCTCACAAGCATTAGGTGGGTACCAGAATTACTGGACATAACAGGTTACATAACTTCTGTATCTTGGCATCACAACAATACACACAGAATACACACAATGGAGGTACTGATTTTTTTTCTTTTTGTTTCAGTGGCCTTTAATATTTTGACTGTTAGATTTTAGGGTGGTACAGAGAGAAGAACTGGCACATCACAGCTCCTGGTTCATGGGCTTTAAAATGGTACAAATCCAGCTCATCTCATGCGGAGCTTGCACATTTTCCATGTTTGTGTGGGTTTTCTGCAGGTGCTCTAGTTTTCTCACAGTGGCAAGACATGTTTCAGGTCAATTGGTAACTTTAAATTGCCCTCAAACCATGAATGCACAACAGTGTGTTTGTCAGTGAGTGAGTGAATGTAGAGTGTTGTTCCATCCAGGGTGTTCCCTGCCTCACAACCTATGCTTCTGGGATAAGTTCCAGGCCACACTGACTCTGCATTGGACTAACTGCTTTTAACAATGGATCATTGCATTAGATTTCACAGCTTATCCTACGGGGACACCGACTCTCAAAATCTCTCAAAAAATAGGCCACTACAGAAACATATGGAGACCAGATCAGTAAAAAACTGCACTGAGTGGCACTACTGCACTACACCCTACTGCTCTGCTCTCTAAACGGAAGGAAAAAACAAAGTAAGTATCCATATGTATTTAACTTAACTACTGTAAGCATGCTCAGCCCAAACATCAGCACATATTAAAGAAGGCCCCTTGGATGCATTTGCATGAAAATTTAATTTCACCTTCATCAATGGATAAGCGAACACATGGAAGGTGAGGTAATCTTATTTATCGGGAAGCATTTGTATAATTACTCATGAATACCATAAAAGGTCACGGCAGGTCGGGATTTGCATGAGTAAGTAATTTGTAGATTGTCAGACGTAACCGAGGTGGCAGATGGATGTACCAGCGTATAGGGTTAAATTAACCTCAATAATAGGCAATTACACTGTGATCAATCAGGATGATAGATCTAAGTGGCAATACGCAAGGACTGCGACCAGTGTTGGTAGAATTGGCATTCCTTGTGAGGTTCGGCTACCGAAGTGTCAGAACTGCGTGTCAGCATTTGTGGAGGGTCACGGAAAGGCCGTCTTGTCACCCAGATGCAGAAAAGGTCACAGAGGAGGAGGGGGAGGTGACATCAAAAGGGAGGGTTAGCTGCTCAAAGTCTCATCACTCTTTTCATCTGATTGTTCTGACACACTGGATTTGACATTAATAGATACTCAAATACTAATGTAGACAAGATTATATACTTTATACACTCGCAAAATTATTGCCCTATCTTGTGACAGGAACAGTGCTGATGTCATTACAACAGCTCTATTAATATTATACAGTTAAAATTAGCACAATTCTTAAATATTTATCAGTTAATTTTATACATATAGGCCTTTTTAATACTCTACATGCTTCCCTGTACCTGACTCCAGTTAAGTTTGTGGAAAAAAGATATTATTTTTAAAAATATTTTATACTGATATAACTTCTGTCTCGTGCATATCTACTGTATATTTACATGGGTTCCCTGGTATTTCCTATTCTGTTTTGGCCTTTTTTATGCACTATTGTTGTAAGGTTAAAAGTATGACACCAAATCAATATGGGGGGATAGAAAAGGTTAAAAGCAACTTGCTTAGTACTGAAAGGTCAAAGGCGAGAACTGCCCCATCTATGGTGAAATGACAGGAGCAGCTTCCCTACCCAGGTCTTTCTTATAAAGACTCAGTACTGGAAATAAATTCAGCCCACCCATATAATTAATGTAAAAGCAGTAAAATTAAAAACACCACAGCTGAAAAGTCATTGATTAAAAGTGGTCAGTTAAAATGCCTATTGTGCCAGGTTAAAGATGTGCCATATATAAGCACTGCAAAAGGGGTCACAAGCAAAGTTTTTTTCATGAAAGCTGCTGAAAAACACAAGTAAATGCTACAGAATGTTGAGCGTAAGAGTGTCTTCAGAGATTTTGTAAAGCCAAAGTTCCTAAAACATGATATCGGATATAGTCCAGTATTTTAATGAGAACAAAATTGAAAACTTAAAAACAATAATAGAAACACTGACAGTCAGATAAGCTGCTACAGGTGCAAACATTCAGCCCTGTATTCTTTAAAGCAAGGATCTGTAATTCAGTTTGCTCAGTGCCTAATTGCTAGTGCTGCAGTGAGGCTTGCTTGTGATCCATCATCACTCAGCCTTCCATATCGTGCCATAAATTCCCACTCATAAATTAGAACAAACAAGAGCGCAAATTCTTAGCAATTTGTCTCCGTCTAGGCCCTGTGCCTTGTAGGCCTGACAATCAAATGCTAATGTTGTTTTCTTGTAAAGGGTAGGCTGTCAATTAAAAAGGTCTGTTGTGGTCTGCCAGTACCCGAGAATGGATGTTCAGCATTGACCAAATAGAACAGCCTGGATGAACCAAAATGTGACATAGAAACTCAGTTACTCATTTGATTAAGCAGTTAGTGATGCAGTAGTATGACATCAAAATGTGGAGTAAATAAGAATAAGCTTTTTCTCATGTCTCAGTCTGACAAAAACCATTACACTGTTGTAGATGGGACAGTAGTTACTGGCTTTTAATCAGAAGTTCGCAAATTTGAGTCCCAAAAATCTCACTGGAATAGTACTCTCAAGCAAATGACCCAAATAAAATAAAGAGATGTGTAAAACTGCAATCTTCTTAGCAAAAAGGGTCAGCTAAGCAAGGAAAGGAATCAATGGACTAATAACCTCTTTCGTAATAATAGACTATTTTAAGAAAGATTGTCATGGCCATTCCATCCCATGCAAAAGTTTTCTACCTGATACTCATAGGCAGAGTATGGAAGAAGCTTGCTGTCCTGGTAGGACGTTGAGGTGTTCTTGTACACTAGTGCAGCCTCCGCAGGTGTGTTGTCATCTAGGATCTGCCTCCTATACAGCTCGAAATGCAAGATGTTCCCATTGGGATGTGCTGGGAAAGACCAGGAGAGCAAGAAGCTACTCTGTGTACCATCCATGTTCATTTGAAGCTGCAAAACTGGTGGAGTTTGGCCAGTTGGTGGTGCCTCTAGGGTCTGCACAGAGGCCCAATCGCTGGACGCACAGCCCAGCATAGTGCAGGCCTCCAGTCTCACTTCATACCTAGACAGGATATATGCACATAAGAATCACAATAGCAATTACTACAAAACAGCCTATACCATGTAAAATAAACACAATAAAAGACTCATTATGGTATGATGTACAGATACTCTGGAAATAAAATTGGTGATGCAGGGTTGTAAGGGGAGTGTAGGAGTATAAAAATTATTAAACAACTTTTCGTAATACATAACTGTTTTCATTTATACTTATTGTTTAACTGAATTGTATGCATGCAATTAAGAGCCACTGGAATGCATATAAAATAAATTCAGGAAGTTTCTCATATGTTCTCTTTTGTTTGTTTGTTTTTTTTTACTCGTAAATTTTCTTTTTTTTCTTTTTTTTCTCTGGAATGTAACCACGCACAGTCTCCTCTTGATTCAGGGCACCACATTTCACTACATGGTATACTCGGTTACTATGTACGTGACAAATAAAACTCTTTGAACTTTGATATGATCACTATACCAACATGGCTCAGGAGAGTGAGGCCCTTTCCCCAGTTCAGGTCATTTGGAGCAAGAAGAAGAGGATAGAACAGAATAGGAGGAAGGTCAGCTGTGCAAAGCTGGCGATGGGCTGGCGATAACACTGATTAGCTATTATTATCCACAGCTTATCTGTGTTTCACTTCAACATATGTATACAGCCAGGGCCTTCAATCACTATGCATTTGAATGGTTGACCATCTTTTGTCTAGGCTAGGCAAATGGAGACATGAGCACATCCTCAAGGTTGACTCTTTCACTTTTTGTCATTCTGTGTCCCTGTCTCCTCTCACTTTCTTCTTCCACGGAAAGGTCGCAACATGGGGGGTATCACAAATACTTTCCTCAGGGAGAGCACGGCTTCTCAGTAATACTATTGTGCTGAGCAAGGACACACAATTCTTTTGCATAAATGCTGTTGATCGGACAAACTCTTCATAAGCAAACCAATCATAAGCAAATCTTTTAATTGTCATGAACTGAACATTAGGGGAAAAGCATTAGCAGGGACGTTCAACTCTGGGGCTTGAAGGGCTAGCAGGTTTCTAGCTCTTCTTATCCCAAAGAGAACTCAGGGAGATGGGTTCAGTCAAAAGAGTGGAACCGGTGCTGCAGAACAGTGAGCTTACCAATCCTACCCTAGAGTCTCAGTTTGCAACCATGTATGTTTCATGTCTACCTCAAATAGTCCATGCTGACATCAGCTTGGGTAAGGGACTTGAGTTACCTGTAATATGGCTTCAGGTCTGAGAGGAAGAAGGAGCGACTGAGGAAGGCACTGTGCTCTGAGTGGAAAGTAAAACTGTTGAGGGTGGACTCTGCAACATCCCGTGTGATGACTGTATAGTTGTGGATCTCCCCGTTGGTGCGAACAGGGGGGTCCCAGGTCACGAGGATATCTGCAGAGCTGGATGGCTGTAGCCTTGGGGGGTGCATTCCTGATGGTGCTGAGGGACTGGTTGTCGCTCTGGCTACTGGACTAGTGATGCTTCCCTCACTATTGTTGGCTGTCACAGTGTAGCTGTACTCCACGCTTGGCAGCAGGGTGAAGTCGTGGAACCTAGTATCAGTGCCAGTGTAGATGAGGATGCCATCCCTTCGCAGCTCGTAGCCTGTGATTGCTCCATTGGGGTGCTCAGGCTCTACCCAGGATACCTCTATGGATTCAGAGCCTGTTACTCTCAGGGTTGGAGCATGCATACCTATAGGTGGTGCGTCACCCGTATGAACCGATGTGGGTAGACTCTCTGCGCAACCGCCATTTGTGCAGGCAAGCAGAACCAGTTGGTAGTGCTTGTGTGGCTGGAGACCCAAGACCAATGCATGTGGCTGCTTCCCACTGTAGGCCTCCTCACCATTGACTTGTAGAGTGTAGTGAGTGATCTCTCCATTCATGACTAATGGTGCAGTCCATGAAACATTGATGTAGTATGAGGAGATTTCCATCACCGTTGGTGGTTCCACTGCAACAGGGGGTGCCTCCAATGTTCTGATCTCCTGTGGTGGGCTTGTGACACAGCCCTCCTTGGTACAGGCAATGATTTTGTAGGTGTAGTAAGTGTATGCAGCCAGATCCTCATCAGTGTAGTTGAGTACACTGGAGTCCAAACTGAAGTGGAAGTTCAAACCGTTCCTTTGGATCCTATATGAAAGAATAACTCCATTGGGCTCCTCTGGGGGCTTCCATGACACAAGAATTGCATATGGGTTATCCTTTACATACGTAACGATGGGAGGTGCAAGATCCTTTGGAGGGGCCTGCAGGGTATGCACAGTTGTCCAGGGGCTATCGGCATACCCGGCTGTATTCCAGACTCGTATGCGGAATTTGTATCTGGTCCACGGGTGCAAACCGGTAATATTGTGGGAGAAGCTACTTGCTTGTATGCTGTTTTCCGTGAACAGAATGTTCTCCTGCACAACACGTTCCACCTCTTCAACCAAACCAATAATCTGGTACTGGATTATCCGGCCATTGGCTTGGGTGGGTGGAAACCAGCGTAGTTCCACACTACCTGCTCCAATATTCCCAGCTATTGGGGCTGGCTGGGAAGACGGTGGGACCTCCTCTGTGATGGCCACCTGTGGGGCAGTCCTGGAGCAGCCTGCTGCTGTACAAGCCTCCAGAAACAGGGTGTAGACTGTGTAGGGCTCCAGACGCCGGAACAGGAACTGACGTGAAAGGCCACTGAACTCCAGATTACCCTCACTATAAACATTGTACACCTGTGGATGAATGCGTAGAGCAGCTTATCAAAAATATAATAAATCCATCAATGAATACTAACAAAAAAATCTGATATTTTCTATTTTAACAACTCTCATGATTGCAATCCACAAGAACAAGATGCAGTATGACAATTTAATATTTTCCTAAAACAACTTAACTTAAGCTTTCTTAATACAAAACAGCACTGCAGCTATACATTAAATATTTTATATGCTATGGTACTTCTTGAAAACCAAGCTTTCAGGTGTTAATAATGTTGCCACACCATAAAACAGTTCTCAGAAACACTGATTCATGATAACATTTCACTGCATGGCTGAATTTGCATTTATCTATTTACTTTGCTAAAGGTCCAGTCAATACATATTGATGGGGTAGTGTCTTTAATTCTACCTTCATACACTTCTTGTAGACAGCGGGGTGGAGAAATTATAGAAGGTTGGTCATGCTGATGTGGTTGCTTTGGATAAATGGCTTGAACGACAGCAATGTTCTGTACTGCTTTCTTTGTGTGAGATTATGGGAAGTGGCTCCATACCCTGATGACCCCATTGGGTGTGGCTGGTTCGGGCCACCGCAGCAGTAATGCGCGGCCTTGCTCTCTCTTCTCCACAGTGAAGTTGCCCAGGCCGCTGGGTGGGGCCTCTAGGGTGCGCACCACTACCCAGGGACTGCATGTGCTGCCAGCCGTGTTGACAGCTTCCACACGCAGGCTGTAGGTGGTATAGGGCTCCAGGCCAAAGACGTGGGTCTGATACTTGATACCCTGAAGAGGGGCAATGATAAAATAAATGCAAAAATATGTGCATAGTGAAACTGAACAGCTACTAAATTCAAAGTAAATTAATGACTTCATGTTTAGGACATTTTCATGGCATTACGGCTTAAAAGAAGACCATTGTAATGTTTTGTTTATGCTCATTCCATAGATTGTTTATATACTATATTTGTTTATACAATTAAATTTGATATTTTGGAGCAAACTCACAAATTGGATGTCCACAAAATAATGACAAATAAAAGAATATCAACCCTCACTGGTGGCATGAGGGGACAAGTTTTTCACAATAATTTACGGATATGCTCATATCGTGCACATGCATATTCCTTTCAACCAATGCCCACGATGCTCCATGAAACAATTTTCTTTTTGCTTTATGCAAAACAGCCCGTTGTCATTTTCCCAATATGATTTTCAATGGAGTAGCTTTTGGCGTGCACACTGAAACTGAGGCTCCAGCCGTGTGGCAGTGGCGTCAGTGGGAGCAACAGCACCTCCTACACCATCCGGATAAACTAGGAGACTTTTCATGTCACAGTGTCCCTGTCGCAGAGCACGAGCCATGAGTGTGGAATTTGCATAATATGGGACAGCTCGTAAGATCAGAGAGAACAAAGCTGGCAAAATACAAGTCAGATAACGATTTTAAATAGGTTTTTTCCCCGTCTGTGCTTTTTAAACAGCAAACAAGATTAATAATTCCCTTTCGGAAAAGGGGGAAAAATTCTTTTGTAAATGCACCCACTTAAACCGCGCCAAAAAACAACAGCATAAGCTCCCACGCAAACAATAATCTTTTTTTCCCGACAGATTAGACACCAAATTCATTACATGGTGGGAAGCTCTGGGACATTTAAAGGTATCTTTCATGCTGTGAAATATGGAAAGTGCGTGGACTATAAAACAGAAAACATATGCATATTGTCAATGGCGACAGCTGTTTCTTGCCGCTTTATTTCAGCACAGAGGATCGTTTCCTGCCCCTAGATGGCAATACTATCAAACACTTAGCTGAACATGGAAACCTGAGCCATTAGCAACCACCACTCGCTCATCCAAGACACTCAAGGCGGCCATTAAAAAACGACTAAGAGAATTGATTTTGTTATAGATTTCTAAATAAATGTTTATGGCTTAGAGCCCTAAAAGTGGAAGTGTTTAAGTTTTCATTAGAGGGATTTCTTATACACTTAAATTAACATATATAGGCTGTGCTGCCAGATGAAATTGGAGAGAGAAAAAAAAAATTTTCTGTGAACGTATAAAAATGCATGGAATATACATGTGAATGGAGAAGACAAGTTAAGCAACTCAACTACATATATATTTTAAAACAGCGTCAGATCATCAAATTAATTCCTTGTTTAACAAGCTTAATGTAATATTTGGAGTCTGATTTCAGTTGTAACTCATTTTAAGTCTATCCCAAATAAAAAAAACCGGTAGCATTCATGTAAAAAGGGAAGGGATGTACAAAATAAAAAGTGCAGTTTGAATCTTATGTTTCACACTATAAATAGTTTGAACAGTGAAAATGCATTCAACTTCATATCAGATGAAAGTTCCCTGTGACACAACAGAACTTGTTTACAGGCAGAAAATATATAACCCTACAGTTCTTAAGACACTGCATGGAAGACGACAAACTGTCATTTCATGAAGGTAAACAAGTCTAACAGCACAGAACCCATTATTTTCACATAGCTGTTTTCAAGAGTAAACAAATTTCCACAGAATTTCATATTAAGAGTCAAACTCACGTGGAAAAGCTTATTCGTTGAAACTTTAAAGTAACATTAGAACGTGCTTGGACGTAACATGTCTTACATACTGAGGAATTCCTCATTTGTTTGAAGAAAAAGAAATAAAAGGCCTTTCAACCTTTTCCTTTTTTTACACACCAAAAGCAGGTCTTCCTTGCCTCATCGTATCTATATATGTTATTTTAACTGACAGCAGTGGGAACACATGAGGCGAGAAGATGATTTTAATTAAGAATAACCATGTGTATTTGTCACAACAATTATGCGGATTAGCTGGAAACGGAGATTCTTGACCCTTCAAAGGTGCACAAGTGACTTATTTCCATACACACAAACTAACACAGCACGCTGAAATTTCATCTGGTACCAGAATTTCAAAAATACGTAATGTATCAAAAACCGTAAGGCAACACACACTCCAATATTCCCTAGAAAGGAACTGCCTCCTTTTATAACTATGAAACTTCATATTTGTAACAGTGCATTAGTGTTTTAGCTAACATGGCCGGCTTCACAACCTCCAAGCTAAAGAATGAAATAAGCAGAAAATCGTATAAAAGCTGAAAAACAGAGAAATGTCCACACTGCATTGCAATCAAAGACTTCTGATGAAACAAAAGGCTTGAAATGTCTGCTTTAGAGCCAGCGTGAAAAACAAAAAATAGACTTTGCACTGAGCAATTATGAAATGCAACCATGACAAAGAAACAATGCAAATAAAGCAGTGGTGCTGCACTGTGATTTCCTTGCCAGGTGCTGGGAACATGCATACCCTCCTCAGGGACGACTCTGGACTGCTGGGAGATCTCATTTAGGTCTGCCCACATCACACTGGCTGCCATGATTGTTTTTTGGTGGCTTGAAGCCGACTGATAGGCCAGTGGCACGGTTGAGATGCACCACTCAACTCTGCCGACAGCGTTTGTTCTCCAGCCTGGTGAGTGACCTCGGTTAGCCAGCATGAGGACAAAGAGCAGCATGACCTTGAGCTGCCAAATAGGTTGCACACATTTCCAGTCATTTGGGGATTTTAATAAATAATTCTAATTCTCTACTTTCTGTGGCACCATGGGATTTAACTGCCTGTGCTAGCAGATACATTTTCTAAAACAAAACTACTCAAGACCTCACATACCTTCAACTATCAATTTCTACCACACTTCATACATGTGAGTTCTGTATAGATTCCTGTGGTATAAAGTGTTCAATGGAAATTGCCCTAATAATCGCATGGCAAAAAGATTCCATTATTAGAATTATTATTAATTACTGGACAGAAAACTGAATGTAATCGTTTTTTCCTGCTGAAAATTGTTTTATTTTGTACTCTGTAAAGGGCCAATGTTATTTACATTCATTTACATTTCCTGGAAAATGCAAGTTTGGCTATTTCAGCACCACAGAAAGCTACACTCGCTTTTCACTTCCCTCAGACTTTTAACACTCCCCCAAACATCTTCCCCATTGTGTCCTGCTGATATAAAAGGCCAACATCCAACCAGCCACAAAAAGGCTAGAATTTCTGCAGTCAATTCTCTACATTAATTATTTGCTGTTTATCCATAAGTTTCGAGAAGAAGAGAAGTACTTCAATCACATGGAGGGCCCTTGAATCAAGGCTTGAGGGCTGGTTCCAGCTGTGCCTGTTCCAGTGTCTAGAGTGGTTGTGCATTGATGAGAGCCGTGGCCTAATGAACCCACTTCTTCAGACCCTCACGGGCAACCTAAAGACCCATTTAACAAACTAGCCTGTCCAAGGGAAGATTAGTGCCTTTTCCTCTCCTCTCAAATCAAAAAGCGTCTCCTTATACTCAAGAGGAAAAGGAAGAACACAACCATAAACACTGTAGGGCTAAATACCTGAAAAAAAATACAGAGTCATAGTGAAGGCATTCGAGGTGTCAAATGTGCTTACAAACTGATTTTTCCAGATTGCTGATTGTTATTAAATATAATCCAAGCTTTTTTTTTGGCACTGTGTGTTTAATACGAACTTGAAAGACATTCAGCCAATGGCGATTTGAATAACAAAGGATTTGACACATACTTATATTTGCAACACAAAACACAGCTATTTCAACAGACACTTATGAGTAAACATACTTTTATTAAAGTGACAATTCTAATCACGTTCTTTCATTGCTATGTTACTTCTTCAGGATGACTTGGCTTTGCATGAATACAAAGGAATATTCATAAGAAACTATTTAAATGTTTACAGCAGGGCTTTTTGACCCATGACCACCTGGAATGTGGACATCTTAGGCTCCTGCAGCTAAATTTCAAGAAGCGAGAGTAAAGGTGCGCTGTGGGCAAGGAAGGTGCATCGCAGGGGTTATTGCCCTCAGAAACAGAGTCTACAGGAAAAAGTCGACACTGTTCAAATGCTGTGACCATCCTCAGGATTTAGCTAAAAGGGCTAACCCTTTGAAGGTTGTGCTGCAGTTTTAATCACCCTATTATTAGCATGCTCTTTATTTAAAGCAGCTACTTGTGTTTTCTGCTCCACCGTTTATCAGACGTCTCCATATGCGTTCTGTGTCTACAGTGAGCCATGGTCCAGCAATCCCCCATTACGTTTATGCAGTCTTCACTGTGTTCTTAATGATAAACTAACAGATTGTAAACATGCTGCTGGCATTTCTTTCTCTTTTTTTCTGGGTATTTTTTAAACAATGTCCTTCATGTTAGAGTGGTTACAGGCGGCAGAAGGACATCATTAGAGCAGTGGTTAAACTGTAATTTACACCATTAGGAAGGCAGGAGCAATTTTTATTGCCTAGTAAATTTCAGTGCTGAAATATTTGGACCATATGGCTCAATTTGTGTAATAACCTTAATTTCTTGCACCCTTCAGGTCCTCCTGCCTCTCTGCTGCTCCGGCGGAGCCTGGGGTTCTGCAGGAAAGGCAAACTGTCTATAGCACGGGAGTTGAGATTAATAAGGTGTCACGTCCTGTTTCGGTGAAGGCGTCGGAACAGCGGCCAGATGGTATCTCTGCAAATGACTGTCAGGGGTCCTGATCTAATCAATAGGATGTATTAATACATCCTCTCATCACTGCCTCTGCGCGGGGCCACTGCGCAACATCTGGAAAGGGATTGGCCAGGGGAGCTAGAACAAGTGGAGGGGGATAAATAAATAAATTAATGAAGAAAAGGAAAAAAGCGACTGGCATTCAAAAAGGTTGGTTTTTTACAGAATCAAACCGAGCTCGATTAATTCCTTGTGTAGGATGGGTAAGTGCTTGGTAATGGTGGTGATGATGGGGGGAGGGAAGGGGTTGTCCGTGCATGCTGGCAAGAGCCTTCGTTCCAAAATGCATTGACCGCCTGTGCTGCGTACCCTCATTCAGTCCAATCGGCGCGACGCCCCCATTAATCACTGCTGCTGGCACAGAGCTGGGGCTCCCGGCTCGGCCAGGGATCGATAGCTGCCCGAAACGAGGGCCGGGATGGGCCTGCGCGGGCGGGCACGTGGCGTTGCACGGCGGGCTCCTGTCAACGCTACATTATCGAATGTTACTGATGAACAGCTCTGAACATCTCACCATCTGCTGTGGGGCTTGGTTTCGACTTCTACACCACACTTTTGCCAAAAGCAACAGTGTACACTAGAGTGCCTATACCTTTTATTTACGGAACAACACTACAGAGAAACAGCAAGCGAAACCAACGCAGAACTCCATGTCAGCACAGAGGTTTTGATTCAAGTAATGCATTTGCTTAATAGTAATTAAACACTGTTTTGAAAACAAAGTGAATGAACAATTTGATACATTAAATAAAAAATCTGCACAGTGTCATATGTGCTTGTTTGCATTCAGTTGCACCTTAGTTTTCTTTTTAATCTACAAAGAACCATTAAGAATCCTTAAAAAATCTTCACCCCTCAGTTTATTCAGGGTAAGTTCATCGAAACATAACTTGTAGCTCCATCCCATCATAGCCTTTCTCCCCTCAAAATCACTGAACTCCATGAGAGAATCAACCTGTAGTCACTCAACAGTTGGCTACAGCAAAATCAATATACAGCCAACTGCAGGCCAAGTATCGACAGGAAGAGGGGGACAGCTGATATAGCACAAAGCTGGTGCCAAAAAAGACCCAGCAGAATCAATGGATTATAAATGTAGCCCTGAGAAATTGCCCCAATAACCACATGCCAATCCCCTCTGTGGAGGATGGCTGGTTGTAACTGAAAGTTGACTGCATCGCAACAGCGACAGCAGAAATAGATGAAACCGAACAATGTGGCATTCACAGAATGAGCAAAGTAGAAAAGGTGAAGGTGGTAAAGTAAGTATTATGTATATATTACAAGAGATAAACATAGATATCACTTATTTTAATTTTGGCACCACATGATGTGGTTACGCTTGCTAAAGCAGCAGTGTGCGTTCATATTTTCTAAGCACCACTTTTCTTTTGTGTCAAATTTTCCAGTCTTAGTTTTCTCTGTTGTTTGACTACTTTCTTCATATCACTACATCGGTTACGACTTTAAAGATCTGCTGTCAATAAATGTGAAGCATCTTGCAGAGGATTTTTCATAGTTCTTTTGTCACTTCACTAGATGCTTTATCCAACTGAGCACTGCAGCTGTGACAGCAGTCGTGTTTTGAGTGTACAGGGGATCTGCTTCTTTGTTTTTCCAGCAGGTTTGGTATTCCAGATGGACTTCAGCATGGATGGTGGAGAAGTGACTGTAAATGGATTTAGGTTGTATGAGTTGATGATGCCATTTATGGACTTCCAGTGGTTGAGTGGTCCAATTGAGCTGTCATTGGTGCTTTTTGGTCTGCACTGTCAGTAAACTCCTGTTTACACTGTCACACTGTCAGATATCTATCTATCTATCTATCTTGAAAATGTATAAATAGATAGAAACCTGAAAGAAAATGCTATAATTAATATACACAAAACTTTGTCAAACATTCAGTATTAGTTTTGTACACCAACATATGTATAATAATTTATCATTTATATAGCATGGTAGCAGAGTAAATAGTACTGCTACTTACAGTCCCTGGGCTATGTAGGTATGATGCTGTCACAGTCTGTGTGGATACTGCGTGTTCTCCTTGTGTCTGTGGGTTTCTCCCACAGTCCACAGACATGCATTTCAGGTTAATTGTTCACTGTAAATTGTGAGTGTGTGACTACTGTGCAATGAACTGGTGTTCCATCCAGGTTATAGTCTACTAGCCTCGACTCAAAAATGTTGCAACTCTGACCAGGACAAGCAGTTAACCAAAATTTATGGATAAATAGAGATGTTTTTAAAAAAATCCACTTGTAAGGGTAAGTTTGTCATTACTACCAATGAAACAAAAGTTGCCTCTATTTTATGCAGAGGAAAACAGCCCAAAAATAACAAAAGAAAAAAATAATAAATCTCCAGTTAGTGTTATCAGGTCAGGGTCATAATTCAGAGGCCCAAAGATACAGAGAAAATTAATTACCATGTGATTAACAGGAAAAAAAAAAAACAAAAAAAAACTGATACCATGCATTCCCTTCCACCCACACTTCCAGAGGTCAAGAATCTGGAAGGACTGCCAAGAAAATATGGTGGCAACTGTAAATTATTTCATAAGAAAGGAGGAGATGAGAAAAGACTGTCTATGATGACGTTCATTAATTGCATCGCAAATAATTAATTTGTCTATTGCTGTACATTCATCTTGGGCTCAGAGGGGGAGACCAAAGAATCATGGAAACTTTGGGTAGTGTACATCTTCCTCTCTGGTACTGTATGCCTCCTTGGCATTAAATTAGAGCAGCTCCATTGAGGACATAGCTAAAATAAACAGGAATGACTTGCTAAATGTAACATCTCTAAATCTATAAAACAAACAAACCAAACTCTGTTTATCTCTTTGTTCATTATGCACAGTTTTGTTTTCAAGCCAAGGACTTGAAATCTGGATCTTCTCAACCATCCATGCTGAAGTCCATCTGGAACTTAAGTTTTGTGTAGTTCATTAAACCCTAAAAAGGTTACTTTTGGAAAATCTAAAATTTGGCCTCTGACAAGGCTTAAAAAAGCAGGAGCAGTGATGTTCTTTGCAGCACATAATAATGTTTCTCCTTCTCTCTCTCTCTTTCTCTCTCTCTCTCTCGCTCTCACACACAGACACACACACATACGCACAACTTACTATAACAAGTTTAAAGGAAATAAAGTTTGATGATAAACTGTCATTACTGTTTGCATATCACTGTAGCCAGCATGCTCACTGCACAACAACAATCAAGTGCTAACCGCATGTTTGATCACAGAAGCCAGTAGCTGTTACATCTGAGCAAATGAAAATATAAAAAGAAATAAGAAATTATACATTAATCACACTTCTACTGCACACAATAGTAATGTAAGGATAACACAGTTTGACAATATATACTTTGTTTCTTCCCTTTCCACTTAACTATTGACCAGTACACATGTCACTCTCTGTGATGTCCACCTATCCATTAGCACTAACAATATATACTGCATGCAACCACTTTAATTGTAAAATAGTTTGGTGAATATATAACGTGTTATTACTTTTTACATTTCCACAGCTACAATTTTTGACCTGGTCAGTGCCGGACATCTCAGCTAGTTAGTCTACAATTGCATATAAATAAATATTTACTGTTAAATCTATAATAATACACCATTGTTTCATAATATATAACCTCAGGCAGAAAACAGCATTGCAAAGAATTAAAGGGCATAACTGCTTTAAGAAGAGGGAATGCAGTAAGATATTTCAGTTTTCAAAACAATTAACTCCTTTGTTTGATTTTTTAAAATTTGACCTTATATACATACATACAAAAAGGTTGCTGCCTTAAACTGTATTAAGTTATGCACTGAAAATAAGCAAAAATGTCATTAATTTCAAATACTTCAATACAAGAGTCGTATGAATTTAATTACAAGTTTCAAATTGTGTGGCAATGATAAAATATAATTCAATTAAAATAGATGTTTCTGGATTTTAGAAAAGTCAAAAATGCTTGCTGTTCAATTTTTGTTAATATGTTTTTTTACTGGCCTAATGACTGTTGTCATAATTCAATCCAGTACTTGATGTGGATATCTGCAAAGACAGTACTTCATTGGTCAGAGTTATTGGCAGAAACAAGTGCATTCACAAATATTGCACAGAGTTTTATAAGGTATGCCTATTTTGTAGAAGTACAGGTATATTAAAGTATAAAAGAAGAGCAATAAACAAATTCTGGAGACCTGCAATACTTTCATGTTAAGTATCAAATTTAGAGAAGGCTATCATGAAGCACAAATATACATTGGAACAATTTTAAAGTGAAGACCAAACAAAAAGGTTATAAAAATATGCTTTGAATGAACATTTCCTCCCACAATCAAAGAAATGCATTTTAAACCATTAAAATTGCTCTTACTGCATGCATGTATGAATGCATTATGTGACCACCCCGCGATGGACTGGCATCCCATGCAGAGGCAGCTTCATAGACTAGCGCCCAATGATTCCAAAATAGGTTCTGGACTGCCGCAACCCTGACCATGATAAGCAGTTAACAAAAATGGATGGATGGAGGATGGAAGCAGATTGCAGCTAATCGTGTAACATACTGTTTTCCATACAAGAAATTGCAAGTCCTTTTTATATTTTTCTATGTCTGTTGTTTCACATCCCTACCAATGTTTGTTTTATTCACAGTTCTGTTCTGCATGAGAATCTGGAAAGTGTATTAATTTTCTGAGGGTGATTCGAATCCAACCTCTTTTTTGCTTTCTGTAAGACAATACTAAACAGTGATTCATAAAGAGAACCAGAGTCAGACCACACATGTACACCATAAAAAAACAATTAAAACACACTAAGAAGTGTCCTCGAAAATGAGCATTATTGATGAATTACCAATGAAATTCCATGAGCGTGTAGTTCTGTCGAATTCTACTCTTTATTTCACATGTTCCCAGGCGAAGCTGGCTGATAAATGATCATAGGCATCGTTTGGTGGTTAAATATAAATGAGGGCAGGTTAAAGGTCACAATTTACATTGAATATAAATTGCGACTGACAAACACAAAGGTCAAAGTAGAAGTTATAGTGTGCCAAACTCAGTGAAGAAGGTGTCAATTCTGAAGAGCACAGCACAGCAAACACTCTTCTTGCTCAGCACACACTGCTTAACATCTTTATCTGCCTCATACCTGGTCAGCAATATCACTTCTAACAGCTTTACTAGTTGCATCACAGATCTTCACCCTTAACTGTGAAGGACCAGAATGGTTGCAAGGTTTTCCAATTGTCCATTATCAATTCCCAGTGGCAGAGAACTTCTAATTTGGGAAGCAGCCGAAATGATTGTTTAAGCGCTCAGGTAGCACAAAAATATGCATACACTGCCACCATCCAGGTTGACACATTTATTAAGACTAAAAAGAGAATTATAATTTTGGATTTGTTCCATCTCATTGGGCAAATATGCTCACAGACATAATGCTTCAGCTATTTCCAACATTCTATACAAAAGCAGCAGTTTGGTTTTTTAAAGTTCTCAATTTTAAAAAGCCCATCACAAGCTGTGATTTACATTAATATCAATAAAATCAAAAGTTTTTAAGCACCTTTCAAATTTTTAATTTGCACATCCTTCACATACTTTTCAAAATATTTCTATAGCTAAATTCCTTCACTGATTCCTTATTTTTAACTGCTTGTTCAGCTCAGGCTGCAGTGGTCTATAGTTTGTTCTAGAAATAAAGGACCCAAGGATATACATGATACAAGCCGATGGAACACCAGCCTATCGCAGGAATAACTGAATTCAGATTTCTGATATTAGAGAACCGAAGGTTAGATATTTTTGCTCATTTAGTTGCAAGAGTTATCCGCAAAGTCTGCTTAAATATTAACAACATAATTTGTTTTTATAAAGGCATATTAAACTATCTGACCGCACCTTGAGCCCATGAGAGAACCCTTCTCTTTCTGTCAGGGTAATTGCTCTGAAGTTGAAATGATTGCTCCATCAATGTTAATGGGCTCTGAACTTCAATAAACTGGTCACTTGCCAATAATGTGTTCTCACCTTTTGTGCTAATGTTATTCCAACTCTATTTATTAGGTTATGTTAGAGCACTTGAGTGGTCACTTGTCCAGAAAAAGTGACTTGAATCTGGCTGTGCTGAACATAACAATCCATGTGAGGCTCATTGTACCTAATACTGTGACAGACCGTAATGGTTCAGTGTGTGTGTGTGTGTGTATGTGTGTGTGTGTGTTAGAGAGAGTGAGAGACAAAGAAAGTGGTTTATGAGGGTTAAGGTGGGTTTACTGTACAAAGATTAAAAGGCTGAAGTACAGTATATTCTTATAGATATGTATATTTATACTGTGAATCATATACTTTTGCTAGTGTTAAGTTGAGAGATCCATCCATACATCAGTCATCATTAACTGCTTTATCCTGGTCAGGGTTATGGCAATCTGGAGCCTGTCCTGGAATTACTGGGTACTAGGCTGTGAAACTACCGTCTGGATGGGGCGCCAGTCCATATCAGGGTGTTGAAAGATGTACTTTTAGCTAATTTGCTAAACACTAGCATAGTTCCAAGTATGTTATTATTTGTCATACTTTTTATTTTCAGTGCTGTTTACAACTTTTGAGTTTCAAATTCCCTAGTCCATCCTGAGGACATAGAAGGTGGGATAGGATTTCCTTCTTTGACAAGTTTGACACATGTTCAAGTCCCAGCTAAAATGGTTATGTTAACATGTCTATGACAGAGCAGTACTTGCCCTACTTCACTGCTTTAAAACTTGCAGTTGGTCACCAACAGCAAGCAGCTATGTACAGCTATGGCTCAGATCATGCTCTTACTTGTTAAGCCTTAGAAAGAGAGAGTTCTGTGCTTACAACCCTTGCCTCGGTTTATCATAAGCTACTGCGATGCTATAAAAGACACAAACTTGTGAAAACTGCAAGCAACACCAACTGAAAAAAAATACACATATCTCTTTACTTCTGGAAATTGGTTTATAAGATTAAATTTCATATATGAGAGATAATTATCACTATAGCCCTTATTACTTGTGAGCACAAAAAATCAGCTTCATAACTGATCGTAACTTAGCAAAGGATATGAAATAACTTTACTTGTATATGCAAAAGCTTATAAGCCAAAGACTCATATTTTGAGGAATACCTGCATTAATACAACTAAGCCTCCCTGAAGTAAAGCCTTTACTGAAAAATATAACTTGTCAGCAGAGGGGGTGGGAATCATGCACCTACATCTGGCACTGGTCTTTAATTACAAGAACATGTTCACTTATGTTAAATATTCTTGAAAAAAATCCTTGAGTTGTATTCAACCACTTTTTTCCATTGGTAGGGAATAATTTTTGCTTTTTTAAATGTAGGCAAATTATTTTTGCTGTTTTTTTATTCCCTCTGGAAAACCACCTGTGCACCACAATCTAACAACTTGTTTAGGAAAATGCACTGCACTAAGCAAAATTTAACAGATTGATTCTGAGGCCTGTCTTCAGCTTGACTAGTCAGTGGCAGCTTGAACCAATGTCTATTCTAACAGTTAACTCCCCATATTACTATGATTCTTTTCCGCTTTGTGCAAACACTGCAAGACACAGCTCAAAGACAACAGTGTTTTGGCGTATTTGTGCTCCTCCCCTGAGGTGTACGCTGTCAGCTTGTTTACTGAGCTGCCAGGTTGGATTTGGGGCTGTTTGACAGGTGCAGTGGAGGGGCTGGGGTACAGGGGGGGTTGGAAGTATAGTTTCCATTGCAGTTCCTGGAGGACCCGGCCCCAGGCGGTCTGCATGCAGCCTGCAGGCCCATTCCCCTACGAACAGATGGCATGGGCACGGCGGGTGCAGCCCAAACAAATGTGCAGCCTGCACAGTGCTGAGACAGAGCGCCAGGGCCCCACCACAACCCACACAGCTCTCCGGGTGTCCTTTTCAGGCAGGATGGTCCTCTACAGTAAGGACAACTTTTTTTTGCAGACTTTCCATGCATAATTACACAGTGGAAATTAAAGAGAGTAAAGCAAGCAGTTGCTGTTGATAGCAACATGAACTTAGTTTAAGGTTTCCATTCAGTCACTTTTGACAAATTAAAGTAAATTCTTAAAAATGAACAAAAGCATGAAAATCTTAATGATAAAATAAAAACTCACCAGTAAAGTAAGTGCAGTGACAGAAGAGGTGTTGAGGGTGGGATCGCTCACATATTTTTGGTAGATCACCCTGTACTTGGTAATAACACCATTAGGGACCTGGGGCTGAGTCCAGTTCAGCAGTACAGAGTAGGCACCGGTAGCCACAATGGTGGGTGCTTCCATGCCTTCAGGTTCAGCCTCCATGGTGAGAACAGAGGCCCATGAACTATAGGTAGAACCTTGGGTGTTAAGTGCTTTCAAACGGTACTCATATTCACTGAAAGGCTTTAGGATACTGGATGCATCGATGAACTTAAGAGGGCCCTCTGACCAGATGTAGACCAGCAGCTCTTGCTCTGTACCCAGGGGCCGCCTAGAGAGAAGGCGACATATTGATCAACAGGTACACACTGACTTGACAAAAAAAATAATTAGCACACACATATACTATAAAATTATACTGTAATATTTCTTTTATCAACAACTTCTTATAAACTGAGTTTATATATTAACACAATAAAGTCTCAGCTGCAGACAGCAAGATAGGATGATAAAAAATGAATCAATGAACAAATATCAGCTATGCAATCCCATTGTAAAACACCATGGATGCTGAAAGTATTGCAATAATTATCATTGTCAATAAAGCAAAGGTAACACTACCATACTATTTACCATGCATTTACAGTCAGAGATGAAGATATCTGCACACTTCTGCTATTTAATCAGCAACAAATATAATAAGTAATTTAGCAAACACAATGCTAAAAATACTAAATACAATAGCAAATATGACAGGTGGAAACATTCAGCACTATAACTCGTTTTCAGCTCAGGGTTACTGGAAGTTTTTTTCAGGACTGAGGTTGCTTGTATATTCTTCAGAACCATCAGTTGAAACTGTTTTTTTTCTGTTTCCTGCGGAACCAGAGTCAGATTTCTGTCCTTCATATATCAGAGCTTAACACACCAACCACGTTTTGCTGTTGGCTTTGTGACTGTCTCATCCTCCCTGAAAGCTGCCAGTCTCTGGGAGACGAGGAGATGTCAAGGTTCAGCAGGGAGGTGATGGACTGTGCAGTTCTACAGCACCAGCTGCTCTGCTGCACCTCCCTGTGACCTGCAGCCTGCAGTCCCTGACTACGCCCAGTGCTCCAGTACTCACAAGGATGGCTGGTGGCCAATGGCAAGTCTTTTTCTTCTTCATATACAAATGTCACCACAGCAGTACTAAGCTAAATCAAGTCTAGCTGTTCAGATGTTATGGTGACACTGAACTGCACATAATGTGTTCCTGTATGAATGTTTTTCTAAATACCTGTGACAGACTGGTGTCCTCTCTTAGGTTTAATCCACATTTGTTGCTTCCAGTGATCACACTGAATCTCAGTGGAAAAGGGCTTATTAAAATAGCCAAATGTCTTGGAAAAAACATCCTATATTGTCACATACTCGATTTGTCAAGTCCTTTATATGTTAGAACTTAGTTAACTGGTAAATGAAATACAACACACATTTTGTTTAAGGATCATTACAAACTAACAGCAAAAGATGAAAAGGAAATGAGTGAGAAGTTGAGCACCTTGTAGAAATGGAAGAAAAATGGCTGCTGTACTACAGTGGACAGACAAAGGAATGGGAGGCAGCACATGGTGGGGCGTGGGACCTTATAAGGTAGGATAGTTAAGCAAGCACGTTCCATGTGGGCCGAGCTTTAGTAACTCCCCCCACAACTGCAGGTCTTTGTGCTGCTGGAGAAAATGACTGCATACCTTCCAATGAGCAAAGGAGATGGAAGGGGAAGTGAAGTAGTGGGGGGGTGGGGTGGGGTACTCCCTAATCCTGCCTGCATTAGAATAAAGATAAACAGGCCAGCCACTGGGGCACCCTGCCCCTCATGCTGTGTGGCTAAACTACGGCATGCAGTCAGCAAGGCAACCTGCTATGAGAATCATCTCTAGAACGCGCACCACTGAATGAACACTGGCTTCTGTTGCTAAGACAATCTACAAAGCCAGGCTTATATTATCGGGGGAAAAAAGGTTTAAAGGATTTAACTGCAAGCTTGTGACTATTTTATCCACAAGCTTTTGTGCAAAAGTAAATTCATAAATTATATGGTAAATTATGCATTCAGAACAGAATGTAGTTTAACGGTGGAATCATGGACCTGAAGGCTGCCAGCTCAATTCACAAGATGGGCCCTACTCTTGCACTTTTGAGCAATATAATTAACCAGTAGAATCAAGTTGCGTTCATGGGCAAATTTAATCTCTGCCAAAAATAGTGTCAGTTCATACCATCACAAAACCAATATATTGGTTACTGTGAAAGCAACAAAATGTTTTACTTATGACTTAACAGCAGAAACAACAGAATCATGTAATAGAATTCTTGTCAGTTTTTTACTGAACGCATCCATTTTAAGATATTCTTGTAGGTTTGTTGCAACTTGTGTTAGTCTGAGGTTATTCCAGTTTGATGGAAACTGTACCATATCACCTCTGTCAAAAACTCATTCCTGCATTAATCCTAAACAGGAACCAGACAAAGGTAAATTACCCCAGCTGAGGTGCAACACTTTACTGTTGCAGATAACATAACCAGCAATAAACTGCATGCCACTCAGTGGGTTAATCTAGTGGATGTAGAAAAGGCTTTGAATGGCAGGGTTTTTGTAAAGATGCTGTGTGAATCCTAGATTTTGATTAAAAATTGTTTAGCAAGAATTTGAGATGAGAAGACACAATATAAGAGTGATGTTAAAAAACCTTTTTCATTATGATAAAAAGGAACACATTAAAATCCCAGGTAATCAATTCTTAAAAATATTCCATAATTTACTGAATGATAAAAATTTCCAACCACACTTTAGTTTTATACGCTAGGAGTTAAGCCAAATGTCAAAGCAAAACTTACGTGCTACAGTAAATTTAGTCAAATAAAACGGAGAGATTAAATAAAAATTACTGCAGCACAAACAGAGGAACAGAGCAGACTGGCTTTGAAGGTTTATGGTGCTGTGTTTTGTTCCATTTATTCAGACCCACGCCGTTCTCTGCATGGCTCATATTAAACCCATCCAAGCGTCCTCTAAACATGGTGGATTCTCCGGATATGCTAATTATATTTTTTCAGGAATTTGCCAGGCTTAAACTGCTCTGACCTTGCATATGTATGACAACGGTCAACAAGCTGTCCCGCCATTGACTAAACACTCCCTGCATGATAACAGCTGAGTGAGGAACAGGGAGTAGAATGCAAACAATAGCTACGGCACACTTATATACTTCACTGAAATGTAATGTGCTGAAATGCACTGTCCAAAAGAACAAAAGTAAAAATAGTGACACACACACACACACACACAGAGGCAGAAGTCAGGTGAATATGCTTTCTGCAGTCTCATTGTTCTCTACATTTTATATTTCAGTTTTTTTGTATGTTTCAGATTTCTTTTAATTTCTCCATGTGAAATACAATTTATGTTTTTGTTAGCAGAGAAGGAAGCACCCCTCTACATCCTGCTCACAGTAGAATGACCCTATATTTACTCTGAGCATTTCTTCTCGTACCATGACACAAACTGCATTAAATCTCCCCATTTCCTTCCCAGTCTGCTTTGCTTTGTCTGCTATTACAGCATATAGAATATATGATGTGTTCTGATTTGTGTACTGTAAATCAGTCCTGAGTCACAAACGTGTAGATATCTGATGGCAGAAACGAGCAGGCGACTAAAATGGCAGCGCACCAAGGTGTGCTCTTCTGTATTCCTCAGTGAATAAACCAGCTCTGGGTGCCTTACTCTTGGGAGCTGGGAGACCTGGAGCGACGGACCGTTTACAACAGCGATGTGATTGTGTCACGTCCTCGTGAGCTTCATTGCCCCTGAGTTGACAGGACGTTATGGCATTCTGTTTCATATTACTCTTTATTTCGGGCTCTAGTGTGCTTGGAATAATCAAAGACAACAGAGCCACGTCAGTCTGCGTTCCTGTCTGCTGCTCTTAGCTCTGCCTCAACTGGCACTTTCCCTACTGGTCCAGGAGAGACATTTCACAGATTAATGAAGAACAAAATTTCCCTTTATTACTTGACTATAATTGTTAAGCAAAATTGAACTTGTACATCTTTCTAGCCATTGATGTTTTGCTGGTGAAACTGAAGTGATGTCATCAGTCTTCTGATTTCATTTCATCAAGTATATTGTGTGGTAGTCACACATATATGAGGTATAAAGTACGGCAGTGTAGGACATCAGTCATGAACTGTACTTTAAAAAAGTTTTCACCTGAACTAGTATTCATGATAATGATGCTGGATGTCGTTACTCTTGACTGTATAATATTTTAAAGCCTGTACCTGATATCACTCTTAATTTCTTCTCCAGACAAATGCCTGGTTGGCCAATGCTTAAATTGTGGGCCTGTGTGCTTTGCTCTACACCAGCAGATGGCAGTAGATTTTAAAGTGGCCCTTTGAAAAGTGCAGTGGTGAGCACTGCAGATGCTGAGGAGATGAGGAAATGGAAAAGAGCCTCACTGTGCAACATGCTCTTCAACTTCATGGCAAGGGTTTCTACAGAAGCCAATGATACGGTTCTCCAAACTCTAGTAAGGAACAGCACTTGGGTGTGGGGGTCATCAGAAAAATTCTACTGGATCTGATACATTTTTATGATGCTATTAAATAAATTGTTCCACAGCTGATGCTTTTATTTAAAGCAGATTTCAGTATTTCACCCATTTATAGGACAGCCTGGTGGTGCAGCAAATAGTGTCACTGCCTCAGTGCCTGGGTGTGTTCAAATCCAGCACAGTTTGTGTAGAGTCTGTGTGGGTTTCCTCCGGGTCATCTAGTTTCTTCCCACAGTCCAAAAACATGTATTTCAGGTAAACTGGGCACTATAAATTGCCAGTAGCGTGTGAATGTGTTTCAGCTATCATGCGATAGGCTAGCATTTTACCTAGTGTGTAGTCTTCTAGCCATGTGGTCAGTAGCACAGGCTCTAGACTGCCAAGATCCTGACCAGGACAAGCAGTTAAGGAAAATGGATAAATGACCAATCAACAGCGGTTTCTTTACTGGAGCAGTTCAGGATAACTACTGTAGCCAAGTGTACAACTGGGGGGCAGAGTTTAAAACTGAAACCTTTACAGACTTACAGGCTTATGTTCTTAACAGCAGTGCTACAGGCTGCTCAGTTAACTATATTTCTGTGAAAATGCCTCATTTAATTCTTTACACCTTTTTCAATCAGAGATGAACAAAAGAACAAAAAAGAAAATTTCCTTTAACATCCATATTTTGGAAAATTCGTTAGATTTAGTTTTTTCAGTCATCTGATTTTTTAAATAGTCATTTAACAAATTTACTATTTACTGTATCATAGCCACCAGCTGTTTTCTGAAAGCTGGGGGCCATATAACATGTTCAGCTGTTAATGTACTCTAGATAATATTTCACTTAGAAAAGCCTTCCAGAAATGTGGGAAAGTGCTATGTTACTGCAAAAAGACAATCACACAGTATAACCCCCTGCTGACAAGAGATGGACAGCTCTCAGTGAGACCAGAGCTAGCTGTGGTTCCTGGTCTAGGAATCTTACCTGTATATATAGTAAGCTTGAATGATGCCATTAGGCTTGTGTGGGGGTCTCCAGTATACCTCTATGACAGTGGGCCCTGCAGCAGTAACCACTGGGGGATCCAACTCTTCTGGTGGAGCTTCAAATGTGTGAACATGCACGGGTTGACCAACACCACACCCACCTAGGCCAGGCAAACACAAATTTCAACAGGTATAGCAAAAATGAAAACAGACATACTCTGCGAGTGGTGAGTGGTGTTAAGAGTACAGCAGCTCAGCATTTCAGCATTGAAAGGGAGGGCCTGGAAAACACTTGGCCTACCTTGCTGACAGGCCTGCACTCGAATCTGGTAGTGAGTGAAGGGCACAAGTTCCTCCAACATCAGGGACTGGTTCTCTCTAGCTGCATGAATCAGGGCTTGTTCGCTGCCCGGGTTCAACAGAATGTTATACACCAGAGGAAGACTTGTGTTGAACACTTCTGCATGGAAGGAAAATTTCTTAGTGAGAAGTGATCGGCTTGCAAATTAAAGACATAGACAAAATGAAACCGTGAGAGAACAACAATAATCAACACAAATATCAGTTTCAAACACAAACATCAGTTCATGTCTTACACAGACAACTGTGATCCAGTACACGCATACATTCAAACTGTGAAGCAGTACAGATCCCTTGTGATCTAAGTTGTAAGTATTAATTCAGATTCCATCCATTAACTGAATCAGACTTTCTAAATTCAGCAACACTGGATATGGATTGGAGTGTGTTCATTGCTAATGAAACTAAACTATTTGGCAATTGTAAGTGGACCCATTGCTAATTGTGTTTGTGGAGACTGCCCCCCTAAACCCCTGCTACATCCCCACTGTTCAGCCCCTCTCCCCTCCTGATTAGAACACCCTTGATATGCTCAGCGGGCTCCAGGAATGGGTCTCATAAAGCCAACATGAGGCCTGATACCCTAAGTGCAAATGGCAGTGTTGTTATTTAGTGGCCTGCACCTACACAAAATAGCCTGACAGCCTGCCACAACGCATTTCCTGTCCACGCAGGAGGCATCGGGTCCGTGCTTTGTTAATATTCCCATCACCGGCGTGTTTCATAATTTACAACAACTGGAGGCTGATAGGTTATTTAACATTTATGAAGGCGAGATGTATTCAGAATGGGCTGATTATCTTTACAAATGAAAAAGTTAAATTATTCAACTTCCTTCATTGCCTCTCCCTGAGCAGATGTAGTCTTTTGGTATGACACAGACCCTGCTTGAATTACACGGGGCTTTGATCGCTACGATCTGCCAGAAAAGTTCAATCGTGCTGGGTCCTTAAGTTCTATTATTTACAACTAATCACTGACTTTGGAGTTTTGTGCTTTCAACTGGAAGACGACTCTAATCAGAAATAATGGCACAAAGGGAAGGAGGAAGAAACCCACTTCAGATCTGATTCATCACCAGTCACCGTTTTTGGACTTGAAGCAAGCCCGCCGTTCCAGCTTAACCAAGCATGAGAGAATCCCGTTTAAATTTGCGCATTCTGAAAATTTTGCTCCTTAATGTAAATAATACGATAGTCCTTGCCTTGTAATTGCCTGCCTTTTGACACACGCACTATGATGACGGACCTCTTATATGATACGATTTTACCATTTTGAGCATTTCCCCTTCAAAATAAAGCATCTTATTAAAGTAATATTTACAGGAAAAAAATGCCAGTGGCAGGCAGCTGCCAAATGTGGTCAAGTACAGTATAGGTGCACAGAGAAAAAATACAGTGAATCTTTTGAGCTTGGGGGCCTGCCAGGTGCACCAAGAACAGAATGGGCAACCTCCAGGCTATGAGGACATGTCTGCTCTCCCTCGGTTTGCTGGCTAGCTCAGCAAGCCACAGGGGAAGGCCTGTTTGTTTGTCCACCTGATTTCTGCAGAATGAGGGAAGTTTTTTTGCATTCCGGGCTCCTGTGAACTTGTGGATCAGTGCACTGGGAAAAAGTGTGGGGACCCTTCGCATTTTTTAAAAAACAGAGATTGACAAATCAATACAGACTTTCTGGCTGCAAACGAGAATAACTAAGTCCAAAAGGAATTGGAGGCTGCAGCTGAAGGCAACGCGGCATGTCGGACTGACAGTTCAAAATTCAAAGCATGGGATCAAAAAAACAAGATTACTACACTTTACGACATACTGAGTCATCAGAAAAGAAAACCGAGGAGACAAGGAAACCTATGAGAGGTTAGTTGGAAGTGTGAGCAGAGGACACGTGTGAAGAGAAGCATCTCGAGAAGCTTATATCTTTGGTGACACTTCCCAAAGTGTGCTCTCCAAAACAGGAAAGGAACGATCAGCTGTGGACATCCCGTAGTGGGCAGCAGAGGTGAAAGACGCTGAATGCACTGGTGAGGCCGTGGTCCTCTTTCCTCAAGCCTGCATTTACAACCTGCCCGACTTTGAATCATGCTTAGGGAAATGGTTGCTTGTACTTCGATGCTAATTGATTCTCCTAACCGATCCATGTCCGTAGCGTTGTGATGCATGGGTGCGGCGGCCATGTTCAGCCCCCATTAAATTACACGCAGTGCTGCTCGTAAATTTCTCACACGCCGTGTCTTCTGGCCAAACTGGGAATAAATCACCCCCTCCTGACGACTGATTGCTAAATAGAGAGGCTGCTTAGTGCATTAGTTGTAAACATTACCAGGAGGCGTCCAGGCGACAAAGACGGAGCGAGGACTAGTAACGGTGACATTATGCGGTGCAGGGATCCGCTCTGGGGATGAGACCGGGGTGTGAATGACATAAGTGCCACTGAGGCTGCTGCCCCCCTCAGTTGTGGCCTCCAGCTGGTATGTATACCTGCAGCACAGGGGAAACAATATGTCAGGGGAGCAAGAAGGTTAGGTGGCTTGTGAATGTCCTGGTTGGAATGGGGTCAGAAAATCAAACGAGTCCATGTTACATTAACTCCTAGAGCACACATGACATTGTCCAAATGTGTCCACATCATTGCTAATTTCAGTGCATTCAAAATCTGTTCAAATTTTTGGGACACAACAGGAATCTATAATATATAAATAGAATTTTTTTATTCTTGTGCATGATGAACTGAATATGTTCTTCTTGTATTCCTCAAGACTATACAGGTAACCCTCCATGAGAGTATTGCATTCCTGGCAATCAGCTTATAAGGTAAAATCTCGTAAATCGGAGATGTAATTACCATTATGGACTGAACAGCTCTTCATCTTGTGTTACAATTTCTCAGTGGGTGGAACATCAACATAACTCAATACAGCATTTTACAAAAGTGTGTGAAAGAACACTTAGCAGCAGCATGGCACGCTGGCATAAGAATGGTTGCAACCATGAATATCTGACATCAGAGGACATATTTATCAAGATATATTAACCTTTTAAAGGCTGTCAGACTGCAGGGCAAAGGTGTACATTAGCACTGTAAGTAGGCCATGTTTAACATCAAAAGCTTTTAATTTCTGCCACAAAGTCTACACACCCCCATTAAGACCTCCACATTATCTATTGTTAGCACACATTCAAGCAATTCAGCAAGCATTTACACTGTATTTTTCCTGCTGTGCTAAAACACATCGGTGAGAAAGGTTTGTCACTTTGGAGGACACAGTTTGTGCGGTTATTGTAAAAGTGTTAAAGACGCTATTGTTTTTTCCCTGCATTTCGAACCTGCACTGTTTTTGATGTACCCTGCTTGCAAAATGGCACACAACTCTCTAAGAGTCAAGGATTTAAGTAAAACACGCAAATGTGCAATATCAAAGGCGGCGGTACATTAGAGCCACTTCTCAGGGGAATTAAAGGTTAATATTTCAGTCGTCAGAGGGATTTTCTACGATGGCAAGGTAAGTGACAGCTAATCAACATTGTCATAAATAATCAATGAGGGCTGGGGCGGGCAGGCGGCTAGTGCCGTCTTTAACTGTTTCGCACGCAGCTGTACAGAGAGCAGGTAATGAGACGGCAGGTCTGATTCGTTATTCTACCCCACAGGGCTAAATTGGTGGGAGAAAGGCAGGAGGAAAGGAAGGGGAGAGAGGGAATTCCTTTTGGCAGGTTATCTGGAATTACGGTAAATTAAACGTCAAATGTCCATCTTCACGCATGCCCCCCCCAAACCCTTTCTCTGGAAATGCAGTATAAACAGCATAGGAACAGGCTACTCTGGGATCTTTTCCCCAGAAATGCTGCAGCATGTTCTTTGTTCAATGGAAATTCTGTTAAGATCAACATACCATTGTGGTAGTTTTGGATAAATGGATGGCTGACCCACTGCAATCCACCACCATGGACCCTGGGTAATATGCTTTCTGCAAGCCCAGAACTACTAGTAAGAATGTTATGTTATTATAGATATATTATTTAGTAACAGATAATAAATCCATTAACAAAGTTGTATGCTGGTACATAAAAATATTCTGTAAAAATTGCTAATATTTTGAACAGTAATCTTAGGGATTTAACAGAACAGCAGGTATAATACCGTGAGATATACCGTATGCTCCAAAATTCAACATTATGTACATTAACTTTCATCCATTATCAATAATTGCTTGTCTGATGCAGGGTCATGGTGCTCCACAGGCTACTGCAGAGGCACATGGTGTACAGCAGTGTACACCCTTGATATGATGCCAGTTAATTATAGGACAATCACACATACTCATTCACACATACACACTAAGGGAAATTAACAGTCAACAATACACCTGAAACATTTCTTTGGACTGTGGGGAAAAAAACAAGAGCAACCAGAGGAAAACCTTTGGGAATAAAAGAACACACAAACTTTGCACAAACTGAGCTTAATCTGACCACAGGGGACATCACTGTGGAAAAATAAAGCTTTCCGTGAAAAACAGAAAATGGCTTCTCAAACTTGAAACTAATAAGGACCGAATAACCAAAATCCAACCGTCTTTACTTACTGTGCCAGCATGATTATACTCACGTCAGAATCTCGTGATCAGTTTACCATGTTGATGCCAAGTGTACATATCTACTGATGCAAAGCTTATACACTGATCACATCATGGCTTTAATGTGCGTCTCTCAGTGTGATACTCCTCCTGTACTCCATGTAATCAGTATCGCTCCAGGAATAAAGTACTCTTCAAAAATTATTCTTGCAACTCTATCTATGCTGATCTACCCTCTTTCACTTAGTGACTCTCTAACATGAAGGTATAACACCCTAAAACCTTCCTTTGATCTATAGTCCTCACGGGGTGCTTGATTTGTGACCTTTTTTTGCACCTCCCTATCCAGAGAAGCTGCTTGTCTCCTCTGAGCCCTTGATGGTGGAATGGGCTTCCCAGTGGAAAGCAGTTTCATACTTTCCAAACCTCTTTCCAGGAGATCTGCTGACTCGCTCATCCTCAGCTAAAGAATAAAGATTAAAGTCCTACCTTAGATCCTTTGGCTTTGTTCTGTGGGATTAAAAACCAGTTATAAACTAGCTTGCTAGTTAACCATAATTTTCTATATTGCAGTTATGAGCATAAATTGTACTCTTTAATTTCTGCTTGTTGCTATCTTAAATACTACTAAAATGCCACATTAAAAAGATTTGTATACAGAGCTATTTCATGCAGGTCTATAATTAGAATTTTAAATTGAATTCAGTTAAGAAAGGTTTTTAAAAAATGGTCGAAATACCGCTCTTATTCATTAACTGCAAAGTACGAGTTATTGTTAAATACAACTTAGTGTGCAAATGTACTATAAATGCATTTGACATAAAAATGTAACACTATAATAATTATTGTCACACTGGTTCTGAAAAAGAAATAAATCGGAACATTTCTTCTTTCGTATCATTTAGATCTGTATATCACCAGGATTAAATTCCATCCTTATAATGAAGCAGTTGCTCTACCTGTAACTCCACCCTGTTACAGTAAATTTATCACATTGATAAATTTGTGATAGAACTGAAATAGGTTCATGTGTTTCTCTCACTGTGCACTGCATTCAGTCCACACAGTCTGTTGTACTTAGAGGTCCTAGACTCAAGATGCACTGTAGGTTCAGGATGTGTTGAGGGAACTGGCGTGTCTTTGATTGATTTTGAACAACAAGGGTTAAGTGTTAAGATAAATCATAAAAGCAAGTGCAAGCTATATACAGCACCTGGGTCTATAGGATCACTCACAGGGAAAATGACTTCCGCCAATGACGATGATTTTACAAGGTGATTACCTGTGATATCACCCGAAGGCTGGGGAAAAAAAGGGCTTTCGCCTGCTTTTTAACAGGCTGAGCTGAGAAGTGACAAATTTGCCAAGAAGAGAATTAGTCTCATGAAGGCAAATATTTCAGCTTCATTTGGTGTGAGCTTATGTCACATTTTGCAAAATATATAATGAAAACTGGTCAAAGAATTAGATGCAAATTAAATACACAATAGTAAATACCACAACTCCTATTATAGAATTAGATTTTTGATTATATATAAACAGCAAAATATAAAGTTTGAGGCTTGTTCATTTAGCTACTAAAAACCTACATTATGAATGCAATGATGAGACTACTTTTTCTTACATATTAATATTATTTTTAAAATCCTGAAAAAAGCATGATGGATTTTACTGCATCTATATATAAACAGTGGTAGTAAAAATTTGTACAACTTTCATTCCTCATAGGTGGGTCTCAAATGTTGCATTTCAAAGCCATGCTTCTTTGTGTCTGAGCTCTAACACGCATAACCTTCAGAAAATTAAACAGTGCAGAGACAGACCTTGATTCAGCAGCTACTTTCCACTGTAATATTAGTATCTGGTTTGTTGGTGAACTGATTTTTCTGCTAGTGTAGAAAACCAAAATATTTCTTAATTCATGCACAGGATTACAGAAGGTATTTTCATTACTGGAATCCTAACACCTTGTTCAGAGACCTGCTTCCAGGTTGTAGTCCAGTATCCAGATAGCTTAGTGTCCCACCGTCGGCAGAGAACACACCCACACCGTCCCTCAACAGCCGGTATCGGAGCACTAATCCGTTGGGCTCTTGTGGCTCACTCCAGTAGAGCTCCAGTGCAGAAGAATTCAGAGCCAGATGACGAGGTTGGGCCCATACGCCTGTAGGAGAGAGAAAGAGTGAGAAAAAGAGAAAGTGAAAAAGACGGAGCCCCATTTTATACAGAGAAGGAGAGACTTGGGTCACATTGTCAGAAAAAAAATGAATGGTTCATCTGCTCATTCAACATAGGATTAATATGATTTGATAAAAAGAAATATACCCACATTTAATTGCTTCTAATTTTTGTAAAAATACTATAGTTAATTACAGGGTCAGGGTGTTCATATCCCTTTAAAAACATTGATTTAGTGATACCTTCCAAAAATATACATTGTGAACACAGAGGTTTATTATATTTTCTTTAAAATTAAGGCTTTCTAGAGCTCATATATGCATTTAACAGTTAATCTCAATAATATTTTTGGTTCTTACAAAGAAATTCTGTAATTTAAAGCTGTTCATAAATGAGGATTCTTTTAGGTATATTTTGCTTTTAGCCAGTTTTTCAGAACTGCACATAAAATTTCTGCCAAACATTCTTTAAATATTTCTGTAATAAAAAGGCACTTTTATTAATAGCTGAATAAAAATGTTAAATAAAATGTACACAAAAGAACAATGAAAGGAAGAACTGAAAATTAAGTTCAATAAGCAACTGTTACTAAATAAAGAATATAGGAACAATATATATCATAAATATTATTATTATTACTTTTCCTTTTCAAGGACTAAGCATAAAGCCCAGCTGATTTCTCCAAAACAAAATGATTCCTAAAATAAAATCCATAATTAACCTTTTTTGGGGATGCACTGAGACGCATGCAAGTATTGTGCCAAAAAATGCAGCAGCATTTCAGTGAAAATCAGTGTAACTGGGGTGGTGTGGCTGTGTGTGAGTGAGTGAGCAAGTGAGCGAGGGGTGAGCATGTTGTCACCTGTGGGAGCATCTTGCAGTGTGCGGCCCATAGACGGCTCACTCTCTCTACAGCCGACTGCTGTGCAGGCAGAGAGCAGGAAACTGTAGCTGGTGTGAGGCTGCAGACCTGTGGGAAGAGGGCACAACCCAAGAAGTGTCACATGCCATGTGCCTGCAGCCAGTAATGTTACTCACAAGCTCTGAGCCACATTTATCCTATTAAGTTAAGAAGGATGCTTCAGGAGTGGATAAGTCTAAAGGCTGCGCAGAAAAATTATTGTGAAAATGATGAGACGAAACACTGTGTTAAAGGATGTGCCCTGGAAAAGCTGCTGTTTGAAAACAGTGAAAAAAATCTGTAAAATATATTTAAGTTTAAAAATTTCTTTCAGTACATTTTAAAAAATAATCTTTTTTCTTTCTGCCGAAAAACACCACTGTTCACCAATACTGCTCACTGTTCCGGAGCTGCCACCTTCTTTTAACACAACACAAATGATCTGTAATACAAGACTGCTGAAGCTTGTGGAAACAAAAACAACTGAATTGCATGTCTGATTGTTACAGTTTTGTGATGGGATTATTTTATGTTCACTGCACAATACAAAATACATGCTATACTGAGAATATTACAATGAGGTTAATAAAAGTCTGCATGACCTATATGTATCTCAAATGCATATGCAAATTTAAACCAAAATGCACATAAAACTGAATTATCTGCATAAGTATTAAATTAAGAATTTACTGTATATGCTAAATGTGCAAGATTATTAACAGAACAGTACAACAATCTACAATAACAATAGAATTTAGCTTGCATATATTATGAACAAAAGTTATTAAATAATTTAGAATGCTTCTGAAACATTAATAAATGCTTTCAAATAAAGAAAAACAGGAATACGTTGTACCCAATGAATACAATGAACAAGAGAGATCTGTTATCACAATGCATAAGAAGAAAAACAGGTACACACATACACACAACCACCCTGCACACACAGGTTTACACATGACAGGAAAATGTCTACCACAGCATGTGTTTGCTGTGTTTCACTCTCCCCATATTAACCCACATGCAGATCAATGTTTTCAGAACTCTGGTTTGTGGCTGGACTGAGTAATGCCTTCTTTTGCACATACAAAATAATAAAGAGTGACTGGTGCTTAAAAGCATCACTTTACAAATTGTTTCTCTTTAGATCTGCACAGTACGGTTTTAAATTACATTAACAACAATTGAATTGAGAAAGTCCTGAGGACACTGATTATATTTACTGAACTCCCTTTCCCTTTCAAGATTATTGAAAATTCCTTTCAGGTGACATTTCAAAATGTTAGTTAATTAATTTGGAGTATTACTGTAAACTGAAAGTGCTGGGGAGACTAAATAAATCATGAAAGGTATGTATTCCTTTTACAAAGGACAACAGAAGTGAAAAATACCCGCAGTTTAAGTATGCAAACATTTAAACATATGTCCCCACATGATTACTGAGTACTTTCTAGATTGGAATAAAAATATTTCTCTATAAACATTTATAAATGTAATATTAATTACATTTTGAAGAACATACAGCTTTAATAGTTGCACACTGGCCCATTTGAAGTCCTGAATTCAGTAAAGCCATAGAATACAGTTTTAAAAAATGTGCAAAAAGGATTTAAAAATTGCAAGACACAGTATAACCTTCAGAGCATCTTTTCTAATCTGTTTCTATACAACTGTGCATTATTCTACTTGATACTGTATTTGTAGAATATGAAGAATAAATTCTGCCACAGCTATACTCCACAGCTATGACTGAGTGTACATATAGAAACTGAAGGGGGCACTCTTAGTCTGTTTAAAATGTGGCAGTAAACTTAAAACAAATAAGTATGTACAAAAAACATTTAATCATTTTAGCACTCGTACTTTGAAGCACACAGCTGCACCATTTTCAGCATACAGCCAACTGAAAGTGGAACTAATGCTGCAACTGTCATCCAAACTGTTCCATACAGGAATGTGGAAGTGTTAACTAATAAATGATATATAGAGGCCTTTTATTGACAAGCTGCCATTTACGGTTTGCATTAGAGAATATGAGAAGATGATGGCTTCTGGCCACAGATCCCCAACGGAACTGGGCAAAGGAGGAGGGAGATAGCAGAGAATGCGTCAGTTTACTTAGAGAACTGATAACACCTCTAAATAATTAAGTGTGGACTTCCTGTCTACAATTACTTAATGCTTTTTTTGGTCTGCAGAGGATTATGAAGCGATTTACGGGTTCTGCATACAGAGTGCTTTCGAACATTGCCTGAGCAACATTATATAGCATTGGGTTCTAGACCTCAGGGTGAGGCAAGTTTCCATGTTTAATCTTCATAATGTAAATCCTGTGTCACTGAATATGGTGAGTTCACCAATCACCAGAATATTTAGATCTATGTGTTTTGCACCTTTTAAATGTATCTGATGTTCTTAAAAAAAAGTGGATCACATAATCACAATGTGAAATAGATTCCAGAATAGTAAAAGGCAGAAAATTGTCAGTCCATACTAATGGAATTTCAACATGAAGATAGCCAATCTGGTTGACCTCCTCATGGCCCCTTTGCAGAAAAACCTGCTCATAAAAGCCATACATGGAGCCTTTGGTGAACAACAAATAACTGCCCTAGCAGACCTCTACAAGCCTAGGACTTAACTTCCTTTGGTCAGCCTTCTAAGGAATAAGGAGATTACTGACCTTCTACATGGAAGAACCCAGGTTTGCCCAAAGGCCCCATCCATTCTAAACAAATCATCCTGAGGATCTGTGCAATGGGGTGTACAAGTCATAGAGACAGAAGGTTTTTTCCAATTTATTTATTGTCTATATGTCAATAACTATGTTAATTTGACAACTCCTAAGTAACAGTGAATATTTCTGATATTCGTTTCTGATTTCTTCATGAGTACTGAAAATGGCTATGCAGCCAATAAGAGCTGGGCACTCAATATTATTGGTCAAATATAAAACAAAGCAAATTTAGGCAAACTGCCAATTGTGATTCACAATTTTATCATATTATTGTAATACTAAAAATAAATTAATGGGTCTACATACTATCTACAATAATTTTTGGTAAATAATTTTATGTGCTGTTTGCTCCAACCTTCTTTTTCCCCATCAAATGAAGTATTCATAGAGGGAGAGTACATTTGATGTCCAAATTTTACAAATTCTAAAACATTTAGTTTCTCTAACAGGGAGGATTAATTATGCCACATAAAACATTAAGCACTGTTAAACTACGGCAATTATTTGAACTCATATTTCATGTAAATGTTCATTTATCTCTCCCACTTTTCTTTTTCTTTTCCTTTTTCTCTCTTCATCCCCCAAGGACCTTGGTAGCAGTTTAACACTATTACTAATAATGGATTTAATTTATCTTGCTACAATTCAATAACACAGCTCAGTTCGGTCAGTAAGCCTGAAATTCTTAATCTATTTTGTAAGAATTTTTTCACCTCTGAAGGTACTCAAACTGTATACACCACTGCCTTTATTTTCAAAGATTTCTCACTGGTTTGTTAAAGCAGCAGAAAAACAAACATTAAAACACATTTTGTTTTAAATTTCTTTCATGATAAAATTTTGTGCAGACAAATTACTTCAACTTCTATTGTAACAAAAAGTAATTAAATGCACTCAAATATGCATTTGCTGCTAATCCCTGGAGGATATTTGTTTTGGCCCTCTTGGTACTCCAATGATGTTCAGACACTGGGCCAGGCCCCAGCAGTCTTTAGGGAAACAATATATATTCACACAGGTAGTTAAACTGTTTACAGACAAGCGGCATTTTTTTCAAGCTAGCACTGGATACACCAGCCGCTGACTTGTGAACAGGTTCCAGGCCAGGCGGTGCAGTAGGTTGGGCCGGCATGAGAGCTGCACTAGGAACAATTTGCTGGCTGCAAATAGTGAGACACGAAAACTGCTCGCATGTTTCCAATTCATGGCGTGAGGGGAAACCCCTGGCGAAGGCACGATACGAAGGCCCTGCCTGGCCCTTAGGCACACAGCTCTGGCACAGCTCTGTCCCATGGAGCGGGTGGGGGGGGGGGTGGCACGGCTGGAATCACCCTTGCCAAGTCTTAAACACAAAAAGCTGCCGAACGGCCAGATTTGCCATCAGATCCCCTTCTACCCACATCCCCCAAGCACTGGGACGAGCCGCCTGGCTTGCTGAGGGCTTGTCTCTGCCAGCTCCCTGCCTATGGAATGCTCCAGCTCCCCTCCTGGTGCTGCTTTCAGAAATATCTTTGGTTGACAGCGGGAGCCTTCGGAACAGAGCCATATGCTCTCCCAGCTGATTTCAGGCTAATTTACAAAAGGGCAGAGCTTTCCAGCACATTCCCTCAGTCTTCCCTTTAAAGTGCATATTCCTGGCCAGCACATTCAAAATTGAACTATACAGAGCACATCTGTGGTATGAATTGATAACCAGCTCCTGTTCACTTGCAGTTTCATGCATTGTTTTCTAGAGGGGAAGGTGAAGAGGGGAGTACAGGGGGTACCAGATGGAGGGCCTTGCTGGGATTAACCAACTAGCACTGGGTAGCAGTTTTGTTGATCTCCCTTGTCTAGGGGAATGTGAATCTCCTTTAAGGGGAATTGTGGTGCTGGGGGGTCTCCAATCTGAGAGAAAAATGTGCAGGAAAAACCTCTGGGCTGCTTCTCATAAGAGAATGGCTAAAAGAAAGCAACATTTCTACGTGGACTCATTCTGAAACACACTTACACCAGTCCGACTATTGTCACAAAAATAAAAAGCACTTTACAGGATACCTGTACTGTCTGGAAAATGTCATACTTCAAACTGTTTTTTCTGATGCTAAATGGATTTTTGCAAACCTTCTGCCAGCATTCACAAACCAGTTTTCAAACTTTTCTCATTTATACCCATTATGACTGGAAGAAGATCTGACATTTCCAATGTTGTCTGGTACTGGAATTTCAAAATCATGCTGCTGAGTTGTCAGGTAACAACTCAGTGTGCAGGAACTAAATCCTACTTTGTGTCATCAAAAACATGCATACAGAATGTAAAAATGTATCAATGTATTACAGTCGAGAACTCAATACAACATTTCAAAACTATGGGGATGCAAGATAATTTATTTCTTAATTAGTTCTTTTCTTAAATTCTTCAGTCAGTAGCTCCCAACTCTTCATTAATTCTAGTGCCCAACATCAATAAGTATTGGCATTTTAAACTACCTCATCTTTTTTGATGATCCTGTATATGAATTATGCATTTTCCGTTCTGCACATTTTTGGAACTCAGAGAGCAATGAATATGTATGACTTCTATACCAAAGGTTCTCTCTACAAAAAAACATTCAAATAAAGCAAAGGCTCAACAGCCTGTGCACGATGAAGATAGGAAAACAAGTCCGTACTCGATACTGTCAAATTTGCAGTGGAAAGTTGTATGATTTCACCTCAAACCTCTCTCTGAGCTGCTGTCTGTGTAAGGTCTTGCTGTCATAGAGCCGTGTAAGGCGAGTGGACCCCATGTTCTTCACGCAAACCCTTGCACTAGTTGACGAATGGCTCAGAGCCCACTGGCTCTTCTGCCCTCCTGTGCAGATAAAAGAAGCTCTACAAATCACGGTCGCAAGGACTGATGGGCAGGGCAGCCGCTCATTGCGGGAATCAGGTGTAAATTCAGTTGTTAGATTACTTCCAGAAACGGCATGCATAAATAAACAAGGGACAGGGACAAAAACACTACCAAAGTGTCTCCACCGCATGGCTTCGAACAGAAGAATTTCTGATTTTTATTAGTGCAACCCAATTACTTCAAAACGATTTGCACAAAATCTTTATATATACAACTGTGAAGCACCGCGTTCTATTTTTTCAAGCCAGATGTCTGTACCTTCTTGTGCTTTATTACTTGTGCTTTACCTTCTGCCATTATCAAAGTAATGTACATCTATGTAACAAAACTGTGTAAAAAATATAAACCTTAAAAACAACATACAGTACAAACAGTTTGATGTGGCAAAGTGATAAAGTAGTTCAAAATACACTGGATTCTTGTGTTCTGATATGAACAATTTTCAGTTTTACCTATTTTTAAATGCACATGTCCTTTTTCAAAAAATTGTTGCAGAGCAAATGCTGGCAGCATTTCTCCACTCAGCTGTCACTTCGCAGTTACGTGCATCTAAGCAGAGTCTGAATGTGTGACCATATTATTTCAATGGGAAGTCCAATTTCACAGTGTTTGGTTGTCCCTTAATACCACATGATGAACTTCCATATGCAACAGTTGGCAGTGAAGATGAATTTATGACAATGAAATTTTTTATTTACAGTGACTCTAAATTAATTTTAACTGCAATATCATTCTAACTGAATGTTTAAAATAAATGTCTTGGAACTTTTCATTTATTATTGCATCACTACTGCACTTTTTAGACTGTATATCTATCGTGCTCAATTTCTCTCTGTTTGTACTAAATTTAACGCATAAAGGAGAATGAAAGGGGCCACATGCTGCACAGATGTATATTCTAATTTGGTTGGCAGTGGATAGAAGATTATAGAGATGATGTATTTTAGTCATTATAAAAAAAACTAAACTTTAATATGCTATATAAGTCATATAGCAAATTTTTTTATTGATTAGTGTTATCTGAGAGTTTCTAATTTGTGAATAAGTCTAAAATGTTTGAATTATTAAGCTTTTATTGAGTTTTATGAACTAATTGGACCGTTTGAATATCTGCTATGCCAAAATATCTGAAGATGAACAACTGCCGATGTTTCTTCATTTGTAAATGACATGGGTTACTCATTCAAGTTTGGATATCTGTGATATAAAAACATTTGCTTGACACCTAATGCTCACTCACCTATGACTGTATGCTCCATGGTGCTGCCAGTGAAGATACGTCCAATGCCACTCTGGTGAAGGTGATACTCACGGATGACACCATTGGGTGTGCTAGGTGCAGACCAGCTCAGCTGCAGGGCCCGTGGTCCCAGCGCTTGTATGTTGGGTGCTGGGATGCTCTCCGGAACTCCCTGGACTGTTGCTGCCACTACCTGAAGACAGAAAGAATTACAGAGCAATTTGCTGTAATGGAGGCCTGGATATCCTTCTCTAATAGAATGTCACTAGCAGTTTAAAGTGTTGTCTTCAGGAGTGGCAGACTATTAGGAGAGGGCTGGGAGACCCCGTTAAGGTGTCCTCCTCCCCCCTGGCTCAGGAGCTGAAAGGGGGCTCCCGTCGTCCCTGTTGATGCGGTGCCTGGTGTGGTGAGAGTCTCCTGAGATTAAATCAGTCCTCTGTGTGATGGCAAGCAGACGAGGCCCCCTTCCCCTTTCCCCTGCTCTTCAATGTGTAATTGCTCCCGTGTTATTGCAATATACGATAATTGCAACTGTTTGGGCCAATGTTTCTAAGTGTACAGCTTAATCCTTCTCGCTCAAGACTGCTGCTTAACTGTCTCACCATATCACTGTTCCATGGTCTTGTTCTCATGTTTAAATGGCAATACAGTGAAACATGGAACTCTCTGCCTTTTTCCCCAAGGTAAAAGTATAAAAAACTGCATTCTTCCAAGTGGAATAATAGTGAAAACTTTCAGATATGTAGGATATCACTATTTAAATAAAATTCTAATTTTCAGGTATATGTTTTCACAAAGTGGCAAGACTTCACTATGAAAGCAGCATTTAAAACAAGCCAGAATTTGAAATTTGCTGATTTGACATGAACGCACTGTCAGATACAATAAGATGGAATAAAAACTGTTTTAAGGTTTTGCCTGTCAGTTCACGTTAGCAGCTAATCTGACACAGGAGAATAAGTGTTTGTGTGTATATTTGTATAAAAGAAACATATCGCAGATATTGCATCATCCACATTACACAGAACTTACTGTATGCGCGAGTTCTATTTGAGGAACATTTTTATTTAAAAGCTCACCAGCAGGTTCAATTTAGTAACCTTGGACTGTTTGTTTTGTGCTTTGAATGTTGGACTGCAGCAATATCTGAGTTATAGTTCATTAATTTCCTATTTTCCCATCAGCAATTTGCATGGGATGCTGCACTAGCGGTTCTAGATGTAGGTAACTGCCGTTTTGTCTCCCCCACCTTCGTGCTGTCTGTGCAGCCTGCCACAGTGCAGACTCTCAGCTGATATTCATATTCCTGAAAGGGTTGGATCCCAACGTCTGTAAAGCTTAGATCTGTGCCCCTGTAGCGTTCTTGGCCATTCCGCAGGATCACATAGCGACTGATCTCACCTGGTCAGACCGGAAAAAGTAGAAAGATGTTCAGTTAGGTCCACTGTGATATCTAATAGATACCACATGCGACTTTGTGCCCTTATTTGTTAAAAACTTAATTTATCTCTATATCCTGATTAAAAGTGTTAACAAAGCCTCATGATAAAAATAGGTAAACCCAGAGTACCCAGACTTTTGATTGGTAATACATTTTCAGCAACAAACAACTCATCATTGCAGGTATTAATGAACACAGCCCTTCTGTTTCAATATACAGAAAAAAAAATGTACCAATTACAAATCTGAAACTCTTGCTTCTTGCTAAACACAATTGTACATCAATGAGTTTTTGCCTTTCCTGTTTACCTCTAACAAAAAAGCTAGAACAATAAAATGAAAATGATAATGCTTCACCAGGGTACTAATAAGAATTAGGTTGCAGAGCCACTAAATAGAGGGCAGACTGTGTGTACTGTGTTGTGTTGGGTGGTGCTCAAGTACAGTCTGGCAGGAAATGTGTGACAACACGGAGAAGCTCCAGTGACAGCAGCAGCAGCAGCCGCAGCCACAGCTGGGCTTCATATGTATAGTCCCCTCACAGCCCTGCAGCACACTAACGTCACTTAAAATTGCAACAGATTGGTAGCAAAATGTTTGATTAAAGAGCAAAATGAAGTCTAATAGGCAATCAGCACATTTTCCTTACATATTAAGAACCACAGAAGTTTTCAAATGAAGCTTGTTATTTCAGTTAGTAAGGATTTATGTGATTTCTTTTGCTAAATGATTCTCCAAGTCTGTAGTCTTGAGGTGTAGATTAGCAGTAATAACAACTGTAATTTTTCAAATTGATCATAAATCAAATCTGCCATTTTCTAAGGCAGAGTACCACTGTAGCAATCCAAAATGTTACCTGTTCTTGTTCATGCTCTGGAATTTAAGTCTGAATCTGGTGTATAAATGTTGGTGAAAATGTTAACAGATACTGACAACTAAATGTCATATTCCTAATATATTTATTTATAGCAGATCTCCAAAGTCAACAATGTCTGTACAAGTGCTCGCCAGTTAATCCAGGTTTTGTTAATAGTTACCATTAGGCTTTACTGGGGTCTTCCAATCCAGCTGGATGACATCATTGCGCTGCCCCACAAGACTCCAGCGAGGTGCGCTCACACCCGCAGGGACGTTCTGCTTGGTGGTGACACTACTGAAGGGGCTATATCCCCAACCAAAGCTGTTCCAAGCACCCACCCTGTATTCATATTGGGTGAATGGGCTGAGGCCTGTATCTGAAAGCAAAGTGATATCACAATGAATATTTAAGAGCCAACCTAAAAAATGCATTAAGCATTGTAAAGCAGTTAAAAAAATATAGCACTTTGGTAAAATGTGACAAAAAGTTTTACAGTTTGGTTCAATATCATCAATACATCTGCCATTGACTTGGTATAACTGTACTTTAGGTCACTATGCTGCTGAAATGTCAAATTTGAACACTATTTCAGAATCCTTACGAACAGAAAAAGATCCCCATAGATGAAGCAGTTTAAATGCTAAACAACTGTGTAAATAAATAAGAAAGTATATTTAAAAGTGCCTAGATTGTAAACTGAGATGGCTACAAACTGTAAACATACACCTATCAGCCACAACTTTAAATCCACCTGCCTAATATTGTGTAAGTCTCCCTTGTGCCACCAAAACAGCTTTGACCCATTGAGGCATGGACTCCACAAGACCTCTGAAGGTGTCCTGTGCTATCTGGCACCAAGACATTAGTAGCAGATCCTTTAAATCCTGTAAGCTGTGAGATGGGGCCATCATGGATCGGACTTGTTTTTCCAGCACATCCCACAGATGCTCGATCGGATTGAGATCTGGGGAATTTGGAGGCCAAGGCAACACCTTGAACTCTGTCACGCTCCTCAAACTATTCCTGAACAATTTTTGCAGTGTGGCAGGGCCACTGCCATCAAGGAATACTGTTGCCATGAAGGGCTGTACGTGGTCTGCAACAATGTTTAGGTAGGTGGTTTGAGTGAAAGTACATGAATGCCCAGACCCAAGGTTTCCCAGCAGAACATTGCCCAGAGCATCACACTGCCTCCGCTGGCTTGCCTTCTTCCCATAGTGCATCCTGCTGCCATCTCTTCCTCAGGTAAACAACGTACATGCACCCAGCCATCCACATGATCTAAAAGAAAGCGTGATTCGTCAGACCAATCCGCCTTCTTCCATTGCTCCATGGTCCAGTTGTGATGCGCCCATTGTAGGTGTTTTCGATAATGGACAGGGGTCAGCATGGGCACTCTGACCAGTCTGCAGCAACGCAGCAAGCTGTGATGCACTATGTGTTCTGACACCTTTCTATCATGGTCAGCAGGTTTTCAGCAGTTTGTGCTACAGTAGCTCTTCTGTGGGTTCGGACCAGACGGGTTAGCCTTCACTCTCCACACGTTGGGCTCCCATAACCCTGTTGCTGGTTCACCGATTGTCCTTCCTTGGACCACTTTTGGCAGGTACTAACTGCTGCATACCGGGAACACCCCACAAGACGTGCTGTTTTGGAGATCCCCTGACCCAGTCGTCTAGCCATCACAATTTGGCCCTTGTCAAAGTTGCTTGGATCCTTATGCTTGCCCATTTTTCCTGCTTCCAACACATCAAATTCAAAAACTGACTGTTCACTTGCTGCCTAATTTATCCCCCCTACCCCTTGACAGGTGCCATTGAAACGAGAGAATCAATGTTATTCACTTCACCTGTCAGTGGTTTTAATGTTTTGGCTGATCAATGTTTAGTACTGTAATTTACAGTTTGGAATCAAACATTTATGTTTTGCTACACCATTTCAGTTTCTTCAAGGCACTATATAAAAAAAATGGTGTTCATAAATAGTGTAGAATTAACACATTGCAATGTTGAACAACTTGGTGTTCAGTAAACTGAAAATATTCCCACAAAAAATTACTGCAAGGTACGCAGGTAAACATATACAGTAGAAGGAAGATTATATGAAATGTGGATTACAGGTCACCCACATATTAAAACAAAAGCTATGGTTGTACTATTCCAAAGCAAAGTTTGCCACTTTTTCCGCCTGACAACCATAGTGTATTTGCACTAAAAGCACATTCATGTGCCAGATCTGAGTAACTGACAAACATGTTTCATGTTTAAATCCAGCAGTACTTTGCGTATGCCATTATCTGATAAGGACAATAGTCACAATCGTGATGGCAGCCCAGAAGCTTTCTCCCTCATCCCACTGTGGACCTTGATCATACCTGGTGTATGCAGGAAAAACCTACATAAAACCACAGGTCACATAAATAAAACATTGTGACGAGGTACATTTTGACTGCAGCCATATGTGTGCTTTATGGAGCCACAGGAGAGTGCGAGAAAGAACAGGCTCTGTCACCTCGCTGCAAAAACAAGCTTTGTTATAAAGAGTGGCAGGGGACGCCGTGTTTACAGCCTGGGTATTCTTTATCAGCCTGGACTGTTCCCAGAAACAGCAGTTTGCTGTAAATGTGCTGCGTGGCGGGCTGCGTGTGTAAATCACTGTGATGGGGGCTGTCGGTTACCTGAGTTCTAGCACGACACTGCAGCCCTGTGTTCATTACGGGAGAGGCTAGAGCAAGAGATTGGATGTGCCACTGACTGGCAGATTTATTTGATCTTGTTTAAAAATAAAATATAAAAAACAAAAAATAAAGGTTGGTGGGATGCAGCATCTCTGAGTTCTAGATACAAATTAAAAAAAAAAAACATTTTCAGACTTACAAGTCTTTCGCATACCAAATTGTACAAAAAACTAGCAACAGTGGAATGTGATAGCATACATTAAACATACTTAAAGATCACATATTGTAAATTGTTATTCATGACAGTCCCCTGTCTGTCCAGGCCCAACCATGCTTGGTGCATTTCTGAGAGCCTGCTAAAGCTTATTTTGCTTGTTTTGTTGGGGTCTGACAAGCAGTAGGCAGGTGGGGGACACGGCAGGTTTATGTGTTTTTGCCCAGATGGTGTCACAGCGATGACTAGAAACACTCTCTTCACGCTTATCACTCTTCCCACTACATCTCCATCAACCCATTAGTCTTCGTTAAATACATATATCCAACCATGCACACAACATGCCCAGGCTTTCCCTTTGGAGTACTGTATACAGCAAAAGCATGACAGCAATGTAAAACGGAGTTCCAAAAGTTTTACTGTCTAAGGAACCAGGCTGACAAACTGAAAGTTATGACACTGCAATCAATACCAGCTCAAGCATCTGTTCCACTGTTGGCTGCAAATCTCGCAAATGTCTGACTACTTTTGCTGCCAAAACATCAACAAACACATCAATCTGTGGTGCATCAACATATGTTTGTTGTGGATGTATCACAGACCTCTGGCTAATACCAGTGAGATCATTTTCCAGGAAATACTTTTTTTAACCACATTGGCCAGAATGATGCATAAATACATATTATAAGGCTCACTGTAAAGAATTAAGGTGAAGGCTTGAAAGTTAATGTGCATGACTAAATTTTTTTCTATAGCCATAAATCTGTCTGTGTATTTGTTATTTATAAACAGCTTTCTTTTTTAAGACACACACTTGAAATTTGGCACACAGGCACATCGCACAGAAAATGATGTTTTTGCATTGACAAGTTCATTACACTAGAAAAAGGTTACTTACCACTGTATTTTAAAAATTTAAAATTTTTATCTCCGACAAGTCTTGGAGAGGCGGAGTGATGATGTCACATGCAGCACGTAGTATTGTGAGAATCAGAGCATACACAAGTAACGTTGGCATATTTTCTCCTCCCACACAACCACATACAAATGTTGATGTATGTGACTCATGGATTTTCTTGCCTCATGCACGCAAACACGCAGGGACGCACACAGATGTACATTCTCTCTCATACAAACAAACACTAATGTATTTTCTCACTCAAACACAAACAACTTAAAACATAATAAAAGTCTGGTGATATATACCTTATTACTGTGTTAACATCCCTACGGCCAGTGTATGCATTGCTGTCAGCGACATCTGTTGTCAGTTGTTATATGTGAGCAAATGATAATGTAAAAGTCAAGTTCATTATTTCCATATTCTCATTGAGTTATATATAATATTATACATATATTATGACAGGCGTGCATGTTACACTCTGTGGTGCTTGCCTTGCTGTTTTTCATTGCACGGAACCCTGTTATATGAGAGCTGACTGTAGATGTTTTTCAGGATTGCTGCTGTACCTGTGAAAGTGAATGTGTTTGCATCTCCGGTGTAGATAACCTCTTCCACAGAGTAGCAGAAGTCGTTTTCTCCTGTTGGTTGTGCTGCTCCTGTGACTGTGGGTAGAGGAGCAGTAGGAGGCATACTTGACACCAGGGTGCAGGTAGATACAGCCGGGTTGAAGTCACAGGTACCACAGTAGGCCTTATTGGCTGCAGAGTTCAGACACAGGATGCCAGGCCCACAGCCTTCCTGTTGCAAATATATGTCAATACATTTAAATTCATTTTACTGACAGTAAACAATATTTTCTTTCCTCTATAAAGTGGCTGCATTTCTCTGTGTTCCTCAAAACCTTCTTCTATAATTGCATGACTTTTTTGCCTATTTTTTTTTAAATATACTCAAACAGATAATATTCCTCATTGCTATTCCCTTCTATGGATCCAGAAACATTATTGCAATCCTTAAAAATGTCAAACAGTGAATTTTCAACAGAAAGGTGCCTTTGAGATGCTGATACTGTCTAGCATGATAAAAAACACAAATCTTATCTGCTGCAAACATCAAAGTCACTGAAGTCAGGTGTCACCATGAAGTCCTGCAGTCAAATACACAACCACCATCCCCATACATGAGTTATGCACCTCAGTGTGGCTGCCAGGTGAAGGCCTGTCTGCACACACATGTGTCAGTGGGTTGTAGCCAACACTGCTGCAGCAGGCCTCCTCTTGTGCAATGATTTTGGATCCACAGCACTTTACCACTGCCGTCCTATTCCCTATTGGGTAGGCTTTTGCCAGTCCATCGTTACCCCAACAGCACAAGGTGTTGGATGAATTCACATAGAGCTCCCCACAGCAAGCCATACCTGTGCAGGACAAAATGAGGGAAACAAATGAAAAGACAGAAGCTGAAGAAAATGCATAAAAGCACACTTTGCAACAGTTTGCAACAGTACAGTACATGGAAGCTAAGAAATTCCCTTGAGTTTGCAGGTTGCTATGGACAAAGGAATGCCAAAATAGTAAAAAGCATTTAAAAAAAAAAAAAAAAAAAACCTTCAAACATGTAAATAAATAAAAAAATAAATAAATAAATAAAAAAAGAACTTTTCTGATATCCATGATTTCACTATTTGTCCTTGGAGGCTTGACTGTCCAGTGGCACAACAGACACATAGAAAAATAGTGCAACGGTCACAATGAATTAACCTATTTTCTACATTTTCTACTAGTTTTATTATTGGATTTTTAACTGTAAAACCTGGCAACTGGGCAATTTTTAAAATGTGATGCAATATTTGCCCACAGCAGTGAAAATACACAGCTTCTGTCATATAGAGCTATGATCAATAAAGCTTCAATATTTACTTCAGCTGCGTACATTTTACATGATACACATAAATGACTCAACGTTTACTTTGTATTTTACAAAGGTTTTAATGTTTGTCTAACAGGAAGTGACTCCTGCTTTATTTCCATGGGTAAACCATCACTACTTTAATTACTATCAACCTTGTTCCAGTATGATAAATTGCTAATTGCTTAATACCCTAATCAGTGTTCATTCTTTGCACAGATAAACTGTGACAGTACCATTAATTTAAATAGTAATTTCACTTAACAGCCAAAACGGCACAGCAGATTTTTATGCAACATTTTCTAGAGACTGCATCCATCACTGCAACATTCTGACATAAAGATGTCTGACGCGCACTAACTCACTTAGGGACAGCAGATGTTGCAGAGCCTGGTTTGGTGGCAATTCCCAGGGTGCATCACTTCAGCTTGACTGACTTGCAAATCAACAGCTCAACAGTTTTCTAAAATAGCTTTGCTGCCCTCTGCAATGCTAACATTTTTTGTCATATTTTTTTCCTGCTTGAGAACACTTTGAACTCTTGACACTCTGACCTAGAGTTTGTTCTCCCTCTCATTCACTTGCCACACATTTTATGGAGATCCCCAGTGTTAATCACATCAGCTCTGTGGACCAAATTCATTTATTTTATATTATGAAGTACTCTCTCTTTAAGCAATTCACATTATCACATTAAAGGTCAACACTAATACATCACTGAAATATCAGCAGTGATCCAAAAGTTAGCATATATGTTTTTATCTAGCGGTGAAATTATTTTCCTAATCTTCAGATTCACATTGGATTTGCATACATTCATCAGAGTGAAATAGAACCAAATGAACACAAGGTGCTTAGGCTCAGTGAATTAAGGTTCATCCACTTAATGATAAGTAAATATTTGTCGTGCAATGAATAACTGATAAAAATGTATGCAATGGATTACACAAGCCTTTAGACACAAAACTGAAACTTAAAACAAACAGAGAGCTTTTAAATACCTGAATATATTAATAAGATCACTTTGGACAAAGCAAGGCACAGTTCAATGTCATGTGAGAGTTTTCAGAGGTGAGTTTTTGCTAAGAATTAAGCAGCAAAAGGGTAAAACATTTCTGTAGTATGACACATTAGAATTTTGAAAATGAACTAATTGTCTGCTTTCTTTCCTATATAGTGCCACACTGAAATGACATGCCAACCAGTGGGTATATTAAATAAGTGTCACAGTGTAGGAACTGCTCAAGAGATGTTCTCACAATTGTGTGTGTGTGTGTGTGTGTGTGTGAGTGTGGTAATTCTCATAATTGTGTGTGAATATTAAAGAGGAAGAAAAAGGAAACAGATGCCTGTGTCTTTGTATGCTTCTTGATGATGGTTACCCAGTGAAGCTGCATCAGTGCAAATACCTTTCATAGCTTGTAAATTTTCAACTAAATACTGAATTAGTAAACAAATTGGTGAAGTGAAATTAGTAATTAATGTTGACCTGTGTTATTTTAGAATTTTTTTTATCCATTCAAGCATCAAGAAGAATCAAGAAGAGTTTATTTGTCAAGTACATAGCAACCGAGTATACCATGCAATGAAATGCGCCCTGATTCAACAGGAGACTGTGTGTGGTTACATTCCAGAAAGAAGAGAATTTACGAGTACAGAACAACTTGAAAAAAATTTACGAGTAAAGAACAACAAAACAAACAGTCAGACTTCATAGAGTACATTTTCAGTACATTTCACTACATTTTCAGCCATCGTGTCGACGCCATCTTGAATTATAGTAGATCTTGGTGGAAAAACTATTCAATTTGACTTCTAAACTGAAACTTGGATCTTAAGGAAAAATATAGACCAAAATCTATTCTGTAGTAGTGTAGTGAATTATGTAGTGAATCATGCTGCAAGCAAGCAAAGGACACCCTCTGGAAGAAATGGATTCTGAAATTTTAAGATGCACATATCAACATACTTGCATTTATGCAAATTACTTTTTCTCCATCTGATAAATGCACTACAACATACTACACATGTGAACCATTAGTGTGACTATTCATATTTTTATGTTTGCAATATCTTACAATTTTATTGAACACAGATCCCCTGCAAGTTTAGATCGCAGCCAACTTGGTGGTTAGACCTGCTGCCTTTGGATTCTAAAGACTCTAGTCTGATGCTCCAGTAAATAGTGAAAAATTATACAAATAGTTAAATCACTCTAAGTTGCTTTGGAGAAAAACATCAGTTGAAAGAATGCAGGTAACTATAAATACAAAAAGTCTGAAGATTTATAGGACCTGTTGTAGCTCTACATACTGTATCTGAAAGTCATGGGATCACTTTAATTCAGTGTTTGCATTCTGATGTCAGTGGGAGAGCCACAAAAATGTGCTTCCTCAACTGAAAATGTGTTAATAGCCCAAGGATACTGCTAATGATTAAAGTAACTTAATAGAAAGCTCATAATCATAAATACATTAAAAGAAATGTCTTGACATATTCTGTCTGTGCTCCAGCTTGGAAATCTCAGACATTAATAGCTGGAATAGACTCCAATCTGCCATTTGTGTCTCATCATTTGCAAGGGAGTTTTTGGCAGTGCATTGCAGGGACATATGAAATATGATTAAATTCTGGACTGTAACAAATGCCGAACCTCATCTCCAACAGCAAAATGTTTAACTATCTCTGTAATATTTGCTGGCAAATGGTCACTGTGTCCTTGAAAACATATTTGATTATTACATTTTTAACATCATCCCAGCACATTTTCATCACCCCGCCATCATGGTCACACTCGCTATGATAACACTCTCTGTCCAAAAGCTTTTAACACTTGAATGGTGCAAATATTCAGATTTAACCTTCAGCATCTCATGTATTGTATCTGTGCCCTGTCATGGAGAGCACTCCACATGGGAATTAACCGATGGGCTGGTTAAGGAATGAAGAGGAACTTAACCGGAGAACAACCCCACATCATCATTGTGCAAACACTGTTTGAAAGGGTGAGACTTTTCAGGCACTCTCGTGGTGAGGCTGGAACCCTGATTTACAGCAATTGGTCATCCATAAAGGAATAAATTTGAGTCCAACCCTTTGGTTTTAATTTTTTTGAAAAAGCGGTCACATTTAACATTCTGCCAAACCCTGGAAATGTTACTTACTATATATTTTCATTCTTACTAAATCACTTAATATATTACTAGAATATTAAGCCAAACACTTGCAATTGTTGCTTAGTTGATTTTAATCTTGGTAAATAAAAAAACAAAGCGAAAGTATTGCCAATTTATAGCTTACAGTGTTTACTTTCATGTAGGTTTCATTTACTGCAACCATTACATATGTGTACATACTGTATGCATGCATGTTTTTAGAAGCAGTCAATGTGGTCTCCCACAATTCCATCTGCCTCCTGGAGGTAAGGTCTGACACCAGGTACTGTAGACCGGGATGTGTGACAGATCGCACTTTGGGGATTCAGTAATTACATTCCACTCCCACATCATCTGGGGCTCTGCGGGACGAGCACAGGATCTGTCTGCAATGCATTTATTTACATTTGTGTGAATCAGCCCATTTGCCTTCTACACATATAGAATTGACTTGGCTTCTGAACTGAAGGTTTTTTAGATTGTTCTGCATGGGTTGGAAACTGAAACTTAATTCACTGATAATCACATAATTTAAGAGTTTTTCATTCTAACATATCCTTTATACCCCCTGCAGGCATGATCCAGGGGATGATCTGATTTAAATTAAATAAACTAAAAACATAAACTAAATGTTGTGTCATAGTATGTATGTGATGCTTCATTCTTTTCATCTCATTCTAAAAATATTTTAAAAATGTTGTCAAATGTTATATTTAAGTATAAGCAATCCACTGAAAATGAAATCCTCCTGGTGCTGGAAGATCCAACAGTCATAGTCTACGTTTCTATTCAAGTGCATAAGCTTTAATGCCCTAATTACAACAAGACATTTAGACCTTAAGTCAAAGTGGCAAGAGAAACACAAGAGTAACATAAGAGCATCTGTCCACTTTAAAGTCAACATGCACTGAGACTGGACGTAAGACTTAACAAGTCATCTGGCACTTGCTATCTAGAAGCAGCCAGGCTGAAAATAAATAAAATAAAAAAACACTAAACCTTAAGAGCACAGTAGTGGGCTGCCAAGGTTAAGTAGTCGACTCTGTATCCGTGGGGCCCAGAGAGTAGAAGAGCAGAAGCAGAGCTCGCAGCTGGAGGCACTGCAGGCTGCTTGACAGCAGCGGTACCGGGCAAATGGCCGTTAGTTTGTCCTAACAGCACCATCCATCATGCCATATGTTCTCTACAGGACACATGCACTAATGAACGACAGGCTTTTCATGCACCTTATTTTACCAAGATGAACCAAGGTAATGTGCAATGTGGAAGTCTTCAGCTTTGCAGAAGCTGTGAATACCTCTGCAGACACTGAAGATTAAGCTACAAATAAGAAAACAACTTAGCCAAAGTACCAAAATGAAATGAGAAAGAGAGTGTACAATCAGTCCATGAAACTATATTAGTTTTCTTCATTTCATCTTTTAATTCGGGGGGATGAAGACAGCTTTTCAAATGTCATGCTTAATTTTCTCTCTTTTTCTCTCTCTTATATTTTTGCCATTAAATGCAAAATTTAGCAATATATATGCAACCCTCTGAAATAAATTTCAGTTTTAACAGTTTAATGATTGCTAAAATAAAAGTTATAATTTATTTTGTATACAGACTTTCTTATATACGCCACACCAGAGTACAAGTCTGAGGTGACACAAAAAAAAAAAAAACATGCTTTATAACACCAAAAATAGTTTACATGAAAAAAAATATAATATACTGAAAATCAAAGATAGGGTGGGGACTGCATTTCCTACAGAACAAAAATGGTCTTCAGCAGCTGATCAGTTAATAGCAGGTTGAGTTTCAAAATAATTAAAGAAGACTGGACAAAGCTGAGCTCAACTGTGGCACACAATGTCTATTTACTCAATTTTTACTTCTCATGTACTATTATACATCTGTAATAAATTTTGGCTTAATGTTGCTTCCTTACAGCACCTGGGTTGCTTGTGGTCTGTCTGTCTTACCTTGGGTGGGTGGGTAAGCAGTGCCACTCTCTTCATTCCCGCAGCAGACCATGTGCAGTTCTAGCACCTGGCCCCCACAGCACTGTGAGTCAAAGCCATCATGGAGCTCTTCCCTACAGCAAATCTGCCCACTGGAGGAGGAGAATGGTATCCCACCACAGCAGGAGTCCCCGAGCCCCACAGAGACAAGAAGTCCATCGATGCTGGGGCAGCACACCTCTTCTGAGAGAGGCAGGCCAGAGATAGGAAGGAATTACAAGTCCATCTTACCACTTACCTTCAGTAAAACAATGGTTGGGAATTACCAACATATGCAGTAGGCAATTGTTTAAAAAGTGGCTTTGGAAACTGAACATTGACATTTCAAGTTCTAGAAAGATCCCACTGTTTCACTCTTGAGTACTTAAGATTTGTAACCAGTACTGTGACAATAATATTCCACAAAATGGTGAGTAATAAATGACAAATACTTGTTCGTAAAAGAGTCACAGACAATAGCCCTTACCTGGATGCACTGGCCTATAGTAGCTTCCACAGCACTGATGTTCGGGGAGGGGGGCCAGAAGCTGTCCACCACAGCACACGCTATGTAACATGTTTTCCATCTTAAGATAGTAATTTCCACAACACTGATAGCCATGTTCAATCCTGTAGGTGGTACCTGCACAACACACCTGAACACACGAGGTCACATGTTTGATTCGGCGTACCTCAAAAGAGCTGCTCCTGCCTGGATGAGGAGTGTTTTGTGCAAGGTACCAGAACTATATTCTCAAAACTCTTAAAGCTACCTGTCAGAGTGAACAGGAAAACAATCAACAAAAAGTTGAAAGATGCTCACTCTGCTTTCTTTCATAAGTGTCTTAAATTACAGTACATAAAATGCTGATGTTAGCTTTTGTGCCTTCTCTGCTGGTTCACAGGGAAGCACTTACCACATCCTCATTTCTTACATGACAAGAGCTCAATTACTGGACCAGGAAGAGCTTGTCTCTGATCTAAGTCTGACTTGGGCTTCTGGCTGCTGGCACTTCTATGTAACAACACCGCTGCTATATTCAGCCAGTCTGACTTTCTTTTTTGGCAAGAGCCCAGGATTTTCAACAGCACTCTGGCAATACCCCTGTCACACTGACCCCTTTGCAGCTGACATTGTTTTTACCTTCGGCTCTAAAAGAATATATTTCAAGGGACACAAACTGAAGTGCAGGAATACATAAATTACCTAATTGTTAGTTTGAAAATTTGCCAATTGGCTTGCTTTTTTAAAACCTTGTAAGTATGAATATCATTAACTTTACATGTACAATGAGAGCATAACAACAAAAAATAGAAGCAGCATTTACACTCTATTAATTAAAATGTAGACGTACACACTGACATTAATACAGAAAACAATACCCAGATATCAATGTTACTGTTTTCACTCAAATGATCAGTAAAACCTTATGTAAAACAGCTCAGGAGAGTTAATTTGATCCCATAGGGACTATGCCATGATCAGATGTACTCTCAGAGAGATGGTTAATATGTTAAAATTAAATTAATAAAAAACTGAAATAATTTATTTGGTATATGCAGACAGAAAGATGGTGGTGGTGGGGGGCAACAGAGGTCTGGAATACTGTGTAATTAACACAGAGTAACAATTCATATGCACTGCCCGTCGGTGTCAGCTTGTACCCAACCGCCTTGCAAAGCATTCCTATTTTTTTGTTCTTGTATTACAAGGGAAAACACTTGTCCTTCTGCAGCCCGTGTTCTTTGTCTCTCTCCCCCCTTGTGTATTACTGTCTTGGTGGAACGGTGGGGACGGACAGCCCAGGCTCTGTTGCCAAGTTGGCTTGTGTTCAATGACATTAGGATTGCAGCAATAGCAGAAGACAAGTTAATCTGTTTACCGAAAACAATTGCGAGGACCAGCGCTCTGCGCATGCATAACAGCCACAGCAATTCGTATGCTTGCTGTGCTCTGCTGATGAGACTCATCACCCCACCCCCTCACCTGTGTTGAAGTCAGCTACAACAAGATGCAACAGTGTTTGAGACACTATACTGGTACAGAAAAAAAAAACAAACCAATAGGTGTTCCATCACAGGGGCCAATACCTCAGTCTCTGGTTGGAAGCAGGATAGCCCACAGACATTCTCTTCAATTGAGCACTCCAGGTAAGCGCAATGGGTCCCTGCCCCAGAGGTTTGGCTCAGCCCCTCATGGCAGGATACCAGTGTTCTGCGGTGCACGTCATAGCCGAGTAGGATGCCATTGGGCTTGCCAGGCCATGTCCAATCCAATCGAACTGACCTAGAGGACAAGTGCGAGACAGTTGTGACAGTGATGGACAGGATAGGTGGCCTCTTTTTGGCCTATGAACACTCCCCTGTAAATCCCCAGATGTGACTCAGGTATACAACTCAGAGTCATATAAAAGCCTTAGTGTCACTTTAAATGTGCTATGTTTGTGACTACTTTAACAGATATTCTTTTAAGTTTTTGTTATAAGCTACTTCACAACATAACATTTACATTCTAAACAGGAATTTAAAATGTATAGAATAGTTAATTTTCCCCTCTGCTGTAGGAACACTACTACATGCTGTGGTTCCATCTGTGCCAGCAAGGAAATGTACATTTTTGGGGGTTTTTTTGTGATTTGAGCTCCTAGCAACAAATGACGTTTGTTTCAAATTACAGAAAACTTCACCACATATTCCTTTTTAAAAGAATTCATGCAAATATTTTGGTTCCTAGTGTAAAATCTACAAAAGTAATTTCATTACAAGAAGGATATTCACTTTTCACTACCAACAGTGTTAATCAGAGACCAACTGTATTTCAACAAAAATCAAAATAAGTAAATACATAAATTAAAATATTATGTTATTCACAAAATACTTCAGTTTTTAAATGTTGATTTTATATCATATATCTCTAATGTACAAGTTGCATATGTCTAAAAGTTATGTACAAATTCTTTCTGAAATCTATGCTATACTGAGTAGGCTGATTATGGAAGAGTGTGATCACTTAAAACTGATGGATCTCTTTGGCTGATTTTGAATTCATGAGCAGTGACAGAGACTCCTAAATACAGAGAGTGAATAATTTGGAGATTACTGGATGTCATTACAACACAAAATGTATCTCGCAATTACAGTCAAGGCTAGGCGACATAGAAAATGCATTAGTATTATTTTCCAAAAGGTGCCATTGCTGTCCAATACTAATCCCTAGTTCAGGGAAAACAGCCTGGATTCATATTCTGTGCAAGCATGTGGTAAGCCGTCACTCGCAGCACATGTCATATTTCAATCAAATCTTTAAGCTGCTCCACGATTCCTAACCCTGAGACTCACATAACAGTGGCAACGGAATTAATGAATTAGCTATTGATTAAATTCCACTCTGGCAAATCTACCGTGGCAAATAAATGAACTGTTCAGGGCACGTGAAGGCCATGGACAGGCACATCAGGGCAATCGATCAGTATTTAGTATTCTATTGGGATGTAAGTACACCAGTGTGATAATATGACAAGCAAAAGAGAACAGGACTGGAAGTTGGGTGCTGAAAGACAAAAAGAAATGCAGACTTCTTCTATGGCTCTGTGGATTACATTAAACTGCAGCATACAGGCATGTCCTTGTCTCAGCACTCTTTTACAAGACATATCTCCCATGTTCTGACTATCTTGCTACCTTAACCTGCTGAATATATTCAAGGCATTGTCCCCCCTCTCTTTCTTTTTCTGGGGAAAAAGGAAGCCTTCCAATACTGTTTCCATACAGGATGGCGATGGATACAAAAAACGCTTTGTGTTGAGAATTTAGTCTTATAACTGGTGAAGGACCTGATGGGATTGTGTCAATGTGCAATTGTGACATACATAGAACAAAAAGTACACTGTGAGCATTCCACATATAGAGTACACATCTTAGTGCACTGTGTATGCATTTCACAAAAGGATTTGAAAAACAGTAGTGCTGTACAATGTACAGAGGCACTACATGGAGGTGCAGGATGGCAAAAAGCTAGAACTTCACTGATGGGCTTTGAAATGGTAGATGCAGAAACCAGAGGATCATGTACAGCCTGTTGAACTTCTCTGCATTTCTTTTTAAATATTCGATACCATTTTAAAAAAAAAAAAAAAAAAAACTTAAGGTAGTGCTGTTAGCATTGGTTTTACTTACACACACACACACACACACCTTGAATTACAACTTTCAAGTAACAATCTTCTGCCACCAATGATGCCACAATTTAGATTTTTATGAAAAAAAGCTTATATAAGTAAGAAACATTTAGTTTACACTGTCATGGTAGCATTTAAAGAGATACAACACTGTGACATAACAAACAAAAGACTGCTTTATATACAACAAGGCGTACATGTGAGTTTCTTTCACAAGTAGAACTCGTAGTAGAATTACCCATGTACAACAGCACTAAATATTACCATATTCACCTATGTAGCACAGTATTAACTGTAGTAGTAAATGTTACCACCAAATACATGAGGTGAACATGGAATTAGCCAATTTTTTTGGCCTGAGCAAGTTGTATCCATGCAGATCAGCGTGTAAATCAAGGGATGACTGTGTGTGTGCGGTTCAGTTTGCACTCACTGTGAGTCAACCACGTGGGCATATGGTGCAGCCAGATTAGCTGGTTGGTCCTCCACAGTAGTCACTTTGGTGATGTTGCTCCATGCACAGGCATACACAGTGCACACCTCAACCTAAAAGCACAAATCCAGCATGTGTCATGCGCAGCCATGACAGCTTGAATTCAAAAGATGATAAAATGACAGGGAGCTTGGCTTCTGACCTGGATCTCATAGACGGTGAAGGGCAGCAGGCCCCCCAGCTCCAAATACCCAGGTGTAGTGCTTCCTGTCCTGTGGACGTGGCCATCCAGGTAGATGAAATACTCAGTAATCATCCCATTTGGGACCAAGGGGGCTGTCCAAAGCACCCGGACTGCAGTTCTGTTGATTATTACCACCTCTGGGGAGAGTACCCCTTCGGGTTCTTCATAACAAGATGAGAGCAAATGGAATCAATCTGCTGTTAGTCACAAGGATACAAACCATGACATGAAAGCATGCAAAGACATATCTGAAGCTGGATTGAGAGATTATAAACTATTTTTGTCTGACAAGTTCAAGACTTTCTACTTTTTTCTTTGTCATTCTATTTCAACTGAAGGTGACGCATGGAGGAGTCCACCCCGCCCCTGTCATGGGGTCATGCCTTCTTCCCTCTGAGCTCAACACCGGTTTATGTCTGACATCGTGTGGACATTGCTGCTGATTGCCTCAGCTCATGTCGCTGAGTAACTGTCCAGCAGATCATGCAGACCTAGGGGAATCCCTCTTTCTTCAGAGCAGTGTGCCACCTCAAGTTAAATACAAACAAGGAATAAGATAATATGTAATAAGACAGAGTCTTGAACCCTTCATACAATACAACACCAGGTAATCTTTTCTGCAATGCCTGCCCAAGGTTAAGTCAGAATAAACAAAGGCTGCTGTTCGTCATTTTTACACAAGACGACAGATTAAAATGAGGGTTTAAACCTTCTTTTATATGCTACCATTTTTTATGACATGTTGTATCACTACACGTCTTTTCCGAGTTGTTTTTAATCGCTCTTGTGGAGGGGCATACTAGTATGAAGAAGCAAGAGCAGTGCACCTCCTTCACACAGAGCTGGGTCCCCACAGATGCTTTGTGGGCAAATTGAATCACTGTTGACAGAGCGCCGGGGCATAGGGGTTAACTGGCCCAGTCTGGGGGATTCTCCCAGCTGTCTGGATTCAGGGGAGGGTGTGGGGGGTGGGTTCACCAGCGCATCCTCAGCTTTTGTGTGCATGTCCTGCCAAGTCTCTTGCTGCACTCTACCTGACAGTGAGCATGCTCACTTGCTGCCTGTGCTATGCTCTTCTGGCCCATAGTGAAGGTACTAACACAGTATGCTTTCCAATGCCTGGAACATGTCTTAATATTAATTTTTAAAATTTGTGTAGAAAAACTTGAAAGATGAAATACAATGAAATAACAACTCAACAATACAAGAGACCATTCCACAGTCAAAAAAAAATCTACACTTGGAAACATATTTTAGCCAAAAACTATATAACGCAAGACTTAACACTGAATATGAGGCCCATGGTTCATCTTTTTAATTAGCAGTTGGTTAACATATACATTAAAAAGCACCTTACAATGATCTTTGGGGTTCAGATGTGGTAGTTAAAGTGTGCTGTCCTTTAGGCTGTAAAATAATGAAATTGCTCCTGAATGCACTTTGTTAAACGACCCACATCCTTTATTTGGGAGGTAATGATTTCCTAATGTTTTTAATGTAGTTTTTATGTTGATAGGATTAGGTGGAGAAGTTGGAGCGCATCACTAGGTAATCCCAGCTGTTTCCAACTGAGATTCAGGAAGTCTTTGCAAGAACACAAACAGTTCAGGGCAACTTGGCAGGGAATTAGTACCTCCAGCCTGCAGCTCTTGCTATTATCGACAGATTTGTGCTTTCGTCAGGGGAATGGGGAGAGCTCAGTGACTATTGATCACAGGACAGAGGCCGGGGCACCTATCAAAATTTAAAAAAAAAAGGCTAATTTTTGCCCCATTGCTCAAACAAGCTATTGTGAAAAAAAATCAATGGCAGAGGGGAAGAAAGTGCATTTGATGTTCACCTCCTGAATCCAGTTTCCCGAAATGGTGAGATCTAAAGAATAACACAGTAAAGAACCTAAAAAAATTTCCCTATTGGCACCAAGAAAACTGAACTTATATGTACCAGTTTATATAACTTATGTCTCTACAGCAATATAGATGTACCAGTGACATATTAGCTACTTAAAGAAAATCCTTTTGCTTATATCTTTAAATAAAGCAGCCACAATTCTTACCTTTCCAGCTCATGATGGTAATACCACTGAATCACAAATAAACACCATTGAAAATTTATAACTGGTGTTCCCACTGTCCATCACAGCTTGATTAAAGTTTATAAGTCAAAAAATATCCATTATGTCCTGGGACTTTTTTGCAATTGACTTGATGCAATAAGTGTATTCTGTACAAAGAATGCTTTGGAAATAAAAAATAAACTTAGACAATGACCTCACCCTACATGAAATGATAACCTGCATTACAAGAAGAATTAAGGATATTTTTTCAAGTGTAATAATTGGAAAATAATTATATGAAGCGTGAAATTAATAAAAAAGAAGAAACTACTAAAACAGTGTACATCCACTTAAATGCAGTAAGAAATACATTGATATAGGCCTTGGGTTGATTTAACTGATTACATTGCTTTAAGAATATCTGCAGAGTAGAGTGAAAAACTGTTGGTTACGTATGTAAAATTAGCTACTGCTTTGTAAGGGATGAACTGTGACGTGTTGTTTAACAACGGTGATATTTTTCATACTTATGGATCCAGAAAAGTAATGCGTTAATAAAACCTTTCATGTTGCTTTTATAGTCTTTAGTTAGCATGGACATAGTGGATCTACTGAAGGTGGCAGAGCATAATATTATGGCTCTTGTATTTGTGTATATGCGTCTCTTTCTAGGTGCATGGCCATTATCGAGTCTAACAAGGCTCACATATCAATAAGATATAATCGATATCTCTAATGTATGATTTATTGAAAGCAATTTGAATTCATAGTATAGCAGAAGTGGGAAGGGGCAAGGTGGAGGTTTGGTAAGACTTTTCTAATATATGTATTAGAGTATGTCTCCTTTGTTTCACAGGGACCATGTATTGATTTGCTACTTGAGAATGCTGAATACTTCAGTAACTTAGAATTTTAGCCTCCCCTCACATAATTTTTAATGCAGTAGATATAATCATAGACTGACTGATACTCAACCTCAGGCAGTAAGCACAAAAATCATTATAAAAGTGGACAATAAATGGATTTCACTCTCTCAGAATCACCTCCATCAGATGTGTTGCAAAAGGTGGATTCACTCTTCACAGTGTGGGCCCCATTGAAAACCAAGACTGTGAGCTGGTACTGTGTGCTGGGCTGTAAGTCCCCTATCACCGTGGAGTTGACCCCAGGGGGGAAAGAGATGACCCGGCTGAGTTGTGAAGAGTTGACCCAGAGAGTGTACCGTTCCACTGGCCCTTGTAACTCCTGTAGAGCTGGTGTATCAAAATTAAGTGATAATGGCTGTGAACACTTTGAAATTTCCTACTTTGGTTAATTAAACATAGTTCACATAATCAATAGTGCTAGTTAAAAATCTACATGGGGGGGGGGTGATTGAATAGGGCGTCTATTATTGTGCTAACGTCATCCACGACAAAGACATTGAAGTGGCTCTTACAGGGTGTGGACCAGTTGACCTCCATTGCAGTGTGGTTGAGGGCACGGGCTGAGATTATACTGCCTTCCAGTGGCACTCCGGGCAGAGTGGTGGCCTCCATTGACTCTGATGATGTGAAGCCTACATCATTGTACACTAGCAACTTGTACTGGTATGTAGTAAACCTGTGAACCCAAGACACAGAGCACAGTGCTATGTCACACAGACTACAGAGGTACAGTGGTTTGGTCATCATACTTCCATTTTCAGTACTGAAGAAAAACAATTTCTGTGGTAACATTTATAGTTGCTTCTACTGCATAAAAATGTATGCCATTTGGTTGTAGTTTAACACCGTGCCCATAAAAAAATGAAATCCCAAATACCTTATTTAGATAAATCCATAGTTAACGCCTTCTAATATACTCAATCTAAAAATCAGACATACTGTAACTGTAGGTTTCTGCAACCATAAGAATTTATTGAAAATTAAATGAAAACTAAAGTATCTCGTAGTGAAGTCTGAAGATGTGAACACACAGTAGCATTGCATGGAGTCCTTTTGCAAACCCAGAATGTACGATGAGTGCCAGCAGAAGATTAGCAGAAAACAATTTAATTCTCAGCTATTTGCTTAATGTATCTTTGAACAGTATTAAAAGATGGCATCGGTGCACAAAACAGTTTTGTACACATGGGCAAAGTTTGTTTTAAAGCTAATTTCGGTAATCTCACCTGCTAAGGCCTTTATCTTCATGAAACAATTTGGTTCCTGCGTAAACATTGTACCACAGATCCAAATCTTCAGGGGGCTGGGAGGCCAGGGGCTGGTGGGTTTTCCGTCTCAGCAGCTCATATCTGAGGGTGGTGGTAGAAAAAAATGTGAGGATAATCAGTGCTGCCTCGCTCATGCAATTCTCCTGCCATTTTTCCTTGACAGTTTTTTTGCAGGGTTTGTGTTTTGTTACTCTTTCAACAGTAATGCTAATTTTGTCTGTAATCAGAAGAGCTGGGCTTAATGTGAGGTTTATAAGCCTGGTTAAACAAACACGATCGCTGCCGAAAGTAGTCATGAATTTTAATCACCCTGCTTGAAAACGGACCGTCCTTTACGGCTTAATCGGTTGCAAAACACAGTAAGTTTATGGTGCACTGGCAGGTAACAATGTGATGATCAGGAGACAAAAACAATCATGTATTAAATTTTTTGTTTTGCTGAAATCTTGTTTTCTTGCTCTTTTACCAATTGCAAAGGAAAATATTAATATTAAATACTTATAAAAATATCAGTTGGCGATTTTTACAGCACATGTGTTTAGTAATTACTGATCACCTTGTCTTCAGTTTTTGAAATACTCTTCTCCTAAAAACAAGTACATATGCTCTCCTAGCAAATACAAGTATTCACTGAAGATATAGCTGATAATTTGGTGACAAACATTAATTTAGTCTACTTGCTAAGTTACTTGGTACTGCCTGGGTCAGAAAGTGGCAAGGTAAGCCGTAATAAACTATGGTACATCACTTAATTGCATTACCATAAAAGTGGTTGCATTTACTACATAAAGATTGTTAGTGCAATTGAATAGGCAGATGCTGCAGAGAACAATACAGTAGTCACAGTCCAGTGGAAAAGTGAAAAAGAAAAAAAAAAAAATATATATATATATATATATACACACACACACACACACTGCATCATCAAAATATATTACCCTTACCTCACTAATATGTGCAGGGCCAAACGTGTCATGATTAACTTCTTTATTTTAGTATTTTTATTTTGTTCACATTCTACAAAATGTTACTGTTATTTTTGCACTTATTGCAGCTAGTGTCACCACTTGGCATTGTAATGATGAGGATGATGATGCTGCTTTTGCATCTCTGAAACACTCCACCCTATCACCCCTCACCCTCATCACTTTGGTTCTTTCCTCAATACAACCTACACATCATACCTTTATTTTGTCAGTTTGACTCTTTAATCCAAACATTTGCTAGTGTAATCCATCACCCCTGTTCCATTCCATTCTATTTCAGCGTACAACACAAAAAACAGTCTAATGTATATATGGGGTTCTATATCCTTTTTCATCTGAAAGCTCATGGCAGGTATTTTAGGAAGCAGAAGCTTAAACTGGTTGCATTTAGCAGATGAGGCACATACCTACACTGTGTGCGCATCTGAGAAGGTTAGATGCCACAGAGAGCAACGTGTGTAATGACTGAAGTGACATGCAGACAGTAATGACAAATTATATATCACAAAACTGTATTGCCTTTAAACTTTTGTATTTAGTACACACTGCTAATGTGTGTAATGCTTTGTGTGTACTATTTTGGTAATTTATTCAAAGCATTCAACATCCCCATTACCTCTCCCTTTTGCCCCACACTGTCACCTCTGCCTCTTGCTAATCTGAGTTTTTCCTTGAGTAGCACACCCTCCTGGCACACCTCTGACACCCCTCATCTCCCTCTAGCTGTTCTGTTCCAGCACAGAAAATAAAAATAACTGCCTAATGTAAACGTCATGTTCAACTGTATAACCCAAAAGCCCATATGACCATTTTACTGAATTAGATAAATAATTTCTGAAATTGGATTAATGCTATTTTGTCAATGGGTATAAACTGTGGTGAATAGCAATTTAAACATACAGGTTCTTGTATGTCTTTCAACTTTGTTGTTGTTCAACATGCTTATTTTCAAATGTACATTTTACTGCATACCTTCAAACTGTTAGCTGGATCTGCAAAATGAACAAATATCGATGGAAATGAACGCGGTAAAGGTCAAAACCATCACTCTACTCAATGTACAGACTTTTGAAGTAACAACAAAGAATTCATGACATGCACAAATTTCCTACGCCACTGAACAGATAACAGCAATGTCAATAAAGAAAGACAGTATCATTCTTTGTACAGGGATATAAACAACCAAAATATCAGCATTCACAGCAGATCAGAAAAATAAATATCATTTGATATCTACCTCACATTGGGCCCGTTTGGCCTCTGAGGTGGGGGCCAGGAGACTGCCAGGAAAGATTCACTGACAACCACAATGGACAGTTGTCCAAAGCCTTGCGGAACAGTGGGTAGTGTTGTGACTCGAGTGGGCAGGCTTTCAGTGCACCCTCCAACAAGACCGTTACCCCAGGAGCAGGCCAAAATGGAAACACTGTAGTTAGTGTAGGGCACCAGGTCAGTGATGGTGTAGTTCAGCTGTGACGTGTTGATGAGAGAGATGTGGGGCTCTGGCAGGTGAATCTCATATCGCTCAATGTTCCCATTGGAAATCAGTGGGGCATTCCATGTCACCTGCAAGAAGAACACATACACGTACACACAAATGCACACAAAACACCCAAGGGTAAGGACAAAGATTTTAGCATGTTAGAATTCCTCTTGCTACCTTGGCTTGGTGTTCCATGACAAAATGTTAATGACATCCATTTCTTATATGAACAAAGATGAGTTACAGAGTCTCTGCTTTCTCACCAGTCTCTCCTCTGGTAACAAGGAACACCTCCAGCTGTGTCTCAACATGCATAAGAGGATTTTAGATCGATAAGCTACAGGAAATGTTACAGATCATAAGATGAGCACAATTTGACCTGGAACTAAATGCTACTTTCATTTATGTTTAATACAAAGGGGTTTGGTGCCCAGTCAAGTTAAAATATTTAAATTATTTAAACAAAAAAGTAATGACATTGCACACTTTAAGGGGCATATATGTTTCCATTTGTTTTAAGGGCAGGTGATTTAGTGCAATTTTTTTGCAGCACAAATAAAGAGGATGGGGCGCATTTTGTTCTGGAAAATGTGCAGTTGCTTGCAGCAACTTGTAAATCTAATTTCAACACCTCTTTCTGCATCCCCTCAGCTCATTTAAAAGAGTGCCAGCACATATGTGTTGTCATAGTTGGCAAATGCATATACTAATGTTATCTTTGGGAAGAGATGTTATGGTGATATAAACCTTAAACATGCAATGTTAGAAAAACTTCACTGTTTAAAAAAACATTACGGAAGCAAGGGAAATAATGATGAAGAAAGAATTAAAAAATCTGAATATTTCAGCTGCAAAATAGTAAAAATAAAACCATGCCATTTCCTTTGAGATTAATAAAGTGTTTATCTATCTGTCTATAAATATTACAAAATTATATCTATAAACACAAAAGTCAGCTTAAATCCAATAGCACATAATATATAGAGGACAGCAGAAAAAAACTGACAACTGAAGAATCCTAAAATTCATCCTACACTATATGGCTAAAAGTATGTGGACCCTCCCTTCTAATGGTTGTGGTGAGCACCCATATAGCATACAAACACATTCTAGACAATTGTGTGCTTCCAGTTTTGTGGCCACAATTTGGGGAAGAAGCCCCTTTCCTGCTCCAACATGATTGCCCTCACCACCCCCAACCAAAAGCCAAGCCTTCTCACCCGACATCGTTGCCCAACCTCACCGATGCTCTTGTGGCTGAATGGGAAGAAATTACCAAAATGTGGTGGAAAGCCTTCCCAGAAGGAGGAGGCTGTTATAACAGCAAAAGAGGGAACAACTCCATATCAGTGCCCATGGCTTTGGACTGAGATATTCAACAAGCAGATATGGGTGTGATGCTCAGCTATCCACATACTTTTGGCCATATATGTATTTAAGATATCATTTCTTCTGTTAAAGCAAGTAAGTCATTCATTTTGATAACAGCTAAATGAATAAATAAATAGAGCTATAAGAAGAGCTGCAACCAAATCTACAAAGCATAATACAATATGACAAATAGAAAATAATCTAAAAAGCTTTCCAGGGAACAATTGTTTTAATAGTCAAAAAACTAATTTTATATTAATTGTTAAAATAAATAAATAGATTTTATTCACAAAAAAAACAATAATCACCCATTTAAAGATGCAGATAGTGGATGCTATGGGGACTGTCTCAAAAGAAGTTTAAAATAGTCAGTAAAACATTGTCATCACAATGATGACGCAGTCATGCATATGAAAACAATTTGTTGCAGGGTCTTACATGTGCTGCAGTTCTCACCCAGTTATTAATGTAAATGCAGTAGTTAACAAATTAATAAAATAATAACAGTTTAAAAACACTAAACCTGAGGTTAGAAGAATGAATTATTCAAAGGAGTTTATGTAAATGCCTCTTTTGTTTGAAGTTGTAAGCATTTCTGCCAATGTTCCTGGCACTAGAATGTGCCTGAAAGGAGATGTGTGTGTGGGTGTATTTATACAAAGACTGTTCTAAGCCGCAAAGCCTGTTTGGTTACATTAATTTCCTTTGAATTGAGCTTGTATACAAGCCAAAACACTGCTAGCTGCCTCGTTCTCCTGAGTATAGCTTCCATTGAATTACAAGAATAACTAGGATGGTTTTTGAAGGGGTTTTGTATGCCTATGAAAAATGTGATATCAGCTTGGCCTGTACTTTAATTTTTCTAAAAAAATATTTTTGTAAATATGTTTAAAACAAAAAAAAATCAAAGAAAAGAGATACATCAAAGCACAAAACTTCAGGACAACTGATGTTAATCCTCAACCAAAAATGGCCAATATTTACAGGATCACGTTATTAATGTTATTAAGAAGGGGGAATTTAGTCGGTTTTGAATTCCAAATGAAATGCTGGAAGATGGTCTGAAGTTATACCAAGGTCAGAATTACAGGAAGTTAATCTGCAACTCTACTGAGAAACTTAATTGGCAGAAACAGGTGAAACCTAGCATGGGTCAGCCTGAAATCAGCCAATTGCAGTTACTGAAGGCAATGTCATCCAAATGATAGGTATTACATTTTTCAAATCTCTTTGCCATTAACATACATGGGCGGACTAAGTTAAGGTATGCCCTCATTTGGACATCATTGTCGTATCGCCCCATTTATTAAATGGCAGACATGTGCAGAGTCAAGCTACAAAAGGGTCATAATGTCTTCTTCCTCAAGGAGACCTTGAATTTTAAACATATAGACAGGGTTAGGATGACGGCTAGGACCAAACATCATTCATTGGGATACATAGATGATCCACAGACTAACTAGTGAATTTTAAACTGTATGCTGTGATCTGTAATGTGCAACAAATGTGTAACACCTGTGTAAAATGTATGTGCTTACAGTGAGAAAACTAACAGAGGTCAAGAACAAGGGTACGACAGCAACTAACCTGAATGGTACTGGGTCCCATGACCTGCACAAAGGGAGGCTGCAGGCCTGCAGGACGGGAGGGCCTAGTAGTAACCTGATTCCAAGCACTGCTGTTGGAACCTCCCATCGAGGTGGTGGCAACCACACGATATTCATAGCTGGTCCAGGGGCTGAGTGCAGCTGAGGTGTCCAGGTAGCTGAGGGGTTGGTCAGGCTGTAGACTGGCCACAGTGGAGACCTGCTGGCTGCCACTAACTCGGCGCTCTATGACATAGTGCTGTAGCTCTCCGTTGGGCCTCCGTGGCTGGTCCCATGAGAGCAATACTGAGGTGGGTGTATCTGAATAGAGACGGGGTGGAGGGATGTCCTCTGGGGGGGCTGGTAGTGTTTGAAAGGTCTGGGACATGGGTGACAGGGTGCACCCTGCCTCAGTGCAGCTTTCCACCTCAAGGGTGTATTCCAAATAAGGTTCCAGATGAGAGAGAACGCATGTGGTACTGTTGCAGGGCACATGGGCTCTCAGCTGAGAGTTCTGGTAGATGTTGTAATGGGTGATGATGCCGTTTGCTTGAGATGGGGGCTGCCAGGTCACAGTGGCACTTCTGGACTGGATGCTGGACACTCTTAGGTATCTGACAGGTCCAGGTCCTGTGGGAACAGTATGGAAAAGAGAAGAATATTAAGAGGATTATAGTCACATTTAGCACTTTATAGTCCTCAGTCTAAAGACAATAAGGATAGATAGAAGACAGATATAAGCTTGACTGAAAATGCAGAATATGCTCTACTGTGTTCAGAGTCTATCCTGGAGTCACTGCATGCAAGGCAGTGTACATAGTCTCTCTCTCTCTCACACACACACACACACACACACACACACACACAATGGACAATTTAAAGTGACAAATTAGCATGAAAGACATATTTTTAAAAGTAATAATTTAAGTATCGTGAATACAGTATAATATTAAAAAAAGGAGTCAGTGATGAACCTTTGGAAAACCTGATATTTTGGAAGTCTGATGTTAATCTTGTAAATTGGGTCTTCAAGAGTGATAGTGGCTACAAATAGTTCTACAACTTATAAATAAGTGGAGTTAATTGGAGGAATTTTCTTCACAGTATTAAAATTTGACAAAGCCATAAAAAGAATGACATTAAAAGGACAAACTGATTTTGCCACCCATTGTGGATTAAAATGTAAAGAAGGTGATGTGCAAATCAGTTAATCTGCACAAGAGGACAGGGCTAGTAATTTTGCTACACCACAGGCAAATATGAAATTGTATTTATGGATTTATTCAACAGGGGGTGGGGGAACTATATGGCAAAGGGTGTCAACCACAAAACGTGCTGTGCTTTGAATAGACTGCGTAAAATTGGAGGAAATGCTGTAATCGCTTCAGTTTGTGACTGGTCATTTTCCCTTAGTGGTTACAACAATACTGGTGGCAGTGGTGACAACAAACGAATGGCTTGGGAAAAGCCATTCAGAAGGTAACCCTGGACTCAGACCACTTGGGTCATTTTCCTAATTACATGTATGGTGGAGCCATTATGAGCAGCATTTGCTCAGTGTGGTGTGTCTGCAAAGGGGCTCCCCAGAATCTTTGTCTAGGATATAAGAGAAAAAATAAACCATTTCCTGGGATCTCCCACACTGGGCATCTTCAATTACTCAGGCTGTAAAACTTTAACAGGAGGCCTGGCTTGTCTGCCTGTGATAGAGGTGAAGGTCAACAGTGATGTAGAGTCTCAAACACACAATCATTTTTAAAGACCATTTCATAGTTTGGGTTAATGAAATATTTTTCAATGCCACTAAACATTCAGACTAACAAAACTTTCCAATCAGTAACTTGCAAATAATTTTTAAAAATTAAAAAAAAAAAAAATGTTCTCACACCCTGTGTTTATTAATTGCAACTGAAAAAACAGAATGTATTTAGTTCTTTGGCAGAAGCTGGACTGGGAGGAATAAAACACCACATACCGTGTGCTTATCAACTGAAAATAAGTTCTGCTAAAAACAGTGTGGGCAGAAAACAGTCAACCAGATTTAAACAAGGGGATCTATAGTATTAGATCTATTCTGCATTAAAAAAAAAAAAAAAAAAAAAAAATCAAACAAAGTGTAACTATTGCAAGAAATAAATAACATGGTGTTGGTCTATGGATGTGCACAGCATATATTTTTATCTATAAAGATATATTTTAGGTTTGTCTGTAATAAACAGATGCTTTAAAATGAAAAATTTATACTGAAAAGGGAATGTAACACTAAAATTAAAAAAGTTTCTCAGCTGGTTACATCTTCTATCGTCCTCACTTGTCTTTTTTTCCCCATCCTCTTCTAGTGCCTGATTGATATTTCTGCCCCATGAAAGCTCATTTGAAGGTAATGTTTTCCTCCTCCATTTACATCCCACTGTACCGCGGTAATGGCGTGCCGGCAAGGGCATCCGGATCAAGGTGACTGCTTCTCCTGCGTGCTGGGCGGCTGATGTATCCCCCAGATGGCCCAGATTAAAGCAAGTTCTGATAGGGTACCCCCCTTTACACCCCAACCTATCGCTATCTTCTTGTGATACCCATATAATAACCAGCAAATTCACTGTCCAATTTTAAACATTCAACAGAAGAGGAACCACACCAGCAGTCTGTGTAGTAAAAATGCAAAAACTTTAAAGTAACAGCTGAGCACAGAGCATGTGGTACGTTACATAATGCTTATGTTTCGTCTGAGGTTAATGGAACTATCAGGGCTTTTGGTCTGTTTTACCATTACATAAAAGATGATTTTTCAAAGTGGTGAGAGAATCATTACCACTGTTGCTGTGTTACTGCTATACTGTACATGCACTGTGTTGATAAAGGAATAAAGACCAGGTGGACTTCAGCCAAATGTAGAATAACAAGGGGCCACAATTTCCAGGAGTTTCTCCAGAGGTTGAATGACATGAGGAGAGCTCAGGATTTCTCACATTCTGTGCACCTCACTCCTGTAATTCTAACAAGGCATTCAAATACACCCAGCTCAACTTTTAAATGAAGAACGATAGTAGCAATCCAAGTTCCTTAAATGTCCTTTGTTTTGTGAGGAAGAAAAAGATGCAGAAAGATACAGTAAACTGCAATATATCAGACACTTGAAGATCCATAAAGTTACAAAACACCTCACGTTAATCAAACTGAATTAATAAAATATATTAGTAAATAAACCTTAAGTCATATGGTTTAGGCGGTTTTACACGATATGCCAAAGTCGAGTTCCATTTTTGATTTCAGCCCATATTGCCATTTATCTATTCCCTGTTATTACAGTGGGTGATTTTTTTTTTTCCACCGTCACTGTAACAGGGCTTGCGATTTCGCTCCCTCTGTCTTCTGATAAATAAACAATGCACAGATCTGACCTTTGGGTTAACAGGTTTTTATGCTTGCGCCACTCAGCACTCTAACTGATTCAATTACCACAAAGGTTCGGGGGGCTTCCATGAATACAGAGAAAGTCTCTTTGCCCCCCTCCCTTGCAATACCCACCCATCCACCAACCTTACCTTCTAAAACGCCTGCCCTGTGCAGGTACTCAGTGGCAAATCCTTTGCAGTTCTCTGGAGATATTCCTTAATTGTAAATAATTTTACCATATGAGACAATCAAGTCACCTTGAGTGTAAGACCCCAGTTACCTCCACCCCCACCAACTCTGCTTTCTTTGGGTCTGCGGAGGCAAAGTGTTATTTAAGCTTTACTGGTCTGTGTTAAATTCCGCAATTTGAAGGGCTGTTAAGTTTTTCAATTGAAATTTCATTTAAGATGCAGGTGCTTTTTATTTTATTGATGCTTTACTGCTCTCGGGGTACAAGCGAGAACATAGTGCAATAACAGCAGTCGGCCTCAATCAGCGCGCGGCAACAGCTGTAATCTCGAGACGTTTAGAATACTTAGAAGGGCCTTTTCCCTGCTGCTATAAATCGCTGCGGCAGAAGGAAAAACAAGAGCGCGGCCCGCCAAGCCTTAAATCACATTTATAAGGATTTGGTTAGCATGGTAATAACACAATCAAGTGACAAGGCCAGGAGGGGGAACGCAAGAAAAGGAGAATAGAAGAGGGATTATTTTTAGAATTGCATCAGCTTTAGTGACGGTATGATGATTTTGAAGGTTAGTCTGACTGGTTCTAAGTAGGACAAATTATAACCATCCGACATCGCTGTGAAAGTGATGTGCTATTGTACTGTAAATGCAGCTTTAAAACACTATAAATTTATTTATTGAGTGAATATTAGATACTTTTCCCCTTCAATTTGTACTTTTGCATTTATTCAGTATGTTCTGTGCCAAAAAATATATGCACCTAAAAACTTTGCTACAGGGTTCTCGTAATTAATTACAGCATTTTTAATGTCAGGAATCCACCTCTCCATTTATCTTCCCCATATAGTGCATAACAGAATAGCAATCTGCAATATGATGGGGTACTCAAATTCCATACAACAGAGAAAGTGGTGATAACTCATTCCAACTTCCTAATTGACATGTACTAAAGCATCATAGTAAATTCTGCCTGCCATACAAGTGTGCTTTTGGGGAAAAAATCCTGTAACTCAATCCCATTAATTTTTCAGAAACAATGTTTAAATGTTTATTATCTTATTATTTATTATATTAACTTTATTTTGTTTATTTTATAAAAGGTACAGTATATATATATATATATATACATACTTCTTTTTGTGTTTTGGCATCTTTTTTTATATAAATGTATTTTTATAACCATTTTTAATGTAAGTTCTCCTATGGCTACTTACTAGTAACATCTAACAGTAATATCAACATAATTTTTGCTGTGTAGAGGAGCACAATTTAACTGTTTGCTTAAAAAACATGTGCTTCAAAACTCTTTGAGCCCAGCAACAAAATATTATGAAAATATTAATGCCTGTATGTCTCTATTATTTATATATATATATATATATATATATAAATAATAGAGACATACAGGCATTAATATTTTCATAATATTTTGTTGCTGGGCTCAAAGAGTTTTGAAGCACATGTTTTTTAAGCAAACAGTTAAATTGTGCTCCTCTACACAGCAAAAATTATGTTGATATTACTGTTAGATGTTACTAGTAAGTAGCCATAGGAGAACTTACATTAAAAATGGTTATAAAAATACATTTATATAAAAAAAGATGCCAAAACACAAAAAGAAGAAAAAAGAACTATAGTTAGATTATTTATATTCTGTTGTTATTAAATTATACTTTCAAATTACTTGAGTCTTAAAGAATATTTATAGAATTCTGCAAACAATTATGGATTTCAATAGTAGATAATAGAAAAAAAATAGAATGAAATATGCTAAAAATAATTACATTGCACATTAAATATATATATTTTTTAACTTTTTTTTTATATTGATTTGTAAACCATTTAAACTGTAAATGTTTTATGTATCCTTGGAAATAGATGCATTTCCTAGCTGTGCATTTCTCTGTGGTGCAATGAAAGAGCACATGAAGCACTATGAAAAATAAGATGGCGCTTTCCTCCTCTATTGTGCTGCAGCACAACTGTTTGCACAGCTTCCACCCAAAAATACGTAAAGTTACTATACTTACAAACTGTACATGTACTGCAAAAATGACAATCCAATGAGCAACAATTCCAAGGCAACTATCAAACAAAAAGTTAAGTTCAGGTGAATTTTCTTTTAATTATTATGATTCTTTAAAAATGTATCTAATCTTAATTCTAATAAAGTAACTCCACCAGTTATACAGAATTATTCTGTTATTTTACAAAATCAATACTTTTTCCAGTAAGGTTCAGTATATTGTGAGGTTTAGCTTCAACAGGGCTGGCTGCAGTCAAGCCTGGCTGTGTTCAACAAGCTGAATCTAATTGTCAATTAAATTTGGTCAATTAGTTGATTGAGCAACTAAGGGGGCAATTACTTTTTCACATGGGTGATACAGGTGTTGGATAACTTTGTTCCTTAAATGAATGAAGCAATAATTTAAAAATCATGTGGTGTGCTTACTCAGTTTCTATATGTCCTATATTACAATACATGACAGACATGAAATAATAGGGAAAATCAGGAAAGGGGAAGATACTTTTCCACAGCACTTTGCGTATTGTATTTTGATTTCATTAGAATTGAATAAATAGATTTTTGCTTTTTCAAGGACCTCTACAAATATCTACAATTAAATTTTTTGAATATATATATACACACACACATATATATAAATAATTTATATTTATCAAGTCTTATTTTGATTCAAATTAAAATGTATAACAGAGAAATAGTCAATATGCAAAAGAAATGTATACAATTTCCTAAAAAGATGCTAAATCTTTTTAAAATATTAAGAACAATTTGTCAACAAAGACGTTAATGTGATTCAATGTTTGTTGTCATATATATGCACGCATACACACATGCACACACAAATGTGTGCAAACCACACAAACACACAAAAACAAGGGATGAATGAATGAACAGATGGTATTAATGAGCCTATGAAACCCTTGTATGCCCCCTTTCTTTCACCTTCTCTCTTTCAAAGCGGCACTTGGAGACATTACTGAGACGTCTGAAGAATTTCCAAGGAAAAAGTTTCTCAATGCTGCGGGGCATTAATCCACTATTGAGAAGGGGTTTCTGGAGGGAAAGGGAGGTGTGGAGCACAGTGGGGGGGGGGGGGGGGACTTTGCATCGTAATGAATAGGTGATGGGCCATAATATGGCACATTCCAAATGTATGCAAATACTGGCTCCATAATTATAATGCATGTGATAATAGACTCAAGTATAATTAATTTATAACTTAGCAAAGACTGTCTGTTATGAACCCTAATATGATTCTATTACAGTGATTAGCCCACAATGACACCATCTAGGTCACCCTGCAAGATATACACTTTTAATGCTTCCGTCTCTGTGGACACCCTCCCCCAATGCACCTGTGATTCTCAGTGGGTGCTGATGGGAAGAGCACGGGCAGAATTTACTGTGGAAGCTACAGGAAGTGTAGTGGAAGTTGCACTGTACATGGCACATGTGTTTTTCATTAAGCAGCTTCTTCCAAGCACTAAAATTATTGATGTTTTCACCTTTGGTATAAAGGCAAGAGAACTTCCTGACTGTATTATTTTAAATAAATGCTAAAAGAATCAAGGTTTTTCATCACTCTGTGTTTGGGGTGGAACTTACGGTCTTGCATGGTGAAGAAACTGGCCCACTCGCTTGCTGTTTCTCCATGCCTGTTAGACACGATGAGCTGAAACTGGTACTCTGTATATGCTTGCAGGTCCTCAGCTGTGTAGCTAAAGGTAGTGGTTTCATTCACCAGCACTCTACAGAGAGAAAGATAATGCACTCAGCTGACAGCTCACATCTTCTAAATGAGTAGATTTATTTGTTACTTACACAATGATTATTCCTGAGCTCTGTATTTATTAAGTAAATCTTCTCATTCTTTCAGTTTTAAAACACCTTATTGTACACACTGTTTAACTTTCAAAGTGCAATTTCTTTAAGAGTAAATTTTAAAAAAAAGAACCAACAGGTTTTCCTGACTAAATTTAATTTGTTTCCAATAATATTCTCTTATTATACTTCTTGGTACAATAAATTAAATATATATTCATGAACGTTTCTATGTAAAAAAAAAAAAAAAAAGTAAAAAAAGGATACAGATTAATATAAGCCCCTAAGAGGAGGAAAATAAACAAAGTATTGTGAAATATGATTCACTGCAATCATCATATGATTCCTTCCTGTTTTTTGCAGTACCCATTTTCACCAAGGTTCACAATCAAATTTATCATAGGGCATAACAAATAAATCACATGAACAATGAAATACATTTCAAAAGAATCCCTGGGAATGAGAATGATATATAATACATAGACCTTGTCATTTATTTATTAGAACAGAATGAGAATTTTGCCATTTCTGATTAAATTGCAATTTGTTGTCAGTGAGCATGTAATGAATACATATCAGATGGAAAACTTTTCTGCAGAGTACTTCTGCTTTGTACAAATGGCTCACGTTATGTATTACAGGCACCATCATGTGTCCTGATAGGTAAAACTGTACTTTCCAAGTTGCTGCTCAGCACATGACTATACACTGTCAGTGCTGCAAAAACATGTTTTCAAATGTCAAGCCTGTTGTTTGTCAGAAAAATGGATAAAGGGTGATTTAATACTACTCAAGAGGTATATACAAGACAAATATGCTATGTAAATGATGAACAATCAATCATACAAATTATGCAACTTGAAGAACCATATCAGCAGTCAGAGGTCACAGAAAAGGTAGAGATGGGTTTTTACAGCTGTATGCGGGGCTCATCCACCATCTTCATCTTAAGCTGGTAGAGGGGTGGCCCCGGGGCATTAGTGCGCATGGGCGTGGACCATACGACCCGCAAGCTGGATGGGGTGGCAGCTGCCAGCCTGGGGGGCATCACACCATCTGGAGCTGGGCAGCAGCAAAAGGAAGGAGCATGGGGTAGAGACAGGGTGTGGGGGTATGGGTGAATTAGAGCAAGAAAAAAGTCCTTTGGAGCATATGCTGAAGAGGAGGAATGCTCTGCAAAGTGGAAAAACTGTTGGTCAGGGATGAGTGGGCGTGGGGACCTGACTCTGTTGGCATGGGCTGCCTCGCTGCAGGGGTATATGCGTATGCATCTCAACACATACAAAGTCCTTGGATCCAAGATTGTGCCTGCAGCCTCCAAAGTTCAAATACTGCTGTTTATTATTGGGCTCTTTTTCCTGAATTGGAGTCAATTCTATTCATTGGATAACTAAAAAAAAAAAAAAAAAAAAAAAAATCCCATGCTTTTAAATGTTCCCTGACATGTCCACAGTATTTAATTTGCTCTTTTGTACTCATCAGGCCCTTGTTTGAAAATGAGTTCAAATGTATAATGGTCAGTAATATTTTTAATGGTCAAAAAGTCAGTGCTATAGTAGTGGTGAACTACTTCATATTTAACAAAATATCTTTGCCATATACAGCAAAAAAAGTGAAGTGCAAAGAGAATGTGGAAGAAACAAATGTTACAGTCATGACTGAGACACTCACACCATGTACCCTGCAGATAACTCTTAGGTTTTCTCCATTAGTCTGCAAATATAATTTATGTAGTCTGTGAAACTAAGGGCAGGCATACAGAGCCTGACTTGTTGCAGTGTGATGAGCTCTTCCAGGTTTACATCTTCTTTCCCAGAACTGCTTCTGAGAGACTGCTATGTCAGATCACTTCTCATTCACCAATTGGGTCTGATGTGGGTTCTCACACATGTTGTGAGGCACTTCTGAAGGCATAAACATTTTCAGTTTTTTTCTTTTCCTGTACAGCAAGTAGACAACAGTTTACCGTGGAGATCATCAAAAACCCCTCAGGTAAATTAAACAAGAATTCAAGAGAATTTTGAACAAGAGGAAAAAGTAACACAGAGATCACAGCAAACGATAATGCTTACTGCCCAAAATCCTGCTATCTAGCTGTTGCAGCCCTTAGGTGTAAGGAAACATTATCCATAAGTTCCTTTGATCACTGGATTTGTCAAAGATTGCTAATCAACGCTAATACAATCTTTGGGGAAGTACCCATGTCTATAAAAACATAAGAGTTAATGCCTCCAGACTCCCACTGAGAATATTCTCAAGTTGAAGTTTCAAGTTCAAACACTCAGAGTAAAACAATAGAGAAAAAATTTGCCAACAATGTACAGTGTAATATTTTAAAATTTGATTGCTCTGTGCTCATTACATTTACCTCCAACAGTGGATATTTACATCACTAAATACATGACAAATTCTTTGCCACCAAATACTACTGCATATGTAGCAAAAACTTCTGAACAAAGAAGAATTAAATATGAATGCATAATAAATAATACAAGGTCACTGATCAGTTCTTGAAAAATTAGTGTACGCTGTCTATCACTGAAATGCGTCTTACAATGTTTTATTCACAAGTATGAAGGCAATAACACATCTTGACATCTGGTTCTGCAGCATCAATCTACAATAAGTAAAAGTTTTGTGTCAAATACGCAGGGTTTAAAGAACCATCAACAGCTCCAGTTACACAATGCAAGTTAGTTTAGTCTTTTTCAGTTAATGTCTCTCTTATCATACTACAAGAATAAAGATGAATTGTCTAATTGCACAAACTTCCCAAACTTTTTGATAAGACAAATAAAAATTGCACAAACCCATATTTAAGGCTAGGACAACTGCTGGTAAACTCTTGGTCTGCATATAAGGAGACAGAATAGCAAACAAATGCTTATAGTACGATCTACAGCATAATAATTAAACATATTATTGTAAGTGACAATAAGATTTCAAGTTATCCAGCACAAAAAGGAAGGGTATCCTGCTGATGAGAAGGTTATGAATTATTGACAGGCTTTCAGACATCACTAGGAGTAGTTTAAGATTTGGCATGAATACATACTACAGTACAGGGGTGATACTAAAAACAGCAAAAAGGAGAATAAAAACATTTAAGCTATGCCCCTGACAAGAGTGAGGATGTGAGCCTGCATGTAAAAAAGTGTAAGCTCATCACTCACACCCACTTAAAAAATTACTTCTGTTTCATTGTTAGTGTTTTCATAATACATGAACATATGGATTATGGACAAACATATATTAAACTAATTTGAACACCAGATCCATGGACCCTGGGCCTAAAACAATGTGTTCAACAGAGAAGGAGCAAAATGTGACAAAAAAATAATGGCTTCAAATAAATATTAATTTATTCATTAATTTATTTAGCTGATACCTTTATCAAAGGCAATTTACAGGGATACCTTAAAATACTTAAAGGGAGGTTGCACAAGTACATACAGGCATCTTTTGAAACATGCTGTGCAAATATTTTCCTCTGGCCTGAATGCCACTTACAAAAGAGTTTCTAGCAGTCTTATTTCACAAAACAGTGAGCCCAAAATTCCTTTAGTTTCCTCTCCTTTTTCAGGTATATCAAAAGTGTCACTAATAATTTTAAACTATGCACTTTTATGTTTCCACTGTACCTTAAAGCTTTCGACCCCTTCTGTTCTTTGATATAACAAGGACAGTTTCAGACAGGACTTCAGTTTGACTAAGAAAAAGACTAAAGATCTGGTAAGGTGGGGGAGGGGGGGAGAAAATGAAAAAGCATGGTTTTTAAAATTTATACTTTCATGTGCCTTTGTTGTGAACTTGGAAAAGTTTCTTTGCTTCTTTCTCTCGGGCTTTTCCCTATGGCACATCAGTCAGTTCGTCCCTCATTTGTGGGGCCGTCATTAATATTTAAAGGCGTCTTTCCTGCGCGGCCCCAGTGCTGTGGCAGCACGCACAGTCACGACCCAGTCCCACTAATCAATCAACAATCCATAAAGATCTGTCTAATGAAGCATTCAGAGCTATCCTGGGAAAACAGAGGAACAAGCATGTGAACCGTATACTCATACGGATGCTGTTGTGGTGGATCTAACGGAAGGCTTCCAGGCATTGTTTCAACTGGGTAGCTAAATAAATGTCTGCTAAACACCATTGGATAACAGTTTTATCCAAAGCTGTTAATAATTTTGCCCTTTAATACAGTTGCAATCGTGCTAAAACAAACTGTATTGTTAAGTGGTACTACAACATGGTGTCTTTTCAAACACTTGGTAGCGGTAAGGTTATAAATCCAACTTCTTAACGAATAACCTCTAGGCTGCTAGTGATACATAAACTCTAGCAATGGGAGCCCATTTAATTAATGTCCTGGGCTTGATACAGATACACAATATCATGGGGGGAAATTACTATGTTTACTACAGGAGTCGACAACAATGGGGTGCCACGTAATCAGCTCACAAGCTTTTCTTTAATAAGCTGCGCATACTGTACATCAGCCTAAATTTACAGATGTAATATGAGCAGGGAATACATCTCACAAATAAAACAACTGTAGCATATCATTCCAGCTAATATACCGCTAGCTGCTACCACTGGGGCGACTGCTATCTGAAGTGAGGAACACAGGTCAACAGTGTACATGTTTGCTTGTATTTCCAAATAAAGGAGTTTCACCTTTTTGTCACCAGGGCATTGCTGCCTCTTAGCATGCAGCTGAATTCATGGTTCAGATGCTTTCCTTCTATAGCAGGCTCTCGGCTATACTCAATGGCTCATATAGCTGTCAGAGTTCCATTAGATCATGACAGCTGTAGTGTTTCTCAAGCTACACTATAGATTAAGAACAAAAGAACTTGTCTATGAGAACTGTGAAGCTTGGGCTGGTTTCAGCTTTCAGTAATTGGCCTGTGTTCAAACAAAGTTTGGTTTATGTGATACTGCATTGGTGCTTGTAGGTTCCACCTGAACAATAAATGCAAGTTTTACATTATGTGACATCAGAATACTTTAGTCAGACCACTGAATTTACTGCTGAAATATTTGACTCTGTTTACTATTTTATACATTTCAAGTTACAGCCCTACCATACATACACATATGCACGGTTTAAAAATCTGCAGAAGGCAACTTAATTCTGATAATCCACCAATCCATTTTCGTTAACTGCTTATCCTGAACAGGGTCATGACAGTCTGGAGCCTTTTAAAATTAAATTATACTGTTAAGGCCATATGCAGCCATTCTTTCTTAAAGGTCTGAATGTTACTTTGTGTGGCATCCAAGACTCATTTGCTATACTAAAATATAATGAATATAATGAGTCCATTAATTCTTGCTTGAATGTTTTAACAAACTTGACAGTTTTTGCTATATTAATATTGTGTTTTTGCTTGCGATACACAATATTATGCTCTAATACTGTATCAAATAGAAGTTCTATACTTTTGCTATCAAAATAGTTAGTTTTTTTAGTTTAATTCATTCAATTCATTCTGTTCAAAGTGACAAGAGTGCAGACCTTGCAGACTGATTCTTCACATGACAGACAATTACACTGTCCAGCAAAAAAAAAAAAAAAAAAAAGTCACCACCTGGATGTAACTTGGTGCTATGATGTGGGATTGCTTCAGTTGGGCAGGTCTAGGTTCAGCAACGTTATGTGACCAAAAAATGAACTCAGCTGACTACCTGAATATACTGAATGAGCAGCTTTTTCCATCAATGGATTTTTTTTTCTTCATATTCCAAGATGACAATGATAGGATTCATCAGGCTCAAATTGTGAAAGAGTGCTTCAGGGAGCATGAGACATCATTTTGACACATGGATTGGCCACCACAGAGTCCAGACCTTAACCCTATTGAGAATCTTTGGGACTTTCTGGAGAAGATTTTACACAGCGGTTAGACTCTCCCATCATCAATACAAGATCTTGGCAAAAAATGAATGCAATTCTGGACGGAAATAAATGTTGTGACATTGCATAAGCTTGTCGAAACGACGCCACAGCGAATGCGTGCCATAATCGAAGTTAAAGGCGGTCCAACTAAATATTAGAGTGTGTGACTTTTTTTTTTGGCTGGGCAGTGTGTGTTCTGATGGTGGGATAGGTGGGTGGCTAAATGTACTACTAAAAAATGGAATAGCTTTTATAGCTAATAGGTTTGCAGGCCCTGCTGTGTTTGGGCATGGGCTTTACCTTGAAACCTACACCCAGAACAAATTTGGCAAGAGTCTTCGGTCTGCACTTTCCTCTGGCCTAGGTCATGGCTTATATATTGATATTCCCTTTCTCTTTATAGAAAACTACTGAGAGAAGGCAAGCACTAAAGATTGTCTTTTTTATAACCCCCACGGCTAATTTACCCTCTCCTTAAACACACATGCCCGAGCGCATGGCACATGCTTCCAAACGCCATTCCACGTGTAAATCAGCTTAATAAGTTTTCACACCATTAACTAAAAGGAAGTGTGGCCCAAAGCCTATTTAACCAATGAGTTGTTACCTTTCATTTGTGAAGAAGGTCGTAAAAGGGAACATTTCTGAACCATAAGAGTCATAATTAAAATCAACAACAATTTAACAGTGTAAAAAAGTGGGTCCTTAGTGCTGTAATAAACTTATAGTGTCTTGTCTTCCTATATCTCCAGCTATCATGAATAAGTATCACATGCAATCAACGTTTAAACACTAACACTAGAGCATGTTGATACCCCATGACAACATTATATTAACTTCTTGCTATTAAGTAAGTGTCATGATGTTAACATTTGTTTTTTTTTTTGTTTTTAAATTGTGTTTTCAAGATGTTTTCCTAGCAGCTACAACATCTAAGCTGTCTATCAAGTGTCATTCAAATAGTGAATATAAAAGTAAAGCTAATGCTGGTACTCACCCCCAGGGGGCAGTGTGATGGCAACAGGGGGACTTGCCACACAGCCTTGACTATTGCAGGCGTTCACCCACACGGTGTAGTTGGAGAAGGGGACCAAGCCCCCAATGGTCACCCATCGACCCGTTTCCATGCCTGTGTGAAGGAGTCGTGTGCCCTCCTCCACTGAGGAGTTGTGTGCTGTGGAGACAGGGAAACCCAAAAACAGAAAAATGCATTCAGTACTTCCTTTAATAGAGTTAAGCTTGAGGTGAGGGAATTGCCTCAAGATAGCCACCAAGATCCAGAGAGATGAGACAGGCTGATCTGTGTCACAAAATTTATCAGCTATATTCTGTATTTACCATTTTCATTGTCTAAATCAAATTCATACATCATGGCATGCACTTGCAATTCCAGCTCTGTGTACAGTTACAAGTACACTGATGTCATTAGCAATGCATTACCATGTAGACTGACACAAGAGTGCATTGTGCTGTTTGCAACAGCATCATGAAAATGCTAAAATCCTATAGCAGCACCTAGAATGAGGACTTCATTTCTCTTATAGGCAGCCTGCAGTCGCAAAAGTGGCCATTGTGAGACATTGAACAAATTTTTCTCAGATGCTAGTTAGAATAGTTTTTACCACTTATGGCAAAAAATGTATCTAACCACTTGTAGGTGAAATGTAGTTTTCAGTTTCACCCTGAAATGTATATTGTTCTGGAGAAAAAATGTCTGCTAAATGAATAAATGTAAATGTAAAAAACCTCCTCACCTCAGAAAATCTGAGATGTCTTGGAAACAAATTTGCACTCATTGTATGAACCATAGCAAGAGCCCCTCTGTCTGGGCTGCCTCCTTTGGAAGACTGACTCAGTGTTCCAGTATTGGTATCACGTGATGGTCAGCACTGCTGCGAGGCCCTGGAGGACTGCAGGCTCCGGGTGTCTGGCCAAAACCTTAATCCAAAAATGGTGATTGATTGTCTCTCTGGTGCTAACATTGATTTACACACGGCACACTGCAGCAATGCAATGCACCACACTAAAAAAAGAACCTTTAAATGTAATAGAAATAGATGCATTGGCCATGGTCTGCAGTAGAAAAATCTTGCACACCTGTGAAAACACTGTAGCAACAAACTGGGTGCCTGTGTAATTATTATTGCAGGAAGTCCTCTGAGCAGCCCTGCTATACTTTCTTTGTGATAGGTACTTAATCCAAACTGTTAACAATAAAAATATCCATAAGCATAAATTTGTAAATGACAAAAAGAGTAACAAAATCCGATAAGAGGAACAAACACGAACAATTGCAATGCCGGCACAAATCAGTATAAAAGCAATTTGAAAGATCTCTACAAGTGGAAACATACAGAAATCTGCTCTTCTATTTTCCATGAAAATGGATGGAGCACGAATGCTTCCCTCTGTGATACCCTTAAATTCATCGCTGCACGATAGCATCTACACTTTAACACATTAGCTTGGGTCTTGATGTGGGTCCATACCCATCACTCTCGTTGGCCAAAGGCGCTTATAGTAATGCAATCAACGAATGGAAATATAGCCTTATGTGCAAATTAAAAGGAAATTAATACCCTTAAGTCTTCACCTCATGTCTCATTCAGACACAGCAATAGGAGGTGGTACAGGGGAGAAAAAAAGTGAGACTGAAAGTCTATAACCTCAACCCTTTACCCATCTAACGGTCTGAAATGTGGCACCATAAAGAAATCAATAGGTATGAAGGGCTGATGTGGACTAAAAGTAGACAGAAGTGCACTCACTGCCTCAACAAATCACTAGACCTACCTGAAACTGTAAATTCTTTTCTGAGCAGGGATGACAAAATGCTGTAACATTAAGCTAAAATAAACATACTGTACTTACCTGGGCTACTTTCCCCTGCTGTAAGAGTTTTATGCTACTCTTGTAAATCACCAAATATCACTAGGTCAAATCTGTAATTGCTTTCAATTTACCTGTTATACTTTACTGCAGATTTGAAATGAAATGCTAACATGAAAGAATCTGTTTAATTTCTTTCAAAGAGATTTTTTGTTTTATCCATAGCTAAAATATGCAGAAACGGTGTGTTTTACTTCTAGCAAAAGACAAATGGGTGGTTTTCAGTGCTGAAGAATATATAATGGTTAAAAAGTCACTTTTTTTCCTGCAGCTCTACATAAATCACGGAAGCAGTCAATATTTAATAATGCTTGCCTTGGTCTGGAGTCCCTTGATCACCCCTGTCATGTGTAATAGCTCCCTCTCCGATATCTTTGACATAAAAGCCTGGCTTTACTGCAATACTAACATGTAGAGGGTCATTACTGATCGACATTTACCTTAATCTGTGACTGCCAGCCACGAACCGATAAATTCCCCAGGAATCCACAGGGAGAAATCAGTAAACTTCTCAGAGCAGGGGAGAGCAGGCTGAGAGCAAATTCTGCCAAGAACAGAATTCATTTCCTAGACAGGGCCAGGGGAATGTGGTGGCACCTGATGGAAAAAGGGCCCTGACCATTCTGCTGTCTGTTTTCCTCTCTCATGCACATATATTGTACATTTTATACATACAATATATACACATTATTGATACATACACACTGTAGACATACTCTGTATACATACATACTCTGGGTCATGTGCTATAATACAGTACACAGACACAAATAAATTCATTTAATTTTATTTACTGTTTTAACTTAAGCTTTCTCAAAAGCTACTAATAATCATTGATGCATTTACAGAATTTTTACTGGAGCAGTTGAAAGTAAATGTTTTGCTCAAGATTACTACAGTAGCAGTGCACATTCAAATCCAAGTTTTACGAAGCGCGAGATAACAGCTCTAAACCAGTTTGCTACCTGCCTCCTCCATACATGAATATATACAAACAAGTACACAGAGCAAGAGATACACACATATGAACAGTCTCTTGCAAATAAAAATAGACTCACACATGCACATACCCACACCTATACAAAGAGTGATTGTCCTATCCTGTTTTCCCGCACACCAACACTACTGAAACTGGACCACACAGCACGCACAGACAATTCCAGCACACTGGGTGGTGGAATAGGATATAAATAAAAAGGACTTGACAAAAAACCTAATCTTTCCCATATACAACACAATATTATACACCAGACAATATTCCTCCAGTCTGGTCAACAACACAAATCCAGAATAGCGAAACTACAGAAGCTTTTCTTTCAAAGGTTCTGGAACCACCTTTTTTAACTCTTTCAAATGAATACCCAGCACCTCATAATCTTAGCAATGCTCCTCAGAAGAACACATCAAAAGCTTTGCTCCACTACGATGAGACCTGCCAGTCCTTTCACGGGGTCACTTCCATCTGCTTGTACGCTCCGATTACAATCTTGAGTCCATAAGCTGCTATTCCTACTTGTCAGAAAGCTACTTTTAAGTCTTCTCCATTGTAGGTGTGCTGGAGAATCACAAGATAGAGCTTCCTAGTGAACTGACTGCAGGTCCACTCTGCCACGGGCTTCATACATTTTACACCAAAAGTAATAAAATACATTGCCAGGAATACATGATACTTCCATATTCCATATCTTTTCTCATTTTTATCTGTGACAAAATGTTACTGGATACCAAAAATACACTTCAGAGGGAATAAACAACAATACATTCTCATTACTTTGGCTGTATTATACCCAGTACAGCTATGGCTTTAATGTAATGGTGTCACATTAAAGACCAATCGGAAAGTGAAGTATTTAATGTACACATTGTAACACATATACACACCCACAAACACGCATACAAGCATGCCTTGCACAAGGTATGATTTTAAATAAAATAATATCAGCTTTGCTCTGATGAACTATTGATTAATGAAGAGGGACAATCCATCAAATTGGTTTGGCAGAAAGAAGAACCTTCACACAAAAAGACTCAAGTCAGTCTTTGTCATTGTATGGTGCTGGAGTATGTCTAGGACTGCTCACATATGTCTTTACTTCAATAAAGTCAGTAAAGACATTTTTAAAGGTTTATTTTTCATTTTTGCTGTTCATTTTTAAACTAAGCTGCTCATTGTCATCTCACTACAGTTGAGAGCTTTTAGGTATCCTACAAAATGTCTGCCTATCCAGCACTCATCTGGAGTAGGGCTTGAAAAAAACTCACTTAACAAAATGCGGGCATGAGACAGGGATCATAAATGGGTCTCATGTTGGTGTATCACAGTGAAAATGTTAAGTGTGGCTTTTAACATGCTGCACTTGAACACAACAACAGAGAGGTCAAATGGTACTAAAAAAGACTGCTGAATGGAAATGCCCTGCCTGTGACTATAATACAGTACAGTTGCAATAGATTTAGTATGGTGGCAGTGGAATTACCTGAAAGTTTGTAGAAAACTCCATGGAACTGCACGGTATAGGTCAGATTCCCGTTTGGCCTAGAGGGACCCTGCCACTTGGCCATCACCGACTGTGGACTCTCACTACGGATGTCCAGGGACACACTGCCTATGGGAGCTGCCTCCAGGGTCCGTGCTTCTGCCTTGAAAGAACAGGAAGCAAAGGATGTTCCCAGGTACAAAAATTTTGGTGCAGCAGTTACAGTTTCCCTTTGCACACAGTTTGCCCTTCAACACACTCGCTCATTCACATAGTCAGTTATTACAGGCACAGCCACTATTCCACCTGAAATGTGGCAGGAAACCAGAGCACACGTGATCGGGGAGAACATGTAAATTCCACACAGATAAGGACAGATTCAAAGTGAATGCACGGCCCGAGCTGTGTAAAATACTAGCTTGTACATCATCTTGGAAAAATTAACAAAAGTAAATAATCAATGTACTTTAGAGGCATTTTCATATATCTAATGGATCTTACCGTACAAATATGATAATGAATAAATTTTTGAAAGCATAAATTTACAGTAAATTCATATAAAAATTTGAAACAAACACATGAAAAATATTATTTATATGTCCCCTTACTGTATGCAGCATGGCAGTGAATTCAATAGATACTTTTGCATATATACACATACATATATACAGGTACACACAAGCACTGAAAAAAACAAACTGCTCTGTATAAATGTATAATAATGGCAAGAATTTAATGTGTATTGATACTTTAATTAATATGCACAACATGCATAAGTTTTCCATGTGTATTCATGCTGATAAGGAAAAAAGTAACCTAACAAAAACATGCCAAAAATGAAAGCATATGCACTTTTGAAAGTTATGTTTGCCTACCATCTGCCAAAATGGGGAGACATTTCTCGGTCAGCTCATCTACTCAAAGGCCCAGGCCTCCCCCTCCCAGATCTTGCTGTCCAGTCCAACTTCTGCTGTGTCTGCAGACCGCCCCCCTCTGACTGAATATTGCGCTCATATTGGAAAAGTGCCCAAATATGGCCCATCAAGGCCGTAACCGGCCCTGAGTGGCATTTACACCAAATGTCAAGCGCGAGCAGACGGCGCTGTATTGAATGGAGTGAATCGATCAGCTTTATGATGCCGGCTGCCATCTGACGCCACCCCATTAGCATAATGTAAACTCGCCGGGCGCTCACCAGTGGCCCTAGGGCGCAGCCCCGGGCAGTGCAGGCCTGCACACGGAAGCTGTGGAGACTCCAGGGTGACAGGTCTCTCACCGAGAAGTACTGGGATGTGGAGTTCTGCACCAGGGCCCCGTTCATCCACAGGCCATAGCTTGTGATAACTCCTGAGTGATGACAGACATGGAGATCAACAGAGAAAGGGAGGGAAAAAAAAAAAAAACACTGATTAATCAAAGTTTTTTTTTCAAATTCTCCTTTCTTTCTGACTCCAGCCATTTTAACATAATGCTATATTATACCTTTTTCTCCAGAATTAGTCAGGTAACATTAAAAACATACAGAATTATCAGTGTTGTAGAACAATTTAACCATAACTTTGTTATATGTGTATAAGTACATAGGCAGGTATCTTGTTACAGCCTTTATAATCAGTTTAAATGGACTGATCATGAAGGTATGAGTATGAGGTTTCTTTTTATTGTATTGTAATTAATGGATTTATTAAGTAGGAAAAAGAGAGATTTTTTATTAATTCTTAATATCCAGCCATTCATTCATCTGTTATCAATATCTGCTTGCCCAATGGAGGACCACAGTGGTCTGGAGCTTATTCCAGAAGCCCAAGAATGAGGGATCCAGCCCCTTAAAGGGCATGATTTTTCCATATGTTAATGGAAATTATGTTAACAGTGATTAAACATTTCATTCACACATGTAATTCAAAAACAAAATTAGTTTTTTTCAAAATGTTACTAAACATAAGAAAATTAGAAACTACAAATCAGAAAAAAACAAGTACTAAAAAACCAGTTTGATAAAAAGTCACTAAATGGATGTTTTGTTATACAAAGACAGTTTTTGTTATCTTTGGCTTGGAGTCTGGTGAAGTTATTGCACCTTTCCATGTGGCGAGTGTTTCATCACCACTGTTTGAAAGCATGGTAACAGTGGTGCCAAAGGTGAAAAGAGGGGCCAGATGGTTAACTTTGTATGAGGTGTAAAGAAAGACATGTAAAGGCTTTTCATGGTATGAACAGAATACTTTAACCTTTTACATTAATTAAACAGAGACCATCCAAAAACTGCTTTTTTTTAGTCTGAACTATAACGCAGTAAATGGGGACAAAAAGCACAAGTTCTCACAAAAGAGGCATCTCTGCCACCTCCTGCTCTTCCTCCACATGTCACTTTTTGGACTCTGCATGCTTCCCCAGTTTTAGACGCACAAGCTGATGTGTGTTGGCAGTTTGGATTCAGGTCCTCAGTAAAAGCACACCATTAGGCAAGAGTGCTGTAAAACAAGTGAATAGAGTCTTCGCCACTTGCCTCTTATTTATGATTATGGCACAGCAATAGCTGGAGAAATAGACCAGATTACAATGGGATTTGGTCCAAATTCTTGGCAGTTGTATGGACACATGAAAAAAGAACTTCTGAACACAGCCACAAACAACGAAATATACTGCAGAAGCCATATTTTTGGAATTCTGTTTCAATTACAGTAGATACTGTATGTTGTATGTATGTGTTTATCTATCAGCATTTTGCAACTTCCACACTAATCCTGTCACAAGGATGGCAAATTTTTAATCTTTGTGACTGTACATTCATAATATTGATATGAAAAACATCACAGAGTGATGTTTATAATGTTTTGAGCCCTATTTATAGCTGTTAGTTTTGTGAACACACACACTACTGCTGTGTACATTTAATAAAGTTTTTACAGTTATTAAAACACATGTTACAGTAAATTCTTTGCTCCTTTAATATAAAACAGGTTAAGAGCAAAGCAAGAGACAGGTAAAAAAGAAGTCAGTTAATAAATACTCTTTTTTTTTAAAAATTAGTATGATGCAGTACATTACCTTCATTACTTTATTATATTGAATATTAATTTTATGAAAACATTTTAATGATTATGAAAACAGAATTAATATATAAAGTCATAAATTATTTAGTTCCTTCACAAAAAGTTTTATTTTGTGCACATTGTTTAATGGCTAATAAATTTATAGAATATTAAAATTATATGGAGTTGCTGGAATTATTGAAAATACAATAAGCACAACTTTACATGTTTTTAATACTTTCAGTAACACATATATGTAGTTAGTTCTTTGATTTTATCATTTTTCAGCATAAAGATTAAAAAAATAAATCAAAATATCATTCTTGTATAGCAGCTCTTACCCTTCTAAACAGAACTGACATGTAAAGTTCCAGTGGCGTAACACACTGACTGGATCTTTGGCTGTGGCCAGCAAAAATAAAATATCCCAGTGTAACACTGTCAAACCTGCTCTGTAGCTGCAGTTCACAGCATCAGTCAAAAGGGAGCACTTTCCATCCACTTTAAAAGCTGCACTTTCCCTCATTCGCTCACACCTCTTGTTTCCTACCGGCAGTGAGACCGCCAAGTGGTGCTTTCTGAAGGGCTTCATATGTGCTAAAGCTTCATTAAAAATAAAGCACCTGTGCCTAGGTTGCCATTTAGAATATGAGCTGACCTCAATGCACCTCTTCTGCCCATGATTTTAACTCCACTCACCGTTGGGCTTGAGAGGGGGAGCCCAGGAGATGTTGAAGGAGTTAGGGGTGAGGGTCATGATGATCGGGGTGGAAATGTCTTCAGGGGTGCTCTCCTCAGTGTGAGCCACACTCAGAGAGCTGCGCGTGCAGCCTCCCCCTGTACAAGCCTAGAGACATGAGTACAATTCAGGATCAGAGGGTAATTTATATTTCAGATGCATATACTGATGTTACTGCTCAAAGTAAAACACCAGTAAACAACACCCGTATAAATGTAGTGCTGAACAATATTAAAAATTAAAATTAAACATTTTGTCTAATGTCTGAGATTGTAGAAGTAGGTTTGTAGGAAAGCATGCATTAGTGTTACGTGGACAGACCAATGCTTTGAAATTGAAATATTTCTGTACGCACAGCAATCTGAATGAAATAGGTAGAGCCAGGCACAAGGTTACGTAGGGTATGGTCCTCAAAGAGCTCTGAGCTGTTGTAGACCACAATGGGCTCCTCTCCCTGGGTTGCCAGATACAGGATGTAGGACTCCAACACTCCATTCACGTCCAGTGGTGCTGACCACCTGAGTCACAGAAATTAAATATGGTACTGTTAGGTTCATTTTTGCTCCCTCCCTCCCTCACTCCCTCCTTCTCTCAATCCCTTAATCCATTATCAATAACTACTTTTCCAGTTTAGGGTCACCTTGGTCCAGAGCCTATCCTAGAATCAGATTCTGTAAGGCAGATGCCAGTACGCTCTTACTAGCATTCATTATTTCTTACCTGATGCTTTTCCTAAACAACTTAGTTTATTTATAAGTGCCGATGAGTCGATGTGACTTATGCCGATTCTATGGATAATTGTCCTGAAATGCATCTGATCTTCAGCAAGTCAGCTAAGACTTGACAAAGGGACATCCATGGCTGCGGTGACTGTGTTCATCCACCACATTGCTGGTCTTCTCTTTTCAGTTTATTTATAACCCTACCTTTTTCAAAAGCAGTTTAAACCAAGTACTTTGTTCAAAGGCACAAGATAGCAGGGCCCCTGCTTGAAGTTAAAACTGGATTAAAAACAAAAACATGAGCATTGTTGGGCAAAATTAACATAAAACTGTGTGGAACCAGACCAGCCACAGTTAATGTGGAAAGACACTGATCACCTTGTATAAAGATGCGCAGACAAGAATTGGAAAGCCTGTTGGGTTATGGTTCCACATGTGAAATGACTTTCTCATGGCTATATATAGAAGAGAGGACACTGCTTTATGTGGAGAGATCCAGGAGAGCCAGAAAGGCAAGAGGGCCAAGGGGAGGACAGAGGAGAGACAAGTAATCTAATACTGCCCTCTACTTCCAGAACGTCACTTCATTTTAAGCCTGAGCATGGTATGCATACTGCAGTGTTTGTTAATGTTTAAAACTCGGACCTTAATTACTCAAAAATAACGTCCGAAAGCAAGTAAAAGTTGCTTAAACATAAACATAGACTGTACAAATGCCTAACTGCTATTTGAGAAAAAGTAAAGCATGAAAATAAAATCATATTGTGGATATAAATTATATTTTCCTATTAAACATTGTTAAAACTTAATTTATTCTGAAGCTATCGTTTCAGTTCTGCTTTGAGAACATTTTATTTTGTGTTTTCACCCTTTTCTGAAGTTCTGGTAGTATGACAAATGCCAGCGTTAAAGTGACCTTTTGTCAGAACCTAACTGAAAACAGCAACGAGGAAGAAAACTACCCCGCACTTTCATTTCATTATCATGTTGTCTCACTGCTATAGTCATAGACCACATCCGTAGATATGCTTTGGTTTTGAAAAATTCTTTTCTCTTAAAGACAAAGATGACAGAGATTATGTGAAATGCATTAAAATGATCAACTGTTTTGAAGTGACACAAAATTTGATTAAATTTCAGCCTAGGCCAGTAGTCATTTTATTCTGATGAGCTTTAAGTAATTGTTCATGAATGTAAATCCTATTTATAAAAGCTAATTTAACAGTCAAATGTACATTATTTTTTAAATGAGCAAGAAACTGCTTTTAATACCAAAGATTTAATCCAATAAACTTTTTTGAAAGCATAAATTATGTTTGCTGATATCCATGTTCAGGTACAGGAAGGTGGGAGTAAGGTCAGGTGAGTAGAGAATTTGCTGATATCTGTGTGCACACATTCTGCAGCTTGGGACCTTACAGCCTTTCTCACAGGCAAAGTACAGCACAACAAAAGAGTATTGACTGTGTGTGATCTCTCACCCTTCCGCTATTATGATTCTGCTAACAAGGCAATACCTGGCAGAGCCACTGCTACCACAATTAGAAGATGAAGAAAGAAAGGAAAAAAAAAATAAAAAGATATCAACGGTATTGTCCATCCACAGCATGTGCTCTCTTCACTCACCTGAAGCCACCCAACTCTCACCTGCATTTCTACATATTTAAATGGAAATATTCTGGGAAATGTAGGCAATAACCATTTTCTTGCATGCTGATGAGAACAATAAATGAGTTTTGTAACATATGCTGGGTTCTCCAAGAAAAAGGAGATGGAGGATTCATAATACACTTATGAAAATTGGGTTTTTTTATATATATATAATTTTTTTTTTTTTTTTTTTTTAAGAACATAGATTTCCATTACTACACTGAAAAGGAACGGGATTTTAAGAAATTGGGGTAAAAAGTGACCATGACTGAATGAAGTCGCTGCTGAAGAGCTTGTGGCATTAGGGAAAAACAGACAGCAGTTGTAACAGACATGCATTTTATAAAGTAAAATCGTATGAGAACAATGTGACTTAATCCTTAACTGGAGCGGCAATGGATTTAGTACTGACTAGGTGATGCCTCAGATATTTAGTCTCCTTACGCTCTTCCCAAGCACTTCCTGCTCAAGTCATTAAGTGAAGTACTAACATTTAGTGCCTTCAAAAAGGATGTAGAAATTACTCCTTAGCCTTTCTTCAGCCTTATATATGTTAGCAGCCATACACAGCACAAGTGGATCTGCACTGTTCCATGATGGCATGGGGACATGTTCTTCATCTTTTTGAAGACTACTACAGAAAGATAAGGAATCAGACCTAGAAAGGAAGGAAGGCCTCCACATCCAAACAGACCACTCATGGTACTGGAGGATCTCTGAGGATCATGTACAAAGAAAAAGTACTTTAAAGAAAAAAAAAAGATTCCAGTGCCGTGGGAGCAGAGACACTAGCATGGAGAGGCCAGTTATACAATCTGCATTTACACAAATAAATTTAGTGAAACCAATTATAAAGTTAAAATGAAGTTCTGTAACATAAAACATGTGACAGCACTTTTGTGGGAATTTTTTTTTTGATTTGCAAAAATAGAGCATTATGATGCATAGAGAACTATTTCAGTTTAATGCATAATTCCCAAATTTTTATTCTCTCTGGCTACATAACCTTCTAACACCTGAAGCACCCACTTTTAGGCTTATGTTTCAAAGTAAACTCTCCACATGAACTAAAGACACTGATGTACTAAACAATAATTACAATAATTGGACTTAATACTGTTAAGGAAATTTTGTATGACAGGGCACATGGACTCATCTTGCTACACTTACAAAGGCTGCCAAGGTGCATGTTTAATGAGGCAGGACAGATCTGAGTGCCACTGTCCTCTTTGCGAACAGGGGCCACGCCCACAACCTCATTACTAGTACCATTGAGGTGCTGCTGTCAAGCAGACGGTGAGCGGTGCTCTTTGGCCTGGCTGCTGCATGGATGGAGGGAAACTTCTTAATGAGGGTGGAGAATGTGTGTTTAAAGGAAAAAAAAAAATTGTCCTGCAGGGTTCAAGCGCTCTTAAAATGGAACACTGATGCATTTAATCACAATAAATTAAACATCTCCTCTACTGCAGGTCTTGAGATTGTACTAATGCACTTGTACAGCCCTTTCACATCTTAAGCAAAGTGTGTGTCTGCGGCAGATCAAAGGAGAACTATGACCTCACTATACATACACAATAACTAAAACAAATGTTTAGCAAGTTTATATGATTAATTTTATAAAATCAACTTTCAAAATGCATCACTAGTTCTAACGAAATCAAATTCAGCTGTGTTCAACAAGATACATGCTCTACAAAACCAGCAACAGATGAAAGAATGACTGATCCTAGCTTCAATCTTAAATACAGTGGTGTCCCCATATCCGCTGATTCAGTATCCGCGGTTTCAGTTATCTGCAGTTTACTGTGGCTCAAAAAAAGAAAAAAGAAAAAAAAAGGAAAATTAAAGAAATAAACTGTACATACGTTTTAAAACGTGTGCCAAGTGAAAACAGGTTGTACCGTGGTAAAATCCAGCAACCCAAATGTGCTCGGTACTTGACTCGTCTTCCTTTGTACCCACGCCTCCCCACAGAACTTGACCACCACTGTTCACATTAGTTGCTGCGTTATCGCAGAAAACCCTTTATAGACTTTATTACTTTATTTTACATTGGTAATGTCTTAATGTGCATAATTTATCAATTAAACTTTACTGTATTTATATAGGTCCGGAAGGTATTACCCAAAGACTGTATAAGGGTTCTCTAGTCCAAAACTCCAAAAAATGAAAGCAAACTGGGCATTACCTATTAATCTTATGGAAAAACATAAACATAATATATCAGAGCACTACAATACCGTCTAATAATGTCATTGAAAAAACGATGTGCTGTTGTGTCTGATAGATAAAATGGTCCTTTTGGACTGAGGTGTGTGACCATATCTCACAAACAACATTTGTGGACAGACTGACATCTTCTCACAACACCATGGGACTATTTTGCTTCTGCTCTATCTTGTCACCCAATGGCCTTTATCTTACCATGCTTTAGTCTGTAACTCTGAAATAATTACATTTTGATAACATTTATCAGGTGTGTTGGTTGTTAGCTGTGTATCAACGGCAAAAGGTAATCCTTTGTTAAATACTATGCATTAATGTACTTCGTTTAGAGTCTGAATGTAACTGTTACCTTGTACTCCGAAAACAGTGACTATATTCTTCCTTTGAAAGGTCATATAAACAAAGGTATCAGATAAACAAACAAAGAAAAACAAACACACTCACTGTACATAGATGCTGTGAGAGTCAAGTACTGTCAGGGTCGGAGGCTGCATATGGGTCGGAGGCATTTGAGCAGTGAACAGGACAACCTGGGAGCTGTTGGAACAGCCAGCGGAGGTGCAGGCTGTCAACAGCAACCAATGAGCACTATGCACCCCAAGACCTGCAAAAGAGGCCCAGCAACAGACCCAGTTACAGTCACTGCAGTATGCACACACCAACCCAGTGAACCTGTCATGAGGTCCCAGTGATTAGAAGTGCAGGAGATGTATACACAGTGAATACGTGCTACAAGTAACAGAGAGCTATGATGATGACTGGTGATCTTGAGCATAATGCCAAACAGTGGACAAAAGAACATGATTATTGGATACTTTGGAAACAGAGAGGCTGATGCAAACACAAAGGAATATAGAATCGGAGCAGACCAAACTCAAGACAGGTAGGCAAAGAGAACCACTAACACTGTGAAGATTGCATATTGCTTGATTTGAAAGTCTCAGCTATATAGCAGGGTTTATAAATGGATTAGGAGCAGCTGTGCACAATTTTCAGGTTTGTTGTGAGGGCCCCTGCTGGAAAAGCAAGGAATTGTTCTCAGGGGTTGTTACAAAAACAAGCCATTGTAATTCTTTTAACTCATGTTTCAAAAGATCGGCTTTCACTGCATAATTATTTTAAAATGAATAAATTTCAAATGCAAAAATTTGAAAACTAGCATCAAATTTTCACTGAATGGGTATGAAAAATATGGCTTTTGTTTCAGTTTAGCAAATTGTCTGTTACAGATTCCAATTTAAATAGCTTTTATTTATTTGATCAAATAAACATTTTATTTATCCATATCGCTTAATTCAGTGCCACCGAGAGGAGCATAGCTGTTAAACAGTTATCCATGTTCTTGTAAAGAGAGATCAATTGAAATTTTCCCCCACCTTCTCATGTCTCTGAACAAGGCCTTCCATATTGGTTGGCTCATTCATTATATGTATTTTGAGGATTAAGTTTTGAATGCACTCTGGAGGATGGCTTTAGAAGGGTGTGCTTAACACGGACAGAGGCTTTTCTCCCTGAAGATTTTAAAAGCAGTTTACGTTTGAAGAAGGGAGCAGGGTGGTGGGTAAAAATTACAGTTGCCTACTGCAAAACTAAGTGTAGATTTCCTGACAGAAACTGAAATATTTGGGTTTGAATATCAAGACTGACATCGAGAGAAAGTAGGTGCTGTACTGTACATACAGTGCTGTGCAAAAGTATTTGCCCCCTTCCTAATTTCTTATGTTGCTGCATGTTTGTCACACTTAAATGTTTCAGATTAAACAAATTTAAATATTAGACAAAGATAACCCAAGTAAACAAAATGCAGTTAAGTGATGATGTTATTTATTAAGGGGGGGGAAAAAAAAAAAAAAAAAAAAAAAAAAAAAAAAAACTTTCCACACCTACATGGCCCTATGTGACAACGTAATTGCCCCCTAAACCTAATAACTGGTTGTGCCACCCTTAGTAGCAACAACTGCAATCAAGCGTTTGCGATAACTGGCAATGAGTCTTTCACATCACTGTGGAGGAATTGTGGCCCGCTCTTCTTTGCAGAATTGTTTTAATTCGGCCACATTGGAGGGTTTCCGAGCGTGAACCACCTTTTTAAGGTCATGCCACAGCATCTCAATTGGATTCAAGTCTGGACTTTGACTAGGCCACTCCAAAACCTTCATTTCGTTTTTTAAGCCATTCAGAGGTGGACTTGCTGGTGTGTTTTGGATCATTGTCCTGCTGCAGAATCCAAGTATGCTTCAGCTTGAGGTCACAAACTGATGGGTGGACATTCTCCTTCAGGATTTCAGGAGCAGAATTCATGGTTCCATCAATCACAGCAAGTCATCCAGGTCCTGAAGCAGCAAAGCAGCCCCAGACCATCACAGTACCACCACTATGTTTGACTATTGGTATGATGTTCTTTTTCTGAAATGCTGTGTGACTTTTATGCCAGATGTAATGGGACACACGCCTTCCAAAGAGTTCAACTTTTGGGAACATATTCTGTGGACTGACTAAACAAAAGTCTTGGGGATCATCAAGATGTTTTTTGGCAAAAGTGAGACAAGCCTTTATGTTCTTTTTGTCAGCAGTGGCTTTCGCCTTAGAACTTTGCCATGCATGCCATTTTTGCCCAGTCTCTTTCTTATGGTTGACTCATGAACACTGAATTAATGGAGTCCCAAAGCTTTAGAAATAGCTTTGTAACCTTTTCCAGACTGATAGATGTCAATTACTTTTTCTCATCTGTTCCTGAATTTCTTTAGATCACAGCATGATGTATTCCTTTTTGGGATTTTTTGGCCTACTTCACTTTGTCTGACAGGTTCTATTTAAGTGATCTCTTGATTCAATAGGTCTGGCAGTAATCAGGCCTGGGTGTGGCTAGTGAAATTGAACTCAGCTTTCCAAAAAATGCGATTAACCACAATTACTTCATGACATAACAAGGGGGGCAATTACTGTGTCACATAGGGCCATGCAGGTTTGGATAGCTTTTTTTTCCCTTAATAAATGAAATCATCACTTAAAAATGGCATTTTGTGTTTACTTGGGTTATCTTTGTCTAATATTTAAATTTGTTTGATGATCTGAAACATTTAAAGTGTGACAAACATGCAACAACATAAGAAATCAGGAAGGGGGCAAATACTTTTTCACAGCACTGTACATCTGGCTGCTTGTGATCTCAAAGCCAGCATGGAACGTTATTTTTTGGGTGGATGAAGAATGACATGCATGTCCACTCCACACTCCGTTGAAATTTTCTTTCAGTGCCAATAGGTTGCTACTGAAAACTACTCTGACACTTTGCTATAATACTTGTGTAGCAACCAAGAATGGGAAAATGTTTTGGAGAGCCTGCTAAATATAGTAGCATATGACAACAGTGCATGATAAACAGCTCAAGTCAGAAATTGCATTTCTGTATTGCTGATGTCCACTTTTTAGCAACTTTCTGGTGTTAAACTAGATTTTTCTCCAGACAATGACATTCTCTGTGAAGGCTATATTTATTTCAAATAATTTGTGAAAGAAGAAACAAATGGGTAACACTGTGGACGAAAAGAGATCAGCGTAAGGTACTTTAAAAAAAAAAAAAAAAAAAAAAGATCGGCAAGTCTTATCTTGAGATATCTTACAAAAAATTATGTCTTAAGCACTCACCAATAACTCAACAATTGCTGTCAGACATGCTATAATTTTCAATATAGGCAATGAATGATGCCCTGTTTCCTCATTGATTTTCTGCTATTGTTGGAAAATTTCAATTGATCTTCCTTTTTAAACAACATAAACAGATAACTGTTTAAAGGCCATGGTTCTCTTGGTTAGACAAAGCCCCTGAACTGACAGATACAGAAGCCACATGTACATTAAACACAGTATTCAATAAGGGAAGCCCACAAACCCTTTTGAGTAATGTGTCCATCAGAGAATGCACACTGTGACATTATTATAAAAAAAACTGCACAATAACATACAGCTGAATAATAATATGACGCTCGACAGTTTATATAATATTTCAAATGTTTCAGCAGTGGAGTGTACAGGTTAAGGTTTTGTTTAAAACAAATTTTGGAAAGGAGGTATTAAAATAAACCTCTAGCTGCATCCTGCTATCAATCATACACATATGCATATAACTGCTAAAGAAGGTATCAGGCAAAGAAAAAAAATCCTCCACAGTGATGCAAGATTTATTGCAACTAAAGGTAGTGCAACCAGACACCATCTGCGAAAGGACAACTATTTCATCACAATTGAAACTGCACACTTCATAATCTTCCACAGTAAGGAAATGACATAAAATATTACTGGGGTAATTTTTTTCTCTCTGGCACCACTTGAGACTACTACATTGTTACATAGGAATAATGCATTACTGACAAAAAGCTCTAACCAAATTCATTGTCAAAAAGATTAAAAAAAGATAAAAATTGGAAAGGGTACAAAAACTTTTTTTTTTTAACTCTATTTTTTTTGTCAGAAGTCCTACAGTATGTGTGCCAGATCATATTATTGCAAAAAGTGACTTTGCTTGTTTGCTTACTACATACACATAGACTTTAACCATTAAAAAGGAGAAATAGTTTATATTTCAAAGCTCTGAACATTCCTTACATGTTTCTTAAGTAATGAAGACAGCTACAAAGGGTTCTGTGCTCACCTGTGATGTTGAACTCCATACTGTTGCCTGTGTAGATGAGGTCATTGTCCTTGTAGAGGAGGTACTGTGTGATGATCCCATTGGACCTTAGAGGGGCATGCCAGTACACAGACAGCAAGTTTGGGTATGAAACTGCTTGGGGAGGAGTCACCTCATCAGGAGCTGAGGGGCAATAAAAACCAGGAAGCAATCAAAGCAAGAAGACAATGAATTTCTGAGGCACATTTATTGGATGCATGTTGTGCATATTTCATTAATGGTGACGTGAAGTAACTTTAGTGTTTGACATCAGTTTAGGAAAGTCTTCATTTTAAAGGAAGTGTGACCTTCCCTTCAACTTGGACTGAAATCGTTGCAACATGTAACAAATGATGCTATCAATGTAGTCCTTACATCTTATCCTTTAGTTATTTTTTTAATAAGCAGGGATCAAACAGTCCATATTAGCCACACACACGCTGTCTTTCAGGTGGTAAAAACAGGCCATTTTATGCTCTCTGGTTTTTATTTGTGAGAGATATCCTTGGATCCATTTCATACAACTGTGACATATGATCCTGCTTTTCTGACAGCAGGAAGCATCCTTCTTTTGCAAAGATATATTGCACTTGATAGAAACATATTTTCCATGCAACTTGGCATTCACTTTTTGCTGAAAGTGAACTGAAAACAACTTGACAAGTTCTTTGCACATTATATGCACTTTCTGTTGCCATTAGTTCTCAAAACCTCTCAACTGTGAACAACATGAAAAATATTTTTCAGATGATATAATTAAAACATGACATGTGCTCAAATTCTGCACACTACTGATGCTAAGTGCACCTATACCCTGGTATCCAAGAGTAACAGGTTCTCAGAAATGGTTTATAACTGTATACTTGAATATTGGGAATCTATTTCCATTATTTTTTTATTAAAAAAATTATAATTCCAGGTCCATCTGAGAACCCCAATTAATTTTGCACAACATATCCCTATCATTCTAAAATGCATATTTCAGAGTGATAAAGAACACTTTAAATACCAATTACCCAATTACCAAACTGTTAATAAGGTCAGGGCTGGACTTCTAATTAGCCTAACCTGGGTGCAGGGCCCCAAAACATATCAAAATCATCTTCTTCTTCTTTTGGCTGCTCCCGTTAGGGGTCACCACAGCGGATCAATTGTTTCCCAAAATGTATCAAAATAAATAAATAAATTTGACTAATATTTTTTACTATTTTACTGTTTTTTTTTTTTTTTTTTTAATAATCTCCAACTCGGTGAGGCTTTTTTAAATTTAAATCAGGTCACAGATTATATTCTATAGTCCAGTTATAATAATATTATATTATTATAACTGGAAAAACTGCTGGAGACTTGTCATATTCCAGCAAATGAAGTTTTTAATTTGTTTAGTTATACATTTGTCAAACTTAAATTTTGTATGCTGATTGGTTTAAGGGCTGTAAATTACAAGATCACTCAGGTAGCAGAGGCAACTAATGTACTTTGTTTTGAATGTGTTTTATTATAAGAAATTAGTAACTAATTTTGCACGTTTGCCCACTTGTTCCTTTACTATTCTTGTTGAATATTCATTGTTTACTCGCCCATATGAAAATTCAGCCTATTGCGGTATGATAATTATTTCCTGTAAGATAATCAGTTCCACGAAAATGTATAATAAATACTTGGATGTTGTGTTGGCTCACAGTATGAAATAGAAAATAGCTAAAGCTATAAAACTGTATATTCAATTTGCTTATAATGACTACTTTTTTTTAGTATGTCTAACTTATCAGTCAATTCCTACTTTCAAAAATATTAGACATTTATAAAATATATAAATTTTGTTGTAAAATTTGGTTATAAATATGGAAATTCCAGAATGGGAGGAAAAAAAGAAGATGCAAAAGAGAAAACTTGCTGACCTAATAAATACTGCAAAAGAACGCCTTCCATTCCAGAAGTTTTATACAAAACAAGCTTTTTCAGCATGACAGATAATACTTAAATATCAAAATCTTTTCATTAAGTACCGCAATCGTTTTTGCAATCATGTCAACTTTAACTTCTTTTTTTTTTTTTTTTTATTTCACAATGACCTGTAACATCATATTACCCCTTAAAGAGGCCGATATGGCTCAACATAGATTAATGTTCAGGACAAGAATCTGGCAACTTATTTCTTTTCAGAGCTCCCCATTGAAGAAAGAAGATTCCCACAATTTTGCCACCACAGTGCTTCATTTGCAAAAGGCACTTTAAAACCTTAAACACATAAGACAGAAATGATAATTGCCACTGACAATTAATCTGTCTTTATTCAGCTATTGTTTCACACCAATGTGTTAAGGTCACAGGATTCTGTTCCACACTGACAGAGTAGGGATATCTGCTCCTTCTGCATGAAGGTAAATTGAAGGAAGAAAGCAGACAATTTTTGTTGCTGCGAGAGTGCGTCTTTCTCTTGCTACCACAGCAAAGTGGCTGCCCCAGTGGTTAAAAGAGGGACCATGGAAATGAAGCGTTTGATTCTCAATTTCATACTTCGCAATACAATCAATTCTTTTTAGCCAGACTGTCTCTGAATTTACTTCTCTGCTGAAGTAAAATGAAGAAGCTTTCATTAATCTTTCAGATGCCTTGCGTTAATGACAAGGCTCTTGCCTGAACAATGTAACAGCAATTAAAAAGCCCATTAATCTGCATTACAGCTATTAAAGATGCATGTCATTAAAGGGTGTGGAGTTTGATTCATTTTGAACCCAGCCCCCACCAAACCATATAGCCCCCCCCAACTTTTCTGTCCAAAAAATGTGCAATTAAGGCCTAGCAATGCACTTTGTCTCCAGATTAGTTTGGAGATTTTTCAGCAAAGGAGTTGGCTACACATGAGCTTCACTGTGATTTTGCAATTCATCACAGAAAATGTGTAAGTCAGGACCTTCCATACAACTTTACCCTCTTGCGGTGTGATGATGTCTCTGCTTCCATGGCTCTCTGTGCAGCCGGTCAAGGTACATGCTGTTAGGGTGATGCTATAGTTGGTGAAGGGAACCAGACCACTCAGACTGCCTAAGACAAGGTGGGGAGAGCCAGTGTTAACACTGACACAACACTACAACTCCTCCAAGCGAGAACAATAATTTAATAATTTCTGAGAATAGGTTAAAGCATCTCAGTTTCAAATTATAAATTCTACAGTTATTCAAGGGAAAAGAAGGTGATGGCCTGCACATGGGCAAGACATGATGTTAATTAATTGATTTGGGAGCACAAATGTCCTTTGTTTTACCACTTTGATTACATTAAATCCATATTATAATTATATTGCCTCTGAATAAATCATTCACATATACTAGATCAATTCATCCATTTTCATTAATAGTCTGTCCTGTTGAGAGACACAGCAGTTCGGAACCTATCCCGGAACCACTGGGCACAAGGCTAGGAGACCACACAGGACAGAACTCCAGTCCATTGCATTCACATGTGAACACACCAGCAGCAAATTATAGTGGCCAGTGAACCTAAAACAAGCTTTTGGACTGTGGGAGAAAACTGGGGCACCTGGAGGACACCTTGCAAATGCAAACATGTTGAAACCTACGAACTCCACACTGACCAAATAGGTTTGAAGTCCAGGTTCTATAGTCCATGAACTGTGAAGAGTATTCATACCATTTCATCTCTTTGTACACTAGAATTTATTTAATATTGTACTTCTATGAATTCTGAAGTTACAGTGCATATAACAAACTTTATTTTGCTACACAGTGTAAACAACAGCATCCTTTGAATGTCTACTGTAAAGAAAACCCTTTCCTTTTCATTTAGTGCCCAGGCTCATGGCATTCATTTTCATCTCAAGTCATGATACCCTCATATAAATAGCACATTATTAATAGCCCAGGCAATAAATTAAAATAAGGGACCTCTGAAATGCACGCCTTTTAATTAATTTTTATAGTTTAAAACCAGGATTTATTTATTAATTTTTCATGCAAAATAAAGGCAACCCTTTAATGAGGGAGGGTTGTCTTGAGTGGCTTCCTGGCCTCCATCCATGGTATTCTTCTCTCCTCCGTTATGTTAATCTGTGGGCGGACAGATTGCTGTCAGCGCTGGAGTGGCTACAGTGCTAGGGAAGGTAAACACTTTAGCCAGACTGTAATAGGCCAGGTGTCTGTCTCTTTCTCTCCCTATTTTTTATTCCTATCTTTTTAATTCAATTAAAGCCCAAGCCGCTCCACTCTCATTACCCACTCATTTGTTTTCATGTTTTTTTTTTTTTTTTTTTTTAACAGAGTAATTCTGTATTTTGGGTGTCAGGGACAGCATAAATTAGATGGCTGATTGTCATTCCGTTTTAGCCCAAAGGTACAGAATTCATTTGAAGTATGGCAGAATATAGCAGAATGCAATCAGGAAACATCATTTTTGTAGTCTCAGTCTCATTTATTTCTGATTGTGCAACATTTTTGCCATGCTAATTTGTCTTTTTGTGTTTAGCTATAGCATTTGACCATTTTGTACCTTGACGTATTCATGGGAAAACTGCTTCTCAAAGTCTTAAGAAATCTGTACCTGCATAAATTACACCTTGCACACAGTCTGAAAAATTCTACTGTATATTACACACAATTTCCAAAATTATTTCTCTTTGAAATGCTAACTAGGAAGGCATTAAAATTTTTGTAAGATAAAATAAAGGATGAACATAGCTGTGAGTTCTGAGGTCAAATAGAGTTAACACAGTATTCATTTTATTAGTTCTGTTACCTAAAAATGTTTTTTTTAAATATGCACATTAAAATTGTGACTTAACTGACTTGCTATATTCATATCAGTATATTTATTTTTATTTTCATCATGAAATTTGCTTAAAAACCACTAAAAAAGAAACATGTAAAACGTAAGCCCATGCTTAGTCATCTGGCTGTCACTCTCCTCACCTAACCAACCTCAGAGATGTGCCATTTTTTACCAGGACAGCCCTTACCAGTCACTTGGTCCGTGTGCGAGAAGATGGCACTGATTGGGGCCACTGAAGGATCATCTCGATTGTATGCTTTCAGGATGTACTTCTCAATTACACCCTTGACCCCGATGGGCTCGTCCCAGGTCACTTCGGCACTGTAACCATTTACACATGCAACTCTGGAGGGAGACAGCACACTTTGTGGAACTGTGTGAGGATAATAAGACAAGAGAAGTAGAGGAGGTAGAAAGAGAGAGACAGCATGAGAGAGTGCAAGTCAGCCCAAAGAAAAGCAGCTCACATATTCTTCACTTTTAATAGACATAGTAAATCATATCTAACCATTAGCATAAATACAATTTATTAGAGTTGTAACTTTTTGAGCACTGATTTAATATGACTGTAGATCTTATACTATTCATCCTAGGCTATATTTCAAATAGACCAAGTATTGTGCCTCTTGCTGGACTGGTTCATCCATATTAACCATATTAATTATAGTTTCAAATTCAGACAGAAATGCATTCTGTTGTGTGATGCAACAAAGGTGAAAGTTTTCCTTCATAAATGTTTGTTTCTAAAACCTACAGTAATAACTAAAACATTTTATTTGTTTATTATGTAAGAATTTATTTGCTTTTCATAGTAATAGAAAAATAGCAGCAATTAATATTGCCAAAGTACTATGGCCTTAAGCGGTCACATACTGTCCTCTGTACATTATAGCACAATTGTGGTTCCACTTAATTTTTTACATCTCAATTTCTACAACCCCATTAATGGACCATCACCTTGCTGTGATGGTGGGGACTGTGTGTCACTGCAAACCTCAGAACTGTGTTATCCAGAGCCTAGAGCTCCTGGTAGAGTCTCACCTTTTGAACAGGTCTCCAGGCAGAGAGTAGATAAATTATGGTCCACATCATCCATTATGAGTACCCCAAAACATACCAAGTATACCCTTTATGGATCAGGGTTACTGGGACCCAGGCCTAGAGCTGTGTCTGAGGGTAGTATTTGTCAGTGAGCAGCTGGTGGCTGAACACTCATCATAACCTGGTCAGGCTTAGCCCAAAATGACACAAGGTGTATGGTGTTGGTTGGATACAATGCCAAAGAACAGGTATGAGTGGCATGGAGCTAGCTGGTATAGATCCTGGTAGTACATACTCAATAAAAGAAGAATGTAAACTCTTTATAATATTAGGAGATAACTATGATACATACTGATGAATGTGTTAATAGTTATTGGTAGCTAAATCCCCATATGAGGACACTCAGCTGTTAAAGGCAAATCTTTAACATGCACTCATTGGAGATGCAGAAAGGCTAGTCAGACAGTTATGACACACAACAGGTTTCTTAACTGAGCTTGGAACCAAAACAACGCAGCTTAAAGGCCCTATAACTCTGAAAAGCTCACCCGCTACACAGGTCTATGAATGGCTGTCCCATTCATCTCTGAGGAATACCACCTCCGTTTATAATAAGCCACTGCCTTTTTGATGAGGAATGTTTCCATGAGGAACGTGATACCGTATCGCCCGTTGGCATCTCATCTTCTTGACTGTTACATATATTGCTCAGATAAGAGTAAAATGGGATGGCTGAGGACTATGACATAAACAAATAGCATTATGCAGTACTATTTTTACAGCAGTTGTATACAACCCCTAGGCTTTCCTGTGCTGTGGGGCCAGGGTGTCTTAACCAGACATCATGTGTCAACCCTGCCCCAGATGCATGGGGCTTACCTCCCTCTCTACTGCGGCCTCTTGCCCAGGGTCCCGAGGTCCAGCCTCCCTCTCCAGATACCAGAACTCTGTATAGGTACTCTAGAAACAGGAGGACAACTGTGTATAGATCTGATCAGTTGTATTAGCTTCCAGTTACATTTGTGATCTCCTAATTTACACAAGAGTATAGACATCTGCTATGACTAAAAAGGAACATAAAATAATGCAGATGGACACAATTATCTAATATGTAAGCTAACATCAGTGGCCACTGTAGACTGATATGCATTATTATTAAGGTTAAATCTGGGGCTCCACTGGTACTGTTGGCAGGGAGCAAAGGAGATTACAGACATTGTACTTTCTCCTTCTTATAGCAATGTTGATGAAAACACTGCTGGTATGGTATCTGACTTTGCCTGGACAGGTGTAGAAACAGTACTGGTGCTTAAAAAAAAAAAAAAACAGAAATTTCTGCAAAACATACACATTCTGTAATGTAAAAGTGTACTTTGTGAACACACACACACACACACACACACACACCTTTTTGTAACCAGGCCTCCAGTTATCCCCGGTAATATAAGGAGGAAATACAGACATTACCTGTGAAAGGCTGCACTCTGTCATCCTCTATCCTCCTCTCCAAGCCAGTGTAAACCAGGATCGAATCGTTTCCCCGACATTGAACAGTCGTGCCAGCTGACAGGCACCCATCCAGATTGACTCTGACGGCATGCCTGGACATGGCGGCCAGACTCATGGCGGGCCCACGAGCAAGTCGGACACTCCTGACACAGCCCCCAAAGCCTACCAAGTGAGAGACAATCACTGTCATGTTGTGTGTCTTGAACCCTTGCACCACATTCCTGTTGGGTCCTGCTGCAATCCCATAATATTACAGCACAAAATGGAGAAATCTTAAGTATAAGATTCACTCAAACTTCTAATACTCTGACCTTTGCACCCAGAACTGTATCCACCTCATAATGGCTTTATAAATTCCTCATCAGTACAAGGCACAGTGTTTTCAATGCTGTGTTTTAGCATTCTAAAATTTTAGGACTCTCACCATAATATAAATGACACATGGACCTTTGTATATTAAACCTACAGCTGGGATTGAACAGTTGAACCATCATTTCATAAAATGCGTATTTAAACCATTTTTAGCCTACGACAAAGATGTTGTTCAGGAGCAAATTTTTACTTGATAAATCTATTAATAGATAAAAGCTGAGAAGAGAAGAATTATAAATGGGAATCTCACCTGGCAAAATGCCAAGGTGATGGAGGTCTGTGCCTACCAAGCTGTCAGGAACACCTCCAAGGTACAGAGCAGAGTTGATCATGAGCTCCCGACCAACCCTTCCAGGCTGCTGCTCGGATAGCCCATTCATGGCAGCTGTGACCAAAGCACCTTGCTTGAGTAATGAGATGCTGTTCCAGGTGCCATCACAGTAGGACAGGCCAACCCAAAGATTCACCTGGGTCTCACCTCCAGCCCAATGAAGTGCCCATGAGAGGGTCCCACCTTGCAACTTAGCCTAGGAGAACACTAGATATCAGGATTCTACTAACTTAACCTGAATTTCACTATATTATTGCCTGATCGAACAGTGTAACTAACTGCATTAGCCTGCTCTAATAGTCAATTATATTCTGCTTTCAGTTATTGGCTGAGCATGTTCTGACAGTTATTTTCTTTCTGCTTGCTTTATCATATCATACACTTACCAAGATATAGTCATCCCCCTCTGTGTCATATGCAAACAACAACAGAGCGCTCAGCTGGTCAGTTCTGAACTCAAAGGAAATTTCAAAATTCTCTCCTCCAGAGAATATAGAAGGGTCAAGCTCAAGGAATCCTGGTGGAACAGCAATATTTAAGAAATTCAGCAGTTACCAACTACACAACCCCAGATTAGAAATTTGCAACCAAGTAGCAGATTGTTATGTGGGGACAGGGCCACAAGTAGTGTAGTGGTTTACTGACAATGACTCACAATCCAAACACTACCAGCTCAGATCCTGGGAAGGAGTAATACCAATAAACTAAGTATAGAACCTGAATGTGACAGCAAAAATATGCTTTTGCATAAAGGGATACAAGTGTATGAAAAAACATGATGAAACTGTAAGCTTTGGAGGAGAACCAAGACAGAAGTTAGAGTGTCCGAGTAGTCTGCACCTTGGCCTAGAAAATGTGCCGCCTCCTCTGTGTGTGCAGGGCAACCTTCCCAGCTATGATAGGCCTCAATACTCTCCTGTGCTGTGTCCCAGTCCAGGGGTTCCCATATCTCAGAAGGACTGTCGCTTTTCTTCACCAACAGATCCTTCAGGCAGCCACAGAAGCCCTGTAATACTAGCTTGGCATGGCCTGGCAAAAGACAGATGTTAAACAGCTATGTAACAGAATTATAAGCAATATGCATTCACTGCTACCTCTACTGTGACAGTTTGTCAGAGAAACAGCTGAGTGAGCAGTTATGATTGATGAATAGAATAAAACTGCATGTTTTAGCCTGAAGACATAGTTGAACTTTCTGCAGTACTAACTCAGTTGAATAAATGAAAAATGAAAGTATAAACAAGCATGATTTAAAATAACTAAAGTATTAAAACAGAAACATTTAAATCCAAGTGACAGTCTGAATATATCAAATCCACTTGTTTATAGGATGTGTCTACATCGTACATCAGTTACCTGTATCATTTCTTAGCAGAGTAAAATTCTTAGGGAGCCCGCCAATGAAGACCCCTGTATTCTGTCCTATAATGGTGCTGCCACTTGTAGCTGAAGAAGATCCTGATTTGTAAGTGAAAAACAGTTACCCAGGTTAGATTATTACCTAATTTCATAAATCATTCCAATTGATTTTTTTCACAAGTGTGATTCTTAGCGTGACATAGACAGCTGTACATATAGTGACAGTAATGGAAACCAGAATCAAAATAATCCAAGAATGCAATTTGTTAGACTATTGTTCAAAAGTAAACCATCTGACAACTTAAGAAAAGTACACAAAAATATCCTGAGCCAAAAGAAATGGGAGACCAATGAACCACTGGGAGTACTTGCGACTGCCATCAGGATACAGAATGAATCTTTGAAAAGAACCTAGTAGTAGTATTGTGAAATGACAGAAAAGTCACTTGTCTATAGTGAAAATGATGAGAAACACCTGTTAGCAGATTATTCACTTATTCAAATACTCTCCTCGGTAAAATATTCCATCATAAAAATGAATTAAAATAAACTACTACTACTCATGCAGGTCAGTGTATACTTTTGTGGGGACTATCATTTTCATTAAATGTTAATTTTTCAAATTTAACTTCTCTAATAAGTTCTAAGCTGCAAAAAGAATAGTATAACAGGGATGCAACATTTTCACACTCGGTTTTCTGCTAACAGTTATCTGCTTAAGATTCGCTGATGAGAGGTGGAACAAAAGCTCGCTTACACTGCATCCCGTAGGATCGGGTGTCGAGTACCCCAGTGTAGAATCTGTGAGAAAGACCAGACCACTATGGAACAGCCTAAGCAAGCCTGGGAGAGAAGGACCTTCTCAGCTCATGAGCCGTAATTGAAATGCAAGTTCAGGAGAAGCGGGAGCAAAAGGCTTTTGTGCCTAATTATTCTAATCACACCATGAGTGACAAAGATTAACCCTGATAATTCTACCTCCGCAGAGCTGGTGGAAGGCCTGGGTTTAGGGGAATTGACAGAACAGTACAGAGTCTGCAGCTGGTCTATGAATATGATGAACGTGGACGCGCTACACCATGCCACTACCTCGGTATTGATTGTCCACAATGATTGTTCCCACGGCTTGTCTCCTGGTAGCTATCACATGGTGCCACTGGTTGTCATTATAACGCTTCCCTCTGTCATCCTCTGAAGTGACAGCCACTGCTGAGCCCTTAAACCAAACACAACTGGAAATGGATATCCTTTGTTTATGAAATACATACAAATCACATATAAGAAACATCTGGCATCACTAAATCTATTAAGTCTATTGCTATTAAAGAATTGGCAATCATTATTTGATTATCATTTATATTGTTATTTCAGTTAGGAAAACTTGAAAAGAAATTTTAGTCCAATGTTGAATTTTATTCAACTTAAGAGTAAATTCTCCATTCTACTGGGGAGAAAATGTAATAATTATATTCTTAATAAATGGATATAGTTATACGTAAACTACAGATGATCTGACACAACAAACAGATTTTTGTCCTTGAGAATCTGTTTTCTTTTACAGTCCCAGAAAACACTTCACCATTTTACTGGCTTTCTTTTTTAAGCACTTTATTTCAAACACCAAGTTAGTTTACCGCAATACATCCATGAAGGCCATGGACCTTTTTAAGAATATATTCTCAGATGAACCCAGTCTGGCTATAATGTAATGACACCATATACCAGAACGTGCACAGGCACAAAGGTAAACAGCAAGTGGTGAATGCTTCTGTTGAAAAAATTCACGCCCACTTCAGATGTCTACAGAAACAGCACTTATCCAAAGTGCTGCACCCACCATAAGGCAGCCATTTGGAACATCACCTTAGTCAACCTTTGGGCTAATTTAATCTCTTATATACTCCCAAGGATAGCCATAGCATATGTATTGAGGGGGAATAGGGGAGGGAGTGGGGGGCATGCCAAATGTGTTTTGTTGAAATCTGTGACATTCAGCCTCTGAGGAACCAGCCACTAAACACAGTATCATACTGAATACGTGAATTGATGCTGCTGGGCCAATCCCACTTGCATGCTGTTTAAAAGACTGCAGAATTGACAAGAGGTGCTGTTAAATGTCAGAGGACATTTACTAAGGGCACTGAGGAGTATTTGAAGGCAATAAATGGGAACTTTATGCTGTTGTCTGGTAACACAGCAATTTGTTATGTGTGGACTAATATGCTGACAATATTGTTATCTTCAAGAAGAATCAAAAATGAGTTTTTACAAACTGTCTTATGTATAGTTTCTTTTTAAAATTTTATTTACTTTTTTTTTTTTTTTTTAAATCAAAAGAGTCCTAGTCATTTATTTATTGTTTTTTTTAAATTACTTAAAATGGGGGTGGCATGGTAGCTCAGCAAGTAGCGCTGCCGCCACACAGCACCTTAGCGGACTTTAAATCCAACTCTGTGTGAAGTTTGCATGTCACCGTGTCTACATGGGTTTTCTCCAATTTCATTCAATAGTCAAAAGACATGCATTTCAGGTTAATTAGCCACTCCAAGTTGCCCACAGTGTATGAATGGGTGTGTGTTTGTGAGTGGTCACTCAATGGACTGGCATCCCACCGAGGGCCAGTTTCATATCCTAGTGCCCAATGATTCTCAGATCGGCTCTAGACCACTGTGACCCTGGTCAGAATAAGTGGTTAATGAAAAGGGATAGGTAAATGAATAACTTAAAATTTTGTTTCAAGTCCACTTTTGCAAAACATTTCTAGCAAGAAATATTTCATTAAAAAGAATCAAGCTCTTCTCAATCAATGAGATGGTCAGAAAGTAGTTTATTTTATAGAACTCACGGTTCCGTGGGAAGGATCGATGGACGACGCTCATGAGAGATATAGCGAATTAGTGGCGGAAGTAGAGGGGCGGGGCTGGAATGCGAAAGTGAGGCCAATTGAGGTAGGATGCCGTGGATTTATAGCTCGATCCACTTTTGCATTATTCCGCGAGCAAAAGTTGCAATGGGCGGTGAAGGAGTTATCATAGGCTGCAGAGCAAGGAAGTCTCTGGGTTTGGAGTAAGAGGACCAGCGTGGATGGTAGCGGGGCGGCGAAGTGGTGAGCAGCTGGGTACCGGCAAAGCGTTAGCGCGTAGTTGTGATGGCGGTTAGCTGTTAGCAGGCGGCGGTGTTGGTGTGGTTAGTTGTTGCGAAGCACAATAAAGTAGGTGGCGAGGGGCTTTATCCTTTGAGATGGCGGGTAGAAAGAGCGGTGAGTGTGAGGATGCTAAGGTTAAGGGTAGGTAATGTGAGGAGCGGCAGGGTGACGCAGTGGTGCGCGTGGTAGTGGAGGGGAGCAGCTCCGCGACGCCTGAGCAGCAGTTGAGCCTTCTGGAGGTGTCGTGGGCCTAACTCGACGAAACACCGACAAAGCAAGGTGCCCATTTGATAACGCCGATGAGATACCGCACCATTGCTGCACCACACCATGTTTGGAGTTATAGTTATAGTTAGTCGGCGCTAGTTTTGATAAGTTAGCCATTGTGTAACAGCTTTGTAGGCATGCTGTGGGATTGCCGTGGGGGTTAGATGGGTAATGGGATCCCCTTTATAATCCAAGCTCTTTTTTTGGCACTGTGTGTTTAATACGAACCTGTTCCCTCTTTTGAAATAGTTTGTACCTCCTAATTTTACTGATGTATGGTTGGTGCTCTCAAAATATGTTTCACTTAGTTTTAAGAGAACACAGTACAATGATATGGCAGATCTGAAAATGAGTGACTACTGGTACCAACCAAACATGTGGGTGAATGAACCACTGAGGATGTTGACTTTGCTCATTGTTGCTCTGTGCCTGGATATTATACACTGTGTTTAGAACTGAACCAATCTCTGGCTTCTATCATATGACAAGCAATATGGAGTACATTGGGTATGCAGCATCAGTTATGACAGCCTTTACAGTAACTAGACATCCTTCCGTGAGACAGTGTTTAATAAAATGCTCATTAATTTCATCATTAGAAAGGGTGTGTGGGGACACACACACGAGTTTCCTGTGTCATGCCCAATTAGCATCCCATGGTGGTAATCCCATTAGAATCGCTGAGTTCGCTAATGGAGGAACTAATGGGCGGGCTACCGGGGGGACATTAATTGGGCGTGACACCACTTTTAGTTTTAATTATCAAACTATCGTAACAAAATGTTTTTGTATGTGCAGAAATGGTAAAATCTAACAGTGATATTGTTAGAGAAGAGTTGGTGGCCATGTAACCTCTCACTTAAATCCAGCCTTATAACTCTTCAAAGAAATCTTCACTGCTAAGAAGCTGCTGTATCTTGATTAGCATGATATTGGTATTCCTGGAATGTCTGAGGGTAACAAGTTAATTGGAGTCCAATTCAGGCACTGCCAAGCTTTGAATGTTTAAAAAATAAAAAAAATAAATAAATAAAAAAAAACTTATGGATAGGGATCGGGGATACAACAATTAAAAATACATTATTTATACCACAAAAGCCAAACAAATTTCTCAGATAGCATGTAGCTATATGAATTATTTTGTCTTCTTTTAGAAATTACATTAATCCAGAGATGTAATAGTTCTAACCTACTGTTCAATTGCTCAATACAAGGCTTTTCATTTCAAACTGACTACCATATTCACAAACAAGATTTTTATTTAGATCTAAAATATACATAAAATAGCCCGGACTGAAGAAGAACCTCGTTTCCAATTCAGTTCCAAATTTTTCACCACAAAAAGAACAATTACCATCTATATGGTACTATAAATATATATTTTAACACCCTTAATAACAAAGTGATCACTGAATCAATTTTATCAGTATGTTTGCACTAATAATTTTAAAATTCTCAATGGTCCTTTTTCTAATATTCATTAAAGTGAAACAACTGTATAAAATGATTTGGGCAATGTAAAATGTAAAAGGTATCCTGGTAAATAACAAGGCACTGAGGATAAATTAAGTGCTACTACAATAAAAAATTAAGTGAGACATAAAGGCTCCTACCTGTGGATCAAAAAGGAAGAAGAGGCGACCATTCTGGATTTGCAAGGCCACATATTCTTCCTGGTCATCTGGAGCGACTGCACACAGGATAAGCCCCGTCTCCTCTCTTGTCCGGAAACTTACCTGGATGCCTGAATTGACACATTTGCAAAAAAGAAAAAATATGTTACCACTGGCCTCTTGACTGGTGTCCCATCCCTATCTGTGTGTATACATTTTTTTTTTTTTTTCTTACCCAAATTTTCTCCTGTGGGTGGTATCTTTCCTCAGACCTGGGTTTCCTATGGCCTGGGAGTTTGATAGTAGAGTGCACTATTTTTAGGACTGTAGGGGCACCAGTAGGTGATTACAGGGGTGAGGCTTGATCTGAGACACCATCATCCCTGCCTAGCCTTATTGATGATCAGCTGTGAGCAATTCAGAACCATCAGCAAAGGACCACAAAAGCAGCTGGTCTAAGGACTGAAGCAAACTGGGTTTTGAAACAGGGATGTGAAGAATCTGTTTGGTTATATTTCTGTTCAGTGGGTTTTCTGTTACTAAATACTTTTTTGGTAGCAAATCCTACTGTCTGCTGCATTTGACCTGTGTCTATGGCTGCCTCTAACCTAAAAAGGCTATTGCATATCGACATCCCTGATTATTCAGATCTAATCTGTTTGTGAAAATGTATGCGATAGCAAATTTTCAAACAGTGGGAGCCTATAGTCCATTATTTTAAAAGGGTAAAAATGAATTTCCCAGTCCATCCCAAGACCCTGAACCAATTTCCCCAAATATCAGTACAATACTCTTAAAAACTTGTATAACACTCCTCCATGGATTTCTGCATAATATTCAAGCATTTAAACCACCAATTACCTAATGATTAAACACTTAATTAACTCATTAGTGGGTATATTCATGTGCAATATGCAATGATATTATACAATATCAGACATGAAGTAATCTAAATGGAAGATATCAGAAAGTGGTGGAGAACAACAGAACTACAATTTTGGTAAACAAGTAATGGCTAATAAACCAGATGTACTGATAATAGATTAGAAGGGAACAAACAGCAGTGGGGATAGATATGACAATTCTATGTAGTGGTAATAATCAAGAAAGATTATCAGAAACTGGTAAAATTTCAGGAATTGAGAGAGGAACTGAGTGAATGTGAAAGGTGAAAAACAAGGTGGTCCCACTGGTGAGGGGAGTACTTGGGGCCATGACCTCTAAGCTGGAAGAGTATCTCTATCATATGCCAGACAAAGACACCATTTCTATTTTTCTCTCACCTTTTCCACCTTCGGCAACATAGCATCACTGTCAATGATATGTGGAAGTTTGGCATTTTTGGTTATCTGCAACTTTCCACCCATCAACTCTCCCAGAAACTAAGGAAATCTGGTGCAGTTTTACACCAAAGGCTCAAAAAAATAAATAAATGAAATTAATACAGGCCTTAGTGGCCTGTATTAGTAAGAATTTCAGACATAGGAAACCATGACTGTTTCTTTAGAAAAATGGGTTGCTCCATGCCTTTCTTCATAAATTATGCCACTCAGGCTTGATAGAGGTTTGGAGTAATGTGTCCTGTTTCAGTCTCTGGAAAAGGGTGAAACAGCTCAGATTTCAGGAGTGTGAACCTGACTGAACCCTTCTTGTTTTCTGACAAGCTCTTCACATCTATCAGGCAGTTTGGAGTACTGCACAAAGCAAAAGGGTTACTCAGAAAATCCAAGGTCACAGAGAAACGTCTCTGTAGGTGATGGGTGGTCAGCAATGCTCTCTCAACGATTAAAGCTGCGCAATACAAGATGATAAATCCAAGCTGACGGTTATACTTCTGTGGAACAGAGTCACAGAACTGTGGACAACTTAAGTGAGGATGCCAATGCAAATACATGTCACGCTGTTAGGTAGGTGGGTGGAGGGGGTTCAAGCATAGTCATGGCAATCATGCTAAAGAGATCATTTACCAAATATAGCATTACAATGAAACTGTGACTATTCACATATGAATTAACTGGTTTATGTATTTAAAAGAAACTTCTTTATTTGCTAAATTTCTTTCTAATTTTTTTTTTTTAGGGCTGATGCTTCTACTTGCATCATATGTACAGCTGGTCCCCAAATTAGATAAATATGATAAAACTTGACTCCAATTAAGTTAATTGAAATGCTTAACCAATAAACATCTATAGTACAATTTTACACTTTTCCCCTCAATCAAATTTTTTCCTTTTTTATACACACACACACACACACCATAAAACAGTATTATAAACTGCATTTTCTAGTATAGCTAACATGAGAATTATAAGTTTTCAAAAAGAGATTTCACAGTTTTCACTAATACTTTCTTTTTCAATTAACTTTCAGATCTGTGTAGTCAGTCTGGATGATCTGAAGGTAATACTTCTTGGATACAGGCTTAATCAACAAAACTGCGCTTTTATACACTGCAGATCACAGACTGCTGTTCAGCAGTACTAGCAGCAGTCCAAGGACATGAACAGGCACCTGACAGTATACTCACTTAGCCCTGCCTCCTCTATGCACCCTTCTACGACAGTACATTTCCATTTATGCTCAGCTACTGGCCACTGCCTGTTTCTTACTGGACCTACATTCTTGTTTTAAAAAAAAAAAAAAAAAAAAAAAAAAAAAAAAAAAAACTCATTTTGAATTTAGGAATATTTTTATTTATTTATTTATTTTATTTGATTACTGTCTTGGGACCCCCAAATTTGAAAGGATAAGAAAAAAATAATTTCCTTAGACCTCCTTGTTCACAAGGTTATCTTCTAAAAATATTTACTGGGCAACAGAAAGTAATGGCTTTTTTCATTATTTTATTGTGCTACCATTTTAAAGGCCAATTACATTAAAAGGTAAAGCCACAGACAGTGCCGTCTGATTGTCTAGAAAGACAAATTTGAGGTTCTATTTATTTTGTGTTCAGATATTATATCCACCCTAAGTAAAACAAACAGGACAGTTTGGCTTTAATCTGCATAGTACATAACCTGAATAACTTCAGTCATGTTAGCATTATTGCAGCATTAATCAAGTTGTTGCGTATTAATGAGTTTTCAGCAAATGCTAATTACTGTCATAGATTCTGCAGCACCCCATTAAATATACAAATTACAGAATTAAAGAGCCAGCGCTCTTCATGATTAATCTTTAAATGGGGAAAAACTAATGATGTCTGTACAAAGTTTTCCCCTACTTTTCACTGACTGAAGTCATTTGACAATCAATCATATTAATTAAGGAAAATAATTTGTATCATTTAACATTTCTTGCTTGCCATAACAGACAGCACTGGAAGATTGTTTGGCTGCTTTGGTTGTTTAGAGAGCTCTGTAATTTAGAAACTGTGAAGGGACAAAATTTGTTGCAAAGTGCAAAAGCATGTGAATACTAAGTGAGTACAAATATACCCCAAAAATGGCTGCTCAAAAATGCAAATAAAGCATCCTTTATAATTTTTTTTTTTATTTAAGAAATATTTGGTAGAATTAGGTAATATGATCACCCTGATTCTTATCTCACTGTATTCAGTTTCAGACATTTAGAATAGACTATAACATCCTCCTCTTAACATATAAGGCAGGTGATGATATTTTGTCGGTTTACTTTAGCAAATTTATTGATTCTTACACTCAGTATATTGTCTATGGTCTTTAAATGCCAAATATCTTAAAATAGCCATGATGAAACAGAGGGTGTGCCTTTAGCAATACTGCACCAAAACTCTGGAAAAGTCTGCTAGGTGGTTATCAAGAATGTTCCTTCAGACTGGGCCTTTAAGTCCAAGCTTAACACCCATCTCTCTGCCTTGGAATATACATAATAATTTGGTGTGGGCCTCCCCTCCAGCTGCATCCTTGCACAGTCACAGCGATACCTACCTGCTCCCACCCAGACACCACTTGCCGTTACTCAGAACCATATGGGGAAACAAAACGGAAGAGACTGCACACTGGCAAAGTGCTGGGTACTACTGGAATGAGCCACAAGGTGCTCAAAGTATGCGCCAACCAGCCGTTAGGTGCCCTAACACACCTTTTCATCCTGCCACGGTGTCTGCAGGAACAACCATAACTGTAATAAGGAAAATATCCCACCTCATCCTAGTGTCTAAGAAAAACAGTGCCTGTGAATTGAAGCACTACAGAATAGCAGCTCTTACATCTCATCTCATGAAGACCCTTAAAAGGATGGTACTAGATTACATCAGACCTCTCATAAAAGACCAGCTGGACCCCCTGCAGTTTGCCTTTCAGACCTAAATGGGAGTAGATTATGCAATCATTAACATGCTTCACAAAGCTTATTCCCACCTGGAGAAAGCTGGGAACACAAGGGTCATATTCTGAGACTTCTCCAGTGCCTTCACCATCATCCAGCCACTCCAGTTGAATGATAAGCTCATGAAGATCACTGTGGATGCACCAATGGTGTCCTGGATTTTGATATCTCACAGGCAGACTGCGGTTTGTCAGGCTCCTAGCTGTGTCTCTGACACAGTGGTGAGCAACAAAGGTGCTACCCAAGGAACAGTACTGTCTCCATTTCTGTTTGCCCGCTATACCTCTGACTTCAAACATAAGTCTGGGCAGATGGGGATGCATGGAGAAAGGTGATGAGGTGGAGTACAGACATCTGAAAGAGGACTTTATTTTATGGTGAAACCAACTCCAGCTAAATCTCTGTAAAGCTCAATCTGTTTGTTTGCTCTTTAACCATGGCTGTTTTTCAAGAAACAAGACTTGAAATTTGGCACACGGGTACTTCTCAGCCCAAGTGAAGTTTTTGCTTAGTCATACAAAGGCATGTGCATACGCGTGTACACGCACATGGCGCTACACACAGCAGTGATGTGTGATTCCAGGGAGTTCCCAGGTAATTGAAGAGGCCACTTTACTTGCATACAAACACATGGTGCATCACACATTAGTGTTGTGTGCCTCTGAGCAGATCACACCTAATTTGTTAGTATGAGGCCAATTGTCTCTCTCTCACACACACCTTGGAGAAGAAACCCTAACTGGTAAGACAGAGTTATACATGATGCACAGGGGCCAGAACACATCCCAGATTCATTCATTTGTCATGTGTTTTATGTGTTCAGCTGTGCAGTGCATTTCCCTGTGGGGATCAACAAAGTCCTGTCCAACCCTATAGATACTGTTGAACTTTACATGTTGTACTTTTGCTTGTAGGTACTAGCATACAAGCATAACAACCTTGAATCTATTATGATAGGAGTACATACTTTCTTTGTCACATCAATACTCTGTGGCATGCAAAAATCTCTGATACTTTCTGATGTCCCAGCAATACAAGAGACTGCAGTGGTACCAGACAATCGATCACTGCATGTCATGACCAATGCGGGCCTAAGTGCTGAATTCAACTTCTAGAGACTACAGCTTAGCTGAAACAGTCATACAGTTTTTCTTGTATTAGTAATATATAGTCAGGTCCATAAGTATTTGGACAATTTTCAGTATTTTGCCACTGTGCACAACCACAATGATATTGAAACAAAGCAGTCATGATGTGATTGAAGTGTAGACTTTCAAGTTTAATTTAAGGGGTTTAACAAAAGTATCGTATTAACCATTTAGGAATTCCAGCCATTCATATACGTTGTTCCCCATTTTCAGAGGCTCAAAAGTAATTGGACAATTGACTGACAAGCAGTTTTATGGCCAGAAGTGGCCTCTTCCCTCATTATTTCATGACAAATTTAGCAGATAAAAGGTCTGGAGTTGATTCCAGGTGTTGAATTTGAATTTGGTAGCTGTCCATGGGAACTATGCGGTCCATGGGAATATGCGACCCACAGAAGTATTGATGTGAAGGAGGCTACCATTAGACTTCAAAAAACAAAACAAAACCTATCGGAGAAATAGCAAAAACTTTAGGAGTGGCCAAATCAACAATTTGATATATTCTTAAAAATAAGGACTGCACCGGCGAACTCAGCAACACCAAAAGGCCTGGAAGGCCACAAAAGACGACTAACGTGGATAATCAGAGAATTCTTTCCTTGATTAAGAAAAATCCCTTCACAACATCTAGCCAAGTCAAGAACATTCTCAAGGAGGTTGCCGTATCATTGTCAAAGTCTACAATCAAGAGGTGCCTTCATGAATGTAAATGCAGAGGGTTTACCACAGGGTGCAAACCACTAGTAACACTCAAGATCAGAAAGGCTGAATTAGACTTTGCTACAAAACATTCAAAAAAGCCTGCCCAGTTCTACAACCATATTCTTTGGACAGATGAAACCAAGATTAACTTGTACCAGAATGATGGAAAGAGAAGGAATTAAAGGGCTCCCAAAGCATCCCTCCTCACCTGTCAAACATGGTGGAGACAGTGTGGCATGGGCATGTTTGGCTGCCAATAGAACTTGATCACCAGTGTTTCTTGATGATGTGACTGCTGATAGAAGTAGCAGGATGAATTCTGAAGTGTCCAGAGCTATACTACCTACTCAGATTCAGCCAAATGCTGCAAAACTGATAGGAAGGCACTTCATAGTACAGATGGATAATGACACAAAACATACAATGAAAGCAACCCAAGAGCTTCCTGAGGCTAAGAAATGCAATAGTATTCAATGACCAAGTCAGTCACCTGACCTCAACCAAACTGAACATGCTTTTCACTTACTGAAGACAAAACTGAAAGCAGAAAAACCCATAAACAAGCAGCAACTGAAGACTGCTGCAGCAAAGGCCTGGCAAAGCATCTGAAGGGAGGAAACTCAGCATTTGGTTATGGCTATGGGTTCCAGACTTCAGGCAGTCATTGACTGCAAAGGATATGCATCCAAGTATTAAAATAATCCTTCAATTTATTAGTATGTCAGTTTGTCCAATTACTTTTGAACCTCTGAAAATAGGGGACAACGTATATGAATGGCTGTAATTCCTAAATGGTTAATGCGATACTTTTGTTAAACCCCATAAATTAAAGTTGAAAGTTTACACTTCAATCACATCATGATTGCTTTGGTTCAAATCCACTGTAGTGGTGTACAGAGGCAAAATACTGAAAATTTTGTCACTGTCCAAATACTTATGAACCTTACTGTATATGCAGGTTCCTTGTCTCCATATTAGAGAGCTCAAGATGATTGGGCAGTAAACGGCACTTAAACCTTTAGGATCTATTTTGCTACTCTAGTAGTAGCTGAGAGTTTTTTTTTTTTTCCCCTTCTTCCTCTCCTCAACTGCCAGCTGGTGGATTTTATATCTCAGTAGGATTTTGTTAGGTGTCATTGTGTGAAAACAGTTTATAAAAAATAAAAAAAAAAAAAGAATTACTATATAACAGTATAAAAAGTGAACTGAAAAGATCAAAGAGAATAATATTTAAGAAATTAATTTAATACCCTTACTATATTAATCAATACCCTTACTTTTGAAAGATACAGCATTAATTGCAAAATGCATTAATCAAAATTAATTGCAAATTCATTGTAAACTAAAACCATGAAGGAGCTGTGTGAAAGAGTCCTAGGAAAAAGGCGACTAAAGCTGACCAGTATAGTGGACAAGTAAGGCAGCCCTGTGAAGGAGTCCAGCGAAGCAGGTCCATGAAGCAAACCCGACAGGTATGTCACAGTTCGTCTCATGCATTCCCCACCTTCAGAAGTCAGTGCCCATTTATAATCCAACCGTGCCCAAGGACAAGCTCACCAAGCGACTGCACCCATTGATCAATTAGGGAAGAGCTAAACTCAACTTAGGGCTTGATTTATAAAGATTTATCCGTTTGTCATTATTTAAGGAAAACTGGAAATTGCAGTGCTAAATGTTAATAGAGTTGCAAGGAAAATGGCTGTTCATTTTCTGAAATTGCAAGGTCAGAAAAGTGTTACCCATTTATATGCATGCTTCTAAAAAGGCAATTTAATGTCCTTGGCTCCCAAAGGTGGATATACAAATTGCTTCTCTTTAACACAAATAAAGTCTTATTTCTCCAGTATTTCACACTATGCCTGACACACTAAAGAAAGTGAAATATAAATTATATGGTTATATTAGTTCAACACACAGAAAAGAGCAACACACTATAATCACAGCTCTAACACATTTACAACATGTAAATTAATGGAAATGTAGCTAAATCAGAAAAAAAGACTGCTTTGCATGCTCTTTTCTGTTCTCTATTACTAGAAGAGGCTACACAGAGATGCAACATGCAACCTACAATTAGCAATGATTGATTCATTATACTGTTCATGTTTGCAAATTGCCACACCTGTCAAACCTGCATAGTGTAAGCAGTTCAAATGACAACCACAGTATAACATGTAATGTAAATATTGAAAATAGTGCATAGTATTTTTAAAATAAATTGATTGAAATGGAAAAAATAATTAACAATACAAGGTCAGATATAAGTTATTAGTAATTATAATAACTACTGACATTAGCTTTACTTTCTACTACATTGTTATTTTTAATTATGACATCTTAATGTCCTCACTACTACACCTACAGTATCTCCTGTGCATTTCCACAGATCAGAAATACTTCTTACAGACATTGTCAGAACATTATGTATTCTTTCCAAATGATTTAAAACAGCATAAAGAAACACTAATGCAATTGTGGTAAATTTGATCATGTTCTATAATTTAACTCCAAATCATGTTATGTTAATGATCTGCCTTTGTATCTGGAGTCAATGGTCATTTTTACAACATTTACACCTTAATATGAACTCAGAAAAATAAACTCTGAATTGTACAGACAAATTTTTGGGTTGCTCATGGTCAGGTTGGTGAAGATGGCATCTTTTGTTACACATGGAAATGCTAATGTGTGCTAATTACCAGTTAAACCAGGATCCATACAGACTGCATCACAGTTTTGTACACTTTCGCTGTCAAAAAACATGCTGCGTAATGTTTATATGATTTCCAGTGTAGTCACATCCTATTTTAAAATCCCTTTTAAATACAACATGTCAGTCCCCCTTAACCAAGCCCTCTTCAGAGGATTAAATAAAAGTGCCAGCCTAGAGGAACATACCTGTGAAGTAGGTGTTGACTGGAAGAGTAGAACTAGGAAACAGGAAGTAGCTGTGCCCTGGAAAGCGAATCCCACGGACAATGTGCGAGTGTAGGTTAGAAAGTGATGGGTCCATCCGCTCCACCTGATAGAGAGGGGGGGGCCCATTGGGCTCTCTTGGAGGCTCCCAGGATACTTCCATCACTGTCATGTTCAGGCCTTTTAATTTAGGAGAACTTAATCCAGCTGGAGCTAGCATGAAAAGAGGGATATAAAAGGCAAGAACAAGAATACGTAAAGAAAAAAATGGCACATTTATTGTCATTCCACACATACACACGCTGGTGTAATGATCTAAATGGTTTCCCCATATATAGCAAGAGCAAGTAAATTATCCTAACCTGACAGATCTTACGTGCAATTTTTCCACTCTGTTCACAAGACCATCTTCAGAAAGAAAACTAATAAGACTCTTAAATGGAAAATTGACATGTTGTCTTCTCAGACCTATCTGTGCACACTTGCCATAAATTACTCTCAATCAATATTATTTGAGTCTACATAGACTGGTTATCATTTCATATTGCCTGGTTGGTTTCTAGATGACATTTGTGAATAGTTTATATTTTCCTCAAAAATCTGTAGCAAAATATAACTTGCTAAATACAAATCATTTTCCAAAGTATAATGGAGAATGAATCATTTCAGAAATATCCTAATATTTTTGTTTTGTCCTCCTTGGAGCTGACAAGATGAATGGCCTGCTAATGAGTTAATTATCCAGGATGGACAGCCACATCAATATAAGGGGAGAGCTACTAGCTAACAAGATGTCCATGTGTTCAAAAGGCCAGCTGAAAGCAAGTTGTTTACCAATTAAATCCAATGATATGTGCTAATACAACAAGATGCCACAGTGGCAATATTAAGAAAGAGCCAAGAATTTAGTCAGAAAAAACTTGCTAATTTGTTCTTGATTACAATGGAATGTTGTGTACTGTTTTTCCTGCAATTTAAATGATCCCCATTAAGGTATTCTGCTGGGTGATATCTTATGAATTTCACCACACTGAACTATAGTGGGACTGAAACTGGACCTTTCCCCACTGCTTCATCTCTCAGGGTTTCGACAACAAGGTTAACAGTCCAACAAAAAGGTTAATATCACCTTCAACATGTTAATGAATGAACTAAATCACTGGGAAGTGCCTGGAAACTAAATCACTAAGAAATGTCCATGAACAATTAGAACGCAGCCTAGAGTGTTTACTGATTTTATACAGCTGAAAATTCTTTATGAACCATTAGGTCAAAGTCTTCTTAAATGGACTGTAATACTTATTTGTGTAACAGGAAAAGTATTGATTTTTACATAATTGTCTAACCTTCCTGAAGAGAAATACGCCTAGTCCAGTTTGGTTAATGTGCTGTACACAGACAGGGTATGCATGCACGGGGGCCTTTATGGTGGCAATATACATAAAACATGACCATCAGCTCCCTGTGTGCATTTTCACACTCTGATAACAGTGGCAACATTTCAAAGTCTCCTTTAGAAGACTGCACGCTTACACTGCCATCCACTGACATCATCTGACATCAGCTTCACTGCCTGACACTTTTGACTGTGCCCTATTGCAAAAAATACCCACTCCTCAAAGACTTAAGGTATATACTGTAAATACAAATCTAAACTAAAAGGAAATTAATATTTTAAACAAAAGTAGCATGCAGAATGACTGCGAAAAACAACACGTAATGCTCAAATCCTTCTACTGTTAAGGAACAAAACCGTAATGGCGTTGTTGTGGTAAAACTGGTGTGTTGAATGCATCTAGTATTTATCTGTCAATAAAGTTTAATGATGATATATAATGTTTTTCTGTTCTGTTGTTCTATGTGTTTATTCACCTTCCCCATTGTAAGTGACAAAGATGCATCTAGACAAACCCAAACCCTGTGGCAGCAGATGTCTTATTAAGAATATTACAATCATATAACTAAACACAGTGTGACTCCTGGGAAATTAAATACACAATGCCTAACATTGATTTTATGCACAGCATCAAATAAAATATGAAACCTTAGTTTATCAGCATATGCTTTAAGAAATGTTGCTTTACTGAGCCATTTTCTATAATTATCTTTATGTGTAAAAACTATACTGAATTATCTTTATGTGTAAAAACTATACTGAAGCTACTTGTATCAGTTGGTAACTCAACGAAATAAAGCATACGACACTGCCTCTATACACATGCCAAGAAAAATATATGTTTTCACTCATAAACTATCAAAAACACATTTAAAGAATGACATCAGAAGTTGTTTAAGCTGATAAGTAATATGTCAGCTGTCATCTGGCTGTGGCACCCAAAAGGCCCAAAAGCCATGAAGACAGAAAACAAAAATAATTTTTATATACCATTAGCATTAAGCAGACTATTACATTAGGTAACTTTAAACTGCACTCCACTCATTTGAGATGCACAGTATTTAAGGCAACACAAAAAAATTCTGAAAACAGATGCCGCTTTTCCCCATTGAACAGATGGTAATGCTGTCTAATGGCGCATCGATATAATAGTGATGTGTATTGTGTATACAAACAGTCATAAAAACTAGGTAAAAATCACATAAATTGCAATCATCAATATCATATTCTGGCAGAGGCTGTGGAAAAACAGGACTAATGGGATAGTGGGTCTCAGACATTCAGACTTGCTTATGGAGGGGAATTCAGATGGGGAAACAGTTAACAGGTTGTGGCTGTCTGTTTGTTTGTGGGTTACAAACAATGGAACCCATACTGATGACAGAGCCGCTAAAAATACCTGTATTATGAAAAGCAGATTCCACAGCTCCCAGATGGCAATATAGAAACCCTTTCTCCAAACTGAGCTTGATGGCCAATGTAACTCTTCTACCAAATATTTAACCAATTTTAATTAAATGAAACCTGTTTAGTTTTAAAGTTTTAACTAATACAAGGTAAAGAACAATTAAACAGAAAAATCAAAAAAGACACTTGTCCAAAAGGTAAGGTCAAATCTCATGTCACAAAAGCAAAAAATCAAGGGTGGCTATGGAAAAGCTGGCCTGTCAATGACACTCGAGCCATTTTAAGATGCAGCATATTGGGCTGACCATATGTTACAGCACTGTTGAGCAGCTAAGTGATTCATGCCATTCACATTCTAGTGTATCAATTAAAGCCCCTTGAAGTCTGCATGATTTGTGCCTCTGTTATTAAACCCTGCTAATTCATCCTACTTACATATTCGTTATAAATCTCCGGGAGTGCTCCGTGATTCATGGCAATCGCGGAGTGCACTGCAGCACATTTTTCTCCTCGTAATTAACAGTAAATTGTTTTTACTGCTGCGCAATGAATTCCTCTGCTACAGTGCAGATGAGGTGCCCAGAGAGCACAGCGGTGACTGACGGATGGTTTCAACTCATTAAGCAATTAAATAAAATAAAAAATTTAAAAAATTAAACCCGGACAAAAGGGCTGAGGTAAAAAACAAAAAGGAAATGAGATTATAATAAAAACCAAAAAGCTCCTTTCCACCATGTACGTATGTATGATCTGTGGCACTCATTACACATGAACAATATAAAAAATGAAATATGTCAAGCTGCTGGAAACAGGCCTAACGTATAAAGCTGCTAGAAACACTGGAAACTTCTTACAGATATAACAAGTCAGTCTTGTTTTACATATACTCGTTCTCATTTTATTTAAAAATAACACTTTTAACTCTATAAATAAAAACACAAATAAAATTAAAGCGATGCTGAAAATAAGCAGTTTAAAAAACTTCTTTAAAAAACAGGCACCATTTCTGAAATGGAAAAAAAATAATTTTTGGCTATTTTTCATTCATAGTTAGTTATACTATAGAGCAATAATAGGGACTATGTGAACCATGCTGTAAATGTACTCTAAATAATCTTGAACTAAAAATTTTGCTGAAAACAAAATCTGTGCACATGAAACAATTCATAGAGAAACTGTATTATTTAAAAAGGAGAAATAGCAAATTTATCCAGAACCCTGTTACATTTAAAAAAGATCTAAAGACAGAATTCAAACCCTTCCCTAAATGCACTAGAAGCATTGGTTGAATTATACAGTGCAGTATAACTTTGTGGATTTCCGTGCTTTTGATTGGTTGGTACTTCAATATCAACAAAAAAGATTTTTCATAACAATGTGTCTCACACCCATATTATTTAATGTATATTTTAGAAAGAATGTACAGTAACTGCAGAAGTTTCTAAAAAAAGTCACTAAAACAATAGCAGAACTACTGTTGGTGCTAGTTTTATATTTGGTATGTGGACCGTCACATCCATATATTTAATCACGTTCAAAAGAGGAACCCACTTGGAGGCATCCTTACCTGCTGGTAATGTCCGGGCAGCCACTGATGAACTGGCCACACAGCCCAGCCTGTTGCACAACTCCACAGTGAAATTATACACCCGGTAAGCCTGCAGGCCCTGTACAATATAAGCTCGCTCTTCAGGAGAGGCCATGTATAGAACCTGGAGAATAGGGAAGTGTGCCCATATTCAGATTAATGCACTTTGTGAACAATACTTACCCTCCACATATACTTTTGCAGATTTACTTGCTGTAATCAACACAAATGTTTACTTTCATCAACTGAGATTCTATATTCAAGGCACCATGCTGCAGCCTACATAATGGCTGGGAGCAATATGTTAGCCTAAAGCCCTGCAAAAATCTGCTATTCTTTTAGTTAGAGTAAAAGATAACTCTGTAGTCCTACATACTGGGCCCTCTACCTCCAAAAAAGCTTTTGACTTTTAGATTTATCTAAGCATCTTTGGGATAAAACACATCCATTTTTGTTAAGTGCTCAACCTGACTAGGACTTTGGTGATCCAGCACTTGTCCTGGAAGCAATGAGCCCTGTGCTATGAAGCTACCCCTGGATGGGATGCCACAGGTTGACCACATACACATTTATTCACACTTACACACTACAGGAAATTTAGTCACCAATTAATCTGAATTGTCTTTGGACAGTTAGAGGAAACCCATACAGACACAGAATGAACATATAAGACCCACACACACTGAGTCTGTCCCACAAACTCACACTTGACCAGACCAGGGGCTATGAGACAACTATACTACTTGCTGAGCCACCATGTCACACTCACAAAATACAAATATTTAAAAATAAACTCTACCACAAAAAAGACACAAGTATGGTTACCAACCTTATTGTTTCACAGTGCTTTGCCTTCCCATGGTCATAGTATTAATTTTTATAAATTCTCCAATCCTCATGTGTTTACATGGATGGCAGATGTTATAGTTTTGCTCAAGTTACACATAGGATGCCTAATGCTGTTCTCTATCTGTACTGTACTTAATGACAGTTCTGAAACAACTTACAGCTAATTTAAATTACAAGGCAGTATTGGGCTATATCATATTTAACAGCTATAGAATATTACCATACATCAGGCCAACTCTCCTATGCATGCACTTTTTGTTTTGCTATGTCCAATAATGTACAGTACCGTGGGGATAATGGATGGGGCATACTGACTGGAAGTTTGCTTCTCATGCAAGTTGACCCTGTACATAGTCACAATGCCCCTGGCATCTTTGTTGCTGGGTGTCTCCCAGGTGACATGTAAGGAGGAGGAAGAGATGGTGGACACCTGTGGGGCAGGCATGAACTGTGGTTCTGTGAGACACAAATTAGGGAGACCCAAGGAGAAATTATTAATTTGCTTCTTGCCCATTTTTGTAAGCCGTTTAGTAAGGTCTCGTTTTTCACCATTATGTTAAGAGGAAACAATCCTCTTTTAAGGCAGTGAGGATTTGATACAGAATACCTCATAATTAAACGTTAACATTAAATAATGGCATTTTAAAATTACATTTCTATTTTCCATTATTTTAAAGTACATCTTCACTTTTCAAAATATCATCATATGTTTGACAGGATCATACGCTGTAATAAAAAAAACTGTCATGAAATATTAAAAAATGCAAGCACGCTGTTGCTTCCTTTTTATGAAATTAAAAAAGGCCCTGACAGTTAAAGTTGCAAAAGCCCAATATATTGAAATGCACACCATTTCTGTCAGAGTAACATACACAAATATGTAAATAAAACTGTATTTCATGCATGTGTGTCAAAATATAAAAAAGTATGGCTGACAGTAGCAGTTAATGCATTTCCATCTGTCTCCTATAGCTTATTGCTGGTTTGTTTATCTGAATTAAAGATTGCACAGCAAGCTTTTTTTCGGCAGAATACCTAAAAAAACTAGCAAAAAAACAACAGCGCTGCTTCATGCAAATTTTCTGTTTGCATTTGCGGTGAGCTGTCACACGGTATCTGTAACACCAGCACCTTCAGTTCTTCCTGGTTAATATGCATGTATTGAAAATCAATTCTCTAAAGGAACCTGAAGTTCACAGCTTTCCATATCAGATGAACAGAACTAATACATTTACAAAGTAGAATATATGGATTTTTCCCATGCCAAAGAGATACACTTTTCCACGTAAAATGTAATTTATGGTTATTACATACTACTTTAAATGTTGTTTGGGGCAGTTTTGCTTTAATAAGGCATATAATCACTTTCAAATTCAAATGATATTATTACCCCCTGCAACCCACACCTCCATCAGATAGCCAGTATTTACTGAAACAAAAACAAGACTGATTCTGCAGAAACTTAATATCTGTTAATATGCATGGTTATAAATTATTCATTATGATATCTAGAGGCAAAGCCATACCACAGAGGATCTGCATTTGAAGGAATAATACATATTAAGTACAAAGTGATTTAGCTGAGGTGATTTTGACAGTCTCTTACCTCCCTCGTCAGTTCTCCCGGTTGTCCAGTCAGAGAGGATGCTGCTGGCCATGTTGACCGAAAGCACCCTGAACTGATAAGAGGAAAAGGGCTCCAGGCCTGATATAGTGGCAGAGCTCTGGGGTGGGGCTGGTTTGTTCTCACTGGTTGAGCCTACAGTTGGCTGTGAACTGAGCCAACCAGTGCTGTGGAAAACCCGGCGCTCGGGGGCAGACCTGTTGCCTGCATCCCCAGGCTCCATAGGTCCACGCATGAACAGTTCATACTTGATTATCACACCTGCAAAACACACAAACCTAGTGAGGAACATGAGAAATATAATATTTCTTCAGTGGCTTCAGCTGGTCTTATCGCAAAAAGTTTGTTGTTTTTGGATTATGCACCCAAATGGTTCATTTGTTTTAATATAAATATCATAGATCACAATAATTAAACAGTTCTTAGGTTTGATTAGTATAACTTTTTCCTAAAAGAAACATTTTTCAAGCTCCCCTTTACTACTCCTTTACTTTACTTTTAAAAAAATACATGCACAAGTCTGACAATACCACATTGTGTTTTACCATTGGGCTGTGCTGGAGGATCCCAGTCCACATGGAGCAGTGTGGACCCTCCTGTGTGGACCCGAGGTGCTGCCTGTAACTGTGGAGCTGCCTGGGAGGTGGTGACTGTGAGTGGTGCACTCCAGGCGCAGCCTCCACTGGTGCAGGCCTGTAGGGCAAAGCTGTACCGGGTAAAAGGGGTGAGCCCATCAACTGCTGCTTCTGTCCCCAGCCCACTATAGTGAATCTGTTCCTCTTGGCCTTCTGAGGTGATGGAGCTAAGTACATAGCTCACTTGGGATGTATGAGCTTGCTGTGGGGAAGTCCAGTTAAAGGTGATGCTGGTAGGGCCTGCGCGGCCAATGATGTGCAGCTGAAGCTCCTCCTGTGAAGGAATGCTCGACAGCGTGCGGTAGCTGACTGTTGGACTTCTTGTCTGTCCGTGGACGTTAGCTGTCACTAAGTGATAGGTGTACAGTGTGTAAGACGAGAGGTCCATGTCTTCAAAGCCCTGGGATTCTGTTTGTTCCAATTCAGAAAACAAAAAATGATTCATGACCTAACAACAACTTCTGGTCAATCAAGAATAAAACTACAGATAAAAGTAATCAAAATAAAACAAAATTCACATCTGTGTGTACATTTTAACTGTGGCAAAAGACAAAAATAGTTTGATATTAACTAATATACCTCATTGTCACTGTGCTGATCAGTATAATGACAGTGTCCTTACCTCCTTACTGAATTATCATACTGAATAAAACACTACAGTGATCAAGACTTTCAGCTCGTCATGTCCTATAGAAAGCATGCATGCATACAAGAGAATTTTATTGTGTTTTTAGTGACATTGCAATGTGGTTTTTAGAGAAAACTCTAGATTTAACAATGCACATGCATACCAAATGGGTAGTGGCTCTGGATGCGGGTAACCTCAGATGAATTCCGTATTAGGGTGTACTCCAGTAGATTAGTGTTTGGGGAGTCAGGGGGGTCCCAGGTAAGCTGGATGGTGCTGGAATTCAAGACGTGACCCATAGGGGGTGGCTGCTGTGAAGGAGCTGCAAGCAGAAAGTGGTGGTGAGAACTAGTGGGACAAATATTTACTGCTAAAGTTCAGCATGTCTGCTTTATGAATTAATGGGGATTAAACCATAAATGTAAGCGCCAAGGTTAAACATGAAGGACATTAGCAAATGGAACAAATGGACTGAGAATAAACTTGCTTCATACATAAAATTTCTAACTTTATAAAACTGATTTGTGTAGATAACAGCCAGCATCAAACATTAGCCATCCCTTTTCCTTCCAATCTGCAGAGACATTAGAAGCTATAAAAAGGAAGGTAAGCAAAGCACCAGCCGGCTCACAGTCTCGTAGCTGACCACATGGCATCTACAATGAATTGAGCTCCATAAACACTGGAAAAGGATGTTTTGCTGCATATAAGGTTGTTTTACATTTTTATCGGTAGGAAGGCACTTAGCATACTGAGGAGGTTGAGATGTTCCCAGGGAGAATTGCAACCTCCAAGGTGGTACTTACTAGAGCTGGGCCTATGTACCAATTCATTGTAGCTAAACATACTTCAACAATGTTTTTTTTTTTTTTTACTTTAGCATAACACAGAAATCTTACAATTTATGGCTCAGAGTCCATGTTGCAAAAATCAAAGAGTAAAACCTGCTATCATAAAGCAAAAGAATTTGACGTTTGTGAAAACAAAACAATGACTACATTTTGTTGTGGTGCCATCTATGTAAACCAGTTAATATGTAGGGTTGGGAAAAGGGCAGTGTGAGGTAATATACCAAAAAAGCTCATACTGACATTTGCTGCAGCCCAGGTGGTTGCTGGCATCCAGGTGGCTGGCCTCCTGGATGCAGGTATCACATTTATCTCCCTCCACAAGCCCCTTGCACTGGCACTGTCCAGACTCAGGGTGGCAGGAGGCACTGACACTACCCGCAGGATCACAGCCGCATGATTTGCACCTTGGAGGCATTTAGAGGAGATGGTAAATGAAAGTCAACAGATACAAAACTTAAGGGACTTCCTCCCAGCAGTTAACAAAAACTGCAATGAGAAATAATGTTTAAATACAATTTCCATGTCACAAGTTACTCTGTTCCATAAATCTAAATAAATCTCCCCTTCAGCTTTTTTCTTCCCATTCAAGAAATACTATTGTTAATCAGTTTAAAGTTCACAAAATATCACTATTAATGATTTGTGGTCTAGCAGCTAGAAAATTCACAGAAAGAGAAGTTGCAGGCCACATTTGTGCTGTACTGTCAGTAAACTGAACAACTCCAAGTGTGTGAGTTCCCTTAGTAGTAAGACAGGGCAATTCCAATGGACTGTGTGCCTAATAACCAGAGGCCAGGCACCCTACACATTATGGTCCGACTGATAAAAGCCATGTGCCAATAATGAGCTGCAAATTTGTGCTTTCAACCTGAGGGGGGACCTTTGAACTATGGCTATTGCACATAAACTAGACAAGCAGATACACAAATATCAATAACTTTTTTCAAGTAAAATGATTTACTTTTTTTCACAATCCTAATAAATTTGAACTCTCCTTACAATCAGCATCATAGATAGCCGATGAAAATTACAAAAAAGGATGAGAAAAGAAATCATATCTACTTAAATTTATAAATGAATCTACTTGTGTACTTTCACTCTCCTTTTTTGTTATTTTCCATAATTATCATCTGTATAAAGCTAATTGCATGTATATTTAAATGTCACCAATATCCCCAATAGTACTTTTTTCTGTACCTCTGCTTCCAATGGGCATATGTGTTGCTGTCTTTTTAAAATTTATAATCTAGTATTAAAATGCATTAGCCATGCAGTACCACTTCATGCTCCACTGTGACATACTGATGTGTTGGTTTAATTATGTTTTACTGCTAACCTTTTCATTAGGCCTTTACTACTATGAAGCATCTGCAGTGACTTTCAGCATGGCTTTCAGTATGTAAAACTCTCAACTGAAATCTCAAGAACTGTGATCAAAAATAATGTTAAATATCCTTTTCTGAATAACTTCCAACACACTGCGACAAGACTTTTAATTCCAATCCTTACATCTTTTCCTGTTGCTCTACTCTACAGGGTTAAAGGATAACACGACTTTCCAAAGAGTATATTCTCTCATTTAGTATCGTAAAAAATGTCATCACAATACTGTGAGTTTAACAACCCAGATTAAATAAACTGCAGTGGAGGGTATAATATATGAAAACAAAATAAGATGCATTGCCTTATTGATTTGGGGAGGATAAATGGGTTTATAATATTTTGATAAAGAAATCTTTATTGTGTTGAATCTCCAGATGCAGTTAAAGCTTCCCATGTAATCAGTTTAAATAGTTCATTTTTCATCCTTGTGGGAGAGGGAGGGCTGCTGAATGGATTGTATAAACAATGATCCGTCACGGCTCTTATGGATTAACAATTTGTGATGTCCAGCAGTCATGTTGCTGATGTATTGAAAACACACATTTACTATATTTGCTTGTCTTTGGACTATAAAGCACAATTAATGTTCTCTTTACATGTTACGAAGTGAGGAAAAACATTTTTATTTCTTAAAACGCGTAAAGATAAAGGATAGTTCTCATGTTGCTATAGCATTGCCATTAATGTATTATATGTATCATGGCTTACAGTCTTTATCTTGGTTAAACATATTAAGCAATATTACACAATCACTGCAGAAGCTTCATAAAGATTTCAAGAAAAATAACAGTAATTTTAAATACACAAACAGCAATATACAGTATACACACACACTGTGTGTGTGTGTGTGTGTGTGTGTGTGTGTGTGTGTGTGTGTGTGTGTGTATATATATATATATATATATATATATATATATCTTCTATTTTTAAGTTGACAAAATAATATTAAAATGTCCAAACTACTGAGAGTAGTGGGAGTTTTACAGCTTTATATGTTTATCCTGGTTAGCTGCAGCCTTGTATATTATCAGCAAAAGTAAATTCATGATGTATTTACAGTGTAACTGACATAACATGTACAGTTAGAATGTGCTGCAAGCAGAGGAACTGATCTCCATTATCACACTTCCTTGCATTTGCATTCACAAACAATATTTGAACCTGCAGCCCAAAAATAAGTTAACTAACTGAAAGAACTATTCTAACACCAAGTGAAATTTTTTGAATAAAGAAAAATTTGCAACAACCAGCCTATATTATCAACACAAAAACTCCTCAATGGTATGCTATACTCCACTTTGCTCAGCATGAAACTCGCTGGGACCCAGTGTGAAAGGGAAGCAGACTGTGTAAGGTGTTAATCGAAAGAGCACACGCCCACTAAAAAAGGAGGTAGTCAGTCAAACTGAAAGGCAGAAACTGTATAACGGGGACAACAAACATATAAGACTCAGTTTTGAAAGAGCATTCCTCACTGTTTACTGCACAAATTGCTTATACAAATTTTACACTGGTGTAATGAAGCAATAATCCCTGTTCACTTTTAGGCAACCATAGTCCTCCTGCTCTTTCTCCAAAAATTTTACAACTTACCTGCCAAGACTGGAATTGAATCCAAAGTAAAGCTCCTGACAAAGGTCACACCTCTGACCGGCTACTGATGGGTGGCTACAGTTACACTGTCCCATCTCTGGATCGCAGGTTTGGCTCACTGCTCCCACTGGATGACAGTTACATGGCTCGCACCCATTAGCCCCTGAGGCCAGCTGGAAAAAACCTATAATGGCATAAAATGTGCAGTATACATAGGATGTCAGCGCACAATTCACTTAACTGACCTTCAGCTGGAAAAGTGGCTATTAAAAACCTGTACTTGAACCCAAAGATCATTGGTTCAAGTCATAGGAACAACCCTATTGGTGCATACTTAAGGGCATTTAACCTGACCTATACCAGAAAAATATCTACATTCACAAATAGGTAAAACTGCAATTTAAATAATGAGAATTACTGAACTTTTTAAAAAATTCCACTGTTCACGACACAATACTGAACTCCTAACAGGAGTGCACCCTAGCCTTAAAAATAAAATGTACTCGCTGGAGCTCTGATATCTTTATGAAGTGGAGGAATAAGAGGAATCACAGGAACCCTCTGGGCTTGGGCCACATCCATCAGAATGTACTAGAAGAGGGAATTCTTGAATGTTTCAATCATGGCCTGCTTCTCCACCTTAAGTGAAATACAGCAGGAGTATGGGTGCGGGGGTGCATGAATGAAGTCATCAGCCTCCCGGATGGATCTCCCCTCTCTCGATCAACGTTTTCAATTTACTCCTGCCAGTTTGACACCACACACATGCTTTATGTGCAAGACCAACCCATTGAGATTGACCTTACATGAAAAATTCCCGCAAGCCCTAAACAACATACACAGGCACTTAAGTACATTACATGCTAAGGCATGTTGGTGTTGCTTTCTTAAACTTCCTGTTGATCCCGAGTACCTCACCATGAGTCTTAGCTTGCTGCTTCTTAGCCATCATTCAGTAACAGACATTTAAGGCCCATTATTGAGTACTAAACTTATGTCTGACATCTAAATGCTGTAATGGGTGAAAAAAATAAACTATGACGCAAGGGCTAATTAAAAAAAAAAAAAAAAAAAAACACAATGTCAAGGACTTCCGTCAGAAGGGATGGGGAGAAGGATGACCCGTAAACATGGTTAACCATGTGCATGGCACTGGTCACTCCTGCATTTAATAGGAAGGCAAGATGGGGTCCAAACTGCCACAAGGTGACAAAGCACCCCAGGACTTTGGCTCACTCATCTTGACACTGCTGAGTTGTTTGCCAGCTTGGAAGCTGAGGGGTGTGGCAGCAGACAAGACCCCTTGACATGACTGACAGTGACTGCCAAGGATGTGCAATTTCCAGGGTCAACATAAAAACACAAGGAAAAGGTGCAAGAAGCTTGCAACAAACATGAAGGTGTTATTTTAGTACTTTCATTTACAACCCCAAATCAGAAAAAGTTGGGATAGTGTGGAAAATGCAAATAAAAAAATAAAGCAGTGATTCTTACATTTACTTTGACTTTTATTTCATTGCAGACAGCATGAACCCAATATATTTCATGTTTTGTCTGGTCAACTAACATTTCATTTGTTAATATGCATCCATTCCTGCATTTCAGGCCTGCAACACATTCCAGAAAAAGTTGGGACAGTAAAACATTTACCACTTTGTAATGTTGCCATTCCTTCTCACAACACTTAAAAGACGGTTTGGCACTGAGGATACCAAGCGATGAAGCGTTTCAGGTGTTATTTTGTCCCATTCTTCCTGCAAAAATGTCTTAAGGTGTGCAACACTACGGTGTTGTCATTGTCGCATTTTTCATTTCAAAATTCTCCACACATTCTCTGTTGGGGACAGATCAGGACTGCAGGCAGGCCAATCCAGTACCCATACCTTCTTCCACAGCCATGCCTTTGTAATGTGTGCAGAATGTGGTTTTGCATTGTCTTGTTGAAAAATGCATAGACGTCCCTGGAAAAGATGTCGTCTTCAAGGCGGCATATGTTGCTCTAAAATTTCAATTTACTTTTCTGCATTAATGCTGCCATCACAGAAGTGTAAATTATCTTTACCAAGGGCACTGACACAACCCCATACTCTGACAGACTCTGGCTTTTGGACTTGTTGCTGGTAACAGTCTGGATGGTCCTTTTTGTCTTTGTCCTTTTTGAGCACATGACTCCATTTCTTCCAAAAAGATCTGGAATACTGAATTGTCTGGCCACAATACACATTTCCACTGTGTGATGGTCCATCCCAGATGCCTCCGAGCCCAGAGAACTCGACGCCACTTCTGGACATGGTTAACATAAGGCTTCTTTTTTGCAGAGTAAAGTTTTAAGCAGTATTTGTGAATGTAACTCTGTATTGTCATGCTAGGAAAAGGTTGGCCAAAGCAATCCATTGCCCATGTGGTTATATCAGTTATTGATGAATGATTCTTGGTTCTTGATGCAGTGCCATCGGAGATCATGGGTGCTTAGCTTGGGCTTACGCCCTTGCCTTTTACACATTGAGATTGCTCCACATTCCTTGAATCGTTTAATAATATTATGCACTGTCCAGGGAGAAATATTCAAATCCTTTCCAATCTTTCTTTGAGGAACATTGTTTTTAAACATTTCAATAATTTTCTCATGCATTTGTTGACAAACTGGAGATCTTCTGCCCATCTTTGCACCTCAAACACTCAGGTGCCTTTTGTGGATACTGCTTTTGTACCAAATCATGATTATAATCTCCTGTTGACGTTACCTGTCTGAAATCACATTACTTAATTTTTTTACCTCATTACTAGCTCTAAATTGCCAATGTCCCAACTTTTTCTGGAATGTGTTGCAGGCCTGAAATGCAGGAATGGATGTATATTAAATTAAATGTTAGTTAACCAAACAAAATATTAAATATCTTGGGTTCATACTGTCTGCAATAAAATAAAAGTCAAAGTAAATGTAAGAATCACTGTTTTCTTTAATTTGCATTTTCCATACTGTCCCACTGTCCCAACTTTTTCTGATTTGGGGTTGTACAATTGGTAAAAATTTCACTCAAGGTTTTTTTTTTTTTTTTTTTTTTTTTTTTAACCAGTCCACATCAAACACTTTGCTCAGAGATGCTCACTGAAAAACAATCCAAACAAACCTGGAGCACCAGCCTTCATATTATGACTGAAATTAACTGCTGCACTACCTCCAATATATTTGCTTCCTGCAGTAGCATAAAAATGTAAGGAATTTTGGAATGCATAACATGCATGGCTTCATTAATATAAATGAAATAGAAAAGACTCACCTGACTTGCAGACAGCACAGTCTCGCCCATTTCGCGATAGTAAGCAGACACACTGGCCACTGACCACATCACAGGCTGTGCCTGGTATGACTCCAGTGGGGTCACAGTGGCATAGTTCACAGCCGGCTGGCCAGTGACCAGCACTGAGATTAAAGAAGTGTGTGGTGCAGTGGGAGCAATGCAAGCCCTGCACTCCAGTTCTGCAGTGGCACTGGCCTGTGATTTTGTTGCAGGAACCGGGTCCAGTAACTGTGCCTCTGGGATCACACTTGCAGGGCAGACAGCCCTGTGGGTTACCCTCTGCCAAGCCATAGAAGCCCTCCTGACAGACATTGCAGCGGAGGCCCTCGACACCTGACTTACATGTGCACTGGCCTGTTGTGGCATTACATGTACTGCCTGGGACAGAACCAACAGGATCACAGCTGCATGGCCAACAGGAACCCAAGGAGGCCAGACCATAAAAGTTTGGCACACAGGTGTTGCACACGAGCCCTTGTACATAGTCCTTGCACTTGCACTGCCCTATAAAGGGGTCACAGAACTGGTGGAGGGAGCCGTTGTTGTTGCAGTTACAGGCGTTGCATCCTTTAGGATTGGAGTTGTCAAGGAACTTGAAGCCATAGTTGCAAAGGTCACAAGTGAGGCCTTGAAAAAACAATTAAGAGAGATTATTAGCACTCAAAATCATTAACAATGGCTTTAAGTCATTGGCTAACCACACACCTTTATCAAAGGTAACTCTTGCAGTACTTTACTATTTCAACCTCAGTAATTCTTCTTCTTCTTTCGGCCGCTCCCATTAGGGGTCACCACAGCGGATCAAAAGCTTCCACTTCCTCCTGTCCTCTGCATCTCTCTCCGTCACCCCCACCACCTGCATGTCCTCCTTCACCATATCCATAAATCTCCTCTTAGGCCTTCCTCTCTTCCTCTTGCCTGGCAGCTCCATCCCTAGCATCCTTCTCCCGATATATCCAGGATCTCTCCTCTGCACATGTCCAAACCAACGCAATCTCGCCTCTCTGACTTTGGTTTCAACCTCAGTAATTAATGAACTGTATTATGAGTTAGGGTTAAGCTTTCTTCTATTCACGTTGGATCTTATGATATTTTGGCAGAAAGTGGAAAGGTAAATAGCAATAACACATTATAATAACCGAACTTGATTAACCTTAAAGTGGTTTTGTTTAGTATATAAGTATTTCAAGTGCTGCTGAATAAGTGGACAATGCAGAGAGTGACGTGCCAGTTCTAGTCCAGTGGAAAGGTGGAAAAGAGAAAAGTACAAATAAAATATCGCCCAACTTTATTACCCTTACGTTAGCTCTGTGTATGTGTGTAGTGGCATGTTTGTCGTCATCTTTTCAAATAAGCTGGGAACTGCCTGGAGGCACATGTCACTAGTGTGTGTGTGTGTGTGTAACTTGGGGTTAGAAGTGCCTGTGTGCCAAATTTGTGGCCTGGAAAACAAAGCTGTGCTTAAAAAATAAATACACGAGTTGAGAATGAGTTTCATAGATGTAGACATTATTCCTTTATGACTTATTTTCAAAACTTGCAGTCTAACCAGATACAGGCAAAGCAATGAAGGCTTTTACAACCTATTCTGATCCAAACACTAAGGTCTGGACAAAAGCATGAATGCAGGATGCTGTTAAATAAACAAATAAATGAATGAAAAATTATACATGAATAAAAAGGTTGAAAATTACTTCATTAGGCAAGGTCCTTATAGCATTGATGGATAACTCACCTCAGGCAGAGCACTTAATTTCACTAAGAGAAAAATAAATTAAAAAGGGTATAAAAAGGCAGCAATATGTAAAAATAACTGTGAGGCCTAAAGAAAATTACAGCTCATTTTGGAACTACTAAAAGCAGTCTACACAGATTCATATCATATCAAGCTTTTTTCCCCCTTTTTTTTTTAAATATGCAAGGTGCTTATTTGAATATGCCATACGTATTCCTGACAGGTAATCTATTCCTAATGTTGCTGAGCAAAGCCTACAGGGCATATCGTTTGGAGTTAACAAGTACAGAGAACCTGGCCACTTGGCACTTTTAAAACCCTCCACCTGCTTTTCATTGCAATTCAAAAACGTTACTTTAATAAATGTATAGACACAAATATATTTCCGTGCCATATTTCACCTCTTCACACTAGTATATTAACTGTACATTGAAGCCTTGTGTTCAATTTACAAAAGTCTGCATGTTGATAACAATTATAATTCCAAAAACTATTTTAAGTATTGCAACAGTGCTCTCATAATTTCTACTGCTCAGATTTTTGAGATGCAGAAGCTGGACAAGGAGACAACCCACAAAACCCAGTACCTCAGAAGATAAGAGTAGTCAAATTGAAATACTCTAAAAGCAATCGAGTACTAAAAACTGCAAGGTGGAAGATAAAAACTGAAGGCATTATGGAATGTCAGTTCAGGGTATGAAGTGAGTAGGAAAGAATAACTTTTGGAGTTGAGGTGTATTTTAAGGAAGATGATTATATCTTTGCTTAGGGCACAGTGATATAAGTGAAGGAAGGCAGAGACCGCCAGACAGAAGGTAACTCTTGCAGATGATCCCTTTGGCTGCTGATCTGCTCAAAAGAGGAAGTTGAGAAGTCTAGCTTCCAAGTGGAGAACTGTATAACATCTAAAAGTACTTTCAAAAGCTATAGACTCTGGAGGATCCTGAAGGTCCTGGTGAAAGGGCACAGTTGTATGACAATAAAGATATGGTTAAGTGGTGTGGGAAAGCAAAATATACTGAAAAGATCAATTAATTCAAATTTATATCTCTGTGCAGTGTAGAGGGTAAATAATTATTCAGCACTGTGGCTCAGTGTTTAAAATTAACAGCATTCCTGCTCAAGAATGCATATGTATTGCCATATCATTAAAGAAGTATAGAATTCCTGGGGTAGCAAGGTACTTGGAACATAGTGGTGTGGTAACCCAGTTGACTAAACAGGCTTATGAGTGCAAAAGAGACTTGGTTGTGCTGGAACTATATCTCACAAATGCCTATGACTTAATTCCACACAGGCTGAGAGATGGCATTAGAGGTGCTACGTACCAAGTAAGAACAGTATTTCAGTATGAGGGTTACATAGGAGTAGCACAGACTATGGGACTATTGCCACAACATGCTTGTGAAGTTGACGGAGGTTGAGCGTAGAGGTCCATGCATAAAACCTGGTATCAGGCAACCACCTGTAAGAGCCTTCATTGACAACATGATAGTTTCCACATTGTCCAACTCATAATGTAGGTGGATTTTGAAGGGGCTGCAGAGGCTTATCATATGGGCTAAAATTACTTTTAAGTCAGTGAAGTCCAGGTCTTTGGTGCTGAGGAAAGGAAAGCCTACCAATAAGCTCCACTTCAGCATAGGGAGTACATTGATTCCATTTATTTTGGAGAAGCCAGTGAAGAGTTTGGGGAAGTGGAGGGAAAGCACCTTGAAGGATTCGGTGGCAATTCTGGAAAATTGCAAAGAGTTGAAGTGGTAGGTAGCAGCAGTAGATAAGTCAGGACTTCCAAGTAAGATTAAAGTATGCATATTATCAGTAGGGCATCCTTCCATGAGTCCTTTGGCCCCTTCTGATTTACAAAGTCCCAAAATCAATAGTTGCTGCATTTGACAGAAAGATAAGCTGTTACCTACACCAGTGGCTTGTTGTGCCTCAAAGTTTGAACAGCACTGTCTTGTAGAGGTAAAGTAAAAACTGAAGATACTCTTTAGGTCCATGAGCATGAGTTTAAGGTGCATCAGCTGTAGGGTGGAACAGCAATGGCAGGGGAAGGAGTTGAATTAAAGTTTTCCACTGCTAACCCCTACAACTTTATCATGGAATAATGATGGCCAACTGCTGCCATTTGAAGAGAGACTAGCAAAAACATTTAAAGAAATTAGTCTCAGGACTTGGGGTGATATTTCTGGGAAGAGTTAGAGGGGAGCAGAAGGGCTCCATAGAAAGAGCCACAGTTTGTGATGGATAGGACAAGTTGGTAGATAATGCTGGCAACCAGGCACCTCTAGAAGACAGGAAGCACTTTTCCTGTTTTGTAGATTTGTTAGCTTTTATGGGTAATTTTGACTTAATTTGATTTTTAAAAAAATATTTTTGGCCTGTTGAAAATGGACAGGTAGGAAAGTGGGTTCTATAGGCATGACTCCAGAAAACCACTGAAGAGGCTCCCATTTCCTTTGGCTGGGACAGGAAAAGGCCAGAAACAAACTTGGACCATCAACAAAGCCCAGAAAGCCAAAACAGGAGAACGGGGTAATGGAATGCCATAAATAGGACTGAAAAGGAGGAATCTATCATAAATCCTAGAACAGCCAGATGCTGGAGAGCATGATAAACTTGCTAACTTGGGAATGCTAACCTGTCTATTTTGTAGAGTGTATATAGGGCATGGCTGCCCTCTTGACTCCACAATGGAACAATCACCTGGGGGGGAAGCTGGAGAAACACGCATGTTAGGTCAAGTCATCTTGTCAGCAAGAATTAAGAATTATGCCATTGCTTCCCGTCCCACATGGGTTTCTACAATGGCAGACGCGGCAGAAGATATTGGTGAGGAAGAATGGCTAGATTGACTCCACTCATCTGAGATGCTAAAGCCTAGTGGGATAGGCTTGGTGTGCCCAGAGCTCACAGCCAACAGAAGCCTCTGTGATGGCACTTTTAGGTCTCCAACTGATACTAGGATGAGCCCTCTGCTGTCTCTCTTGTTAATTTCTACCCACTAACACTGAAAGAGAGTCTAGACGGGCTGTAGCTCAGTGATGCTAGAGCATTTGTGAAGGAAGGCAAAAAAGTAACATCAGCATCCTGTGTCAGATCTAGTGACAACTCGAGACTGGCAACTGCTGACTGACTTAGTAGGCAGTTTAAGTTTCCAGTCACTATCACAGAGACACTGTTGCTATCACAGATTTCCAATCTGGAGTGTACAGTGCATTGGGAAGAACATATTGAAGAAGTGTATGAAAGAAAGCTGGCCAGGTATGAGGAACTGATCAAGTAGTACTGCTCAAAGAGCTGGAGGTCAAGGTGTGTGCCAGTTGAAATAGGCTACAGAGGCTTTGCTGGGAAGTGTTTTTAGAAGGCCTGGAATATGTTGGGCATTATCAGGAGTCAGAGGAGGAAGGCTACAAAAGTTGTTAATAAAGTGGCAGAAAGGGCATCTTGATGACTGTGGATCCGGAGAGATGGTACATGGGCTATCTGAATCCAAGCTGGGTCTGACCAACCCTTGATGCGTCATCTGGGCAAAGACAATTGATGCCAAAAGAAACATGCTATGACCCCAAGTTACATCACTGATTATGTGTTCAGATACATTTTAAAATATGCAATATAAATAAACTGGTGTGGGAGTTGGGCAGAAGGCTACTGTTGAAAAAGAAATTGTTATGCTACTTTCTTTACCCCTTTAACATACACTCAGGTGTTAACCCACAGTCTATATTTCTATTTAGTTTCAAGACTCACATATTTAGTAATGGCTGTAGATATCCAGAATCTAGAGCCATACACAAAAGTCATGATACTGGGCATGCTCTGGACAACCATGTCACAAACTTTGGGTAATTTAGCGATACCAATTCACCCCAAAAAGGGTGTTTTTTTGAAAATGGGAGAAAAAACAGAGTAGCCAGAAAAAAATCTATGTGTACATGGAGAAAGCATGGTGAATCACTAGAATTAGTTAACCAAATCCAAATTCATAGACATACACAATCATAACATGTACAGTATGGCTAAAAGGTCATGGATGCCCTTTCTAAAGACTCCTTTCCTGCTCCAGCATGACTGTGCTCCCATGCACAAAGCGAGCTCCATAAACACACAATTTGCCCAGGTTGGTGGTGTGGAAGAACTTCAGTGGCTGCACAGAGCCCTGATCTCAACCCCTCTGAACACCTTTGGGATGAACTGGAACACCAACTATGAGCCAGGTCTTCTCACCCGACTTCTGTGCCCAACTTCACTGATCTTTTTGTGGCCAGATGGACCCAAATTCCCATAGCCACACTATAAAATCTGGTGGAAAGCTTTCCCAGAAGAGTGGAGGTTGTTATAGCAGCAAAGGGGGGAATAACCCGATATTAATGCCCATGGCTTTAGAATGGGTTTTTTTAAACATGCACATATGGGTGTGATACTCAGGTGTCCACATACTTTTGGCCATATAGTGTTACATACAGTGAATTCAGAAAGAACATAAATATGCTAAGATCATACATTTTCCAAAAATATAAGGCAAAAAAGCACACAAAATAAAGTAGCACAGTACTTCCACTTAATTCATAAGGTGTCTGACTGGAGTATTGTCATTGTTCCGTGATGATCCACTCTGCTTTCTCCAGGGGACATGGTTGGGGGCCAATCACTCTAGTAATTTCCATACAACATGATTTGTACGAAATTGCATAGAATGCTATCTTGAGACTATGGGTAGTGTAGTGGTTAGAGCTGTTTCCTTTCAATCAAAATGTCCTAGATCTGAATCCCACTTCATAACATGCGATAATTTCACTTATTAAACAACATAAAGAAAAGACAAGTAAAAATAAAAAGCAGCTCTGGAGGAGATTGTTAGTGCTGAGAATTAAGTTATGTTTATAATTAAAAACAAACTATATGTTAATATGCAAAAACAGAACAATGCAGAGCGGTTGGGGGGGTGTCTTCATTTCTGGGTTTGGTACATGAGCTTCACCACAGACCAGGCCCTCACTTTATCAGTAATGCTCCATGTATAATATCCCCATACATCAACATTTCAAAGTGCATTATGTACACAGTGTAGTTTGGGACCTTGATAAATTTTGTCCTTATGAAGCTTGCTTCCAATATTCTGGAGGTAATAAATTGCTATAATCAAATCTAATTTCAGGAAAATACCTGTGGGAGCGGCAAACAAAAAAGAACGTCTTGTAAGGCGCGTGAAAAATAACAGAGACAGGGGTAGTTTATTATAATCAACTTGGCATTGAATTACCAAATTAAAATTGGGTGGCCCTTGATAACTGGACTTGGTGAAATACATGATTTTCTGAGTAACTTCGTTTGCATTTCATAGGAAACAGTTCAAAGGCACACAGGGATAAAAACCAAACTGATTTATCACAAAGGACCTGGAAATCATGGAAATGCAGGGACCAAAAAAAACATTTGGTGGTCAATGGTAATATAATTAACACACAACAGATTTGCTAAAAATGTGCATCACAGTAAAATAATGTAATCATGTAAATCTTATACATACAAATTCTACATAATAGGCATGATATTTAATACATAAAAACTGATAGCTTTACTTTGTATGCACTGACAATAATCTCAATAAATGATGAATAAAAAAATATATTTTTTTTCTTGTATGGTAACTATACCTTTGATTATGTTTAGCTCATTCTGAAGCCGATACGAAAAGAAGACAGAGCAAAAGAGCAATGAAGGACACAATGTGGCTTGATACCTACCAATTACGTTTGCCTTGCATTGGCATTGACCTGAGTCCTGGTGACAGGTAATATCTGCCTGTACTGTCCCAGCGGTATTGCAGTTGCAGGCATGGCAGCCATCCGGGTTTGAGGGTTGCAACTTGTAGAATCCATGTTGGCACCGATTACACTGCCGGCCAGACACATGTCGTTTGCACTTACAGTGCCCTCCAATCTGTGGAGGAATGGATGCATCATGTGACCACGGTCCAATTAGTCAGCTAGTGCGGTGCAGTGTGAATGTATGTCACGGATGGGCAGCTCATACTCAGTAAGACCATTGGGATGCTTTTTATTTCAATTACCAAGCTGAGGTGGTACTGGACATAAAAGGCAGGTGGGGGAGGGCAGAGGTCATACATCTGAAATCACGGGTTATTGTTTTTTTCAGATTTTTTTTTTTTTTAAACTTTGTGGCTCTAGGTCACTGAATGTCTGTTGTCTAATCCACTATACTGGACTATTTAAAATCTATGGGGATTGTAGGGAATGTTCGAGGGCAGCCGTAACTATTGCTTTTGTACTACTGACTTACTAGTATTTTGGAATTGTATACTAGGTACAAACAAGAACTGACATAAATGTTTCAAGATAAAGATAACAGAAAAGAAAAACAGATCAAATAGAGAAACTGATAAAACATATTTAATACTGTATACACAGAAAGACTTAAAAAAGGTTAACAGTATCTGCTTTCTAAGGCCACTGTGTATGCATTACAGATGGAAAGAGGCAAAATAAAATTCAAAAAGTGTTTCCTACTGACTGAAACAAAGTAGAAAACGCTCACATTAGCCTGGAGCAAAGAGAGAAACTGTAAAAGGTGATAGAAAAAAACAAGAGCAATCAGGGCTGCAAACTGAACAACATCTGCATGTCAGTCTGCTTCGTGGCTTTTTATAGGGCCAAAATTAACATGATCACTTTGTACTACAGATTCCCAGACATCTTTGACTACAGAGCAAAGGCAAAAATAAAGTCATCAGCAAGAGAAGGAAATAGTCATTTAGAGAATTTAAATAAGGTAACAAGCTCACACTGGCGACCTGGGGATTGATTTTGAATTTGTCATGCAGTGTATCTATTGACACAAATGTGTCTCTGCAAAATGGGTTTCATGATCTTCAGATAAAGGGGATGGAACAGCTCTCCAGAGAGCGTGCTCCTTAATGACACTTTTACATACTCGCCAAAATCCGTTTACGATCACAACTCTGATAAATTGTACTGTGAATCCTGGAGTCTCAACCAATACATCACCTGGGGCTGCTTTCATGCATGCTGGAGGAATACGATTTTACTGCCATGGGTCTTTATGCTAACTTATGCCGTTCATTTGTCAGTGGAAACAAGTGTTTCAAAACAGAACCTTACAATTTTTGACTTCCGTAAATACTTCAAAGTCCAAACGGTAAGAGAGTGACATCTGACAAGCAGCCCCCCCCATAATAAATAAATAAACAAACAAATAAAAATCAGACGTAAGCATTTCTCTACTTTAACCACAAAGTAAGGCAAATATGATATTTTAAACTTGCTGACAGATTATTCAGGTCTATATACTTCAAGTAAGTTTCATTTTTGCAGCATTCTTGCCAAACAGCTGCCAGGGAGTAGTGTGTGACAGGGTGTAGCATAAAAATTACTGAGGTAAAACTATTGCTGACCTTTATTTAGCAGAAGCCTTTTGACCAAAGCAACTTACAATTTTACTTTACAAGGAATAATCAATTTATACCACAAGGTATTTTAACTGAGACAATTCTGGATAAGGACCCTTTGCACTGAAACAGCAGGGGGATTTGAACTGGTAACCTTAAAATGCCAAGGTTTAAACCCAAATTACAATGCTAGCTCATGTTCTACAATATAGAAATATACTGAAACTGCAAGTAAGCTTGTCAGAATTTGGAGAAGATATGGGAAGAAGCAACAATTATTTCAAAACAGAGATAAATATAAGCAGAGATGCTTACCGGATCACAATCCTGACTGCCATTGACGGTCCCTGCCTCATGGCAGGTGCAGGGCTTGCACACATCCTTCTTCCACGGGTCAGCATCAACTTCTCGAAAGAAGGATTTCTGGCACAGTTCACAATTTCTACCTTTCATTGTGTACGTGGTGTAAATTGGGATTGGGAGGTGACAGGGAATGATTTGGAAAAGAGATCAATCAACTAATTTTAAGTGATTAAAATTCAGCCATATTATAGGACATAGCTTCAATATAAAGTCTGCAGTCTCCAGAGAGGTCCAGTTAAAAATGTATTGTTTTCCATGTCCATTTTTTATGTGTCCTCCTATCACTACCTCAAAGCACATGAAAAAATAACCAGTTACAACTACTGCTTTCCTAACTGATTCAACTTCTAGCTATTTTTCAGTAATATTGTACTTCTTATCCATAACCAGACTGAAGAAACAAGTATTTGAGATGAACTTATTCTGGTCAGTCTGCTTTGCTGCTTAAATACAATCACTATTACTGCGGTTTCTGTTTATACTGTTTTAGTATTACAACAGTTTAAACATGAGATATCATTGAAAATTTTTCACTTTTAATCATTATTAAAGTTAAATGGGGCAAAGAAAGAGTATGACATCTGCTTAGATTTTATGGGTGAATTGAAACTGCTCAACTAAAACATACTTCAAAATTCAAATTTCTTAAATATTATCATGTATGTTCACATGAAAAGACACATCCAAGAGCACAGCTTTGTGATTCAGTACCTGTAGTATTGTGCTGACAGCTGTCACAGACCCCACCCCCACCACGGAAGTGCTCCCCAGGGTAGGGATCCAGAGCTTGCTCGTAGTGACAGGATGAGGCGTGGCCATGACACTGGCACGGCTGGCAGCTGTATGCCTGCAGCTGGTCTCCCGCCCTGAAGGGTTTACCGTTGAACAGGGGCTCACAGTGGTCGCACTGGCAAAGACATCATCAGAAAGTGCTTCATGTTAGCAAAAAAGGCTTAAATAAAAAATCATTAAAACAAGCTGACCTTGAAAGTAATAAATGTTATATCCCAACAATGAAGTTGTGATAGTCTTACATACTTGAATCCTTGCAACTAAAATAATTTTAACTGGACTGCTAAATTACACAAATTTAGTTTGATTTAATACCATTTGTGCATGAAAAATTGAAGTCTAATTTATGTAATCCCTAAAACAATTTTAGATTTTGAGTGTTTCACTTCTCAAGGTGGAAGACCAAGCAAAACATCAAAGGGAATATAAATTTTCAAGAATATACACTTCTGCAGTGACATAGCCTGTGGAGGCCCTTCCTGGTGTCTGAGGCATAGCAGCAGATGGGTGCTAAGCTGCAGTTCTGGAACGGCTGCCCAGGGGGATTGCTAATTCATCCGTCCAGCATGCGGGCAAATAAAGACACACTAACTCTTCTCACCACACCAGCTTCCAATCCACTGAACATCTGGACAAGGAAGGTGATTTGCTGCAGGAATGTATATTTTATATCAGTCACTGGGTTATTGCCTACATGGCAGACTGCAGTGAACAGGAATGCCCAACATGTAATAAAAACACAGTGCTATGTGAAACAAAGAGTACAAAAAGGACATCACCAAACTGGTTAATTAGATATGAAAGGGATATCTGTTCTGAGATAGAGAAAGTTAGTATTTACAGTTAAAAAAAGTTGGTACAGAGCAAAAACAAAAATTTCATTTGTAAAAAATAGAAAAGCACACAGCTCACACAAAATATATATTACCTAAAAATGTCTGAATTAATGACATTCTGCAGAATGTACATTCTTTCAGTGTTAATTTGTAGTTTCCTTGCTGACCTACCTTACGCAGAGATCTGCTGATATTCATTATTACTGGGTATCATATTTTCTGGAGCTGCCCTTCCTGCACCTTGAGGATTCTTTTTGTAAACCTTAAAAGAAAACTTCCACAGTTTGTGTGTGGTCTGCATGCTTGCTACAGTATAAAGGACATAATCAAAAGCCCTCTTATCCAAATATCATTAGAAATCCCCTGCCTTTCCTTTCCATTTCATTGTGTGTATATATTTCCTCCACATATTAGTATAATGGATGAAAAAATGTTCTGCTTCCATTTATTAATTTTTCCCAGATAATTGATGAATTATGCATATGCAACACAATAGTATCTTGCACCGCTGTTTACTATATTCATCAATTGGACTGGTGAATAAACTAGGCCATGTTTACATCTACATTTATCCAAACTTTTCTCCAAAACAATGTGCAACTCGCATTTTACCAGCAGACAGAGAAATATACATTAAGATACATATTCCTCAAAATAGTCAATTTGTGCAATACCATAAACAATGTGCATTAGAATACAGAGAAGCCAGTGTCCTTATCTTGGCTCAATATCACATGTTGTGGGTGTGACCATGCCACTGATCATTCAGCATGCCAAACCTAAAGCAGGGTATGTGGCCCACTGAAGACATAGGGCACTGAAAGCTACAGCCCATTTCACACCACTTCTGGAAAGGTCAGTCCTCCTAGGTGCAGAGTGTAAGCTTTTTACTGCAACAGCAACAGAGTTCCAGAAAAATACAGACAAAAGCATCCACACAGAGAAATAGCAGGTATATCAGTACATCCAGAAGTGACCAAGTACACATGTCGTACAGCGTGCCTATGAGTTACACAGGCCAAATTTTAACTTTATCCAACAAAGGAAAATTCCTTGTTTTGACCATCCATACAGACAGGAAAGTCTGTTTATAGGTCACAATGGCAGAATGCTTTTACTTTATTAAAACTTAAAAAATAACACAAACTCAGGTCCTTATAAGCCTTCAGTAGAATATTTAATAATTTCCAGTTACCTTTTGGTGTAACACTCATATTTAAGATTTCCTGCCTATAGTTGCAGTGGCATGACTAGTGATAAACTGTAAACTCAGTTTTACTGTTAAACAACAGTAACCCCTTCATCTTATTTCCATCATCATCCCCACTCTGTTGCATCATCAGAAACAATACAAAGTAAAACATGGGACCCCGTGTTGTAGAAAACAGAAGCCGAAAATGGTGAGAGAGAGAAAAGGAGAGATCAAAACCCAGAAAGCATAACCAGAGACACCACTCCCATTCAACTATATATAACTATACATGTCAGGCAGGGATGATAACTTGTAACTGCTAACTAATAACCAGACATCCCTGCATCCCTGGCTACATTTTCCCCCTCAGAATCCACCATATGTGAAATAAAAAGAGTAAAACCTCATATATAATTTAGATACCTAGTACAAGAAAATAAGAGCCACAGCAGGAACTGGGTAAGCTGCTGATTAACCTTTCACCTGTTGCTGAAAATGTGCTGTTTCTTCATGCTTAATCAACAGAGGGCACAGCAACTGGATGCTGTCAGGGCCAATGACATCCACAGGTTCAGAAACTGCCAAATATGGCACACTGAAATGCGGGGAGCTGAATTCAAAAATCAGATGTTGATTCAGTGAGCTGTTTTTTATTTTGATCAAATTCATCAACACTTTATTTATTGGGCTCAAAATCCTGTTGCTAAAGCAAAGGTCAGATGATCCATTTTTTGAAAAAGACAAACATCTCTGAGTGAGTCCCACTAAAAATCTACAGGATGACCAGAAAATTTCTGCTTGTAATGTTTTCTATGTAAATACCTAAAGCACATTTACATGGGAGAATGTGAAAAAAACTGTAAAATCAAAATGTGAAAGCTATACCTACACAAATTCAAAGTTGTAATTGTTACCAAAACTTACATGCCAGTGCATTATTACTCAGATTGTCTATATTATTTTCTATTATTTCTCAACCCATGTATCTGATGATATGTGCATCACTTGCGATTAATATTTAATATAATAATCACTGTATTTAATTTAATAAATTAATAGTACTCATCTGCACCATATATTAAATTCATGCTTTTGAAAGCAACCATTCAAAATTAAACATACATGGGATATATGAGATTTGTCTGAAGACTACAAAATAGATGTTGATAATTCTAATTATTCTAACTATTATTATTCCGTTTATTGTATTGTGTAATCTGTCCTTGTTTGAAATAACGTGCTCAAACTTTTTATATGCATACTAATCAATGAATGCAAACTACTTTTCCTGAAGGATGCCGGAGAAGATTCCTTGGATCCCTGGACAGCATGTCTGACAGCATAATGGCTGCCTGAACTACAGTAGCTGAGAATTCGCTCTGGAGACGGACGAGACCAAATCCCACAGAATGAACCTACAGACACTGATCACCTTGACATCTGTCGAGACTTCCGTTAATTTAATTCCACTGGGGAAAAAAGTAACTTATTAATGGGGCATTTGGCATTTTTAGCATTTAATACAGTACAGGAACTTAAATATTAATTGTCTGTATATTTTAGCTTTATCCTGGAACATTTGACAGACACATGCACTTAAGTTACATATTTGTACAAACACACAGTATACCCTATCTTTTAACTTATAATACGTTGAGTATAATAATTAAAATTTGCATGATAATTAATTCTCTCATTAACCTTTCGAGGGGCTGTTTTATAGAATTTCTTACATTACAAGGGGCTGTGGTTGTAGGACATGGCCTTAGAACCTAGAGGTTGTTGGTTCAAATTTCAGGAGTGGCCACACTCTATTACCTTTGAGCTAAATGCTTAATAAATTCTACAGTAAAAAAATACGAAACTGTGTAAATAGAAAAAAAATATATAAAAGTCAGTCAGTTGTATTTTAAAAGTGTTTGTTAAAAAATAAGAAAAGGAGCAAGGCAATCAGACTGTAAGGCGTAGTGATCTGGAATGCTGACAAACTCCCGGTGACAGAAGGAAATGGCACACTCAAGATGTGGATTCCACATCATTGTTCCTGGATTTCACTGCAGCAGCGGATGTGCTTTGCATACACGTATCGGTGGGACCAACTGCTTACTGGAAAGCATGGTATAATTCCTAAATCTCTTTGCACAAAGAAAAAAAGGCATAAGGTGTTTTCTGCTAGAAAGTACACTGTGATGACCAGAGGGGTCCTGTGCGATGGCCATTCACACATACAAACTAATCCCTTCAGACACAAGGAACTGTGGAAATAAAAATACTTTAGAAATGCTCTTCATCTGCAAGTGGATGGCTAGCAAATTATGTTACATTTAATGGCAGTGCTGCGGTGCCTAGGAGACATTAAAATTAATATAAGTAGATTCAGGGGTTCAGATTTGCAGGCAGTAGCCAAATGGTGCATTTTGTGTTTTCTATTATTAGCCTGCAAATAGGTAACACAGAGACACTATTCTGCATATCACAAAACTAGAGCAGGCTGTTAAAAGACTTAAGGCAACACTTATTATTTATGATCGCTATCAGTGGACAAATCAGGTAAAGCTTTGGTGTGCAATTTGAATTGGTATGTTAGATCTATTTATGAAAAAACAAATATACATTTCCTGAAAAATGTCTGCAAAAACAAAAGAACATTACTGAAAAGTTTGCAAGTTTGGGACTCGCCATATACAAGTAGTGCTTGTGCCTCACAGCTTGTGATCTATAATTTTGGAACGAGGATGAAATCCAGCTATGTCTCTGTGGATTTTGGATGTTCTCCTTATGTTTGCTTGGGTTTCCTCCAGATGCTCAGTTTTTCTCCCACATTCAAATGGCATAATCCAGGAAACTGGTCAATCTAAGTTGCCCTGGAGTGAGTGCAGGAATGAGTGTGTGATTGCCCTGCAGTAGACTGACATCCTGTTCTGAACGTATCCTGTCTCACACCATAGGATTCCTTAGTTTCAATTGGATAAATGACTACGGAAAGATTTTAATGAGCAGAAAACATCAGTAGTAGCAACAGTGCAAGCAAAACAATGCAACAAATGACTCAAAATGCACATTAAAAACTAAAAATAAATTCAATATATACTGTAACAGAATACCGAATACTAATTGATCTATGAACAGCTGGGCATTTAAAAGTGAACTTTACCTTGCAAATAAAAGTTAAAATGGTCATTGTTAGTGACCATTTTGGTCATGGTAACAGTTTATTCTTCAATGAAAGGTACTGTGAATATAAAGAGTTTACTGGTA